>OZ018330.1:47526705-48254205 GCA_963969495.1 Ceratothoa steindachneri | reverse complement strand
AAAATTTAGTCTCCTTTTTTTAATTCCGGAGATATGAAATTGTGCCTCCACAATTTTGATCCAACCTGGGACTGATGTTTCATTAAAGATGGGCGGCTTGATGTTGACAGCGTTCACGAAGTCCTCTTCACCTTGTCCTGTCTGACGATAGTTTGTTGCGTCCATTTCTTCTATACCTTCACTGTCCGATTGAAACAAAGGGTCACCAATTTATAGAGGGGTTGGTTGTTTATAGCTGAACCAGTTTATATGGGTGACAAGTATATGGTGAAGGGTAATTAAGTATCTGACTCCAAAGATGATTTCTTCACTGTGTTCTTATTTTAGCTGTGCTTACTGAAGGTTTCAGGGTAAATCGAGGTAAAGAAGGACGTTGCAAAAATATATTTATTCTAATATTAGCCTATTAATGGGGTAAGTGGCACGTCATGAAGTTACTTTGCGGGAAACTAGCAGTTTATATATAATCAACGCAAAGTATCATATTCTGGAGCGAGAAGACTTGGTAAATTTAAAACGGGGAACGTGAACGAAATAATCTTCTTAACGACAGTAGTCAAATAATCTAACTAATGCAATAGGCATTCTAACTGAGCTGTTCCTACTATATATATCCTTATTTTTTAGAAAACGTGGCCTAGAATTATTCGTGGAATGAGCTTCAGTTTTCAGGTTTCATTGTTCTCCGTCCCAAAGGCGAAGCTACCGAAAGAGGTGTATTTCGTATTATTTACGTTTGTCGCAGCTTTGTGATATAATTCCTTTTGGTGAACGGGTGTGTTTACTCAGGTGATTCGTAGACGGAAAATGTGTTTTTATGCGTTTTCTTATTGACACAGGTGTCTCTGACCTTTCGCGCATTCGTACATTCGTGTGTCTCGCGCGCACTTCGAAAGGTCGCTTGCCTTCTATATATATATACATTAATAAATATATTTAAAATCCTTATTTTTTTCTATTCAAATTCATAGATGCAAATTAATCTATATATTCTCATATCCTTATTCCAATTTTAGACATTATTTTATATGTGTGGAGTATGCTGGGATTTAATAATACCACTGCGCGCCCATTTTGAGGAGGTTTTAGCCGGACCTATTGAATCCTGCAATTTGGTGCTAGTAGACTATCTATTACATAATAGTTCGATCATCACAATGCCAGTAATACTAAACGGACGAAGCAGGTGCCTTTACTTGAGTCTAACTAGCTAAATGATTTAACTGATCTACCTTTGACTGCCCATAATATCTATTTCGTTTATTTATAAATACTCTGCTTAAGGGAGCGTGACCTCTTTTCCCTTATCAAAGCGCGGGGCGGGGCTAACGATAGAAAACTCGCTTGTTAGCCTCTCCGCCGACCGTTGGGCGGGCAGATCCTATCAAGTGATGACTGTTTATTTTTCCTTTACACCTTCACGAAAACTTAACAGCCAAATCATATCTCAATCTGAATTTGCTCGGCTTCCTTAATTATCGAACATCGGTATCTTTCCGTCCCGCAGCTGCTCCTTTGTGTACATATTTGTGTGTGTGGTGTAGCCGCGTGGAAACCAATTATTTGCTCCCCTTTCATATGCATTTCTAATAAATATACATGTGATAGAACGGGATGAGGCCGCGATAATTTGAAACACTATCACATGTTATTTAAAACCACGATGCTACCCACGTGCATCTTTGCTTTGAAGCCTGGGGCCTTATCGCAGCCACCTGAGTCAATGTTTAAACAAGGAGGTTTATCTTCCCCCGTCGCCCCATGCTTGACCTCGCCAGATTGAGTTAGGCTTATGGGCAGATAAGGCATTGTTCCCAGGCTCGGCTGTGTATTCCCTCGAAGCTCCCACTCCATTGTCCCCCACGCCAAGGAGGTGTCCCGGCTATTTATTTGGAAACTTTACCACTAAGATCAAATTGGAAATCCAGATTTTCGTCGCGAAACATCACTACGACCCACTCTCACCTCGTGCGCCAAGGGACCTCGACCTCGAGATTCACCATCACTTGTCCAGAAGAAGGACAATATCCCTTGAGTGCCAAGGTTCGAGACTTCGTGATGCCAAGTTTATAAGGCTTCCCCTGTTGTTCAGAAAGAGAAGAACTTTAGAACAGCCATTGTTCTTTTGAGTCCGTTCACCAAAAACGGTTCTCCCCCCATCCTTGTTGTTTAGAAGAGAACAACGTAAAAAAGCCATTGTTCGTTCGAGCCCGTTGACAAGAAACGGTTCTCACCCCTTCCCTTGTTGTTCAGAAAGAGAACAACGTTAGAACAGCCATTGTTAGTTCGAGCCCGTTGACAAGAAACGGTTCTCACCCCTTCCCCTGTTGTTCAGAAAGAGAACAACGTTAGAACAGCCATTGTTCGTTCGAGCCCGTTGACAAGAAATGGTTCTACACCCCCCCCCGCTGTTGTTCAGAAGAGAACAACGTAAAACAGCCATTGTTCTTCAAGCCGTTCGTCCAGAAACGGTTCTCATTCCAAGACGCCACGTCAGGATCATTTAATTCCACCCCCCCTTCGGCTGGAACTCGCCAGCGGACCGAAAATTCCTTTACGTGGCCTTCCTCTGCACAACAAGTATAATTACGTTAGCCGAACGTTACCTTTGAGTATTTAACCCTTTTGTCAACTCTATCCTGTGCTTTAAATGGTTTAGCGAACCATCCCCTCCCTTTAACTTTATATTTGTTTTACCTTTTTAAATCTTTTAATCCTCGGATTAGCTCGATTCCCCACGACCCTTTCCATTATCTGATAAGGCAATATTTTCCGTTTTGTGTGTTGTTGATAGTTATTATTAATAAAACTCTATTTTATTATTGATAGCAATATTATTATCCTTGAGCTCAGTTCCACTTCTTAAGCATATCGAAGATACATAATATCGGCCAGCCTAGACAATCCACGCACTCTAAAGATAATTAAAGAAGTTCCCGCAACGAATAGTTATATATGGTATATCGTCGAGAGTCTATTCTACGACATATATATATATATATATATATATATATATATATATATATATATACTATTTAAATTTGGTATCAAGTGTGTAAGGTTTTTACGCTATATCTTTGCAAATACTGGTCTCAGTCGAGTAAAGCATAGTCTTATTCGTTATAATAATAGAGTATAGTAGTTCCCTTTTGTTCTAATGATTGCTATCCCCTTTTTTGAAACTTAAGAAGCTGGAGTAGCTCAAGGAACTGTTATAATAATTTGTTTGTGTTTTTTTTGTGATTTTAGTCAGTGGTTATTTAGATCGAGAAACCAAGTACGAATAGGTCAGTCAGTGCCCATATTTAGGTAGGCTAATTCTATAGAGGCATAATTCTTGTTGCAAGGAATTTTAGTTGGTTGACTATTGCGCCTCCAAGTACAAAGATGACTCAGTTCGAAATCTTTAAAGCGCAAGGAGAATCCTTGGGACTTTCCGGAAAAGAACTAATTGAGTACGTTCAAGAGGAGCAAAGAAAAGAACGAGAAGAAAGAGAAAGAGAAATCCAATGAGAAGAAAGAGAAAGAGAAATCCAACGAGAAGAGAAAGAAAGAGAAAAAGAAATCCAACGAGAAGAAAGAGAAAGAGAAAGAGAGGAACGGGGAAGACAAGCTGAGCTTCACCATCAGATTGAATTAGCTCGTGTTGAAGCAGAAATACAGTCATCCAGTTCCCGTTCGCAATTCCCCCCCAATCTCTCACTAAAGCTCCCAAATTTCAAGGATGGAGAGGATTTTGGAGCATTTTTAGCCCACTTCGAAAAGATCCTCGAAATCAATAACATGGATCTGGAGGCTGAGGGTGTAGTCAGATTACTTCCCTTGTTAAATTGTAAATTGCGCGAAATTTTTATATCTTTACCATCTGAGTGTACAATTAACTACAACACCTTAAAAGCTGAGTTATTGGCCGCTCATAATATGACTCCCGATTTCTACCGCCAAGAATTTTGAGGAGGTCGTATTAAACCCGGACAGACGTTCCGTCAATTCGGATACATTCTTCAGAGGAATTTAAAATTTTGGTTAGAATCCTCAAAGGTTGATCCGGACTACGAGTCCTTAACAGACTTCGTGTTGCAGGATCAATTTTTGGCGTCTCTCCCGACGGAGATCCGCGCGTTCGTCACGGATCGTCGGTGCCAGACCTTTAAAGAATGTACCGAAGAAGCGGATGTCTATGCCGCAAGCCATAATTTATACCCAAAGGAGAATCGAACTTCTCACCAACCCCCAAACCAGGAAAGAAGGAATGAGTCGCGCCCCATCCCAGGAAAGCTGACGAAGTTTCCGAGCCCCGTAAAACCCAAAAACTTCATTCCTTAAAACCAACAACGGGATTCTAAACCTCTCGTTAAGATTTCTCCTCTATCTCTCTTCCCGAAGCGACCAATCATATGTTTCACCTGTGGTGTAGAAAACCACATGAGCTGGAATTGCCCCCAAAAGTCTAGGCTTAAAAGCGGACCAGCCCACCAAGTTCACCAGATTAAGGCCTACCCGGCTCCTCTGGTGGTGCAGACCCAAGCAGCAACTTCTCCCCCTCCGTCAGGCCACCAGGTAAATTTTATTTTTGATAAAAGTTCATCGGGAACTTTGAAATTTGAGGAGGGCAGCGTGAACGGCTGCCGAGTATCGACTCTCGTCAGGGACACAGGATGTACGTGTTTCATCGTGTCCGACGAACTCCTTCCCCCAGTGGACTTTAACCACGAAAAATTTGCGGTGGTACATGACTACTTTTGGTGGGCGAACCAATCTCCCGTCGTTAGATGTTACCTGCAGTGTCAATATTATGATGGCTGGGCTGAAGTCATTTCAGCACCCATACAATTCTGTTCCGTACTTATAGGACAGAGCCATCAAGTAAGTTCTGACCCTGTGTCTCAAGCCGCCCTTCCTTAAGGCCGAGCTAAGAAGGAAGCCCAGGAGCCCGTCCCCATCAGAACCCCGATACCGTCCGATTTCACGGAGACCCTTAACCAGGACTTTAGGACGGCACAAAAGGAGTGTGAATTACTAACACCCTTAGGCGATAAGGCCCAAGACAAGGACACGGAGACTGTCCGTGAACCCTAAGAAAAAAAAGTACCACCAACGCGTCCATGGAGATACCTTCGTAGCACTGGACGAAACATCGGCGCTTGAAGAAGATTACCCCGCGGAGTCCCTTAATGTAATACAGATAGTGTGCATCCAACCTGATGCCGATTACCCTCCTCCTTCTCTACCAGGCGAGTCTTTTGAACCCTCTGACCTGAATATTGACGCGCAGCTGACACCACATCAAAAGAGTCAGCTACAAGAACTATTTGAATGGAGTCACCATTTAACCACCCTATTAGCTCTTTTTGAGCGACTGCGCGAAAATGGCCTCCCCATTGGCCCCAGCAAGTGCCATTTTGCCCACGAAACCATAAAATATTTGGGTTTCAAAATAGGACAAAGCCAGCTTGGTCCCCAAGAGGATAAGATTAAGGCAATCGTCGACATGCCCCTCCCGATTACAAAGAAGCAATTAAGATCGTTCCTAGGATCAGCTTCCTACTATCAGCGATTCGTTCCAAATTTCGCTGCAATTTCGGCGCCCCTCAGCTCCCTTTTAAAAAAGAATTCACCCGATCGTCTACGTTGGAATGATGTCGCTATTTCCCATTTTAATCAGCTTAAGAGTAAGCTCATTTCTGCCCCCATTTTAAAGTTGCCCAACCCCGAAAAATCCTTTGGGATTAAGACCGACGCGTCCAACGAGGGCATTGGAGGTGTACTCCTTCAATACGAGGATGTCGAAACGAGTCATCCAGTTGCATATGCTAGTCGCCAATTATTACCACGCGAAAAGAGATATGCCACTATAGAGAAGGAAGCTCTATCAATTATCTGGGTTATAGACAAATTTAAAATGTACTTGATAGGAAAAGAATTTCAGATAGGAACCGACCACCGTCCGTTAGCCTATATTAGGAATGTGCGACACTCCAACGGCCAAATCATGCGCTGGAGTTTACTCTTGCAAGAGTATCAATTTAAAATAAATTATATAAAAGGTTCCGATAACCAGGTCGCTGACGCACTCAGTAGGAATGCGTTACCGAATAGCGTAGAGTAATTGTATTCATAAGATTAGTATCTTTAGGTAGGTATATACCGTCTTGTACGACTTAAATTAGATTCTCTTGTAATATAATTAGTTAATGTATATGTCTGAATTTTGTAACGCTAAAATATCTATTTTTTTTGTATGTATATATATATTTGTACCCATTAATTTACGTATAAATTATTTTGTCCCGTATGTACTAATTTTATATCATTTCATTGTTCCATGCCCCTTTTTTTTATTAAGTTGTATTAAAGGTTATTTTCCCCTGTAATCAAAAGATCAAAATAATCATATGTATTGAGGGAATACTAGTTAGGTGCATGAAGGTACACTGGTACAAGAAAACGAGTTCCCCACAACGGAGCTCTATCGTTGTCCCTTCTCTCTTTTTTTTCGAAGTGACAACTTCCCCCGGAATGGAGGGGTGTGATAGAACGGGTTGAGGCCGCGTTAATTTCAACTACTATCACATGTTATTTAAAACCACGATGCTACCCACGTGCATCTTTGCTTTGAAGCCTGGGGCCTTATCGCAGCCACCTGAGTCAATGTTTAAACAAGGAGGTTTATCTTCCCCCGTCGCCCCATGCTTGACCTCGCCAGATTGAGTTAGGCTTATGGGCAGATAAGGCATTGTTCCCAGGCTCGGCTGTGTATTCCCTCGAAGCTCCCACTCCATTGTCCCCCACGCCAAGGAGGTGTCCCGGCTATTTATTTGGAAACTTTACCACTCTGATCAGATTCGAGATCCAGATTTTCGTCGCGAAACATCACTACGACCCACTCTCACCTCGTGCGCCAAGGGACCTCGACCTCGAGATTCACCATCACTTGTCCAGAAAAAGGACAATATCCCTTGAGTGCCAAGGTTCAAGCCTTCGTAACGCCAAGTTCGTAAGGCTTCCCCTGTTGTTCAGAAAGAGAAGAACTTTAGAATAGCCATTGTTCTTTTGAGTCCGTTCACCAAAAACGGTTCTCCCCCCATCCTTGTTGTTTAGAAGAGAACAACGTAAAAGAGCCATTGTTCGTTTGAGCCCGTTCGCCAAGAAACGGTTCTCACCCTTCCCTTGTTGTTCAGAAAGAGAACAATGTTAGAACAGCCATTATTCGTTCGAGCCCGTTGACAAGAAACGGTTCTCACCCCCCCCCCCTCCTGTTGTTCAGAAGAGAACAACGTAGAACAGTCATTGTTCGTTTGAGCCCGTTCGCCAAGAAACGGTTCTCACCCTTCCCCTGTTGTTCAGAAAGAGAACAACGTTAGAACAGCCATTATTCGTTTGAGCCCGTTGACAAGAAACGGTTCTCACCCCTTCCCCTGTTGCTCAGAAAGAGAACAGCGTTAGAACAGCCATTGTTCGTTCGAGTCCGTTGACAAGAAATGGTTCTACACCTCCCTCCCCGCTGTTGTTCAGAAGAGAACAACGTAGAACAGCCATTGTTCTTCTAGCCGTTCGTCAAGAAACGGTTCTCATTCTAAGACGCACGTCAGGGTCATTTAATTCCCACCCCTCCTTCGGCTGGAACTCGCCAGCCGACCGAAAATTCCTTTACGTGGCCTTCCTCTGCACAACAAGTATAATTACGTAAGCCGAACGTTACCTTTGAGTATTTAACCCTTTTGTCAACTCTATCCTGTGCTTTAAATGGTTTAGCGAACCATCCCCTCCCTTTAACTTTATATTTGTTTTACCTTTTTAAATCTTTTAATCCTCGGATTAGCTCGATTCCCCACGACCCTTTCCATTTTCTGATAAGGCTATATTTTCCGTTTTGTGTGTTGTTGATAGTTATTATTAATAAAACTCTATTTTATTAATGATAGCAATATTATTATCCTTGAGCCCAGTTCCACTTCTTAAGCATATCGAAGATACATAATATCGGCCAGCCTAGACAATCCACGCACTCTAAAGATAATTAAAGAAGTTCCCGCAACGAATAGTTATATATGGTATATCGTCGAGAGTCCATTCTACGAAAAAAACAGTTATTATATAAGTATTTCTCTATTTTTACAACGCTTTATTACTTATTGCATGTCATTTTACCTAATTAGTCAAATGTGTGCTCAATCTTAGGATTTCATAGATCCAGTGACCATTTGTAGGGTTCCTCATTGGGCCTATCTATCCTGCAATATGGGTGCCGCAGACTAACCTTCCTCGCACCTTTAGCGGCGCAGAAGACAGCTCCGAGTTATGGAATAAATTAGATAAATACTTACAAAGTAATGATTTGGGGTAAGTATTCTTACAGGGCTTGGAAATTCATTAATAATATATATATATATATATATATATATATATATATATATATATATATATATATATATATATATATATATATATATATATATATATATGCCAGGCAATGGCTTCGCTACTAAGATTGAATTTAAAATATAAAAAAGCAGAAATGGTTAAATTTTTATTTATTTTCTAAACTTCCTCATTTATAATCATTTTAAAAAGGAACTCTAACTAAATTTCCCTCCTTTCAAAATATCACGTTGCTAAAATATAGTTAATTTATATTATAAAAGAATTATTAGAAATAACTTTGATAAAAAACATAAGTCATAACCAAACTAAGATGAAAATATTGATCAGATACTCAAAAAATCCCCTTCTTAATTATAGTTAGTGATATATTTATATATATATATATATATATATATATATATATATATATATATATATATATATATATATATATATATATATATATATAATACTTGTAATTGATTTATTCCTTGGGAATCTGATATGTAGTAGGAATATGAAGACCCAGGTGATTACACTAATCATTTATTGGCCAGACGTTTCGGGCATTTACTAGGACTATCTTTAGCGACTGAGTCGACTAGAACATAAGAACATAAGAAAAGAAGGAGACTGCAAAAGACCATTCATGGCCTACACTTCAAATGAGAAGGGGAAGGAAAATTAATCGATAACAGTTAAAAGAATGCATTAAATAATGGCTAAAAAGCGGATGAAGACAAATTGAAATAATAAAATTGACAATTCGTAAGATTAAAGTAAAAACACTAATGATAATATATAGAATTAATCAGAGGTGGACGCAATAACCGATAAATCGATAATCGATAAATCCAAAATTATAATACAATATTGAATATTGACTATATATAGCATTATTTTATAATACAATAGTAAAAATATTTGAATACTGTTTCTTAGTTTCTTACCTGGTGAGGCTCTCCTTCATCCCCTCATAGGTTTTGAGGACCCTCCTCCCAGCTCGGACCTATCTATTTCTGCCTCCAAGGCACGCGCGGCTCGCCCCTGTGCTAAACTGGAACCAAAAACTGAACTGAAATTATCGATTATCGCTAGTTTGGAACTAAAAGTATCTGCGATACCGATAAAATCGATAACGCAGAAAAAAATATCGGATAACCCGATATCGTTATCGCGATAACGCCCGCCTATGGAATTAATTAATACTACCCAGTGTGATTTAAAAAAAAATAATAGAAAGAAGTGAAGTTATAACATAAACTGACTTGAATATCACATATTAAAAGTAACTGGAGTAAACAATAAAATAACCTATTATATTAAATTATAAAAAAACCCGATAACAAATTAGAATGAATTAAACAGAGTGACTAACCTTTATCGTGGGAGTTGAGAAATCAACTAACTAAAGATATAAAAACTACTAACGAAATTTGTTCGGTTGGTGGGTTGGCTAGTTAATCTATTGAAGTGTTGTTTGGTTATATTGTGAATAGTTTAATTGAGGAAGAGTAATTATTTAGGTTTTTTTTATTTTATTGATATACAGTGACTCTAAGATTTTCAAATCGAGACCGGTTAAGGCTGAAGATAATATGGTAAATGATTCAGAATTAAGAGGATGATGGTGATAATCAGAGTGTTGCCTGATGGAAGAGGCTTCAGGTTTAGAAATGGGAATACCAGTCCTATGAGACAAACCCAAATGCTTCGCGATCCTGCATTTGAGTTGTAAGCCAGTTTGGCCTACATAACGACTGTGGCAGGTCGTACATGTATAATTGTAAATTATACAGGATCGCCAGTTCAAAGGGATTGGCTCCTTATGAAGAAAAAAGGAATTTAACGATACAGGGTTGGAATTTATACAGATGAATTGGCAATGAGGGAAATGATTGTTGAGGGTAGAGAGAAGGAGTTTGTTAAACTCAGATGTCAAATGCTCGAGATAAGGTAGTCTAATGAAAACCTTCTGTTTAGAAACAGTAGTGAAAAAGGGTCGAGGAAAATATATTTTGGAGATAAATTTGGATACTAACTGGTCGAAATCGGGGTAATAATTAAATTTGAAGAAAGCCTCTAAATAAGTCAGTTCTTCCTCAAAGGATATCTAGTTAAAGCATATATGGTAGGCTCTAAAAATTCAGCTTTTAATACTGGATAATTTAAACTGACTGGGAGAGATACTAAAAAAAATGTGTACCCAATCTAGTGGTGGTAGTTTTTCTGTTAATGGATGTATTATAAGACGAACCTGTTCCGTCCTTGTTGAAAGACCATTTATATATATATATATATATATATATATATATATATATATATATATATATATATATATATATATATATATATATATATATATATATATATATATATATATATATATATATATATATATATATATATATATATATATATATATATATATATATATATATATATATATATATATATATATATATATATATATATATATATGTATATATATATATATATATATATATATATATATATATATATATATATATATATATATATATATATATATATATATGTATATATATATATATATATATATATATATATATATATATATATATATATATATAAAGATATATTTATATATATATATATATATATATATATATATATATATATATATATATATATATATTTATATATATATATATATATATATATATATATATATATATATATATATATATATATATATATATATATATATATATATATATGAAAATTAACCCACAGGAAAATGAAAAGATGAATTCAAGCAATTTCGAACTATATTTGCAAGTTCATTTTCAAGGAATAGCATGAAAATGGAAAACACAACCTTATATAGAGTACAAAGATACGAAGGGAACGCCCATCACATAGTACAAACCAATGGAAAACCACAAAAAACAAGACAAAAATACAAAAAAAAAGAAGAATATACTCTAATAACAGACATGTGCATCCTTAAACGATATACACACAAGAACACCATGTATATGAATGGAATATGGTGGGTGAAACATTTTTTTTAGAGGATTATCATTAGAGCGAAAACATTTAGGGCTAAGAATTAATCCACAGTAACAACAGAGACACGTGGTGGGGGAGGCAATGTGAATGATATTGCACTAATAAAGAATGACAACAGACTGCATTATGAAGTTATTTCATTTAGTACAATAATTTTTTAAACAGGGTCGAGTCTAAATAAGCCAGGGGAAATGTTCATATTGGGTAAGATGCCAATTAAGGAACACTCGCCAATATTTCTTTTTGTGAAATCAGCTGAATCATAAAGGAATTTTGCAGAATTCCAGTCAATGGTGTGGTTATTTTCAGATAAATGTAAAAATAAACCGCTGTTTAGTTTACCTCTTCTAATATTATACTTATGTTGGTAAATTCTAGTAGATAAAGATTTACCAGTTTGCCCGGAGTAAGTTAAATTACAAATAGAACATTCTATAGAATATACTCCACCTTTTTTACCTTGTATTATTGTGGACTAACATTTTAAAAAAAGTGGATTCATATTTAAGATTTACACAGATATTAAGTTGCTTAAAAATACGGGTGAGACAAAAAAATGGTTCAAAGTATGGCAAGATAAGACAATTTTTGTAATTGAAAACTGATGGGTTATCAGTTCTATAAAAAGTTCTCTTAGCAAAGTTTAATGAAATATGCAAAAATTGACGAGGGTAACAAAGTTTTTTACATATTTCAAAGGTATTGGACAATTCATTATCCAAAAATTCTGGACTAACAAGGCGTAATGCATGCAGAAACATAGAGGTGAATACAGACCGTTTAATTTTAATACTATGATAATAATAAAAGTGAATATATGAACTAGAGTTAGATGGTTTGCGATAAACAGAAAATCTAAATCCCGACGGCTCCTATGTATTAAAAGGTCAAGAAAAGGAAGAGTCCTATTTTCATCAATTTCAAGTGTACATTTAATAGAAGGGACAAGAAAATTAAGATTACATAGAAAATTGTGAATATCTTTTGAGGAGGGCCAAAGGCATATAATTATGGGGGTGGAGCTCATGAAGGTCGTCCCTAATTATGGGAAAACCTTGAAGGTAATCGTGACGACAACCCAAGAGCCTTGGAAGTGGGATACTGGTTGCTAATAATGGTGATAGATTACTGAGTTATCGCGTAATCTTTTGGCAAAGACTCCGGTTGGTTTGCGTTGTCCTTCCTAATTTCCCACGAGAGTAATTTGTTGATTGCTATGGGGTGCCATAAGCCGAGGGGTGGTCTTATTCTAGCGACGGGGTCAAATGGCCCGGAGGATGGGGATAGACCACACCAGGGTAGAACACAGGTATTTCGGGAGTTATGTAATGCGAGGAATGCGGTTAACGAAGAGAATGCGCAACGGCTGTTTTCCCGATTAATAAGGCCTCTTGAAGTAGGGAGATTGAGGAACGTCAGGATATTGAAGTCACCAAAGCAAAAGTAGAATTATTATTGAACTAGATCTTATTGCACATTACAAAAGTTCTTTAATTAAGTTCTAAGTTATGACATAAATTAAGTTCGAGGTCAGGTGCGGGCAAAGTCTAAAGGAGGCCGGACGAATAGAGCCTTTAAGAGTTACACCTTAATGTCTGCGTTATGTATATGACTATATATTAGATTGAGGAAAAGGTTCTTGCGTTTTTTTTAATGTTGTGTTGATTTAAGTTTGGTTGACGTGATTTGTGCACATATTAAGAAACAATAATAAATAATGAGAGCAAAATTTGCAAAGGTTAGGCTACGTCTCTTAACAGCGTAGACTATTAGGCTCTTGCTTAGGCTACGTCTTGAAGTTGAGTAATAAGTCATTGCGGTTTATTTAAAAGTTGTGTTAATTGAATTTTTGTTCTGTACCCTTTGTTATTCATTTTCAATTGAGACATGAACAATACAAACGCAGCCAAAGTTCGTCGCGATATTTGTGCTGTGTGTGGAGAAAATGCTTTATCAGAAAGGACAGCTCAATGGTGGTTTTCACGTTTCAAAAACGGTCATTTCAATCTTAATGACGAAGAACATTCTGATCGCCCCATTAAGTTGGAGGAAGATCAATTGAACGACCTTCCTCATGAAAATCCTCGCCAATCGACTAGAGAATTGGCTGTACAATTGGCGTGTGATCAGAAAACTGTAGTGAATCACCTTCATAATTCGATGGGGAAAGTTCAAAAACTTGGTGCATGGGTTCCGCACGCTTTGAGTGAAAACAACAAACTTCAACGCTCCACGATTGCCGCAGGCCTGCTTGCTCGTCACAAGGCTACTCGTGGATATAAGGACAGATTTCTTCACTGCATCAACACTGGCGACGAAAAGTGGTGTGTTTATGTCAACATGAAAAATCGAAAACAATGACTTAGCCCCAATAAAAAAAAAACACTTCCGCGATTAAAGCAAGGAATTCATCCACAAAAGACGATGCTGTGTGTGTGGTGGGATTGTGAAGGCATCATTCTTTATGAGCTCCTTACGAACAACGAAATTGTCAATGCGGAAATCTACGTTCAACAAATATATCGACTCTCCGAAACTATTCGTGAAAAGCGATCTCATCGACGTTATGGAGTCCTTCTGCAACACGACAATGCTCGTCCTCACATTGTCAATATGACAAAAGAAGCCATCGAAACGCTTAATTGAAAAATCTTGCTGCATCCTCCATATTCACCAGACTTGGCTCCATCGGATTTCCATCTGTTCCGATCGCTCTCCAACAATTTGCGCGGCGTTTCGTTTAATACTGATGTGGAATTAAGAACCTGGTTAGACGAATTCTTCGAGTCAAAATCCAGAGATTTTTATTGCAGAGGCATCGAAAAACTAGCTGAACGTTGGGAAGAAGTCATAAATAACAACGGAGAATACATTATTGATTAAATTGCATATTGTTATGAATTAAAAATGACGTTTTTCTAAAATTGTTAATAGTAATGAATAAATTTTGATAAAACCGCAAGAACTTATTCCTCAACCCATTACAAAGATGAATTACGCGAATCCGAGAGATCGGACTGAACGATATATAACGCGATATATTGCTATATAAAAATAGTAATCTCTTTGCTCTGGCTTCACACAGTTATATATTCAAATTAAGCCACGCCGTACAAGTTTCCCTTGTCAATTAAGCCACACCTCCCTCTTATGTATCGGCCTGTTAATTGGTTGGTATTAACATAACTCGACTTTTGATTGGCTACTGCCGAATATATTGATAAGGAAGGCACTCCAATTATTGGATAAAATTATCTGTGGGCGGTGGCATGTTGCCATGGGGAGAGCTTCCTAATGTGGCTTCTATTTACTTAATCGTGATAAGTATCCAGTTTATTCTGGATTCTGCTTTGATTATAATGTTTGCCTAAGATTGCCTCGACCAACTCTAACAGAGATAACTGTGCTCCGTTTCCTACCGTGTGATATTCTCGTAAACGGCGCTAACTTTACTTTTCTCTCTGTATTTTATGTGTGTAGCGACTCTCACGTGTGTCCTATTTTGGACGTACACGCCGGTCGCTACAGGCGTCCACCCTTAAGTCAACGGAGTCGTTTACCTGCTGCTATTGCACCTTGACCTTTACAAAATTTGGTTTTCTACATTTAATATAAGTTATTTTCTTAGGTTAACAATTGTTATGGATTCTTAAATCCTACCTTAATTGCTAATACGTAGCATTTAACCTGGATTATTACTCGTTACAGCTAATTAACACTTACAATAAGTTTGAAAATATCTATACAAAGATTTATTTATTTCATTTGTTACTTTGGATGGGAGCTGTCTATTTTAATTACACATTTATAGTTCTTCCCATCCTGGTACCTCGTGACAACTTTGAGTCTAATAACACGAACTTCGCGAAATGAGCCTTATATAGTTTCACCTTATGTACACTTTTATTTATAGTAGCACACTGTCTTATAATTTTAGACTAAGTATTATTCATTTATCACTTTGTTATTCGTCTCTCAATAATAAATATATATGTTGTCTTTAGCGAATTTAATTCTTCTTCCCACTCGCGATGAGGTACGTTCCTTTTGAGGCTCCTCTGCTCTAGGTGAAGGGCCAGGATAAAGGGTTTCGGTCCCCCTTCCAGTTGTGGTTCCATTTTCCCAGCAGGGTCGGGTCTCGGCCTCTTCTGGGCGGCCCGGGACACCGGGATACTCCGATCGCCGTCCCAAGAGTCCTCAATTGCCTGGGGTAATCGTTCCGGTTTCAACCGGTCAATTGAGATGGTGTCCATCCTTCCGTGCGGGAATTGTAGTGTGAACACCTTACTGCCTCGTTCGATAACCACGAAGGGGCCCGCATAAGGCGCATCAAGAGGTCGATGACTGTGAGCATTGAAATTTAAGGTAAATTGGCGTGAAATTAAGTATTATTTCAGAAAGAGATGTGTTAGTTTTGCAGTTTTATCCTGTTATTTTTCCTAACATATGTTCGTTCTAAATAGTTTCATTTTAAATTCAAAGATTTTTCATTTTGATCTCAAGTTTATTTTTTCTATGTTATTCCTCAAAATCTTGTAAAATATCTACATATATTTTGTATTTATAGAGCTGAAATTCTTTAAATTTAAGAGTATAGCCCCTGAAGATGAAAGGAACCTCGGGCGAATAATAAATAATGATTTAAAATGATATTTATGGTCCCCACTCGTTTAAGGGATAATCATTTATGAAAGTTATCAAGAAACTAAATAATGCCTCTTCTGCTGTCAAATATAACAATTACTATATCTAACATGGCATCTTTATAATATATATATATATATATATATATATATATATATATATATATATATATATATATATATATATTATAAAGATGCCATGTTAGATATAGTAATTGTTATATTTGACAGCAGAAGAGGCATTATTTAGTTTCTTGATAACTTTCATAAATGATTATCCCTTAAAAGAGGGGGAACCATAAATATCATTTTAAATCAGAGCCATAGATGCTTCTTAACATTTATTTCAAACGATTTAGGATTATAACTAATCCCATCATCAGTGCTAAAGAAAGAATACAAATACAGAGTTAAATGTATACCGACATAAAAAGTTAACACATGTAATAGAATTGTGAAACATGAATATTAAATTTGTGACTAAATGATTACATTAGAAATAGTGAGGAAAACACAAACTAAACCAACGAGGGACTTTCTAAAAAAATAGGAAGGAAAATAATTGACAGTGCATTTTAAAAAACATGCTAATTTGTTAAATTTCGCATTGTTTTTTTTTTAGGAGGGGGTGCAAGAATAACATCCACTGTCAATTATTTACCTAACCTATTTTTTAGAAATTCCCTCGTTGGTTTAGTTTGTTTTTTTCCTCCATATTTCTAATGTAATCAATTAGTCTCAAATTTAATATTCATGTTTCACAATTATATTGCATGTGTTAATTTTTTATGTATACATTTAACTCTGTATTTTGTATTCTTTCTTTAGCACTGATGATGGGATTAGTTATAATCCTGAAACGTCTGAAATGAATGTTACGAGGCATTTAGGGCTCTGCCCTGTTCATCCTGTTTATACTTCGCATGAAGTTTGCGTCCATCAATTCGTTTGCCACTTATATATATATATATATATATATATATATATATATATATATATATATATATATATATATATATATATATATATGTAGTGTACAATAACTGCACACACAGAGAGGAGAGAGAGAGAGAGAGAGAGAGAGAGAGAGAGAGAGAGAGAGGGAAGGACAAAGACACATTTTGCCAGGTCCAAGTTTCAAAGATGGAATGGTAGGAACAATAAAATAAGGTCGTTTGGAGACAGTTTGTGAATCAGCGAAATCCGATTAGAACGTCCGTTTGAAACCCGTCTACAACGTAAGGCCATCGCAACCGAGTGTGAGAGCAAATAAGTAAACAGAGTAATTAGAGCTGTCTAGAATGGAAACAGAATTGACGACAAAAGATGTTACGCTTTAATGTAAAATTTGATAAGGTCATCTTAGCTTTAAGCAAAGGGAGTTTCGGTGATACCCTCGCAGGGGCAAGACCCCCAAAGTAAGATACGAAGTGGAGAAATTCAGCCAGGCATATGATCGAAGGGCGCCACGTAACCCTGTGCACCGACCATAGGCCACTAGTGTCGACATTTTCGTCGCCATAAAGCGCGAAGAAGGATCAACAGCAACACCATTGGACTACCATCTTGGTGTATGTGAGCGATATCTCCTACATAGGCGGGCAGGACAATGTAGTGGCGGACTGCCTGTCAAGGGACGTCAATGCGTTCCAGATTGATTCGCTTGGCCTCCAAGCTTTGGCGATGGCACGGGCGGAAACAGATGAAACGGAGGAGCTGAAACCAATCTTGAAGCCTTTTCCCTTCTCGTAGGATGTTCATCTGTGGTGTGAGGTAACATCAAGATACCCACAACCATTTGTGCCAATGGCATGCAGAAAGGTAATTTATGGGCACTTACATAACTTGTCACAACCGGGGATACGAGAATTACTTCGCTTAATATAAGCCCGTTACTTCTGGCCCAACATGGAAAAGGACATACGCTCCTGGACCAGAGAGTGCCTGGCTCTCCAGTCATTAAAAATCACGCGCCACACAAAGTCTCCAGTACTTCCCATCAACATCCTCTCCTCAAGGTTTGAGACGGTACATGTGGACATTGTCGGACCTCTTTCCACATGTACGCCTCCCGGCCAATCCTACCCTTCGCACTCCCGCTATGTGCTCTCTTGCATCGTCCGTGTGTCAAGGTGGGTCGAAGCGATACCAATCCCGGACATAAGTGCCTCACCTATTGCTTTGACCTTCCTAGACGGGTGGATATCAAGATTTTGGGTCCCGCTCTACGTGATAACCGACAGAGGTGCTCAGTTCGAATCTGAACTTTTCAGAGAATTATCAGCCCTCGTTGGTTTTCACCGCCTTCGCACAACATCATACAGATCCTCCACAAACGGGATGGTGGAAAGGGCACATAGGACCTTGAAGGCCTCAATAAAGGCCCGCCAACAAGGTTGGCTAGTGACACTGCCAATAATCCTGCTTGGCATTCGTGCCTTGCCTAACGACTCGGGATTTTCCCCCTTTACTGAAGTGACTGGAACTACCTTATTATACCCGCCACCATTGTTCTCCTCGTTTTCGTCAAAAAAAGAATGCAAATTCATCAAGGAACTATCATCAACGATGGCTCAAATCGATTTCGGACAAATATCGAAGGGCAAACTTCACTCAGTGCCAAAACTTTTCAGGCCACCATCACTGCAAGACGCGTCACAGGTGTGGGTGAGAATAAATCGCGTTCGACAGCCTTTAGAGGCCCCCTATGCGGGCCCCATACCAGTGATCGAACGCGGTCCCAAGGTCTTCAAACTAGAGTTCCCGAACGGCAGGAGAGACAATGTCTCCATTGACACGTTGAAACCGGCAAAATTGCCTGCAACCAAAGTGAGCAGGCCTTCCGCCTCCCAGCGTCGCCCAAGGTCACTGGTCTGTTATGAGCAACTCGTCCGAGAAACACATAAGGAAGAAATGGCAATATAAGAAAAGAACACCGAATCCGGACTATGTAACGCTTCATCGGAAGCAAAGGAATCCCCGAGAAAAAGTGTGAAAACACGATCAGGGAGACGGGTTTCATTTGCAAGAAACCCAATGTACAAATATTATTGAACTTTGTAAATTGTATCTATCTACATGTGACATTGTTAATTATTATCATTGTATAATGGCTTAGATATATATTTTTGTAATAAACATGGAAGCTTTGAGGTTAGATACCAATTATATATATCATTATATATATATATATATATATATATATATATATATATATATATATATATATATATATATATATATATATATATATATATATATATATATATATATATATATAAGTAGTAACACTCTCATAGGGTGTAATTTTTTTTTATCGTACGCACTCCCTCGACTAAGAGGGGACGTGTGTAGTGTACAATAACTGCACACACTCAAAGAAAGAAAGAAAGAGAGAGAAGGACAAAGACACATTTTGCCAGGTAGGAGTATCAAAGATGGAATGGTAGGAACAATAAAATAAGGTCGTTTGGAAACAGTTTGTGAATCAGCGGAATCTGATTAGAACGTCTGGTTTGAAACCCGACCACAATGTAAGGTTATCGCACCCGAGTGTGAGAGCAGATAGGTAAACAGAGTAATTAGAGCTGTCTAGAATGGAAACAGAATTGGCGGCAAAAGATGTTTTGCCTTAATGTAAAATTTGATAAGGTCATCTTAGCTTTAAGCAAACGGAGTTTCAGTGATACTCTCGCAGGGGAAAGACCCCCAAAGTAAAATACGAAGTGGAGAATTTCCGCTAATCACAGGCTAGACTCCAACCAATCACAGGCTCCGCTGGGCTGACAGGTAGTTAAGCACCGCATCTGCGACCAAAGGAAGGCGGAGCTACGTGTTGCCTCCAAAATGATGCCCGGTATAAATAAGAGAACATTTTTATTCAAAGACATTATTATAATAACTATTATTATAGATTATTAATGACCCATTCATTTATTGATTATTAGGGTCTTAATTAACCGCTCTGCAAATCTCCATTATTCTTGCTCTTGCCATTATATCCCGATTTAAAGTATTCCGTTTTGCAAATTAAATCTTTCCTGTAAGTGTAAACATTTCAAAGTGGTATATAAATATAAGTGTTTAATTACTTGCACAAAGGAGACTTTTACTTACAAAACTTGATCGGTTAATACCCCTCGGACCGTACATCAAGAAGCCTGTAAGCTAGCTACTTTACCGAACCCTTATAGGATCGCCTTGCAATCAAAACAAGGCCTACTTACACCAAACCTATAGCTGGCGACCCCATATTTGGCGACCAATATATATATATATATATATATATATATATATATATATATATACATATATATATATATATATATATATATATATATATATATATATATATATATATATATATATATATATATATATATATATATATATATATATATATATATATATATATATATATATATATATATATATATATATATATATATATACTCCGCAATTACAATATATATTTATATAATTTACCTAATAATCAGGACACTCAACTAGCCCCTATAATTAAACAAGTTGCAATTATGATACATGAAATATATACACTTTGGTGCGCAGGAAAGTTACAAAATATCGAGGCGTAGGGACATTTTTGCATCTCTCTGTCTCTCTTTTTTTATTAGTTGGCAATGGAATGGCCTTAAACGGATTCAAAAATAGAGGAACGATGGGTCTCTGGCAAACGTAACTCGTCTCCCAGAGTACGTGATGACGTCCTGCTTGTCGTTGTTCTCCCTTGATGCCGTTACAAAGGCTTTATAGAGTCCCCATGATACTCATTAGTGATGAATCATGGTGGAACCTATTATGCCTTGCAACACACTCTTTTCTTATTACTCACATGGACGAAATTATATTATTACTTTACCACAATGTTTTATCTATTATTGTTTTACATTATTTTTTTACATGGGCGAACGCTATACATTATTACCTTACAAATATTATATATATATATATATATATATATATATATATATATATATATATATATATATATATATATATATATATATATATATATAATGGGTGTTTCAATAACTTGGACTGAATTTAAATGTGAGTTAAGTTTAAGCGTCTAATGATATTTTTTTTTTCAGATTTAACAACTTCAGTTTTTGGCAATTTCAACCATGAAAAGATTAACAATTGAACATCGTGTTAAAGTTATCGAAGCCTATTAAGAAAATGGACGTTCAAACAGAAACGCAATTCGGGCACTTCGCGATTTTTTTGGTCAACATAATCGACCAACTGAGAGTGCAATTGGGAAAATCGTTCGTAAATTCAAACAAGTGGGGTTGGTGGCAGATATGAAAATGCCATTGCGTGCTAGTTAACCGCGTATAGCTGAAAAGATTGCTGCAGTCCCTGAGAATGTGGCCTAAGATCCAGACACCTCTATTGGTCATCGCACGCAGGAATTGAACCTCTCTACAACAACGTTACATGGTATTTTGATAAAAAATTAGTCTCTACACGCTTACAAAATTTAATTGTCACAAGAACTGAAGACTGCTGACCATTTGAAACGCCGTACATTCGTCAATTGAGTGCACGAGCAAAGACAAGCCAACGATGCTTTTTCGCAAAAAATCGTCTTTAGTTATGAAGCCCATTTTCATCTTGGTGGATTCGTTAATAAGCAGAATTGTCGCATTTGGGCTGATGGAAATCCAGGAAGATTGTTGAAAAGCCACTGCATCCACAAAAGGTCACTGTTTAGTGTGCATTTTTTGTTAGCGGAATCATTGGGCTTTATTTCTTCGAAAATGATGCCGGGAATTCTGTTAGGTGATAGGCGAGCGATACTGTGCTATGATATAACCAGCTTTTTTATGGCCTGAATTGAATTCTATGGATGTCGAAGATTTTTGGTTTCAACAGGACGGCGCCACATTCTACACAGCCAATGCAACAATGGCTTTATTGAATGAGAAGTTCCCAGGTCGCATCATCTCTCGAAACAGCGAGGTCAATTGGCCACCACGATCGTGTGACTTGACGCCTTTAGATTTTTTCCTTTATGGTCATCTCAAAAGTAAGGTCTATGCCAACAAGCCAACAACAATTTAACAGCTGAAGGATGAGATAATAAGGCATATTGGGGAGATCGAGGAGCAACTATGCAGAGACGTCATCAAAAATTTTGACCATCGAGTGGAGGTGTGCCGCCAAAGCCTTGGCGGACATTTAAGCGATATTATTTTTCACACATAATTGCCATGACTCAAATAAAATGATCCAATAGTGAAATCAATAAATTTTCACTAAATCACTCTTTTATTTACTGCTAACTTCGATCCGTCTTAATGGAACACCCTTTATATATATATATATATATATATATATATATATATATATATATATATATATATATATATATATATATATATAAGCAGTCATTCCTATTCGTGCAAACCGCAATTTCTCTTTTATATAATTAATACGTGCATAATTATTCTCCTACCTGTCATAAGCAAAATATGGTTCATATGTTACTCATATGTGAGGTTTCATTACTGAACCTATTGTGCCTTGCAATGGGCGCTTACAAAACTTTCGTCTGCATTACACACTATCTCGCTTTCAATTGATCCTAAACATATTGAGTAAAGTCCCTTTACTTTTTCTTTTATTTTACTAAATATATATCACAACTATGTACACTTAACTTTCCATAATTAATTTACTGGCTTTCTCCTCAATAACACCATCATGTAGCATCTTGTTAATTTAAGACCTTATGAACTTCTTATCATCGTCCCCAAACCTCCGAGATTTTGTTGGAAACGGTTTGAAATGAGGAGCAAGACCTGAAAATAGATAAGGTGTATCAACCAAAACAGACAGTACGCTGCAAGTGGCAGTGTTGGAGATATTTAGATCTTTCTTTGATCTGCCAAAGTCCACAGTAACACTAGAGTGCTAACTCATAAAGTCTTGACAAAGAATGACTCCACAGCTCAAGTCTGGCAACACAGTATAGCGGTCTATACCCCTAAAATGAAATATTGATTCCTAACTGTATATATACGAGTATACTGGGTGTCCCAGAAAAAAAGTTAACCGTACTTTGAATTGACATAACTCCAAAACTATTCGAGATTTTTGGATCCTGCGAAGGTGTTTTATTTAACAACTATTTATCTGTCGATTCTTGGAATTTCATTAAATTCCCTTTTATGATATTGATACACTAATGGGTTTAGTGGAGGCTATTTAAAATATGTTTGCGCAAGGAAGTAAAATAATGAAACGAAGCCTAGGAAGTCTAGGCTACCGTGCACTTTCAAGAGAAGCGTAGGGGGCCTAGGTAGCTTAGGTCACTGTGCGATTCTTCAAGCAAAGCCTAGGCTATTTTACAGTTGTTTTTCAGCCACGCTGAGGTATGGTCTCGTCATTATTGCTTACTAAGCAAATCAAGGCGTTTTTGTGTAAAAGTTTACTTCCATAGAACCTTTTTAATCATGAAGTTAACAAAAGATCAACGCGTATTTGTAGTCACAAACTTGATTAAGACTGGCAGTATTAAACAAGTACAGGATTTATTTGAACAACGTTTTCCAGGTAGGCACCCACCAAGCAAGCCCACAATTTGGAAAAATGTTCGCAAATACCAACATGAAAAATATTCTTAAATCTAAATAAAGGTCGTTTGGGTCGTATGAGAACCATAATAACAACAGAAAATATCGAAAATGTTCAGATGACACTTCTTCAAAATCCACATGTATCAGTCAGAAAGAATTGGTTACAATTGTCAAAGTCATCAATTAACCGCATTATTAAACATGACTTCAAATGGCATCCCTATAATATGCATGTAATACACCAGCTTCTTGAAACTGATTTTCCTCGTCATAGACAATTTGTCGAATGGCTTCTCCATAAACCTGCTCGTTTCTTATTAAACATTTTGATTGGTGACGAGGCAGCCGTTTTTCATGAATGGAAAGGTAAATAGCCATAACATTCGGCAGTATGGGCCGCTGACCCCCCCCCCTCGCATTCTACTTTGACACACGTATTTGTTAACAGAAAGTGTCTCTGTGGATGGAATATGCGGGAATGGCTATCTTGTCGGCCCATTGTTTTACGAGAATAACTTGAATGGTGCTGCCTACCTGAGCATGACCAACGAAAGGATTTTCCCGGAACTCAGCCAAATTTACGGCAATCAATTCAATAGACTTTGGTGGATTCAGGACAGCGCACCAGCTCATAGACAGCTTGCTGTAAAAACAAAACTAAGAGAAACGTTTGACAACCCCATGCAATTGAATGCCCCCCAAGATCCCCTGACTTAACACCGTGCGATTATTTCTTATGTAGATATCTAAAGAACTAAGTGTATTCTACTCCACCACAAAGCATCAACCAGTTAAGAGATAGTATCACACGTGAAGTTAATCAAAACAGTTGTTCAATCAATGCGATCAAAGGCACAACTGTGCTTGGAAAGAATTTGGAGGACATGTGGAGTGAAACGGTGCTTAGAAAATTACAAAATGAATTTTATTACCATATTAAGAGGTGTTTTTGTTAAAAATGGATTTAAATATATTTGTTGATTTTAAACTTTAAAGTTTCATTATTTTACTTTCTTGCGCAAACATAATTTTGATAGCCTCCACTAAACCCATTAGTGTATCAATATCGTAAAAAGGAATTTAATGAAATTTCTAGAATCGACAGATAAATAGTTGTTAAATTTGATTTGTTTTGCTGAACTCAAAAATCTCTAATAGGTTTTGAGTTATACTAATTCAAATTACGGTTAACTTTTTTCTGGGACACCTTATATATATATATATATATATATATATATATATATATATATATATATATATATATATATATATATATATATATATATATAAATCAAGAAAGGTTGGTAAGCATGACTTAAATCGAGATTAGTACACCCGCTCTTCCAAGCGTCTTAAAATTAACCCATGAGGTTCATTATTTGTCCTCACATCGGTGAATCATGTCTGTAATATTTGAATTGTAATTGTTTTGCTAAATATTTCCCCAAAGAATCTCGATTTAATGCGTGATTCTCTTCTCATTTACAGACCCTTATAACTCCGTTATGATCTATTGATCAATCCATCTAACTATTTATCCAATTTAATCCATATATCCAATTTAACTATTTAGCCATTTGAATTAGTTATCCAATTTAACTACCTATCCAATTTAACTATAAACTATTTAATATTTATCAAAATATTTGCACATTTAACTACTTAACAACATTTACAATTTATAATCTATTCATCCCATTTAACTATAACCTATTTAATATCTATCAAAATATTTACCAAACAATTACCAATTTATAATTACCAATCAAATTACTAATTAGTAATTATCTCAATCATCATATGTTCTACTCTAATTACCAAACAATTACCACTTATAAATCCATTCCCATTTACTCATGCAAATTTAATTCACACGCGTAATTCAATCCAACCATAAACTGCTACTGTATAATTTCCACTTGTAAATCCATTCTCGTTAACTCATGCAACTTTAATTTACACGCGTAATTTAATCCAATCATAAAACTGTTACTTTATAAATTCATCTTGAAATAATAAGTGTTTATTAAATTATATATATTTTTCCTAACTCTTTGTTTTTAATTCTCGTATTTCCCCAACGTTGCCCAGATCTACACCTAAGGAATTCGTCTGCCAAAATTTAGATTTCGCGTTAGCATTTAATTTCATTCCCTTGAATAACCTAATATAGGTTTTTATGTTTATTATGATCAGAGCTTTCTAGGATATTGACGCAATACTCATCTAAAATCTATAACAGAAACCTTTGTATTGTAGTAACACTCACCCTTCAAATTGATGTCAACCGTGCAGCGTCTTTTCACAGGAGACGTGATTGATGAAGATACCATAGATACGCTTCCAGTTGCTGGAGCAACCTTCATCTTGTTCTTCTTGGCATAGGTATGTGAGATGAAAGATTCAGAGCTATCTGTGTCGATAAGAGCGGTCGCTTCATTATTACCAAGCAAAACATACACAGTAGCTCGCCGTAGTAGTCCCGGGAAAGAACCAGAGATTAGGGACAGTGCATAAGACTGAGTGGATACAGAAGTAGAAAATGTAGTAGACCGGCACACCTTAGCAAAGTGCCCCTGCTTATTACACTTATGACAAGTGACGTTTCTTGCATGGCGCTGTCTACGATTGTGACGAAGACCACCACATAAATAGCATCGGGACTTTAAATTGGCAGCAGCACAGGTCCCATCATCGGTGCGAGCAGGCTCGGATCTCGCATCATCACTTACACCAGAGATAGTATAACGAGAATAAGACTCTGAGGTCTTCTGGGCAACATCGAGTCTCCTGGCTTGATAAACAGCCGTACTTAGGTCCAAAGTTTTGTTTTCAAGCAATCGTTGCCTCATTGTATAAGAAAGCAAACTATTGATAAAAGAATCCCATATGTAGTCATCCCGATTCTGTGGCGCAGTAGCAGCCTTAAAGTTACCATTCTTGCTGAGCACCTGAAGCTCTTGTAGATACTCATCTATTGTCTCCACTCCATGCAGCCTACGAGTAGACAATAAATTTCTCGCCAAGACCTCCTTTTTCGGCTTGACATAGAGGTCTTTGAGAAGATCTATAGCTGAATCCTATGTAGTACACTCTGCAATGTAACCATATACGGTTGGAGAGACAAAATTGAATAATGTATCGAACTTGTTAGGATTAAGGCTTTCGATGGATTCCAGGAATGTAGAGAAAGTACGATTCCAGTGATTCCACTCCCGTGTAGCATAGGCGAGTTGGGGGATCCATCCAGGCGTTCAGGTCTCAGGAATTTCTCCATCTCTAGATCCCCGCATCTTGTTTTTATTTTTAGGAAGCTATGATAGGGCTTCCACTATTTATTTAAAGCACCAGTATTGCCTTTGGATCGGCACTAGCGGGATTGTTAGTTCAATAAATTGTGGTAATCATAATAAAGCGTCAATACCTTTTTCAAGGCTTTATTCAACTAACAAAACATCAATACTGTCTGAAAATAAAAGAGAAACAATATAAGTAAACATACCCATTCTAATCAGGTTAAGTAATCAAAGTAATGTAGTGTAACCCATTATGCAATTATATATATAAGGTGCATGAACTTTAGAAGGCTCTATCGGGAGGTGATCTTGGCGTTCATTCGACGCCCTTGAGCGTCCAGAAGACTTTTTCACTTGGTGTAACCAAATTTTTTAAGTCATTAATGATCTTAACTCCTAACAATTGTGCTCCTTGATCCAATACCCTTAGCAACTATCTTATTGTAATTCAGGCCACTTTTGCTGTAAAGTAACAATGGTTACGCTCTTTTCTTTGGGAATAACAATTTTTTGAATTGAAAAGATTTAAGAATGGAATTTTTTTGAGTTTTTGAATAATAATTTCATCTTAGTTTGGTTATAACTTATGTTTTTTATAAAATTTATTTTTAATAATTCTTTTATAATATCAAAAACAAAATGGTGAAGTAAAGAAATAAATATAAGTATCAAAATTTTGTGGATTTTTTAAAACCCAAAGAATTACAAATGGTGAAGTTTAGAAAATTAATTTTTATATATCTTCTATTCTATTCTATAACTCTATATTTTAGCACGTGATATTTTGAAAGGGGGAGGGGGGGGGATTTAGTTTAGAGTTCCTTTTTATAATTTTTATAATTGGCAAAGTTCAGAAAATTTATAAAAATTTACCATGGCTGCAAGCTACCCCCGTAGGTGGGAGTGGCGAAGCCATTGCCTGGTTTTTGCCAAAAAAATATTACGTCATAGATTATCATTACATATCATTCATTTAACTAGGTCTTGTTATCATTTTACCTTTCTATCGAGTGGCATAGCTCCAGGGAGTAAAACTTACCTCTATCAGGAACAAGACCGTCACCAGGAATAGAGCGTGACTTTGGATTGATCGAAGGAATGCACCGTTCATTTCTTATTATTTTTGAAATGCGACTTCTAATAAACCTGCAATAATTTAAATATTACATATAATATTTATTCCTGTGACGTAATTTCTTTTTAAAAAGATTGAAAAAAGTCTTAAAACTGCAAAGGCGAAGCCACCGAGCATCATCTGATCTGTATAGTGGTTTAGTCTGAAGATCCAAGCCATTCACTTGACTCACTTCCGAAACTAATCTCCAGAATAATTTTTTATGTTGAACTGAGTTTTTTGTTTTCCCTTTTAAAACAACTCAATGATCAATAACATAATGAAAGGACAAAGGTGATCCTAGAACTAATCTCTGAGATAGTGTAATAATAATAATTTTTTCTTTGCCCAGGAAACGCTGCTTCCGAACGGTTATAGAGGATTAAAAAACAAAACAAATCAGCGCGAATTAATTCTTGTAGGTTACTCAATTTATGCAATTCATTGAAATAGGTTGCATCAGTAAAACTTGGTCGAAAAATCGTACCAAGTAATCTCTTCTTCCCATTCTACTCACTCCCTCGCTTATATTTCTATCTTGCTAGTGTTTTGCCACTTTTACTCATTTCTAAATCTTCATTTAAATATATTAAAGTTGATGAGCAATTGGCCACTTGGTACCTTAATTGTAAAATTCAGATAATTGATCATTTGATTTTGTTTACGGCCTAACATAAGAACTTAATGTATCGTTTCTAATAATGTTAGGCATTAGGTGCTCTTGCTCTTACAGGTACCATAGGTAGGTCATCCCAGGGTTGGCCTTCATATCTGCAGCTCCTGTAAATGAAAAAAAAACTACCATACAAAGTTAATCCACTCCACTTACCACATTTGTTTCCAGGAATTCTTTAACAGCTCTTTTCATCTCATCTGTTGTCTCAATGCACAGTCCTAGGTGACAAGTGAAATAATAATTGTCAAGTGTTTGTACCTCAACCCATTAAGGTAAATATGAAGATCGGCGGCGCGCCCAAAAAAGTGTATTGTTTTTTGCGTGTATGTTTCATTCACCTACACATACATATTCATGCGCGCATTTGGTTAAATAAAAACGTTAAAAAAAATGTTAGAACATTATTCTATAAACAATTATGGGTAAACATTATGATTGGCAGTGTGAACGATGGGATGCAAACTATTTTGTTCATAACATAACATAACATAACATAATTTAACGGATGACAAAAGCCACAAGGGACTATCAAAGGTCATCCGTATCCATCAAATCCCACCCATATAATGCATCCATAGGATTTTGTCAGATCATGCAGCTACAATATACAATTTAGCAATCCATAGGAATGTCCAACCATGCATCTACAATATATAATTTAAAGCCTCCATAGGAGTCTGTCAAAAACAAAATCAAAATCCCCCAAAATATACAATAAAAAGAAACTGCATCCATAGGAATGAGTCAAGAAACATTTCCACATACCGAAAAGTAAGAAATTAACCCTCCATCCCCATATAATCATCCAATCTGCGCTTGAAAACATTCAAGTTTGGGCTGTCTACAGTCTCAGGTGGCAAACTATTCCAATAATCCACCACTCTGTTAGTGAAAAAATATTTTCTAACATCCAGTCTGCACCTCTGTTTTTTAATCTTTAAGTGGTGGCCTCTAGTTCTATTACTACCTTCTAACTCAGTCTTCGACTGACCTTCGAACAGGTAGCACGTGTTTTATAGAGCTCTCAGTCTGTTGATCTATTTTTCAGATTTTTCTATAGTTTGTTTGTTTTTTTGTTTTTTTTCTCACCACAATCAGCGAAAGCTAAGTTGCTCTTCTTTTTTTATTTCTTATTGCTACTTAAATTCTTTCTTTGTTTGAATAAGTGATGGAGTTTGGGGATGAAAGTGAGCATGAGTGTCGGAATGTATGCATTGGTTGTGGTGTATTAGGTGAGGGGTATACATGTGTTGTATGTGGGCTGCGTGAATGCATTGTAGATTTAGAGGGGATGAGAAGGCAGGATTTAGACAGGATATGTAGGCTGGAGGGGTTAGTTGCTGAGCTCAGGAGGGAACTTAGTGTTAGGCCTAGAGCTGGGAATAGGTTAGGTGGTGAGGTAGGCCAGTTAGATGTTTCAGGTGAAGGTAGAGGGCCAGTGGAGGAGGTAGGATGTGATAGTTCTAGTGATAGTGAAGTTAGCCCCCTTAGATTAGTTAGAAATAGGCCTAGTGAGGATGGGGGACAGTGGAGAGTGGTTAGGAAACATGAAGCTAGGGAGGCTTCTCCTGTTCTTTGTGAGAATAGGGTTGCCTCTTTTGAGGTGGTTAGCCAGGGGGAGAATAGGTGTGTGAGTCAGAGGGACACAGATCCTATTAGCTTGACTAATAGATTCAGTGCCCTAAGAGAGGAAGTAACTGGAAGTGATATGACTGATGGGGGTGGGGGTGGAGTTCGAGTGACTGGTAGTTTGAATGAGAATAGGAGTGGGGATGGAGTTAGGTCTGTGGGGGTTAGGAATAGGAGTCTGACTGAAGTGCTTGTGATGGGTGATTCGCGAGTTAGATATTTAGATAGGAAGTTGAATGCAAGTAGATTGAATGGTTTGAGGGTGTGTTTGCCGGGTGCTGGAGTGAGAGATCTGTCTGATAGGTATGAGGAACTGGTGTCTGGCTGTGCAAGGGATGCGGTTGTGATTACACATGTAGGAGTGAATGATGTGAAGAAAGTGGGTGCATGTGAGTTACGTGAGAGGTACAAGAGGTTGATTGAAAAGGTGAAAGAAAGTAGAATAACATAACATAACATAATTACACGGATGACAAAAGCCACAAGGGCCTATCAAAGAATGGATGTTGGGGTAGAATGGATGTCTCGTGCAATTGGGCTGAATGATTATGTGAGGAGGATGTGTGAGATGGAAGGTGTCATGTTTGTGGATGTGTGGGATAGGTTTGTTGGAATGAAAGAAATGTATGCGATGGATGGACTGCATTTGAGTAGGAGGGGGGTAGATGTGTTGTGGGAGGAGTATGATCGTGTTATTAGGTCTTTGCGGGCGGGAAACTAGATACTAATAGTGGTCAGGGAATTATGAGAGGACATTATAGTACTGAAAGTAGAATGGACTTGGCAGATAACAGAAATAGGTTCCAAGGCGATAGAGGTGAGGTCATTCAAGTTTCAAGAGGTGCTTCAGGGATAGGGGGGTTAAATTGTTTCTATACAAATGCTCGTAGTCTTAGAAACAAGAAGGATGAGCTATTTAGTTATATTAGCAATGAGGATATAGATATATTATGCGTTACTGAATCATGGGTTAATGAAATAGAATTTAGTGACACTATAAGTGAATTTGATTTTCAGGGCTATAATATGTACATTAGTCAAAGGACAGGTAGGATTGGTGGAGGAATAATTATCTATATAAAAAACAACATTGTTTCAAGTTTAAATACTTCAATAAAGCAGGATGGAGTTGAGTCACTTTGGATAGATATTAGGTTCAGTAAAAATAGAATGGTGCATTTGGGAGCTTTTTACAGGCCACCTGGGCAGACTGATGATATAGATGAACTAATGATAAGGGAAATAAGTAAGGGATGTGAAACAGATGCAGTTATTATTGGGGACTTCAACTTAAACTCTGTGGACTGGGAAAATATGATAGGTAGGGATAGAACAAGTGGCAGGTTCATAGAATGCTTTGAGGATAATTTTTTGAATCAATTTGTTAACGATTCAACGAGGGGGGACAATATATTAGATTTAGTACTTTCTAACAGTGATCATTTAGTTCAAGAATTGACTGTTGGGGAAGCATTGGAGTGGAGTGAGGTCAGAGTGGAGGAATGTTATTAGTGGCGTACCTCAGGGATCAGTTTTAGGCCCTTTATTATTTATAATCTATGTAAATGATCTTGGGCAAGGTGTAAATAGCAAAGTGTCAATTTTTGCTGATGACACTAAATTGGCAGCTGTAGTCAAAGAGGTTGAGGGTAGCTTTAAAGTGCAGGGTGACTTAGATAAGCTGTTAGCTTGGGCTCAGAAGTGGCAGATGACTTTTAACCTTAATAAATGCAAAGTTATTAACATGGGGAGAGATAATAGGGAATTTAGCTATGAGATGGATGGATATTGGCTTAATTCAGTTGAAGATGAGAAAGACTTAGGAGTGGTAGTAGATAGGTCACTGAAATTTTCAAAGCAGTGTATTGAGGCAAAAAATAGAGCAAATAGGGTGCTAGGTTACATTAAAAGAAATGTTAGCTACAAGAGTAAGGAGGTCATCCTTAAACTATACAACTCTTATGTCAGGCCACATTTAGAGTACTGTATACAGGCATGGTCACCACATTTTAGACATGATATAAACTTATTAGAGTCAGTACAAAGGAGGGCAACAAAAATAATACCATCCCTGAAGCACCTTCAATATGAAGATAGACTGAGGGTATTAAATATGTTTTCATTTGAAAGAAGGTGTGTGAGGGGAGATATGATTGAGCTTTTTAAAATCTTTTCTGGGATGGATAAATTGGATTTCAGCAAGTTATTTGAGTTAGAAGGTAGTAATAGAACTAGAGGCCACCACTTAAAGATTAAAAAACAGAGGTGCAGACTGGATGTTAGAAAATATTTTTTCACTAACAGAGTGGTGGATTATTGGAATAGTTTGCCACCTGAGACTGTAGACAGCCCAAACTTGAATGTTTTCAAGCGCAGATTGGATGATTATATGGGGATGGAGGGTTAATTTCTTACTTTTTAGTATGTGGATATGTTTCTTGACTCATTCCTGTGGATGCAGTTTCTTTTTATTGTATATTTTGGGGGATTTTGATTTTGTTTTTGACAGACTCCTATGGAGGCTTTAAATTATATATTGTAGATGCATGGTTGGACATTCCTATGGATTGTTAAATTGTATATTGTAGCTGCATGATCTGACAAAATCCTATGGATGCATTATATGGGTGGGATTTGATGGATACGGATGACCTTTGATAGGCCCTTGTGGCTTTTGTCATCCGTTAAATTATGTTATGTTATGTTATGTTATGTTAATAGTGACCATCAGATAGTTCGTTTTAACTTGGGAATTGAGAAGGGTAAAATAACTGAGAATGCTGAAAAAGTTCCAAATTTTCATAAGGGAGATTATGTAAAACTTCGAAGCTTGCTAAATTTGGTAGACTGGGATATAGAATTCAGAGGTAAAAATGCTTATGGGATGTGGGATACTTTCAAGCATATAATAAATGTAGTCCAAGAACAATGTATCCCAATGAAGGCCATTAGGAACAAAAGTAGGAAACCATTATGGTGGAATCAGGAGATAGCTAGAAAAATTTCAGAGAAGAAAAGGGCATATAAAAAATTACAGGTAGAAAATAATATTCAAAATTTAAGTGATTATAGAATGGCTAGGAATGAGTTAAATAAGATTATAAAGAAGAACAAAAGGGTGTCAGAAATTAAATTAGCTCAGGATAGCAACAAAGATCCTAGAAAGTTCTTTAGTTACTATAAAATTAATAACAAGTGTGGCAGAGTTAAAATAGGACCTATCAAATATGAAGGGTTTGTGAGAGAAACTGATGAGGAAATAGTTGAGGTACTAAATGGTCATTTTGCATCAGTATTTACAAAAGAGAAACTAAATAGTCCTATGTATAGTACTCATAGGTCAGGAAAAGAGGTGTTTACTAACATTTGTGTGGATCGGAGGATGATAAAAGGACTAATAGGTGATTTAGATACTACCAAGGCCTCCGGCCCTGATAATATTCATTCTAGGATACTTAAAGAAGGGGTAGAAAGTATCTCAATAGCTCTGGACAAGTTATATACTAGGTCATTGGAATATGGAGAAATACCCGATGATTGGAAGAGAGCGAATGTAGTCCCCATTTTCAAGAAGGGTAGTAAAGAGGATCCAAATAACTTTAGACCGGTTAGCCTAACTCCTGTAGTCTGTAAAATTCTTGAGAAAATAGTTAAAAAAGGGATTTGCCAACATCTAGAGAGGGAGGGGTTAATCAGCGATGCTCAGCATGGGTTTAGATCAGGTAGATCATGTTTGACTAACTTACTAGACTTTCTGGAGTTTGTAACAGATCAAGTAGATAAGGGAGAGAATGTAGATATAATTTACTTAGATTTTAGTAAAGCATTTGATAAGGTACCACACAGGAGACTAGTTCATAAATTAAAAATGATTGGGATATGTGGGGGTGTTTCAAATTGGATAGCTGAGTGGCTGAAAGACAGGAAGCAAAGGGTAGTGCTAAATGGTGTAAAGTCAGAGTGGAGGGATGTTATCAGTGGGGTTCCTCAGGGATCAGTTCTCGGTCCATTATTATTTGTCATCTATATAAACGATCTTGGGGAGGCAGTTAATAATAAAGTGTCAATTTTTGCGGATGATACCAAATTAGCAGCTGTAGTTAAAGATATTGATGATAATTTTAAAGTGCAGGGGGACTTAAATAAATTGTTATCCTGGGCACATAAGTGGCAAATGACTTTCAACCTTGATAAGTGCAAAGTTATTAACATGGGAAAAGATAATAGAGAATTTAACTATGAAATGGATGGGCATTGGCTGAGCTCAGTAGAGGATGAGAAAGATCTAGGAGTAGTAATAGATAAGTCATTAAGGTTTTCTAAGCAGTGTATTGAAGCAAGAAATAGGGCAAATAGAGTGCTGGGTTTTATTAAGAGAAATGTCAGTTACAAAAGTAAGGAGGTTATTCTTAAACTCTATAACTCTTATGTTAGGCCACATCTAGAGTACTGTATACAGGCATGGTCCCCACATTTTAGACACTATATTAACCTTCTTGAGTCAGTGCAACGGAGGGCAACAAAGATTATTCCTTCCCTGAGGCACCTTGAATATGAAGATAGACTGAGGGTATTAAATATGTTCTCGTTCGAAAGGAGGTGTGTGAGAGGGGATATGATTGAGCTGTTTAAAATTTTTTCCGGGATAGATAAATTGGATGTTAGCAAGTTTTTTGAGTTAGATGATGGAAATCGGACTAGAGGTCACCACTTGAAAATTAAAAAGCAAGGGTGTAGGTTGGATTTAAGAAAATATTTTTTCACCAATAGAGTGGTAGACTTCTGGAACAAATTGCCGCAGAGGGTAGTAGGTAGTCCAAATCTAAATGTATTTAAGAGTAGGTTGGATGAGTTTATGGGAAGGGAAGGTTGTGATGGTTCCTAAGTTTTGTATATATTAATATTGTTTGTATATATCTATAGCTGCATGATTTAGTTCTTGACAAGCCTTGATTGGTGATACCCTTGTTTCTGGATGCAATCCTCTGGATGTAGTTTTCCTGGGAGTTTGGGTGCCTTGAAAAAGAGGCCGCTTGACTCGGATGACCTATGATGAGCCCTTGTGGCTTTTGTCATCCGTTATATTATATTGTGGGGGACTTTGATTTTGTCTTCCCCTGGTGATGGTGCTTTTTGTGGGTGGGTTTTGACGGAGGTGGATGACCTTTGATAGGCCCTTGTGGCTTTTGTCATCCGTGTAATTATGTTATATGTTATGTTATGTTAACTTGCTGAAATCCAATTTATCCATCCTAGAAAAGATTTTAAAAAGCTCAATCATATCTCCCCTCACACACCTTCTTTCAAATGAAAACATATTTAATACCCTCAGTCTATCTTCATATTGAAGGTGCTTCAGGGATGGTATTATTTTTGTTGCCCTCCTTTGTACTGACTCTAATAAGTTTATATCATCTCTAAAATGTGGTGACCATGCCTGTATACAGTACTCTAAATGTGGCCTGACATAAGAGTTGTATAGTTTAAGGATGACCTCCTTACTCTTGTAGCTAACATTTCTTTTAATGTAACCTAGCACCCTATTTGCTCTATTTTTTGCCTCAATACACTGCTTTGAAAATTTCAGTGACCTATCTACTACCACTCCTAAGTCTTTCTCATCTTCAACTGAATCAAGCCAATATCCATCCATCTCATAGCTAAATTCCCTATTATCTCTCCCCATGTTAATAACTTTGCATTTATTAAGGTTAAAAGTCATCTGCCACTTCTGAGCCCAAGCTAACAGCTTATCTAAGTCACCCTGCACTTTAAAGCTACCCTCAACCTCTTTGACTACAGCTGCCAATTTAGTGTCATCAGCAAAAATTGACACTTTGCTATTTACACCTTGCCCAAGATCATTTACATAGATTATAAATAATAAAGGGCCTAAAACTGATCCCTGAGGTACGCCACTAATAACATTCCTCCACTCTGACCTCACTCCATTCAGTACAACTCTCTGTTTCCTATTTTTCAGCCATTCAGTTATCCAATTTAAAACGTTCCCACATATCCCATGCAGCTTTAATTTATGAACTAGTCTTCTATGTGGAACCTTATCAAAAGCTTTGCTGAAATCTAAGTAGATCACATCAACTTTCTCACCCCTATCTAATTCTTTAGTTACATAATCCATAAAATCCAGTAAATTAGTTAAACACGATCTATCTTTTCTAAAACCATGCTGAGCATCATTAATTAACCTGCTACTCTCTAGATGATCAGAAATTCCCTTCTTAACCATCTTCTCAAGAATTTTACAGACTATAGAAGTTAAGCTTACTGGTCTAAAGTTATTTGGGTCCTCTTTGCTTCCCTTTTTAAAAATTGGCACTATATTTGCCAATTTCCAATCATTTGGTATTTCTCCAGACTCTAGTGATCTAATAAATATCTTCTCGAGAGCTACTGCAATACTTTCTACACCTTCTTTGAGTATCCTAGAATGAATGTTGTCAGGGCCAGATGCCTTACTAGTATTTAACTGAATTATAAGCCCTTTAATTTCTTCTCTGTCTATATTAATAGAATTTATCACTACTTCCCTTGACCTAGAATTATCATCAATTAATCTAACTGGTTTCTCTTCTGTGAATACTGAAGCAAAATTGTCATTAAGGACCTCTACTATTTCCTCATCAGATTCTTTCAAAACCCCTTCATATTTAATAGGCCCTATTTTATCACTGTTAGATTGATTATTGATTCTATAATAGCTAAAGAATTTTTTAGGATCTTTATTATTATTTTTAGCTAAATTAATTTCTGCTGTCCTTTTGGTCTTCTTAATAATCTTATTTAGTTCATTTCTGGTTGACCTATAATGGTTTAAATTATCTAAACTACTCTCACTTTGTAATCTCTGGTATGCCCTTTTTTTCTCTGAAACTTTATTAGCTATTTCTTGGTTCCACCATAATGGTTTCCTACATTTCTTCCTAATAGACTTCATCGGAATACACTCTTCCTGAACCATGTTTAATATAGTCTTAAAAATATCCCACATCTCATAAGTATTCTTTCCATGGAATTCTATATCCCACCTAATCTGATTTAGCATGCTGCGTAATTTATCGTAATCTCCCCTATAAAAATTTGGAATTTTCGTGGAGTTTGTCGTTGTTCTACCCTTAACTATTTGCAAATTAAACCGAACCATCTGATGATCACTGTTTCCCAATGATTCCCCTACACTCAATCCTTGAACTAAGTGATCATCATTTGAAAGAATTAGATCTAATATATTGGCACCCCTTGTTGGCTTATTAACAAATTGGATCAAAAAGTTATCCTCAAAACACTCCATAAACTTACAACTTGCTCTATCTCTTCCTATCATATTTTCCCAGTCTACAGAAGTTAAATTAAAGTCACCAAGAATAACTGTATCTTCTTTGCATCCTTTACTTATTTCCCTAATCATTAACTCATCGATACAATCAGTCTGTCCTGGTGGTCTATAAAAAGCTCCCAAGTGTATTTTCCTATTTTTACCAACCTTAATATCTATCCATAATGATTCACCTTCTCCTTGCTTTATAGAGTTATTTAGATTTGAAGAAATGCTATTTCTGATATAAATAATCAACCCACCACCAGTCCTATCTCTCCTTTGACTAATGTACATAGTATAACCCTCTAGTTCAAATTCACTGACATTATCATTAAATATATTTTCATTAACCCATGATTCAACTATACATATTATATCTATATCTTCATGAATGATATAACTAAATAATTCATCCTTCTTATTTCTAAGACTACAAGCATTTGTGTAAAGACAACTCAGCCCACCTATCCCTGAAGCACCTGAGGGCCTATCTCCTCTGCATCTCCTTTCTCTCTTTCCCCGACCCTGTACTCTTGTATTTCCCTGACCACTATCACTACTCAAGTAGTTTAACCCTAAAGCACTTCCATTAGCCTGCCTACCTTCTACAAATCTGTGTTTGCTTCCTTTCCCTGCCTCACTTTGAGCCATTAAATTTCCCTGACCACTATCAAAACCTAGTTTCCTGCCTCTAAAGACCTAATAACACTATCTAATTCCCGCCTCAAAACCTCAACCCCATCTCGGCTCAGATGGAGTCCATCCATCGCATACAAACCCTTATTCCCATAAAACCCACTCCAAACATCTACAAATACCAATCCTGACTCCTCGCACAAACCTTTCACATATTCATTCAACCCCATTGCACGAGACAACCATTCCATCCCCACATCCATTCTGGGAAGCACACCTGAAACAACGCCTTTTACTCTACTTTCACACATCCTTTCAATCAGCCTTTTATACCGCTGTCGTAACTCACAAGTACCCACCTTCTTTACATCGTTTACTCCGACATGTGTAATCACAACTGCTTCCCTCTCACACCCAGACACCAACCTATCATACCTCTCACACACATCATTTACACCAGCACCCGGCAGACAAACTCTCACTCCCTTCCATTTACTTTCATTCAACTTCCTATCTAAATACCTAATCTGAGAGTCACCAATCACAATCACCTCAGTCATTCTCCTATTCTCTCTAGGCCTAGTATTACCCTCCCTCCTGCTCTCACTCATTCGACCTCCTATTCTACTTTCAGGCACGGCCACACCAGACAAATCTCTTTCAAATTCTTTCTCTCTCAGGGCATCAAATCTGTTAGTTAGCCTAACAGGTTCCATGTCCCTCTCATTCACACACCTAACCTGTCCTAACTTATCTATTCTGTTCACTTTCACCCACCACTCATCATCACTTACTTCACTTACTGCTTTCTCTCCAGTCCCTGTTCTAGGCCTAACTTCCTCCCTCCTGGTCCCAATCTGACTCTTCAAACGTACACTTGCATCTCTTCTCACTTCAGACACTAAATCGTTCAGTCTCAAGCATTCCGCACGTAATCGACTCACCTCCTCAGTCAAAGCACATACACGGCACTCAGACACATTCACTCTCCTCTCTACACCACAGACATCGCACACTACATACACACTACTTTCAAAAGGCATACTCTCTACATCCAAACAGTCAGCCATACTTAAACAAGAACAATAATAGAAACAAAAACTTACAAACAACAAGAATTTGACCCCAATTTGTGCGCGCAAGTTTAAAACCTGCTAATCAAGATGGCCCCGAAGTAAACAAAAGTCACTTTCTCACCAAAATATGTTTCACCTTTTTGGAGTAAATTCAAGGGGACTGCTCGTGGGAGGTTTAGCACTGCAGGGGCACCCCCCTACGATGATCCTGAGTTTCAATTGGTAAATATGTAGATTGGCAGCTCGAATGATGGGACGTAACCTATTTTGTCCGTGTTCCAATATGTTTCACATTTTTGTAGTAAATTTAAGGGTATGGCTTGTGTGAGGGTAAACACAATGGGGGGACCACCTTACAATGATCCTGAGTTTCAATGTTTATAGAATAATGTTCTAACATTTACAGAAGTGAATGATTTAACCAAATCATTTCTGTGCCTTTAATCATTTTGCGAATTATAATAGGGGTGGGGTCTGATGTCAGAAATGACTGATTTGAATTTTTATTTTGTTTTTCATTTAATATCTTTTAATTATCCTCATTTGGAGTCATTTTGAGCTAGATTGTTTAAAGGAACTACTTTTTGTTGAGCGCATGAATATTCAGGCAGGGGTGAATGAAATATAAACAAACAAAAATCTACTTTTTCAGCCGAGACGCTAATCTACATATTTACCTTTCAATCAATTGGGTGGTGTCTGGGGGGCACAGCCTCCCAGTATATAATCATAATTGTTTATAGAATAATGTTCTAACATTATTTTTAATGTTTTTATTTAACCAAATACACATGAATATGCATGCGCGGGTGAACGAAATATACACACACAAAAAATATACTTTCTTGGGCATGCTGCCGATCTTCTAATATCTTCTAGTATCTTCTAGTATGGTTTCTGCTTCTTGATTTGGAGAAGTGGGGCCCCCCGCGTAGCAGACACCCCAATTCAGTATGGGTGTTGGTAACGTTTTTTTCGCACAAATTGTATTTGTTGTGGAATACTGTTGGAACCAGCAGCGATTGACATTTTATAACCTAAGACATTTGGTTCATCAGGCAGTTCTAAAAGAAATTTATCCAATCTCTTTTTAAAATTTTCAGTTGTTCCATTATTATCTCTTATGTCTCTGGGAAGAACATTAAACAATCTCGATCCAAATTTTGCTAGTGTATTATGCTCCAGTGTTTTTTGTTTACAAGATGTTGCATCTAAATGAAATTTTTTACACATTCTTCCATTCCTAATTGAATAAGTTGGTATTATGTCTTCTGATTCTGGTGGTAAATTTTTTTGTTCAAGTACCTTCCAAATATATATGATTATATATATTTCATATCGACGATTAACTGAATACAAGTTCAAATGCTTAAGTCTTTTCCAATAATCTAGTTCTTGTATTCCATTATTTTACTTATAGCCCTAAGGTGTTGTGTGGGTACCATAACTGCACACAGTAATCAAGGTGAGGTTGGATACATGATTTATACAATGTTAGCATGGCTCTCTCATTTCTAGTTGAGAATGTTCTTAAAATGAACCCACTAATTTGTCTGTATTTGCTGATAATATTATTTATATGTGTTGAGAATGTTAGGTCATTTGATATTGTTATCCCTAGATCTTTTACTCCTAATTTCTCTTTAATTAGGTCCCCTTCAGGATTTTTATATGACGTTTCTTCCTTTAAATTTTCATTTGTATCAAATTTAATCAGTTCAAATTTATTTTCATTGAATTGGAGCTTATTAGTTTCAGCAAATGTATATGTGCTGTTTAGATCATTTTGGAGTTGTGTGCAATTCCTCTTGTTTTCAATAACTTTTAAAATTCTGGTATCGTCAGCGAAAGAGTATATAGAACTTTCTTTTATTACATCATTTAAATCGTTTAACATAATTATAAATAATTGTGGTCCCAAAACTGTACCCTGGGGTACTCCACTCAAAACTTTCATACTGGTGGATTTATGGCCTTCAACAATGGTCTTTTGTATTCTGTTTATTAAAAACTCAGACAGCCATTGCAAAATTTTACCTCTAATACCTAATTTTTTGCTTTCTCTAAGACTATTTTATGATCTACTTGATCAAAAGCCTTAGAAAAATCGAGATAAATAACATTAACATTTTTGTTTTCTAATATTGCTCGTAAAATTTCATTATGGTAGTCTATTAGTTCAGTAAGGCATGTTCTTTGTTTTCTGAATCCATCCTGAAATTTTTTCAATAATTTATTTTCTTCTAGGAATTTGACTATATTAGTTTTAGCAATTCTCAAATATTTTTAGGTAACACTTCAGATTCGGGGCGCACGGTAGATGTCGCTGTTAGTTGGTTACAATTTTGGGCTACAATATATCTTATGACGTCAGACGGTAGCATCAGATGTGAACAATCACAGAGTAATATTTTTTTGTATATGAGTATATACTGGCGGGCTGCGCCCCCCCAGACCCCCCCCCCCAATTGATTGAAACTCAGGATCATCACAGGGTGGTCCCCTGCAGTGATATCTCCCCCACGAGCAGTCCCCTTAAATTTTCTTGGGGGGGGGGTTCTCCTCAACAGCTTTTTACTGGCAGAAAAACCTAACCTAATAACAAACAATTCTTACTTTTACAGGTTTCTTGATTAGTTTATGCGCCTCTAAATAATCTAAAAGTTTTTCGCGATTATACAAAGTAAAGCCAAATTCGAATAACAAAGAAGCACATGGAGAGCACAAAAACAATAACGAAAGAAAAACATTTGCAAAACAGGTCCTATTTATAAGCTACGATGTTGCCAGTAAGAAGCTGTTATCATTCTCAGCAAACAAAAAACAATAGAAGACATCAAGAAACCTTACCTAACTAAGAAAAAAACTATAAACGAGCAGAGCGCAGATATTTACTAAATAATAGACTAAAAGTTACAAATCCCCAAAACAACCCAAAAATATAACGCAGTGTTTGGACACATCTGACGTCATAAGAGATATGCTGTAGCCCAAAATTGTAGCCGAATAACAGCGCCATCTACCGTGCGCCCCGAATCTGAAGTATTACCTATTTTTATAACATGTGATGTTAATGATATGGGTTGATAGTTTTCAGGTAGTCTTTTGGTGGCTTTTTTTAGTATTGGAATTACATGTGCTTGTTTCATAGTCATTGGAATTTCTGAATTATCAAGAGATTTTCGCCAGAAGTAGAACAATGGAACAGACAGTGACTCTTTGCAGTTTTTTAAAATATAATTGTGCCTATTCCATCTGGGCCTGGTGCAGAATGGTTCGGTAATATAGTGATTGCATCAATAATATCTGGGGAAAACTCAATATCTTTTATTGATTTTTGAGGTGCCTCCATAATTATATTTTCTTTTTCTATTTGATTGTCTATTGTATTTGGCTTGTTCCATACAGATGCCTACTGATCTTGTAAAATATTTGTTAAGAGTGGACCAATTTTAGATTTCACAGTATTTTTCTTATTTGCATATTTAAATAGATACTTGCTATTATCTTTTATATGTGATATAGCATTATTTTCTTCTATACTATCTTCTTTCTTATGGAGTAATTTAATATTTCTTTCTAAATTCAAAATTTCTTCATTCAGTTTTGATTTGTTATCCTCACTGATATTTCTTTTTAGTTTCTTTGAAATTTTATTACATTTTTTCATTAAATATTTTCTTTCCTTGTGTTCTTTAGTTAGTGTATTCTTATGCTGATTTTTTATAGGAGTGTTTGAATACAATATATTAGATAGCTAATTATTTATATTTTCCAAAGCTTCTTCAACATTGAGATTTTTTTAGTTCTTTCTCCCACTCTATGCATTTCAGTTCATCATTTATTTTCTTCCAGTCACTTTTAAAGATGTTTAGATCATGAAATGGAATTTTTCTACTTCTAGGACTTTTGTTATTTTTAAATATTAGAGAAGTTTTTATTTTTATTATATTATGATCTGAGTGAACAGTGCTGGAAATTTCAATATCATCGATAAGATTTTTATTATTTAAAAAAATTGAATCAAGTAGGTTATCTTTTCTAGTCCCTTCATGAACAAACTGACTAAGACATAAATCTGACATAAAATCATTTATTATATTATAGTTATTAATATCTAGTCCTGATTTAAGAGTACCATTTTGGCACCACTTTGCACTTGGTAAGTTGAAATACTAGTAAATCATTTGCATTATTTTTTATTTCTTCACATAGTTTAATTTTATCAATAATTTCTTTAAAATTATAGGAGGATGTATTTGGGGGATGATATAAATTTACAATATAAACTGCTTTTCTTTTATAATGATTTTTATAACAAGGAGTTCACAAGTGCCATTTGAAAAAGATAAAACTTTTTCACTATCAACAGTTTGTTTTACATAGAGAGCAACTACACCATGAGATCTTTCGTATCAGTCGCATCTATATATATTGTACTTTTCTATTTGAACTTCTGAATCTTTAATATCTGAATTTAAATGAGTTTCAGTGATTGCTAATAAGATTGTAGTAGCATCACTCACTTCTTTTAAATATGGCACTTTTGCATTATTGGATTGACAATACAATCCATTAATATTTAAGTATATTATACTACTATTTAAAATTGGGCTTGTATAGTGTTTGGTATCATCTGATACGTTGGAAACTGGCTCTTTGTTGGAGTTGATTGAGTTTTTTGCATCATATTCATGATCATAGTTGCCATCTGATTCTGTGTTTGCTTCATTTGTTGGAGCATTAAGTATAAAAAATGGTTATTTTTATCCATAGTCTGTTCTTTTAAGGATTGTATTTCAAACTTTTTACTAGTCACAGATTCAGCATAAGACATTTTATTTTCAGTTGATGGATTTTTTTCATTGTTAGTTTTTTTCTTTATTCTTTATTACTTCGGGTTTGTATGTTCCTATCAGATGATGATTTAGGCATTCAGTATTGTCTTTATGTTTAGCCAATTTTGATTATATACTAGGGGTTTGTGCCCCCCAGACCCCAAATTGATTGAAACTCAGGATCATCGTAGGGGGCCCCCCTGCAATGATAAAAACCCCACAAGCAGTCCCCTTCACTTTACTCCAAAAAGGTGAAACATATTGGAATAAGGATGAAATATTGGTAATTGTGTAGAGTATGACCAGATCCGACTCCTAGCTTATTTTAGGATACTTTTTCTGAACTGAAATCTATGTGGTTGAAGTTTATGGTGATTTCCGATTATATACTGGGGGGGGGCTGTGCCCCCAGACCCCCTAAATGATTAAAATATCAGGATCATTGTAGGCCCATCCCCCCAACAAGCTATCTCCAATAATGAGCCAATCCCTCAAAATAAGCTAGAATCACATCTGCTCATACTCACAACATTTACCAAAATATTTTTGGTTTCAACGTTTGTGCCGCCGATCTTCATGTTTAGCCTCATTAGTTCCCTGAGGGCCCTTAACACAACATAATTTTACTGATGACAAAAGTAACAAGGGCCTATCAAAGGTCATCCGAATCTGTCAAAACCTACCCACAAAATGCATTTATAGTATTGTGTCATATCATGCATCTAGAATATATGGTAATTGTTGTGAGTATGAGCGTATGCTATTCTAGCTTATTTTGAGAGTTGACTCATTGTTGAGGACTGCTCATCATGGGGATGGGTCTACAATGATCCTAAGATTTCAATCATATGGAGGGGGGGCTCTGGGGGGCTGTGCCCCCCAGGATATAATCAGATATTGCCATAAACTTCATCCACATAGATTTCAGCTCAGAAAAAGTAGCTAGGAAAAATAGCCCAAAATAAGCTAGGACTTGGATCCGGTCATACTCTACACAATTACCCAATATACAATTAGAACTATCCACAGGAATGTGTCAAAAACAAAAAGCCTCATCATCAAGACTCATCAAAATCCAAATCATTCATAATATATAATAATAAAAAATCCACAGGAATAGGTCTAGAATACCCACCCATCCCAAGTTAACCCTCCTTTCCTATCTAATCATCTAATCTGCGTTTGAAAACATTCAAGTTTGGACTGTCTACTGTCTCAGATGGCAAACTATTCCTGTAATCTACCACTATTGGTGAAAATCTTTTTTCTAACATCCAACCTGCACCTCTGTTTTTTCATTTTTAAGTGGTGACTCCTAGTCCTATTATCACATTCCAACTCAAATTCAACTTATCCATCCCAGAACAGATTTTAAAAAGCTCACTCATATCTCCCATCACATATCTTCTCTCAAATGAGAACATATTTAGTACCCTCAGTATTTTCATATTCAAGGTGCTTCATGGAAGGTATTACATGTCTAAAATGTGGTGACCATGCTTGTATTCAGTACTCTAAATGTGGCCTAACATACGAGTTGTAGAGTTTAAGGATGACCTCTTTACTCTTGTAGCTAACATTCCTCTTAATGTTTTGACAGATGCGGATGAGCTTTGATAGGCCCTTGTGGCTTTTGTCATCCGTGGAATTATGTTATGTTAAAGTAGTTAAAAGAGCCTGATTCTTATGACTGTGGCTTGTTCAACCCTAATACAACTTGTATTAATTCCTTGGTCAATTTAATAGACTTTTCTATAGATCGTGGCCTCATTTTAAAAGTGAAGATTTGCCAAGGGTGTGGAAAAGAAGCGGGGCTTGATTATAATACTGAAAGGTGGAGATAGTTTAGCTAATGTTTGCCTTTTGAATTAGGAATATTACAAGCTTTTTACAAAGTTGCCATGGGTATGGGGGTGAAGCCCTTCATTTTTGAAAGTAACTAAAAAAATGTTAATCTCACCTGATGGTCTTTCCAGATCTAACCAGTTCGGGCAGGGTCTATGGAAGCCACAGACTATTGATGTACCTATATTGTAATTGTTCAGACTATAGCTGGATGCAATTTCTAACTATTTTTCTAGTTCCCTTTTTTGCTCACTCAATTCGTTTGTGGGTAATTGTTCAGACTATGGCCAGATGTGATTCTAGCTATTTTTTCGGCTACTTTTACCGTTTTTCTGGGTAATTGTTAAGATTAGCACCCCTTGATTTTTATGTTACTTTTCTAGATACTTTTTTGTTCTACCTAGAAGAGAATAAAAAGGTAACCTTTTTTGAGGCAATTTTGAATTGTTAATATTCTTATTTCAAAAGCAAAACATGAGTTTTAAATGCAAAAGTCTAATACTAAATGTGGTTATGCCTATAGTTTTTAGATCTCGTTAATTCTAAAGACCTATACCCAGCGAGTTTCTCCACTCGCGTTCCCATAATATTTCATCCATTTCACAATATATTTCACCTAATTGTGTCATTAATTGGCATTTTATTACTTGTTCCTGAGGGTGAGCAGGAGGTATAGGGGGCGTAGCAACCCATAGTACAGCTCAAAATCTGCTTCCAGTAACCAAACACAATAAAACATTAGGTAAAACTGAAATAGTATAACAACAGTTAATGAGACAGGTGAAATATATTGGAAAATGGACGAAATATTATGGGAATACAAGCAGGGTTTGTTTTTTTATGTTGAGATTAAAAGTTAGCAACTTTTTAGCAGTTTCTAATTAGGGGGGGGCATGTAATATTCCTAATTCAAAAGGCAAACATGAGATTTCAAAATATATATATTATTTATGTACTTTAAGCCAATGTGTATAATTTTGCTGCAGCGATCCAAAATGTGTGGAACCTATCTTTTATGTAGGGATATTTTTGGATGAAAAGAGAGGTTGAGAGATACCCATCCATATCAGCCTCTCTTCATCCATAGTGGGGCACACTGTCACTTGTATCCCTCCAGACTCTTGATATTTTGAGTGCTTTTACCAGTCTCAGGATCTATGAAATTCTTGGAGTGGTTGACTGTCAGATGCGTGTATCTTTCTGATGGGAGATTCAAATCTCATGCCAGAAACTAAACCATTCGGTATGGCTTATTTTGCTGATGTCAGTTCGCTATGATATTTTGCCCATGGTGAACTGGTTTGCCACAAACCCCAAAACTACAATCACAATTTGTTTGATAGTAAGATGCAAACCGGCGAAAAAAAAAGAAGTCATCTTACAAGCAAAGATTTTGAATAAGCTCCTTTTGCGTTTTCCTCTATCAGTAACTAAATATTTACAGCAATGGCAAAAACCATCTTTAGTAACTCACTTCAGATTTACAAGTAGGGCACTCAGTTTTGCCTTTTAGTAACTGCTGGCTAGTTAAAAAAATGGTTGGTTTTCTTGTGATCAGTGAAAATCACACCTAGATGGTGGACCAGTTGTGAACATACATCGTACACACTAGCCATTTTGATAAAACTGATGCATAGCGCCTGCACGCAAGTATTTATACGAGATACAATTAATAGTTTGCATAAAAGTCAAAGAAATTAAAAAGGACAAACAATATAACCCCCACCCCTTTTTTATACTTCGTTTCGTGAACACATTTCCTTGCCAAGAGGAAAAAGTTATTTATTACCCCCCCCCCCTATCAAAAAAAGAACATTACGTTAAAAGACAAAATAGTGAATAGTGGCAAGCGTAGAGTATTTAGACTAGATCAATAATACTCCCAAAACATACTTTTTTTAAAGTTTAGGAAAAATAAACTGATTGACCAATAGCTGAAAAAATTGAAATAAAATAGCCCCCTGAAATCAAGGGCCACTAATCTTAACAATTACCCTTTTCTGCCATACCACTGACCAATCACAGATCTGTATTCATCTCTGTCATTGCCCAATCAGAAGCGTTTACTTGTTCTCCCATAGCTGAAAAAATTGAAATAAAATAGCCCCCTGAAATCAAGGGCCACTAATCTTAACAATTACCCTTTTCTGCCATACCACTGACCAATCACAGATCTGTATTCATCTGTCATTGCCCAATCAGAAGCGTTTACTTGTTCACAAGTTTTTTGTGCTTTTAATCTATTAATAAGTAGGTTTGCCCCCTTTACTATTGCTTAATACACTAGTATAATGGCACCTATACAGGGGTATTCAAAAAGAATGAACCAATTTCATTATGCAATATTTTATTAAGGAAAAGCAATAGAAAACTCCAGCAAAGTCACAAGTATTCTACTCACAATTAACTTTTATTTCCTGTCTTGGCAAGTGTTCAATGTGGCCATCCCCTGCAGCATGGGCAACATCAATGCGATAAGAGAATTCCTCCCAGATGCGTATCAGCATATCACGATCCACTGAGTTGATCACTGTTGTTATTCGATGTTTAAAGTCAAGGTTAGTGGTTAGCAGTTATAACTTAAATGTGATCTTTTATATATCCCCACAAGATTCTGCTTGCAGTGAAGTGAAGAACCAGTTTTAGAGCATATCGAGATAGGTTTGTCCTGTAATGGTGTCTCTTTCCAAGAAAAAGGGACCATAAACTTTGTCCCGAGACAGCACAGAAGACTTTCACCTTAGGGGAATTTCTTTCATGCTTAAGTGTTTCATGTGGGTGCTCTGTTCCCCCAATATGCACATTGTGATGATTGACTGTGCTGCGCAAGTGAAAAGTTGCTTCATCACTAAAAATTAAACATGAAATTAAGGTTTCGTCCTTCATAATCTCCAGCATCAAATTGCAAAATTCCCTCTGCTTCCTCTTGTCATCTTTGTTAAGTGCCTGAACGATGCGTAGTCTGTATGGTTTCAAATGTAGACATCTTCTTAGCACACACCAGATAGTGGATTGAGAGATTGCAAGCTTACGGCTAGCTTGATTTGTGGACTTCCGCGTGTTCCCCTCAAATGCAGCACAGATTCTCGCCACTTGTTCCGCCAAAACTTGTGATTGTCTTGGACTTTTTTCTTTACACAGACACCCACTCTTAAAATTGTTGAAACCACCATCAGATGTTCTTAGGAGAGGGCAAATTAATGTCAAATCGCCTTCAAAAAGCACGCTGCACCATGACAACTGAATTTGTTTTCGCAAACTCAAGAACGCAGAATGCCTTTTGCTGAGAACTCACCATTCTGAAGGTGAACAGACAACTGAATGTTGCTGGAGGAATGATGTGACTACAGCACCCCTGTGGCAGCTATTCAAAACTTAGAAAACTCCTCTTTCAAATAGTTACTGACTCATTCGATGACGATGCTTGAAAAATGAAGCAATGCGTCATGAAATCGGTTCATTCTTTTTGAATAACCCTGTATATGTACTTTCTGAATAATTACCCTTTAGCCTAATTGTTCAGACTATAGCCAGATGCAATCTCTAGCCATTTTTTTGGCTATTTTTCTAACTACCTTTTTTTGCTCACTCAATTAATTTCTGAGTCAATAAAACTATTTTTCAGAAATAATCACCATTAATTATTGTTTAATACATTAATATAATGGTATATATGTATTTACTTTAGGCCAGTGGAAAAAGCTTAGCTGTGGCGATCCAGAACTCATGGAATCTCTCTCTCATGCTTGGAAACTTCTTTCTAAAATGAGCGGTTGCGAGATATCTGTCCATATGTGCCTCTCTCCTTCCATAGTGGGGCACATTGGCTTACGTATCTCTCCACACTGTTTTGTGTGTGCTGGCACCAGTTTCTGGATCCACAAATTTATGGGAGTAGTTGATGGTTAGATGAGTGTATCCTTGAGATGATAAATCCGTCAGATACAAGTGTCATTCTGTAGCGGGCCGAAAATATATCTCTAATCCCAATCGATAATCGATCCAACCCGCTTCCTACACTGTCCGAACCTGAGAAATCGAGGGAGAATTAAACGGATTGTATATACAGTCCCTTTACTTACAAAAAAAATACAATGATAGTTACAGTTTATATTTACAACAATTTTATATTTACTAGGGAAGTATGCACACTTCAACCCCGTAAGGGGCGCGGCGATTTGCCACTCTGGCCGCCGTGCTGATGGGATCCAGCGCTCCGTCCGGCCCCAGCTTAGCCTCTCTTCCTTCCTTCAAAACACTTGTTTCCTCTCTTTTCACACAACCTCTCCCACAACTTTCTCTGGTCAGCCTCTAATTTCACAGGGTAGATGCTGACCTTCCTTTCAGCCAACCGTCCCGCATCGGGGCTGAGGGGGTGGGGGACAATGTTCCCTAACCCCTGAGCTCCGGTCTGGGGTGGCTGGTTTTTAACTACCTGCTTCATCCCCACCCATACCTAACCCACATCCCTTTTCCTCTCCTCTTCACAATCTATTAATTTTTACGCCGTGTCCAAGGTGGAGCCGCCATGCCGATGGACTGCCAGGCCACCAGGCGGGAGGGGTGGTCCCAAATGGCGGCGCCTGGCTCTGCCGGGCTTGTAAGCACCTCTCGCAGTGCGGGCTACTGCGAGAGGTGTGCGCGATTGCATCCCGTGTTTAAAAAAGGGTCACCATGCCCAATGATGATAAAAAAACAAACCCAACCCTCAACTTCCCCTGTTCCATGGACGGAGCCGCCCTCGGGCAGCTCCAGCAAAAAAATTGGAGGTTTCCCCCCCTGTGCTTGCACAGGGGACCCTCCATATTTCTCTAACCGGAGAGGAGGCTTACTCCTCTCCTTCGCCTATGGGTGCAGGGGACTCCCCCTCACCCCCTTCTCTGGAGGTGCTTTCGGGCACCTCCCTTTTCCCAGCGGCAGTCCCCTCTTTTCTTTCCAAGGGGACTGCCAAGAAAGCCAGCAGGCAGCCCTTAGCCAGCCGCTCCCCATCAAAGCGGCTCGGTAGGGCAAACCCCCTTAGGGGGGAGAGGGAAGCCAGGCCCCTTCGGTCGCTTCCCTCAAAAGACCTGCTGGCAAGAATTTTAAACCTTGCTGGGGTCAAGGCCTGTGCCTCCCCACACAAGACTGGCGACACTGCCAAGGGGACCTGCGATGTCCTGGGAGGGGATGGCCAACTGGAGGCCCCTCCTGTGATAAACATGGTCCTTGAGGAGACCCAGCCTCAGACGGTAGGGCCTTCCATGGGGGGGAATTCGGGCTCGGCGCCAAGCACCGAACCCGAATCCGCCCCTATGCAAAGTCCTCCTCAAATGGCTGAGGGCTCCGAGGCAGTAAAAGGAGGGGAGGGATATCCTCCGACAGGTGCCCCCACGACAACCAGGACCTTCTCCATTTCGGAGAGGGACCTGGCTGAGGCCGATCCATCTGGCCTGGGGGCTTCTGCCGGCGGAGGTGAAAAGCGGGTTCATTCCCCGCCCTCCTCTCCAAAAAAGAAAAAGACAAAAAAGACTAAAAAGACGAAAAAGACTCGGGGCTCCTCTTTATCCGCGGGGGCTGCGGGGACGGATGGGTCTGCTGCCACTTTGGTAGGCGACCAAGCCAAGATCGGCACATCCGGCCCCTCTACCCCCTCGTGTGCAGAGCCCCTGACCAAGACTAACACCAAAAGTGCACAGGGCGGGGCCTCGATGACACCGGGGCCCCTCATTCAGAGGTTACCTGGCGTTTTCGAGCCCGCTGGCTTCAAACGCTTCCTCGTTATTCGCTCCACTGATGGCACCATGTTGTCCAAGGGCAACATGATCCATCAGAGGAGAGGATTAGCTAGTGCAATTGGTAGAGAGCCGAAGGTGACCCGTTTCTTGGACGGGAGCCTTCTGGCGAATCCCGCCGAGGCGGCCAAGATAAGTGCTCTTCGGACACTTCATGGCACCCCGGTGAGTGTGACGCCGCACTCTACCATGAACTTTGTAAAAGGAGTAGTTTATGCGAGGGAACTCGTTGACTACTCCATTGAGGACATCACCCTAGAGCTGGCCGACCATGGGGCGGTCAAGGTCGAACGTGTGATGAGAAAACAGGGAGGGGCTTCGAGACCCACCCCTACACTCTTCGTCACGTTCGACTGTGACAAGCTCCCTGAGTCGGTGCGTGCCGGTTGGTACCGCTACCGCGTGAAGGCATTCGTGCCACTGCCGCGGCGGTGCTATTACTGTCACTGCTTCGGCCATACGAATCGCTCATGTAGACGTGCAAAGTCGGGGTCACCCGAAGTCTGTGTAAATTGCTCCAAGGTCGCACACGATAAGTCCAAATCGTGTGTGGCCAAGTGTGTCAATTGCGGAGAGCCGCACCCTGCTTCTTCGAAGCAATGTGGTGCATATCTCCTTGAGAAAGAAATCCTGGCCGTTCAGGCCCAGGATAGACTCTCATTCCCCGGCTAAAACCAGGGCTCCCCCCTCTTCCCCCAGCGTGACCGTTTCCCGCAAGGCGAAACGGCCACGCGCCTCCACCGAGTCGTTAGACTCACAGGAGGCAACACCCCTGAAGATGGTCGCTAGGCCATCTTCAGGGGTTCCTAAAGCTGTCCCCCGAAAGGAGGACAGCAACAAAGGAGCTTCGGCTCCTTCGCCCACGCCCCTAGGTGGAGCGAGTGGCTCGGAGCCGGTGGTTCCTCGAAAAGAGGCCCCCCCCGCCTCCGAAGCCGCAGCGCCCGCCTAAGGTTTCGAGTTGGAGGGAGGAAAAGACTCGCATGGCGAGCCCAACCTCCCCCAATAAGTCCTCGAAGGCGACAGCGCCTCCAGCGCTTTGTCCGGCCAACAGCGCCCGGGGTTCTGCCCCCGGGAAGCGTACGGCCATTCCCGTGAGGGTCTTCAATTCGAGGAGGGCCCCCGCGTCTCCTCCGAGCTAGGCCTGGAGGGCATATTCCTTCAATGGAATTGCCGTGGACTCCGGGCCAACTGGGAGGAGCTGCGGAGGCTCGCCTCGTCCCGTTCCCCGTTAGCTATTTTTTTGCAGGAGACCATGCTAGGCGCGTGCCCCCTGCCTGCCCTCCCGGGGTATAAGGGTCTTGCGACCCCACCACCGCGGGATGGCCGGGCTGGGGGATGCGCGGTTTACACCCGGCATGATGTCTCCGTTCTTCCTTTCTCTTTAGATAGCTCCTTTCAGGCAGTGGCTGTGCAGCTACACCTGGATAGGAGGTATACTATCATTTCTGCGTACATTCCACCGTCAGCTGACTTCGACGCGGGGGACTTCCGCCGCGTCGTGGCACGGTTGCCGAGGCCCTATCTCTTGCTTGGAGATCTGAACAGCAGGCATCCTCTCTGGGGAGATTACTCCATAAATCCCAGGGGACAAGTCCTTGCCCATCTGATCGAAGAGCTTGAGATGGGTGTCCTAAACGTGGATGAGTTTACGCATCACTGTCCGAGAACCGCTTCATTTTCTTGCCTTGACCTATCTTTGTGCTCTTCGGATGCACAGCCTGATTTTGATTGGGGGGTGGTCGATGACCTCCATGGTAGTGATCACTTTCCCATTCAAATATCATTTTCAGGGCAACTGCCGCCTGAGAGACCACCTCGGTGGTGCTTGGCGCGGGCGCGGTGGCCTGCATTTCAGGAAATGACTGAATTCTCTATCTCAGTCGAGGAGTTTAGGTCGGTAGATGAGGCCGTTGAGTTCTTCTCCGGCAACCTCATCGCCGTGGGCCTGACTACTATTCCTAGGACGTCTGGCCGTTTTGCACGCCGACCACTCCCATGGTGGTCGGCCGAGTGTGAGACGGCCCTCAAACAGAAGCGTTATGCCTACATGCGCTATAAGCGCCGCCCGAACGATTTCACTGTCGCTGAATTTCGTCGGGCTAGGGCTAGGTTCCGGTATATTTCGAGGCATGGCCTTTCTGTTAGATATGTTCAACAGGATCTGGGTGGAAGGTCTTCTCCCAGACTCCTGGCGAATCGCTACTGTGCCCGCCTTTCGCAAGCCGGGGAGAGATCACTCTACTCCGACCGGTTTCCGCCCAATCTCTCCAACCTCTTGCGTGTGCAAGTTGATGGAGAAATTGGTAAATGTTAGATTAGCCTATTTCCTGGACAGCGGAGGCCATCTGTCTTCTGCACAGTGCGGCTTCCGTAAGTTTCACTCCACGTCGGATGCTCTGCTCCGACTGGAAAATGCCGTCTGCGAGGCTTTCCTTGGTAGACAGCACTACGCCACGGTGTTTTTTGATCTGGAGAAGGCCTATGATACCGCATGGCGATACGGTATCATGGAGACTCTCCACACGATGGGGGCGAGGGGACGCCTCCCAATGTTTATATCTGAATTTTTGCGAGATCGTCGATTCCGCGTACGGGTGGGGGGAGCCCTCTCTGCCCCAAAGGAGCAGGAAGAGGGTGTCCCGCAGGGAAGTGTCCTCAGTGTCACACTCTTTGCCCTGAGCATCAACGGCATCACCTCGGTGCTGCCGGAAGATGTTCTCGCTACGCTCTACGTGGACGACCTTTCGATCTCTTTTGGCGCGGCCCAGATGCCAACTCTGGAGCGTCGACTCCAACAGGCATTGAACCGCGTCTCTCGCTATGCCGAAGCGCACAGGTTTCGGTTTTCTTTGGCCAAGACTAAGGTGGTGCACTTCTGCCGCCATCCACGGCTTCACCCCGACCCAGATTTGTTTCTTAATGGGGTGCGCCTGGATGTGGTTGAGTCGCACCGTTTCCTTGGTCTTGTATTCGACCGACGCCTCACCTGGGAGGCTCATATTCGCAGCCTTAGGGTCTCTTGTACCCGCGCCATGGACATTCTCCGTTCCGTGACGTTCAGCGCTTGGGGCGCTGATAGGGCTACTGCCTTACTTTTTTATCGATCCTTTGTTCGCTCGAAGCTCGACTACGGATGCGAGTTTTATGCATCCGCAGCCGAGCGTTTATTGCGGAAGGTGGATTCAATCCACCACACCGGCCTTCGCCTTGCGACCGGTGCCTTCCGCACTTCCCCCATTGAGAGCCTGTTGGTCGATGCTGGGGAGATGCCACTCGCTCTGCGCCGCGTGCAGTGCATCACTCGCCTGTACGCGCGAGCCCGGCGCCTCCCTCAGTCGCCAACAGCTCTCACTGCATCCGCAGCTGATCTCGATGGTGCCTATGCCGCCGAGAGACGCCAGTCATACCCTAAGCCCTTTGGGTTTAGGGCCAGGAAACTCCTTCGAGAGCTAGATATAGCTCTCGGGCCGGTGGCGCCGCTGGTTCTGCCCAGGACGCCACCCTGGAGGGTACCACATTTGGCTATTTGTCGCCACGCCTCTGCTCTCAAAGCTTGTACTGCGCCGGGAGTATTGCGTTCGACCTTTTTGGAGCACACATCGTGTCACGCTGGTACCGTGTCAGTGTATACGGATGGCTCCAAGTCCCAAGAGGGGGTCGGCTTCCACGCCGTATCCCCTCTGTTTGAAGTCAGCGGGGCTCTACCAGGCGCTGCGTCTGTCTTCACGACCGAGCTGGTGGCAATACACCACTCGGTACGGGAGATTACGCGACGTGCCCGGTTCGGAGACCGGATTGTGATCTATAGCGACTCACAAAGCGCCCTGAGTGCTCTCGGGGCATTGGAATCTCCGCATCCCCTGGTTCGCGATATCCGTGACGCCACGGTTTTGGCGAGCCGGGCAGATGTCGAGATTATCTTCTGCTGGGTTCCTGGACATGTAGGAATTGCGGGGAATGAGCGCGCCGATGAGGGCGCCAAAGAGTCCGCGAGGACTCTGCGACTGGACCAGCGTTTCGCTCTTCCTCACACCGACTACATGGCAGGAATACGGGCAGCTCTTCGGACTGCTTGGCAAAGAAGATGGGAGACGGTCGAAGGGAACTTAAAGTTGCGTGCCATTGCGCCGCGACTGTTCCCATGGACCTATCCCCCAATGCCGCGGCGGCTTCAGGTTGCTTTCTGTCGTCTCCGAATCGGACACACTCGTGTGACGCATCGCTATCTGATGGAGCGCTCGCCTGCGCCCTATTGCAACGACTGCGTCGTCCCCCAGACTGTTCGGCACATTCTTGTCGAATGTCCCAGTCTGGGTGATCTTCGCGCACGATACCTGTCCCAGTACCGGGATGGGCGGGGTCGCTACCGCCTGTCCCTTGTGCTCGGGACAGATTCGTGCACACTGACCTGTTGACTTCTTGGGGGAGGCCGGCCTTCTCCCTATTATTTAAGCAAGGTTTGTTTGTTTTGTTTTTTGTTGTTTTTTTGCATTTTTTGTTTTTTGTTTGTTTTTTTTCTTTAGTTGCACGCTCCTGCACCGGGGGGACCTCTCCCCGACGCACCAGCTTGCTTCCTTTCCCCCTTTTGGGGTGTTTTTTTTTTTCTCTCTTTAATTTAATTTTAAAGTAGCCTAGAACTAGGCTAGTTTTAATACGGCGACTAATGCCCAAGTAGGCAGTCGCCAGATGAGCTCTTAAAAAAAAAAAAAAAAAATCACCCCCTTTCCTACCACTCACAGTATCTTCTTTAGACTCAATCCTACTGCCATCCATTCCATTTAGCGGAGTCCCTTCAGTAGGAGCAGGGGTCAGGGTTGTAGGTCCTGGGACTGATCCAGCCCCTGTCATCATGTTATACAGGTCCTGCATCCGTCGGTCCGTCTGATCCTGTCGGTCTCCCATTTCCTTCTTCATCTTATCAGTCTTTTCATTCATCCCTTTTATTTTATTGTCCATTCCCTCCATCATTCCCCGCAACATTTCACAGTCCTCTTCTTTCTTTCTCAACTCCAGTCTCAATCGCACTACTTCTTCATACAATGTTTCCGCTACAGCCATTGTTCCCAAGTTAGTAAAAAGATAGGAGGAGGGAAAAATCAATCAAACTACTTGTCACACTAATTGGGTATGGACTGCAATCCAATCCAGTCACGCTCCCAGTTTCGAAGTCTCACGTTCCTATTCGGGCGCCAAATGTAGCAGGCCGAAAATATATCTCTAATCCCAATCGATAATCGATCCAACCCGCTTCCTACACTGTCCGGACGTGAGAAATCGAGGGAGAATAAAACGGATTGTATATACAGTCCCTTTACTTACAAAAAAATACAATGATAGTTACAGTTTATATTTACAACAATTTTATATTTACTAGGGAAGTGTGCACACTTCAAAATGAGGCTAAATTCCCCAATCAAAATACGATACCAAACGAGAATTTTATAACCGGCAAATACAACAATTTACTTATATTCTACACAAAACAAAAAAAAACACAACCACAACCGAACGAAAAGGGGGCACGCGCTATCACTTGTGTGCTGGAGGTGGGTGGTAGTAGGCTAACTTAGAAGGAGGCAGGATTGTCAACGAAGGCGGGTATGGTGGTTCAGGTGGTTAGAGAGGCACGAAAGCCCTCCGTCTCAGGGCTGGGCGGAGCACTCGTCTAGAGAACCCCTCTTGCTATCAGTCCACACTTCCACTCTCTGTAGAAGAGATATATCCTCCTTTTATGACCCATTTATTTATACATGGATGGAAAAACTAATAAGTGGGCATTACCCGAGTAAATTTATCGACTAGCTTACCTCTTTCCAGAATATGACGCTTTGATAAAAGTTTATTTTAAGCAAAGTACAATATGATTTTAATTATCGTGATATCTCAAAATTAGCTACTATCTTTCCAGAATATGACGCCTGGAAAGAAAGAAAAACATGGTAATCATTTTATACATAAAATAAACAAAAATAAAACAAACCCATTCCCATTCACACACATTCTTACAGAGGGAGGGAGAGGGTACTGAGAAAAGGGGTGGGAGAATGGCCCTTTTACACACACTCACATTCGCTCCACCACAATTCCAGGCAAAATCCACTTTTTTATTGCTGCAAGGAGGATTTCAATTTTTTACCCAACCCTCAGCATTAGGAATCACATGGATAGGCAAATACTTTACAAAGGTTGGAGGGTGCATCATTATAGCTAGTTGCATGGGCATAAACTAGTGTTACAAGTAGCAGCACTTAATCATATGAAGATAGTAGGTCTCCAAGATGGTCAGCAAGAGATGTTTTGAATGAGTCCAAATCAGCAATAGACACAAACGATTCTGGTAATGAGTTCCATACTGGAATACACCTTACAGTAAAAAATCTTTTACATATTTTGAGTTGACATCAGGAATGATCCACCTTAAACTGATGACCTCTAGTACCTGGGTGTCAAGGGCAAGGGAATAGTTCAATTGATATTAGGGAGAATTTACCATGAAAGATTTGCCAATACTTAATAAGGTTGTGCCTAAGTGTCTCCCTTGTACAGAGAAGAGATTAAAAAATGTATATATTTTTTGTGGGCACTGTATATATATTCTCAAAAGCTAGTGCAATACTATCTACACCTTTGAATAACCTAGAATGAATGTTGTCTGGCCCAGATGGCTTACTAGTATTTAATTCCAATATAAGCCCTTTAAATATTTCCATCTTCACATTAATGATATTCAACACTACTTCCCTTGACCTAGAATTTTCAATTAAACTATCTCGATTCTCTTCTGTAAATACTGAAGAAAAATTATCATTAAGAACCTCTACTATTTCCTCATTAGATTTTTGTAAAAACCCCTTCATATCTAATAGGCCTATTTTATCACCTAGATTTTTAATTAATTCTATAATAGCTAAAGAATTTTCTTGGATGTTTATTATTATTTTGAGCTAAATTAATTTCTGCTGCCCCTTTGCCCTTCTTAATAATCTTATATAGCTCATTTCTCGTTGACCTATAATGATTTAAGTTGTCAAAAGTACTTTCTCTCTGTAATCTTTGGTATGCCCTTTTCTTCTCAGAAATTTCCCTAGCTATCTACTGATTCCACCACAATGGCTTCCTACATATTTTCCCAATAGCCTTCACTGGAATACACGGCTCCTGGACTATGATATATAGTCTTAAAAGTGTCCCACATCTTATAAGTATTCTTTCCACTGAATTCTAAAGAACTCCTAATCTGATTTAGCAAGGTGCGTATTTATCATAATCACCCCTATAAAAATTTGGAGTTTTCATGGAGTTTGTGATGTTCTACCTTTCACTATTCACATGTTAAAACGAATCATGTGATGATCACTATTTCCCGATGCTTCACTGAAAGTCAATTCTTGGCATCCCTTGTTGGCTTATTAACAAATTGAGTTAAAAACTTATCCTCAAAGAACTCTTATAAGCTTACAACTTGCTCTATCCATTCTTATCAGTTTTTCTAGTCCAGAAAATTTTAATTAAAGTCACCAAGAATACCTGCTTTACTGTTAACCAAACTTCCACAGTACTAGATATTACACAAAAATCCTGTTACACTCATTACAATGCTCTGAACAAAAGGGGACAATAATAGTTTTATTGTTTTAACACATATGTATGTCTTTATATTGTAATATTAATCAATGTGGCTACCTTCAGCAGGCATGGTGTTTGCATATATATTGAATCAAATTTAAGTTACATTGAGATAGACACGAAAGTGCCCAATACTTTAGCTGCCCATTTGATTGATTACAATGTTTATCTTGTTTCACCTCAACAAAAATCTATATAAGAGATTTGGCGCATAAATTTCACTTTGAGTTTCACTTGTAAGGGGCACGGCGATTTGCCATCCTGACGCTGTGCTGACGGGATCCAGCGCTCCGTCCGGACCCAGCTTAGCCTCTCTTCCTTCCTTCAGATAGCCTGTATTTCTCTCCTACTTCCTCACTTCGCCTACAACCTCTCCCACAACTCCCCTACAACCTCTCCCACAACTTTCTCTGGTCAGCCTCTAATTTCACAAGGTAGATGCTGACTTTCTTCTCAGCCAACTTTCCTGGAACGGGGGTGATGGGGAGATGGGACAATGTTTCCTAACTCCTGAGCTCTGGTCTGGGGGGTTGGTTTTTAACAACCTGCTTCATCCACACCCATACCTTCCTCACATCCCCTTTCCTTCTCACTTCACAATCTATATTTTTACGCCGTGTCCAAGGTGGAGCCGCCATGCCGAGGAACTTCCAGGCCACCAGGCGGGAGAGGTGGTCCTGAATGGCGGCACCTGGCTCTGCCAGGCCTGTACGCACCCCTCGCAGGGTGGGCTACTGCAAGGGGTGATGAGCTATTGCATCCCGTAATTAAAAGAGGGTCACCATGCCCAATGATGAAGAAGTAAAAAATCTTCCCTTAGTTTCCCCAGTTCCATCATGGGAGCTGCCCTCGGGCAGCTCCACAAGAAAAATGGAGGTCCTCTTCCTGGGGACCCTCTATATTTCTCTAACCAGAGAGGAGGCTTACTCGGAGCGTCTATTGTGGAAGGTGGACCCGATCCACCACACAGGCCTTTGCCTTGCGACCAGTGCCTTCCGCAGTTTCCCCATTGAGAGCCTGTTGGTTGATTCTGGGGTGATGCCACTCGCTCTACACTGTGTACAGTGCATCGCTCGCCTGTATGCGCGAGCCCGGTGCCTCCCTCAGTCGCCATCAGCTTTTACTGCATCCGCAGCTGATCTTGATGGTGCCTATGCCGCTGAGAGACGCCAGTCATACCCTAAGCCCTTTGGATTTAGGGCCAGGAAACTCCTTTGAGAGCTAGGTATAGCTCTCAGGCCGGTGGCGCCCCTGGTTCTGCCCAGGATGCCACCCTGGAGGGTACCACATTTGGCTATTTGTTTCCAAGCCTCTGTTCCCAAAGCTTGTACAGCACCAGGAGTATTGCGTTCAACCTTTTTGGAGCACACTTCGTGTCACGCTGGAACCATGCCAGTGTATATGGATGGCTCCTAGTCCAAAGAGGGGGGGGGGTGTGTGTTCCACGCCGCATTCCCTCTGTTTGAAGTCAGCGGGGTACTGCATCTGTCTTCACAGCCGAGCTGGTGGCAATACACCACTTGGTACAGGAGATTACATGACATGCCCGGTTCGGAGACCAGATTGTGATCTATAGCGACTCACAAAGCGCCTTGAGTGCTCTCGGGGCATTGGAGTCTCCGCATCCCCTGGTTTGCGATATCCGTAATGCCACGGGTTTGGCAAGCTGGGCGGATGTCGAGATTATCTTCTGCTGGGTTCCTGGACATGTCGGAATTGCGGGGAATGAGGATGCCAAAGAGTCTGTGGGGACTCTGCGACTGGACCGGGGTTTTGCTCTTCCTCACACCAACTACATGGCAGGAATACGGCCAGCTCTTCAGACTGCTTGGCAAAGAAGATGGGAGACAGTTGGAGGGAACTTAACGTTCCATGCCATTGTACCACGACTGTTCCTATGGACCTATCCTCCAATGCCGCGATGGCTTCAGGGCGCTTTCTGTCATCTCCGAATCGGACACACTTGTGTGATGCATCGCTATTTGATGGAGCGCTCGCCTGCACCCTATTGTGACGACTGCGTCCTCCCCCAGACTGTTTGGCACATTCTTGTTGAATGTTCCAGTCTGGGTGATCTTCGCGTACGTTACCTGTCCTGGTACCGGGATGGGTGGGGTCACTAGCGCCTGTCCCTTGTACTTGGGACGAGTGCATGCACCTTGACTGGTGGACTGATAGACTTTTGGGCGGGAGGCCAGCCTTCTCCCTTTTATTTAACTAGGTTTTGTTGTTTTTTTGTTATTGTTCTTTTCTTTGTAGGTTGCACATTTTATGCAGGGGTAGGGGGACCTTCCCCCGACACCGGAGCTTGCTTCCTAATTGTCATCTTCGCTTTTTATCGTTGTTTTGTTTTCAAATTTTTATTTTAAAGTAGCCTAGAACTAGGCTAGCGCCAGATAGCGCCTTAAAAAAAAAAAAAAAATCATGAGTTTCTTCTATAGAAAAGTGGGTGTGGCTAGTGATAATGCAGCATACTAGACTGACTCACTGCATATTTTCCCAACACAACACGCTTCAGTGAGCTGCCTGTTCTCATTGAGGAATGATTTGATTTACGTTGCTCCTCAGTGACACTTTTCGCACTCAATAACCAAATTTGCCACCCTATATCATTGCTACAAGTGGTCAAAATGGGTCGAACTAAGCTATCAATGAAGGAGAAGACCAGTGCCCTCACCCTATTAGAACAAGGCTTTTCTGTGATACACATAGCCGCAGAACTGAAAGTCTTTATTATGGCAATTTACAACCTTAAGAAAACTGCTGCATCAGTACCAACTGGCATCCTACCACCAAGGAAGCCAGGTTCTGGGGCCCTTAAAAAGACTTCTATTCGCACAGACAATATCCTCAAGAGAGAAGTGATATCAGGTCCTGCCATAACTGCCATAGCCATCAAGGGAAAACATTCTGAACTCGTGAAAGACGTCTCAGTACAAACCATTCAGCACCTCCCACAAAAAGACCTAAAAATGCCTACTCATTGTGCCGCAAAGAAGCTGATGCTAACTGAAGCTATGAAGAAGAAACTGTTACATTCTGCAACAGGTACAAGGATTGGACCTCAGGTCAGTGGCAGAAGGTGATATTTAGTGATGAGAGCACCTTCAGGCTGATCAGGGACTGCTCCTAGTTCATTCATCGTCCGAGTAATGTGCCTTGTTATGACCCGCAGTACACAGTGAAGCACCCTGACAGTGTTATGGTATGGGGTGCCTTTAGTGGAAATGAGGGCAGATGAGGACTATACTTCCTAAGAACATGAAGCTGAAAGAAAGTAATTATATTAAGGTGTTAAGGGAGCAGATGCTCCAGTTTTGAGACATTCATGAGGGCAACTTTTTTTTAGGCATGACGGTGCCCTTGCCCATATGTCAAAAGCAGAAAAATTGCAAATTAACCTCAATCTCAGATTTTGCTGAAATTTGGTTTATAGGAAGTTTTTGGGCCCTAAACCCATTTCTGAAATTTTAAGGTGAATCTGACCAATGATTCAGGAGATATGACCATGGGCATTTTGAGATCACATGCGAGGTCACTAACATTTGGCAACCCATAACTAGGGTAAATAATGGTCATAATTATATAAAAGTATATATTTCTAGAATCAGAAAAAGATAAGGAATCCAAATATCAAAGTTTTAGGACTCGAGGTTGAAAAAAATAAAAAAATCATACATTTGCTAAAATTTGAGGTAAAGATTTGACCTCTGGGGTATCATAACCAAGAAGCAACTCAGTCTCAAAAAAGATATTTTGGTCTCCAAAATAAAGAGGATCAAAAGCGTTGATATGGTCTAATGTAGAGATTATGAGACCTAGAAACTTCTAATTTGGCACACAGACTAAAAAGTTAGATGCCACTCCAGGAAAAAAAATTGGTATCGTATAACCCCAACGTTCAGGAGATAATAGGCTCATGAGTGCAATGCTGGTTGGTATTACAGGTAATTCTTTTGCATTTTAAATCTCAGTTTGTGAGAAAACTAAGCCACTTGGGTCAAAACTGATTTGAATTTTGAAACCCTTGCAAAAAGGTAGGCCAGAATAGTCATTTTCAGCACCTCAAAGAATATAGCAACTGAGTAAAGACCCCCTAAAAATGCCTCTGTGAAACTGCAAATCCTGGTTCTGGTGTTTGGGTTCAAAAACAGGGGTACTGTATCTTGGAAATTATAGTAGCTACAGAGCTGAAATTTTGCACAGGTCCGTTTGGGCCAAGTACCAACTTGTGTACCAAATTTAATCAAAATCTGAGATGGTAAGGTGGGACTGATTCCTAAAATGGGACCACTTGATATGGAATGACCCTATAACGTAAAAATTTGTTTAAGCTTCAGAGCATAATAATAAAGTGGCGTAGGAAGCAGGTTGAAAGTGTGGGGGCCAACTCCAGGGTGCCCGAATAGAAATTTTACAGTTGGGTATAAGTTTAGGATTGTTCCAGATATAAAAAGATAGTCCAATCACCGAAGACACGAGGCGAGTAGCTAGGTGGTTTGGGGTGAGGGGTAGCTACCTTAGTGGGCTCTGCTATATCTGTTATGCTATAAAAACTATAATTTTTAAGTGTTTCTTCAGTAAATAAATGACTAAAAATAGAATTGTTAATGGAAGGATTGTTTGCTTATGAGGACCGTGCCCTGGACAGCTGCAGGAAAGTAACCATTTACCAGACCCCCTAACTACTCACCTCTTTTGAGTGTTGGTTGTGATATTTTTTTTACATTATATTACTTCTCTTTTGTTTACAGATAACAAGTGTGCAGAGTGATGTCTAGCTACAGGTAGCCTACAGGAGTGCCTGAAAAACACATCTATAACAATGTATTGAAGCTCAGTATATTAAACTAATTTCTGGACATTAAAAAGCTATTTATAGGCTTATGTTGGTGGCCAGAGAGCAAGAATTATTAACCCTTAACTGGCGAGTCTGCGTTGCGTCAGAGCTTGTCCCATATTGGGAAAAATGAGTAATTTTAATTTTTCTCGGAAGGTCATTTATCATTTAAAATATTATTTTATTTAAGTAAATATGCAATGCAAACTATATTTTATTATTCTAAATGTTAGATAAAATTGTAAAAGGGATTATAAAAAAATATAAACTATTTCTTTCAAAGATTACTTTCTGGGAAGATACAGGAGGGGCAGATCATTATCTATTTTAGAGAGGTGGGCCAAAAGGACATTGAGAGCTTCCTCTACTGAGACTTTTGTGACTAGGCTATTATTGTTGAAGCTCTCCATTTTGCTGTTGGATAAATCTAACTTCCTGACCTTTTCAACAAAATCTTTCTAATGGATTGAAGGAGATTTGGATATTTTACCAAATAAATTTGATAATTATTTTGCTAGCCACTTTGAAAGATGGTAAGAATGTGACCCAACACTGATATTATTGGTCTCAAAGGGATTCCGGCTCTGTGCATCTTAAGACCATATAAATAGGGCAAAGTGGGATTAACCATCTTGAATTATTAAGTTGGTTTTCCCTTTAGAATTTTTCGTACACAATCGTCGAAAGATTTGGTCTTACTTTTTTTATACAAGTCTTGGGATCATGAAGATGATCTTCAATTTTGGGGGAATACTGTTCTTTATTTAAAATGACTATTTGATTGGTTTTGTCTGATTTAGTAGTTATAATAATACTTTATTTAATTTTGACATGAATAATCTTGAAAAATTAAATTAAAAAATGCATAAATATAAAAATAAACATAAATAGCAATCTTTGTTTGCTATAATTTATTTGAAGCAAGGGCTGATGGAGAGTCTGAGCTTCTCTGAGCATGTTTTGCACTGGTATCTAGATTGTGGTAAAGGGTGTGTGTGTTTAGTCTTTGGATACAGCAATCCCTTGATTAGCACAGTTAATAAATCCCTGAGTTTTACCGTGTAAAGCAAAACTGCGCTAATCAAACTTAAGAACCAATGGGAATAATTATAATGAATCCTCAAAACTATTTAAATTAAATATAGTTTTTTTCTCACTAAAAACTCATTTTATATTTTTCAAATAATAGAGGGATATAAATAAAAGAAATAAAGTAAGACTTAAAGTTTATTTTTTACCAAAAAACATATCCAACTTCAATTGAACAGTATTAGATTTCTTCCTTTCCTCCATAATCTTGCGGTAGAAATCAACTTGCTTATCGATTCCACGATGAATGTTTATACTTCTCTCTTCATTTGGATCAATTTCTCTCACGATTTCTTCTGCTTTTTCAATTGCATTGAATAGTTCTTCAAGCTTTTTATTTTATATTTCTTTAGGAGCCGTTTCCTTTTCTTCTGTTCCCTTTTCATCTTCTTCCTCGCAAGCATATTCATGGTCAATTGCGAGAAGATCGTCGTTAGTCAAGTCTTTTGAGTGAGATTCCAACAATTCCCTAACATTTTCCGAATCTATTTCAAAGCCAAGTTCTATTCCAACTGTAGAAATTTCATCAATAACTTTGTTGACACGATCGTTGAAATCACAAAAATCATTTGCAACACTTGGCATTACCGCCAAGCAGAATTGTTATTCTACCTTTAGATGCCTTGTGACCTGGTGCAGCTGCTTCTTTCTTTGCTGAAAATGTTTCTGTAGGAATCTTTTTCCAAAAGAGACCAGTTTCGTCAGCATTGAAGATTTGACGAAGTTGATATCCATTTCTTCAATTATTTTCTTCAGCTCATCGGGATATTTGGCTGTTGCATCTTTGTCTGCGCTGGCTGCTTTCCCTGATAATTTAATATTTTTTATGCCTGATCGAGCTTTTAAATTTTTGAGCCAGCCTTTACTAGCAGAAAATGTTGAAGCATCCTCTTGATATTTTTCTTTTTTCAATGGAGAGAAAAGGCTCAAAGCTTTAATCTTGATGTTGTTCCCATCAATAGGAATGCGCTTCTGATTGCAGTCTTCCAACCAAATGAAAAGCAAATCCTCCATTTCAATCATCAAAGGACACCTATTTCTAGTGCATTGCATGCTTGAGGACGTAGATGCAATTTTGCCTTTATCTTGATACTCGCTCGCTTTATTTAAAATTGTGCGTATTGTTGACTCGCTAAAACCTAGCCCCCTACCTATCTGTGCTTTGGTTTCGCCATTATCAAATCGTTTGATTATATCAAGTTTAGTCTCCAAAGTGATGTGTTTACGTTTAAGAGTTTCTTTTTTGTCCATAATTATAAAGGTAATTTATTAAATGAAAATATATAAAATAAAATCAAATTATGTATGTAGTCTGATGGAAATGAGCAATAAGTATGGCAGAGGTCTTTCCTAGATGAAGGTTGGCAAGTGACTGGTGCCTGCCTGACTGCCCACTTCAACTCTCCTTCGTTGAAGGCTCTGCCGTGGGTTGCCAATGCTCACCGGAGGGAAAAAATGGCGCGTGGAAGAAAAAAAAGGCGCGTTAATCAAAATTGGCACCGCATATATTGATGAAGGGTCTCAAATTTTGTTGGGGGCGCTAATTAAAACTGCGTTTTTCAAACCACGCTAATCAAGGGATTGCTGTATATGTGTGCTCTTGATCTATTAGTGAACACATTTTTGATAAGCTGTGTCTCATTTCTACTCCATTTAAGTTCATAATTTATGGGGTGTGGTTTGCCCAAGCATTCCAGATGTTTGGTAGATAGTCGTTGAAGATTTTTGTGAAGGTATTGATGCCTCTTGTTAGGTCATAGGCTAGGGAGGTTGTTAGTACTCTGTGACTAACTCTTAACATTATATGGCTGATCATATTGTTTTTTGCTTGTTTTTTTAAATCATTTTATTTAAATGTTTTCATGTTGGATTAAGTTAGCATTAATTCTATAAAAAAACAAATCTCCTACCATTGACTTTCCCTCAAAAAATTCAAAAGCACCCCATTTTCTTTTTTCATTCAGAATGACCCTCATTAGTGATGTGGTGCTATACGCTGGAGTCTGCTCTCCAGTTGGGGTTTGCTTGGCCAAGGTCCCAATTATGCCTTCTCATAAAAGCTCTCCTTGTATACCCATCATACCTGCATCCTTGGTCTTGCTCTCTCTCAAATACTCATTCATATATTTCACCTTTTAAATATTTTTCCAACCCCTCACACACCTTGAGACACTTATATATTTTCTCCACAACTATATTTCCATACATTCTTCTCTACTTAATTTTTTAAATAAAACACATTTTTCATTTAAAAAATTCTCCCAGTTTGGTGTTGTCATCCTCACTTAGTATTCCACATTAATTGTTTGACGAACTGATTTTTTTTCCTGTGTATTGAATTATACATTGTTAATTTTTCATTTGTAAAATATGTTTATAATTATAATTATTGGTTTATATTTTTAAGGTTATCTATATAGCTTTCCTGAAGACATGTGCATTGCACCCGTCTTTTCAATAAAATAATATCATCAGTTGTCATTTTAAACTTTAGCATCATGGCTGAAAGTCAAGTTATACAGAGAAATGCTTCAGAAGTATCCCAGGTAAGCTAGAATATATCATAGTAATGGCTAGATTAGACTACTACCTTAGTTTAATCTTATAAAATCCTATTATTTACAAAATTGCACATCGAGAAAACCTTACTATGTCAAGTGCTAAACATTCTTTTGCAATATTTTTCTTTTATGTTAGATCATTTAATATATTAAGGGAAGGATCCTTGCAAGACTAAAATTTAAGTTTAGGCAACTCCGTTGTTTCCTACAGTGATTCCTTGACATACAAATTTAATTGGTTCTTGGTGCCAAAGCTCATATCTCAAAGCACCTTTTCTCATAACAATGAATCAAAATAGGTCTAATCTGTTCCATTGGCCAAGGAGTGTTTACATGAGTCAATTTTTGGCTATTATCTATACAAATCACTGTCCCAAAGTATAAGAATGACAAACAATGATTAGTGTAAGATATAAATATAAAATATCACAAATAAACTTGTTACTTTACCTGAGAAGCGGAAGATGAAGGAAGGAATGGAAAAGTTATTGCTTGGAAAAGCAATCTCCTTCCAAGACTTCTGCCACTACACACTCAGAAGTTTCTACCTTTTTAAGGCTTTCACTGTCTGTGGTAACTGATTTTGTTTTCCAAAACTTTGTCTTTTGACTTCACTGACACCTGATTCACTGGAATATTTTCTGTCTACTTTTAAAATGAACTTATTCCAAAGAAACTTGCTTTTACCTACATTTTACAATTTCACTATTTTGGATGGAAATGCTAACGGTTTTGGCAGTGTCAGTGTTTTATTAACAAAGAAGTGGAAGGAGTGTGTTATGTATGTGAATAGAATTAATGACAGGATATTTGTGTTGAAGTTGAATTTCAATAAAGTAATCATATGTTGTATCAGTGTATGCACCCCAAGTATGTTTGGATTCTGCGGTCAAGGATGAGTTTTGGGACGAGTTGATCAGAGTTGTTGGATGTATGGCAGAGAGTGAGATGGTGATCCTGGGGGAGACCTGAATGGACATGTGGGGGCGTAGGCACTGGGGTATGAAGGAGTGCATGGAGGTTGTGGATTTGATACTAGGAATATAGAAAGCGAGCGAATTCTGGAATTTGGGGAAGCAATGGGCATGGTCGTTTGTAACAACCTCTTCAGAAAAGAGAGAAGCAAACTGGTCACATATATATTTGGAGACAGCAGTAGTCAGATAGACTATTTCATGGTTAGAAGAAGAGAGAGAAAATTAGTGAAAGATGTTAAAGTGATATCCAGTGAAGAGTGTGTACAACAACATAAGTTACTATTGTGTGACCTTTGTTTAGGGAAATTGCAGGCCATGCAGGAGGAGGGTGTTTGTGCCTGAGAGGCAGGGTTGGCAAAAAAGCCCAATAAAACCCAGGTGTTTTTCAAAAAACAAATGCTAGAAGCATTATAATAACATAGAAAAAGAATAGCTATCTCTATTTTTATATATTAATAATTACTTAGTTTAATACTTATTTTATAGTAAGAAAAGATCACAGTAACAGATCACTGATCGAGAATTGTAGCTACCCATGATAGCCATAACCTGTAGAAGCAGAGATGAATTATGGGTCAGTATCAGAGAAATAATCTTAACTTGATACATATTTGTTGAAATTATAAACATAAATATGAATTTTGAATAAAATAATGATAGTAACATTCATTTCTTGAAAAAAAAGTGTAATTTTGAAAAAACAAAACAAAACCTGGGTTTTTTGAAATTTCATTTGAAAAAGCCTCCCCCCCCCCAAACGGTAATAAAACCCAGGTTTTTTGATTTTGCCAACCCTGCTGGAAGGAAGGTGTGGAAGCTTAAAAATCAGCAATTGAGGGAGGCTTTATACAAAGAATTCGGTACACTAGCAGTGGAGAATAAAGTGACTGATGGAAATGTGAGTGAGCAGTATGGGAGACTGAAAGATAACCTTCTAAAGCCACTGAACAGGTTTGTTGATAGTCAAGAGGTCCACCCAGACACAAGGTGTCTTGGTGGTGGAATGAGGAAGTTGAGGCTGCAGTGAAGGAGAAAAGGTCATTTATGGCATGGAAGCAGGGTGGGAGTAACTAAGTATACTTGGTAGCGAAATGAAAGGTAAGTCTGGAAGTATAGGGCTATGTAAGAGGACCAAAAACCTCTTCTTGATAACCTCGATGATGCTGAGGGCAGGAAAAGGGTGTTTAAGCTGGCTAGGCAGATGAAAAAGGAAATTAGTGATATAGCGGGTGAACAGTGCATTTAAAATGATGATGGTAGAGTTGTGGTTGGGCAGGACGATATAAAAAAGGCTTAGAGGGAACACTATAATTGTTTAATAAATGTAGAATTTGACTGGGACATGAGACTTGTGGATTCTGCAGAAACTTTGGCTGAACCGTGGCCATCATTTGAGGACAAAATGGTGAGCAGAGCCATCAATCACATGCCAGAAAGTAAGGCAACGGGTGTTTCTGAGATAAATGTTGAGATGTTGAAAGCCTCTGGAGATATCGGTGTGTGGTTGGTCACAGACCTTATAAATGCTGTCATATATGAATGTACTGTACCGAAGGACTGGCTGAAGAGTGTGATTGTTAATGTGTATAAGTGTAAAGGTGATGCCCTAGAAAGGGGTAGCTACAGAGGCATAAAGCTCCTCGATCATGTTATAAAAGTTATGGAGTGTGTTCTAGAAGAAATGATTAGGGCCTGAATAAACTTTGATGACATGGAAAAGGAACCATGGATGCTATATTTATAGTTAGCTCAAGGAAAAGTACATAGCTAGGAAAAGAGCGCTGTATTATATTTTTGTTGACCTGGAAAAGGCATTTGATAGGGTACCAAGAGATGTGGGGAGGTGGGCAATGAGAAAATTAGGGATCAAGGAGTGGTTGGTTAGGGTGATCATGGCTATGTACGAAGGTTCTACAACCCAGGTGAGGGTAAATGAATAATTATTGTGTGATTACTTCTTTGTGAAGGTTGGTGTGCATCAAGGATCTGTTTTGAGGCCCTTGCTCTTTGTTATGGTCCTGGAAGTGCTGTCACAGAATTTTAGAACAGGATTGCCATTTGAGTTGTATGCTGACGATCTAGTGCCGATTGTGGAGGATGAGAGGATGGCCCTTTAGAAGTTCCAGTTGTGCAGGGAAGGGATGAATTCCATGGGGCTGAGAGTGAATTTGGATAAAACAAAGATGATAATTTCAAGAGTGGGTGGTAGTAATGACATCATTGAGGGTATGTGGCCATTTGCAGTCTGTCACAGAGGGGTAGGGAATAACTCTATCCTGTGTAATGGATGTGGTTTGTGGGTGTATAAAAGATGTAGTGGTATCAGGGGCAGGCTGCAGAATGATGGAGAGTTTCAATGAACTGTGTGTAGAGGAGAGGATTGTATTTGATGGTGTGTCACTTTGAATGCATAGAGGAGTTCTGCTTGCTATCTGGGAGATATGATCAGTGCTGGGGCAAGTTCTGTGTCAAGGGTTAGAAGTGGTTGGAGAAAGTTCAAGAGAGCTGCTTCCTCTCTTGATGCTGAGGGGTTTTTCCCTCCAAGCTAAGGGACGTGTGTATGAAGTTCAATGTTGTACAGCAGCCAAACTTGGGCTGTGAAGGAAGAGGACATCCAGAGGTTCAAGTGTACTGATGGATGTGCGGTGCATCTCTGAATTTGAGGCCTCGAGGTGACAGAGTTGTGAACTTCGAATTAAGGGATAGATTGTGGATAGAATTCATTGGTGTGGCACTGAGAAGCGGCAGATTGTGATGGTTTAGTCATGTGGAAAGGATGCAGGATAATAATTCGGTGAAGGGTGTTAGGAGTTGGGAGGTTGGGGGTGTAGCTGCCAGAGATACTGAGGAAGACATGGAATGAGGTCATATAGAAGGACCTCAGAGATATGAGTTTGAATAGAGAAACAGCCAGAGATCGAGCAGCATGGACAGCCGCCATTAGGTAAATAGGGCCGATACATGCAACCATGTATGGAGCCTTCAAAAATGATATACCATCACATTGTTGTTATAAATGTTCATCGATCACACAGTCGCTGCCTTATTAGGCTGATATTTCTTGGAATAATCTTGCAATTTTTCCCATATTATACAAGCCTCCCTAATCTCACTTGAAGGCACAAATCCTTCTACCCTTTCCTCCTCTTCCCCAGATGATATGTCATCTCCCTGTTGTTTATGATGCAGTTCCATCAGCTCCTCGCTATGTTCTTCCACCAGCTCCTGAATGTCGCTGTCATCCACCTCCAAGCCCAAAGTCTTGCCCAATGACAATCTCTTCAACAACAAGCTCCTACTAATGGACAAATTCTTGTTTGAGAATGTAATCAGTCCAGTTTCCTCCATGCAGAATTGAGCATTCTCATGGCAACTCTATCCTAGGATTTTTTAATGATCTTTAGGCATGTGGTAGTGATCTTTCCAAAACTCTTGTAGGGTGAGATGTTCCTTTATTCACCTTATAACATCTCTCAATAGGCCTTTATTTTACAGCTTCTTAAAACTTGCTATGACCTTATCCATGGGTTTGAATAGTGAGGTGGTGTTGAGTGGAAGGAATTCAATCTTGATGAACTTGAATTCATCAAGCAAATCATCTTAAAACCCTTGAGAATGAGCGGAGCGTTATCCATGACCAGCAGGACTTTCAGAGCCTGATTATTTTCAGGTAGTTATTTCTTGATTGCAGGACTGAAGACTCCATAAACAAGATATGTTTCCCATGCCTTACTGTTGGACCTCCACATAATGAAGTGGCTTCTCTGTACCTTGAATTTCTTGAACACTTAGGGATTCTCTGGATAATAAATAAGCATGGGTTTTACCTTGAAATCCCCAGTCGTATTCGCACAGAAAAGCATGGTGAGACTATTTTTCATGAGCTTGTGACTGCCCACTGTCTTCTCCTTGGCTGTGATGTCCCTCATTTTCAGCAATTTTTTTATAAAAAAATCAATGAGTGGCTTGAACTGCCCCACATATGCCTCAGCATCAGCACTCGATGCCTCCCCGTGACACACAACACTGGATACCTGTTCTCTTCTTAAAGTTATCAAACCACCTTCGTCTCACCTTGAATGCTTCCTCTTCTGCCGACATCATGGCATTCTCTTCCTCAGATCAGCATACAAAGGCTTGGTCTTTTTGCAGATAGAGGGCTCACTTATGGTATCGCCTGCTGCTAACTATTTTATCGTTGATCCATACAAGAAGTTTTTCTCTGGTATCTAGGAGAGGATGCCATCGCTTTGTCAATGTAGTCACTCCTTTTGCAATATTCAGGGTCTTGAATTCACCCTTCCTCTTCAGGACACTACAAATGGTTGATGGTGATCTTTTGTGCGTTGTTCATTTCTCAATAATCTCCATCTCAACTGTAATCATCTCTTTCTTCTTAGCACCTTCCTTCACAGACTTCTTCACAATGCTGGCCATAGTTTCAGCTGGGTAAAGTCACAAAAGTTAGCAAAAAGTCACAAAGCAATACAAAAGCATGGAACGAGCACAGAAATGTTTATCTTGCTGGGTAAACTCTTGGACTAGTCCAAGATACGTGGGAGAATGGAGCATGCTGCCACACACATGACAAGAACCATCGGTCTGGTAAAGTTTGTAAGTCAAAGCAACATAAGTATCTCAAAGATGTTGACAGACAATTTTATTTGTATTTTGAAACATTTGTTGTTAAGTTTTCTTTGTCAAAGAATATTTTTATAGTTTCTGGTATGTTTGTATCTCCACTTGTTTTTTGAGGCCTTTCTCAGTAGAAACCTACAATTTAATCTGAGATCTGAACCATGGTTTTACCCGAATTGACTCCATTCAGCACCTGATCGCACCTGTTGTGGGTTAAGTTTGCTCAACTGTAAAACCATGTTTCCACTTGGTTTGACCATATCCCTGTAGTGTTGGGATTCCTTGGACCCATTGCATAAAGATTAACACTGAACAGAAACTTCATTCATTTTCCAAGGCCTTTGGAGAATAAAATATGATAACCTCCATATTTAAAATTTTCCTTTATTTTTAGGATGCTGCTGCCTCAAATGCTTCCAGAGAGAATGGATCTAATAATAATGAATCACTAGCCAATCAAGAACAGCCCCAACAGCAGCAATCCCCTGGCTTCTTTTCAATTATGAAGGGTTTTATGATGCGAGCAATGTTTATTTATTTCATTACTTCATTTTTCAGGTATGTTTCACATTATTTCATCTTTTATTTTTATTTGATATGATAAATAACCCTGCCTGGGCCTAGCAAACTACTGCCCCTTCTCAACTCTCTTTATATCCTAAATTCCTTGAAAGGCTGGTGTTAACTCTGATTCCAGATCATATTTCTTCTGCATTAATGAGATCTTCAGGGTTGGTCACAGTGTCGAAACTGTTCCATTAAATGCAAATGATCACCATTGAATTGCTGACACTGATCAACCTTCCATTTTACTACTAGTTTTGCATCACGCTGTTTTTCATTGTGTTCATGAATTTCTGTGTAGTTCTGAAGCCTTCCTTGGCTGGATCCACTCATAACTATCATTTCACACTATTCATATTAGGAGTGATATAATTTAGAACTGTTGTTTTGTTTAGTCATTATCAACAAATGTAATCTAAAGTAAAAGGATCAATTGACCCTGAAACCTCATCTGTTTTGGGAAGGGGTTAAAAATATACAAATAAATTTAAATCAAAGTACAAAGTTTTATTTGAAATAACTAATCTACAGGGTACATCAGTATTTTAAGGTCATTTGTAGGAATGTAGAAAAAGATTCATAGCATTTCCGAGAAAAGCTGAAGGTATTTAAATGCAAATCTACACAAATAATCTTGAATCCTTATAATATACCTATTCAATGAATCATTAGCCTCATTGAATGCTTTTATTCTGTGTCTGAAACTTTGACATGCCCAAATAATATTATTTTTAACAATTTTGCACATAGTCTTTGTTATAGCGGACTTGTGAGATTGAATGGTGTTTTGAGGGTGTTGATTAACCTCTCTTTCGACAAAACCCATACGTAATAGTCCTGTGGATTGAGATCAGGGGAGCTAGGAGGCCATGTGTCTGGGATAACATGGTTGTAGAAATTGGCATCAACAAGCTTGAGTTGTTCTAGCCTTATGAGATGGTGCAGTCTTGTTGGAAGATGTAAAATCTTCTATTGCATACTCCATCTATCCAGAGCCTCACAACTTTCTCAAAAACATCTGTATAAGCAGCAGCATTGACTCTTAGACCTTGTGAAAACAAGCGAGGGGGCATGACTTCTCCTTCGCTGCTAATAACTCCCAGAGCCATCCATCACTGCTGAGGGAAACTTGGTATGCATCAATCTTGTTTGCCACTCTGCATAAACATCTATCATTCCTTGGTGTTTACCTTTTTGGTCCTGGTCAAGTTTTTCTCATCAGAGGAAAGCCAAAGCATTCCAGCTTCTTGATGTTTCAACATGGAGATCAAGTGCTCTGCATGGATCAAAGGATTCTCTTTCATCTTACCTGATATGAACTGACCTCATCACATACGGCTTGTAATGGATATCTTCATTCCCAACTCTTCTGATAGTGCATTCTAAAACCTTGGTCCTTTGCAAGGGTTATGATCAACTTTCCGGGGTTTTCTTGAAAATTTTCCTGTACTTCATAAATTCTTGGGTTCTGATTACATTAGAACCTTTTGCATGCATTTTGAGTTTTGCTGCTAATGTTGGATCCCTATCAGCAGCTTCCAGGTTATTTATAACTTTGGCAACGAATGATTGGGTAACTTTCAGAAAGTGAGCAATATCTGTGCATTATGCTGAGCTTTTATGGGAACAATTATAGCATGCCTTTTCATTTGGTTCATCACTTTGTCATTCATTATTAGTCCAAAAAAGAAAGAAAAAAATATATAAGAAAGTTAAGAGCTATTCAGCGATGCCCTCAAAATACTGACGCACCACACACACACAGACACATACATACATATATATATATATATGTTTTTTTTATAACAGATGGTGCTGTTATTGGAAAGCAGTGAATGATATTGCCCGCTTCTTATAGTACCCTGGGAGAAACTTGATCTTCCCTGGTGGTGACTAGGGCATCCCCCAGGGATAAGAAGTGGGCAGTATCATTTATTGCTTTCCACTAACTCCACCATATTTGAAAGTACTTGAAATCCACCTTTCATTTTTTTCCTGTGGGACTTTTGGCATTTATTGCTCTACTCACACGGTACTTTGTGAGTGTCTCATATATATATATATATATATATATATATATATATATATATATATATATATATATATATATATATGGTACAGTTAGTGGAAAGCAATAAATGATCTGCCCACTTCTTAGGGATGCCTTAGTTCCCCAGTCTTCATGTGATAGATCCACCTAATTTCTCGTACTTTCCATCCTTCCTATATACTGCCTATCTTCCCTGTAATAATTATGCCAGGTCACCTGGCAAACAGGTGGATGTCGTCCACCCAGTCCTCATTGAGCTCTTCGTTTGTTGCCCTGTACTGGTCTTGATCTACAAACTACTAGAACTCTCGGAAACGGACCAAGGCAGCAATAACTGGACTTTGAGATGTTTCTGGGATGGAAACAGCTTCCAACAGAATTTCCAGCACATGATGGTGACAGGCCCGATGCAGCAGATCTCAACGACGGATTTACTGCAGTCAAATGCACACTCCACCCTTGGATCCTGTATTCAAAGCTTTTGTGTTGAAGCACAGTGCTCAAATTCAACCGGAAATAGCCCACTGGGATATAACAGAATGGATGGTGTTTGCTATCAGTGATGGAAACTGCGAGGATCTTCTCCGTGCCTTCTCCAGAAACGAGGATCAGCAGTCAGTCCACAACACCTTCGTTTGTGAAGTAGGGCATAAGTTTTACATCCCAGTGGAGTATGAGCAGTACACAAGGAGAAAAGTTTTCGTTCAGCTCTGCATCCTTTTCCTGGTGATGACGTATTCACTGACGATTGATTGTGGTCACGCTCAATGACAATTCTCCAGCATTCGCTCCCATCTCCTCTGTAAATGGAAGCAGTACGTGTGCAGCTTGATGCTCATTTATGTTGGTCTGGTCCAGAGCAGCAGAAACTTGCGGAGAGGTGATTTTCTTCTGCGATGGTGTATGACAGGATCATTTTGGTGGAGGAGTTACTATCACGCCTTGCTCTTCAGACAAAGCGGGTGAGGTCGAAGACTCAAGTTCAACAGCGGCCTGTCTTTCTGCGAATGCTTGACTTTCCTTTGCAGCTCGACTTCTTTCATCCTCCTCCCACTGCTGTGTCCTTTTCTCTTTTTCCACCCAGGCTGGATCCACACCGCCTATCTTGCTCTGAGCTTCAAGGAATTCATGGTCCCCCTTGATCTTGGATCAAGTACATGGCGTTGTGATGTGCAACAAATTTCTCGGAAGCAACGAAATTAGCTTGGTTTTCCTCAGCTTGTCCTGTTATCTAGGATTTTGATTTCTTCAATCCGTTGTACTCGTCATGCAGGCACCGTACTTTCTTGAGAATATCACATGGATCAATGGTCGGAATATTCGCCTTGGAGTACTGATGTGGTGGAAGACATCTGTAAAAAAGAAAAACACAAGTCAATAAACAGGGGAATAAGACAGAGATCTCTCCATAACCTAAAACAATACTGAAACCACTTCTTACACTGCAAATCTGTATGAGGCGGTACCATGCCTTTGAGGCATGGGGTAGTGCAATAGGGACAAACTTAAAAGCATCTGCGCGACATGAAGATGTCATGCTACAAACCTTAGATTTTGCTTGTAGTGTTTCATCATCAATATGCATGAACTGCCGGGTTCCGCATTATAGTCCGAACTGCTTGGATTTTTTTTACTCAACCTAATATATATATATATATATATATATATATATATATATATATATATACAAGGGGCAGTCAGTAAGTTTTGCAATCCGGATATAAGGAAACGAGATATGAGGAAAAGTGTTTAATTATTTTTCAATATAACTACCCTCGACTTCAATGCACTTGCGCCACTTGTCCCTGAGGCTACGAATTCCAAAATTTGATCACTGCGCGGTGCTCAACCTTCTCCATTGTTGAAAGATTTGTGACTGACGATCTGCCATTAGCTACTGCTTCTTAAATAGACGAGGGAGGAGCATGCGGCTGCAGGTCCTGACTTTTCATAACTTGCCCTAACACCCCCATAAACAGCCCTCCCTCTTCCTCTGTTTTGCCCTACCAATTAGCAAAACTTATTGACTGCCCATCGTGTATATATATATAATTTGAAGGATGAACGAAAGGACGTATAAAGGGAAATTCATTTCATTTTCTCGATACAACATTTCGGGTGAACTTTTCACCCATCTTCGGGTACTGGAAATACAATTTGTGGAAAACAATTTAAGTTAAAGAGCCAAACAGATAATCAAAATGACGAATTTATGTGAAGTATTTAATGTTAATTAAGGAGGGGGATAGCGATAAATTTACAGGTAATTGATAATTTCTGGATTATTATGTTACAAGTTAAAAATTAACAATTGGGGAAACACAGGAAACACATCAGGATAAACCAACCTTAAACAATCAGCCGTTAGAGGATATCTCCCCAGTTATCCTCTAACAGCTGTAAATTTATCGATATCCCCCTCCTTAATTAACATTAAATACTTCACATAAATTCGTCATTTTGATTATCTGTTTGGCTCTTTAACTTAAATTGTTTTCCACAAGTTGTATTTCGAGTACCCGAAGATGGGTGAAAAGTTCACCCGAAATGTTGTATCGAGAAAATGAAATGAATTTCCCTTTATACTTCCTTTCGTTCATCCTTCAAATTAAATTGAAGCTCCATAGGAGAAGCCCTAACCAATATATATATATATATATATATAAAAACATAAACAGGTGACTACAGAACTTGCAGTCTATACTAGGTAACCTGGCATAATTATTACAGGGAAGATAAGCAGTATATAGGAAAGTAGGGGAAATTAGGTGGACCTGTCACCCCAAAACTAGGAAATTATTTGCTAGTAAACGCTGTTTTGGGGGTTAAATAATTTAAAGTATTTATCTATACATAATTTGAAAGTATCTAGTGTTTCACTCGATTACATTATGAGGAAGCTCATTTTAAAATTTGATGATTAAGTTAAAATTAAATTCATGAATTTGTGAGTTAACATGTTTACCTAGAATTTTTCCACCATTTCCTCTCATGTAATTTGACCAGTCAATTGTGAAATATTTATTGCAATCAATATTGTCTATGCCTTTTAAACACCTCCCTTAAGTCCTCTCAATCTATGCTGAGTTAATGGAAATATATTTAATTCTTTAAGTCCTGTTTGTATATTTTGTTTTTTAAACTTTGTATTACTTTAGTAAGCCTACATTGGACTCATTCTAATTCCGCTATATATTTTTGAACACTATTCCATAATGGGACGTACCTTGGATTGTATCTTTGGACTTGTACCTGAATGCTCTACCAATGATTCCAATTATTTTGTTTGCTTCTTAGGATTTCTGAACATACCTAACTAGGTTTTTGGTCACTTGATATTGTTTGCCAAGCGATGTTGGCTGTCTTTTGTTGCCTTCCAAAGGGTTAATGAGTCACAACCTTTGGAATTTAGCCCCTTCACCAACCTTTATTTGTGGAAAAACATTTCATTTTCAATCACTTTTTTATTATTTATTATTATAGTACTGAGAAACAATAGCACATTGGACTACCGAAATTTAAACACAGCTCCTGCCAGATGTATCATGTGTCGCGTAAACTTGTCTAAAGCGCAGAATGGCATAATCACAACAGAAAAGAACTTGTAAAGATGTCTGAGGCTGGTTTTTGATATTTGAGTTTTGGATGTTTATGTATCCAAGTCTGGAAAAGTTGCATTTAGCCACAACATATACACATCTCCGCCAGTTAAGGGGTTAAGTTGCATTTGTTACAAAATTCAGAGTGAAACCTAGCCCTACTTTGGTGCTGAGGTGGGCAAGGACCCTGAACAACATGCATCTCCTTCTGGTGGAATGGGATCCTTTCCCACCACTTGCAACCACCAAAGCATGCTTCCTTCTTCTTGGGTGTTTTTTGTCTTTGCTTTTTTGAAGGTGGGGAGTAATTTAAAAGTAGCCTGATACTTGGCCGAAATTTTAAATTACAGAGACTTATGCCCTTGAAAATAGTCGCCAAATGGGGGCATTTAAAAAAGTATCATCTTCCACCACCTGAGCTACCCTCGGGCAGCTCCCAGTACCCCCTCCACACTTATAGCGGAGAGAGGGGGGCTTCCTCTTCTCTTATGTCTCTGGGTAAGGGTGGTTTCCCCCCTTCCTTAGGCAGTTGCCAGATGGGCTCTATAAAAAAAACAAAAAACCTTAGTCATCCCTGGAAACTAAGTTGATCATGGATGCCCCCTCTCCTCTTGTAAGGGCTAGATATCTCCAAGAGGAGCAGTAACAATCACCACTGAAGTGTCACCTACTGCTGATGTGAGGTCTTGGACAGGTCAAAGTCCCTTAGAAGGGTAAGTGATGATGAAGTCCATTGACCTCTCCCCTCCCATGGATTGTAGCCTTTCTGAGAGCCAATCTACCTGCTCCCCAATTTCTTCTATTGTTGACTGACCCCCTCCCCTGACCTGTGAGTCAGGGACTAGTAAGTCCCTTGTTGGGATCCCCAATGCATTGTGAGTGTGTGGTGTTCTTTGGATGCTCAATGGCTGACCTGTACAGTTGACCTTGCACTCTACCAGAACTATGTAAAAGTAGTAGTCTCTGCAGGTGAATGCATTGAATACTCCTTTGAACACATCACTGAAGAGCTGGTCTAACAGCGGGTACTTAAGGTAGGTCCTCTAGACCTACCCCTACACTCATCAACCTTTAACTGTGAGAGGCTCCATGAATTTGCAGAAACTGGCAAGTAGTGCTACTACTGTGTTGAGGGTTTACCACTACCACTGCTTCAGCTGCACTAACAGGTCTTGTAGGGGTGCCAAGTTGGGTGAACCCAAAATCTGCGCTAATTGCTCCAAGGCTACATGATAAATAATTTTATACCATTTAAGGTCAAGTGTGTGAATTGTGGCGAGCTGCACCATACTTGTTCAAAGCTATGTGGCATATTTCGGTGTATTTTCCACCATCAGCAAACTTCAATATGGCAGACTTCCATCACATTGTGGCACAGTTGCTGAGGCACTTTCTCCTCATGAATTTAAATACTAGGCACTTGTTCTCAGGGGAGTACACAACCATCTCATGGGGCAGGTCTTGCTAGATTTGATTTAAGAGCTGAAGATGTTTCCTAATTATGGATGAATTTGCCTGCCATACTCCAAGAGCCGCTTCATTTTTTCCCCTCAATCTATCCTTCTGCTCTTCAGACATACACCCTGATTTTGGTTGGTAGTGGTTGATGACCTTCATGGTAGAGATCACTTACACCTAAATATCTTTTGCTCTCCTGTTGCCACCTCAGTAACCACATTGGTGATGCTTGGAGCGGGTATGATGATCCATATTCTAAGGCAATGCCCCGTAAGGGGCGCGGCGATTTGCCATCCTGGCCGCCTTGCTAACGGGATCCAGTGCTCCGTCCGGCTCCAGCTTAGCCTCTCTTCCTTCCTTCAGATAGCCTGTATTTCTCCCCTACTTCATCGCTTTTTATACAACCTCTCCCACAACTTTCTCTGCTCAGCCTATAATTTCACAGGGTAGATGCTGACCTTCTTCTCAGCCAACCATCCCGGATCGGGGCTGAGGGGGGAGGGGACAATGTTCCCTAACCCGTGATCTCCGTTTCAGGATTTTTTTTTTTAACAACCTGCTTCATCCCCACCCTTACCTTCCTCACATCCCTTTTCCTTCTCACTTCACCATCTATCCTTGATTTTACGCCGTGTCCAAGGTGTAGCTGCCATGCTGAAGGGCTGCCAGGTCACCAGGCGGGAGGGGTGGCCTTAAATGGCGGCACCTGGCTCTGCCAGGCCTGTACGCACCCCTTGCAGAGTGGGCCACTGCGAGGGGTGATGAGCTATTGCATTCCTTAGAACAAATAGGGTCACCATGCCCAATGATGATAAAACAAAAAATCTCCCCTTAATTCCCCCAGTGTCATCAACGGAGCCGCCCTCGGGTAGCTCCACAGAAAAAAATGGAGCCCGCCCCCCTGTACTTGCGCAGGGGACTCTCCCCTCACCCCCTTCTCTGGAGGTGCTTTCGGGCACCTCCCTATTTCTAGCGGCAGTCCCTCCTTTTCTTTCTAAGGGGACTGCCAAGAAAGCCAGCAGGCAGCCCATTGCCGACCGCCCCTCATTGAAGCGGCTCGGTAGGGCAAACCCCCTTAGGGGGGAGAGGGAAGCCAGGTTGCTTTGCTCAAAAGACCTGATGGCAAGAATATTGAACCTTGCTGGGGTCAAGGCCTGTGCCTCCCCACACATGACTGGTGACTCTGCCAACGCGACCTTCGATGTCCTGGGAGGGGATGGCAAACTGGAGGCCCCTCCTGTTATAGACTTGGTCCTTGAGGCAACCCAGCCTCAGACAGTAGGGCCTTCCATGGAGGGGAATCCAGGCTCGGCGCCAAGCACCGACCCCGAATCCGACACTTCATGGCACCCTGGTGAGTGTGACGCTGCACTCTACCATGAACTTTGTGAAAAGAATAGTTTATGCAAGGGAACTCGTTGACTACTCCATAGAGGACATCACCTTAGAGCTGGCCGACCATGGGTTGGTCAAGGTCGAACATGTGATGAGAAAACAGGGAGAGGCCTCAAGACACACCCCTACACTCTTCGTCATGTTCAACTGTGACGAGCTCCCTGAGTCGGTGCATGCCGGTTGGTACCGCTACTGCGTGAGGGCATTTGTGCCACTCCTGCGGCGGTGCTATTACTGTCACCGCTTCGGACATACGAATCGCTCTTGTAGATGTGCAAAGTCGGGGTCACCCAAAGTCTGTGTAAATTGCTCCAAGGCCGCACATGATAAGTCTAAATCGTGTGTGGCTAAGTGTGTCAATTGTGGAGAGCTGCACCCCTCTTCTTCGAAGCAATGTGGTGCATATCCTTGAGAAAGAAATCCTGGCCGTTCAGGCCCAGGATCAACTATTATTCCGCGAGGCTAAGGCCTGGGACGTCTTATGCCTCAATAGTTAGAAAGTCACCCTCTGCTCCTGGCCTATCCAGGCCAATGAGCATGGTTGTTTCTGCGCCCATTCGGAGCCCTTCTGTGGGCTCTACTCAACCCGGGTGGTTCCCTGGTAAAGCTGGTGGCAAAAAGGGTTGATATCCAGCCCCAGCTAAAACCAGGGCTCCCCCCTCTTTCCCCCAGCGTCACCGTTTCCCATAAGGCAAAACGGCCAGGCGCCTCCACCGAGTCGTTAGACTCACAAGAGGCAACACCCCTGAAATTGGTTGCCAGGCCATCTTCTGGAGTTCCTAAAGCTCTCCCCCGAAAGGAGGACAGCAAGAAAGGAGCTTCGGCTCCTTCGCCCATGCCTAGTGGTGGGCTGAGTGGCTCGGAGATGGTGGTTCCTCAAAAAGATGGCCCCCCCACCTCCGAAGCCGCAACGCCCGCCTAAGGTTTCGAGGCGGAGGGAGGAAAAGACTTGCATGGCAAGCCCAACCTCCCCTAATAAGCGCCTTCAGCGCATTGTCCGGCCAACAGCGCCCGGGGTTCTGCTTCCGAGAAGTGTACGGCCATTCCCGTGAGGGACTTCTGTTTGAAGAGGCCCCCTGCGTCTCCTCTGAGCTAGGCCTGGAGGGCATATTCCTTTAATGGAATTGCTGTGGACTCCGAGCCAACTGGGAGGAGGAGCTGCAGAGGCTCATCTCGTCCCGTTCCCCATTAGCTATTTTTCTGCAGGAGACAATGCTAGGCGTGTGCCCCCTGGGGAAAGGGTCTTGCGACCCCACCACAGCAGGATGGCTGGGCTGGGTAGGAGGTATACTATCATTTCTGCTTAAATTCCACTGTCATCTGACTTTAACGCAGAGGACTTCTGCCGCATCATGGCACGGTTGCCGAGGCCCTTTCTCATGCTTGGAGATCTGAACAGCAGGCATCCTTTCTGGGGAGATTACTCAATAAATCCCAGGGGACAAGTCCTTGCCGATGTGATCGAAGAGCTTGAGATAGGTGTCCTAAATGTGGATGTGTTTACGCATCACTGCCCGAGAACCGCTTCATTTTCTTGCCTTGATCTGTCTTTGTGCTCTTCGAGGCACAGCCTGATTTTGATTGTTGGGTGGTCAATGACCTCCATGGTAGTGATCACTTTCCCATTCAAATATCATTTTCAGGGCAACTGCCGCCTGAGAGCCCACCTCGGTGGTGCTTTGCGCGGATGCGGTGGCCTGCATTTCAGGAAATGACTCAATTCTCTATCTCAGTCGAGGAGTTTAGGTCGGTAGATGAGGCCGTTGAGTTCTTCTCCGGCAACCTCATCGCCGCGGGCCTGATTACTATTCCTAGAACGTCTGGCTGTTTTGCACGCCGACCACTCCCATGGTGGTCGGCCGTTTGTGAGACGGCCCTCAAACAGAAGCGTTATGCCTACATGCGCTAAAAGCGCCCCCGAACGATTTCACTCTCGGTGAATTTCGTCAGGCTAGGGCTAAGTTTCGGTAGATTTCGAAGCATGCCCGCCGCTCTTCTTGGCGGGCATACGTGTCTTCATTTAACGGGAAGACCCCTTTAGCAGAGGTGTGGAAGCGAGTCAAAGGCATTCGGGTCAAGTTCTCGTAGGACCCCCCTCCCGTTCTCCAGGAGAATGGGACCGCAATCTCGGACCCCACGTCCGTGGCGGAATCATTCGCGACCGCTTCTCCGCATTCTCTTGCCGGGATGCTGCTCCGCCATCATTCAATGCACGTCGTTATGTCGCGGAAGGCCGCCGGCTGGACTTTACCTCCAGAGGCGGAGAACCCTTCAACGACAGGTTTACTGTGAGTGAGTTGCGCTCCACTCTTGCTTCGTGCGCGGACACCGCTCATGGTCCGGACGATGTCCCGTACGCCATGCTTAGACACCTCGGTGAGCGAGGCATGGCCTTTCTGTTAGATTTGTTCGACAGGATCTGGGTGGAGGGTCTCCTCCCAGATTCCTGGCGAATCGCTACTGTGCTCGCCTTTAGCAAACTGGGGAGAGATCACTCTACTCCGGCCGGTTTTCGCCCAATATATCTAACCTCTTGCGTGTGCAAGTTGATGGAGAAATTGGTAAATGTTAGATTAGCCTTTTTCCTGGACAGCGGAGGCCATCTGTCTTCTGCACAGTGCGGCTTAAGCAAATTCCTCTCCATGTCGGATGCTCTACTCCGACTCGAAAATGCCGTCTGCGAGGCCTTCCTTCGTAGACAGCACTACGCCACAATGTTTTTCGATCCGGAGAAGGCCTATTATACCGCATAGCGATAGGGTATCATGGAGACTCTCCACACGATGGGGCCGAGGGGACGCCTCCTAATCTTTATATCTGAATTTTTGCGAGATCGTCGATTCCGCGTACTGGTGCGGGGAGCTCTCTCCGGTCCGATAGAGCAGGAAGAGGCTGTCCCGCAGTGAAGTGTCGTCAGTGTCCCTCTCTTTGCCCTAAGTATCAACGGCATCACCTCGGTGCTGCCGGAAGATGTTCTCACTTCGCTCTACTTGGACGACCTTTCATTCTCTTTTGGCGTGGCCCAGATGCCAACTCTGGAGCGTCGACTCCAACAGGCATTCAACCGCGTCTCTCGATATGCCGAAACGCAGATGTTTCGGTTTTCCTTGCCCAAGACTAAGGTGGTGCACTTCTGCCGCCATCCACGGCTCCACCCAGACCCAGATTTGTTTCTTAATGGGGTGCTACTGCCTTACTTTTTTATCGATCCTTTGTTCGTTCGAACTCGACTACGGATGCGAGTTTTATGCATCCGCAGCCGAGCGTTTTTTGCGGAAGGTGGATTCGATCCACCACACCGGCCTTCGCCTTGCGACCGGTGCATTCCGCACTTTCCCTATTGAGAGCCTGTTGATCGATGCTGGGGAGATGCCACTCGCTCTACGCTGCGTGAAGTGCATCACTCGCCTGTACGCGCGAGCTCGGTGCCTCCCTCAGTCGCCAACAGCTCTCACTGCATCCGCAGCTGATCTCGACGGTACCTATGCCGCCGAGAGACGCCAGTCATTCCCTAAGCCCTATGGGTTTAGGGCCAGGAAACTCCTTCGAGAGCTATGTATAGCTCTTGGGTCGGTGGCGCCCCTGGTTCTGCCCAGGACGCCCCCCTGGAGGGTTATACATTTGGCTATTTGTTGCCACGCCTCTGCTCCCAAAGCCTGTACAGCGCCGGGAGTATTGCGTTCAACCTTTTTGGAGCACACCTCGTGTCACGCTGGTACCGTGCCAGTGTATACGGATGGCTCCAAGTCCCAAGAGGGGGTCGGCTTTCACGATGTATCCCCTCTGTTTGAAGTTAGCGGGGCTCTACCAGGCGCTGCGTCTGTCTTCACGGCCGAGCTGGTAGCAATAGACCACTCGGTACGGGAGATCACGTGACGTGCCCGGTTCGGAGACCGGATTGTGATCTATAGCGACTTACAAAGCGCCCTGAGTGCTCTCGGGGCATTGGAATCTCTGCATTTCCTGGTTGGCGATATCCGTGATGCCATGGTTTTGGCGAGCCGGGCGGATGTCGAGATTATCTTCTGCTGGGTTCCTGGACATGTAGGAATTGCGGGAAATGAGGGCGCCAAAGAGTCCGCGAGGTCTCTGCGACCGGACCAGCGTTTTGCTCTTCCTCACACCGACTACATGGCAGGAATACGGGCAGCTCTTCGGACTGCTTGGCAAAGAAGATTGGAAACGGTCGAAGGGAACTTAAAGTTGCGTGCCATTGCGCCGCGACTGTTCCCATGGCCTTATCCCCCAATGCCGCGACGGTTTCAGGTCTTTTTCTGTCGTCTACAAATCGGACACACTCGTGTGACGCATCGCTATCTGGTGGAGCGCTCGCCTGCACCCTATTGTGACGACTGCGTCGTCCCCTAGACTGTTCGGCACATTCTTGTCGAATGTCCCAGTCTGGGTGATCTTCACGCACATTACCTGTCCCAGTACCGGGATGGACGGGTTTGCTACCGCCTGTCCCTTGTACTCGGGATGAATGCGTGCACATTGACTGGTGGACTTGTTGACTTTTGGGGGGAGGCCGGCCTTCTCCCTATTATTTAAGCAGTTTTTTTTGTTTTTTTGCTTTTGTTCTTTTTTTCCTTATAGGTCGCACGCTCCTGCGCCGGCGGGGACCTCCCCCGACACAAGAGCTTGCTTACTGCTCGCTTCCTCTTCCCTTTTTTTTGGGGGGGGGCTTGTTTTTTGTCTTTTTTAATTTTATTCTAAAGTAGCCTAGTACTAGGCCAGTTTTTAATACGGTGACTAATGCCCAAGTAGGCAGTCACCAGATGAGCTCTTTTAAAAAAAAATAAAATCTAAGGCAATGCTGCTTCTCTCTCTCTCAGAGGAGAACTTTAGGTTGGTTGATGAGGCGGTTGTTTTGCACTTCTTTGGTGGTTGGTGAGTGTGAGATAACCCTCAGCAAAAAGCAATATGCCTATAAGTGTTCCCTAAACAATTGACCAAGGGCGAGATTCAAGTGTGTTTGAAGCACACTTGCTGGTTTTGCAGAGATTTAGAAGTTTATCAATAAGGATTCAGCAAGTTCTCAGCCCCCCCACCCCCCCTCATCCTCCAGGAGCATTGTACTACAATATCAGACACTGCATCCATGGTGGAATCCTGTGTAACAGCTTTCCACACATTCTCTGAAAGCTACTAATTAGACTTCACCACCAGAGACAGAGAGCCACAATAGCTCCAACTTGCTTTCTGTCAAGTTCAAATTGGCACACCCAAAGGACACACCTCCACTTGATGGAACACTCCCACACCTTGCTGCAAAAACTGCATTGTTCCCCAGACTGTTTGGCACAGTTTTGTTGAATGTTTCAGTCTGTAGGATTTTCATGCGTGTTACCTGCCATGGTACAGGAATGAGTGGGTTCATTCCTGCTTGTCGCTTGTGCTAGGGATGGATTCGTGCACACTGACTTGTGGACTATTTACTTCTTGCAAGAGGCTGGCTTCCTCCATTTGATTTTACTCTTTGGTGTTTATCACATTATTCTGCACCTGGGGGGGGGGTGCCCCCCACACTGGAATGTGCTTCCTTCTTGCATCTACTCATTTGATAGAGCGCTTCACCTTATTGCAACGATCGCATTGTCCCCCAGCTTCTTCACCACATTCTTGTTGAATGTCCTAGTCTGGGTGATCTTTGCGCACATTACATGCCCCAGTACCCAGATGAGCAGGGTTGCTACCGCTTGTCCCTGGTACTCAGGACAGGTTCATATACACACACACTTGTGAACTATTTGCCATTTTAGTTGACTCTGTTCTGCACCTGAGCATGTTTGCTTCTTTGTTTTTTTATTTGGTTTAGGAATTTTTTAAGTAGCCTCGCATTAGGCCAAAATATTAATTATTGGGACTTATTCCCATGATTCCAGTTTTTAGATGGGCTTTAAAAAATATAATTGTTTTGAATGACAATATTTTTGTTACATCATTCTTCTAATGCTGTTTTTTTTTTTTTCCCTTACCTATTCTCAACAGAAGGCCACAAGAACCCTCATCTGGTACCAACTCTGGCAGTTCAGTGCCAGGTGGAGCAAAACTTCCCGCTACAAATTTGTATAGTGATGGAACACTGATGGATCTTTATGTTTATCTAAGTCAAGATAGTATTATGAATTTTGAATCTTCGTCTCTTGTTTGGATGAAGTTGGATCTTACTTATGGAGACTGGACTTCTGGGGTGGATGGGGAGGGGTCTTTTAGTAATTCTCTTTTATTTCCAACTCCTGAGGTGAGTAACCTTTTATGATTATCATTATCATCTTTTTCCTTAAGGTCATTTTCAAAGGATTCATTTGCTTGAAAGTTTGTATTTTTTTTATGTAGTTTCCCTTAGCTGGTTCGCCATAGTTTTTGTTATTTAACTTGACATCTGTACAATGGTAATCCAAAGTAGGTATTCAACAGTAGGGGCTATCAGAGCCCTTGTGTAGGTGCTTCTGTGAGTGTGGTAATACTCACCCTGAAAGTATTTTGTCATCAACTTCAATGGATGAGTTTATTGGGTTAGAATTTACATTGTGGAAAAGTAATATTTAGAAAATTTTGAAGAACATAAATGTGTAGTGATTGATGGGAATCTTTTGAGATGGTTTTCAGTCAAAATGAATAGAGGAAGGTAAGTGAAAAAGGTAGCTTCATATGATGGTAAAAGATGAGTATCCGAGCTGAGAACAAAATGATTTGATTTTGTTAGGGAAAAGATCATTTTGTCATCTAAGACCATAATTCTCCTTTCCTTCATAAGTACATGAGGTGGAATTTTTAATGATTAATATTTCAAAATATTAACCAATCTATCACATATTTTCACTAGGTACTTAGTGATTGATCCATATGCATTGTATTTCTCTTTTCAGACAGTTAAAAACAATGGCTCCATCTATCTCCATGCTTATATTGTTCGAGCTGGGTTTTCTCCAAACCCCCAAGAGGGTGAGACGAGATACAATAAGAAGTATACAGTTTCTGTATCTCAGCAATTAAATAGATATCGTAAAAAGCGATACAAGAAGACTAGTAATTTGCTGACTGGACACACAGAGCTAACTCAAGAAGAAATCGAGGTTAGTTTAGATGCAAGCCTTTCTCTTCTTTCATATTTGGTAACCAGCATAGTGATACCCTATGTATACAGTTATGCCTGTTGTCTAGAGAAGCAGCGCAGAATTGTAGCCCCAGTGCCCTTGACACTTTCAACCTAGATTGAGACTTGCTGTTCTTTATTCCATGTAGATATTTTCTTTTTATCCTTTTTTGCCACGTTCTTTATGACCCTCATTTATTTTTCTTGAATAGCGGGTAATTTTTCAGGTTCGTAGCCACCCAACCTTTGCCCATTGATCTCTGTGTTTGGGCCTTGTTAGGGGGTTCAGACTCGGTTCTATTTTTAGTAATCCTGCATCTTTCTACCCTTTTCTCCCCATCTTTTATTTTATTCTTTTATGCAGCTGCAAAGGGATGTCAGTTATAGAATGGGCAAACCTTGCCTTAGCTGATATCTGTAGAAGTGTGTCCTTCTAGCCTCGGCGCTTGCAGGGGGATCTAGCTTCAGCACTTTTTTTTTTTTACTGATGTCTCCTGATAAATTTTCTGTAGGATATGCCCTTGTTGGTATTTGCTTTAAATTCAAGAGGTTGGGGAATTATTTTAGTTAGAACTTTTTTTTATTAGTTATGCCATCTGGCCCTTTCGTTCTTGTATAAAATCAGGATAATGAAATTTGCATAAAGAATGCCATATCAAACTAGGTATGAGGTAGAAAAAATATCTATTAGATTTTATTTAGGGGACTTGTTTTGGAAGATGTTTCCATTTTTATCTGAATGGATGAAAAATATTTCAATCTAGTTTCTAAATTGACTGCACTCGCAACCTTTCTATGGGATGTTTGAAGTAATACTCACGTTGACATCACACTTAATTTGTGTATTCAGATAATTACATCACCAAAAACCCTAAGGTGCACTCAAGATTAGTCAAAAAGAGAGGGGAGAGGATCATAGTGGGGAACAAAAAGATAGAAATTGACTATCTATAAATATATTGACTGAGGTGCTTTCTATATATAACTTGCTAAGGTAATCCATAATTGAGTAGCCTGATATGAGGAAAAAATCTGTACCATTTTAGTGGTAAATTTCTTAACATGTTCAAATCCATTATTTCCACTGTATGCTTGATTATTAAAGTCTCAAAAAGCAAATTATACTCTATATTAGTTAAGCCATTTAGTATTTTAAAGACTTAATTGTCCATACAAACATTGATATTCCAGTGAAAGATCAAGATCCTTTAGCCTGACTTCATATGATTTGTTTCTAAGTTAAAGGATTAATTTTGTCACTTTATGCCCTGCCCTTTATACATTTACCTTGTGCATGTGAGGAGACCATATATGAACAGCCTACTCAAGTTTACAAGCACTTTATATAATGGAGTAATAATATCTTTTGATTTAAATGCTAAAATCCTGGCTATTTACTTCAGAACTCTTTGTCTTTGCAATGCAACAATACAATGTAGTGTTCAGTCTCAGTAACCACCTGCCACGAAGGTCTTCTTATTCGCTCATGAGACGCTTTCTAGATCGGAAGGAGGCTTAAGGAGACTCAGATACTTATTGTTTTTCTTTTTTATTAAAAAAAATATATATTATATATCCTCACCACCCAATCCTACACCTGTGAACACAGATATTTGAAATAGACAACTACTATATCAGCAAAAAAAGAAAGAAACCATAACACAAATCCAATGTGCACAAATATATATCAATAATAAATTCAAAGTACACTGGCTTATAATCTCTCTCTCTCTCTCTCTTTCTCTCTCTCTCTTTCTCTCTCTCTCTCTCTCTCTCTCTCTCTCTCTCTCTCTCTCTCTCTCTCTTTCTTTCTTTCTATATATATATATATATATATATATATATATATATATATATATATATATATATATACAAAAAACCTTTAATGATTGATATACTGCACCAATTATGAGTGCTCTCCAACAATCGCAATCACCACAAAACCCTTAATTCAGTCGGCCGTTTACTAATTAGTCACTAAGTTACCCAAGGGTAAGACCCTCATTCTTGCTGAGTGATGGAAAAGGGTGCAGTCTCGTGGTCTCTCTCCTTTTCTCTCACAGGGGGCACCAAAGGAATGGACAGCTGGGGTCTCCAAATCGCACCATACACTGATGGGCTAGAGCTGACCTTTCCTTCTCCTCACTCCATGACAAGAGCAACAGGACCTTAGAAGCTGAAAAAAGGGGGGTGGAATTACTCCCTGATGGCTTCCTCAAGGTGTTACATATCTCCCCTCCCTAGCTCATATACACACATGACATTCCTCTCTCATACATACCCATACCTATCTTTGTGTTCCAGCTCTGCTTATTTTTGTGCACACTTCCCCCAAAAGTCTTGTATAAGCACAATTGTCTGTTTATTTTACTAAAACTCCTGTTCATTAAGATCATGGAGGGGGGGGGGGTCACTCTTCAGGAAAAGCCTGGGTGGTCTGACCCTGCTTCCAGGCAGCTTTGACCTCAATCCTTCACTGAAACCTGAAATAAATTATGCACATTAGAGTGGGTCACAGGTGAGTTGAGGCAAATAAAAAACTAGCACAACAAGTTTCTAGGTTCCTCTAAATTAAGACGCCTAAATATTTTCAATAGTTACTACATTTAGATTAAGAATCCATATTTTGTCTACTGCGGGCTTAGGTGCATTACTTTGCACTGATCTACATTAAAGCTCATCTGCCACTTGTCAGCCTGAATTTTTGGATATTAAATTACTGTCAAGGCCATGGCATGGTCATACATTATTAAAAAAACAATCCAAGAATAAATCCCTGAGGAATGTCACTGAATGACCACTGCCTAGCTTGAGTTAATTCCATTAATCACCATCACCTTCTGCAGTCAGCTAATCTGTTTCAATCCATTTAAGTACCACCTTTATAATCCATGCTCTCTTGATCAAAAGTATTTTATGTGGTACAGTATCAAATGATTTTGAAAATCTATTATGTAAATAATAGCGACACCTTTTTGGTTGTAGGTTGACTATCTTGCAAAAAAAAACAAAAAACAAATAAACCCCAGATATCTCAGACATGGGTGCTAGTGCTAATTCCTAAAGTCATACTGGGTATCATTTATTCAGTTTGGGCACTCTAAATCCTCCACACTTTGATCTCTAGTTATGGGTTCAGGAGGTTTTGCCCAAGCCAACACCAATAACATTTATAAGGGTCTCTGATGTCAACACTTAGGAATTTTATAACTGGTTAGATTCTTTAATTACAATATTTAACCATGTCATCTTTTGCACTTTAGTAAAAACCCTCTTTTTATATATAATCCATGAGCTCATTGTTTAATAGCAAATATTGAATGGTGAAATAAAACATCCCCTGGCACCTTATTCAAATTCCATCCCAATCAACACATTTCAACTGATCACAGCAAAGTTTGTTAAAACTTTTAAATTCAGGACTATATTGACAGCTATCATTTATAGTTTTAAGAATATTTATATTCACCCTTTCCGTACCATCGATCATCCATTTGATCCATGCAATTAATTACATACTGTGCCAAGTTTAATGCACTCGTCTGGAAGGGGTTAAAATGTTGTGAAGATGGCTGCTTTCCAATTTTTTGCCAACATGTACATTCTTGACCAAGCTTTCATCTGTCATCATTATACAGTCGGCCAAAAGTTTTGTGGCTAATATAAATTTATAGTCTTTTCATTTTTTTTTTTAATTTACTTGATAGGAATAATTTTTATTTAAGTTATTGCAGGTTTATTAAAAAGTCAGTATTTCAAAAATAAGAAGAAAATCCGTGTTCACAAACTTAATCCTTTCCTGGCTTTAGTTCACAAACTGAAACAATTTTTTCCATTGAAATTAATAATGTACATACAATTAATCCGTTTCAGCCTCAGCAATATGGTATTTTTACATATTTAAGTGGGTGTTTTTTGTGATGATGAATATAGAATGAAATTGAAATACATTCCCTAAATAAAGACAAATAACACTAAATAAAACCCCACTGTAACTTGTTTATAGTTGCTGGCATAGGTGGATGCTGAGGGAGGAAAGGAAGAGGAGGAAGCTGCCTCTTTTAAGTGGAAACCCCTTCCATGAAAACACTGGGTCACTCTGATTCAGGAGTTTTCTCTTCTCTGCACCTTTTTAGGTGATTCCTCCATTTCTGATTTGCACACAAGAATTTTGTCTTTTTCTTTGCTCTCCTTCATTGGCTTGTGTCTGGGCAGTGTCGTTCGTCTCTTTGGGTGATGTAGGTCCTTTTATGCATTTATTTTTCTTGAGAATAATCCAGTTCATCACAATTGAACACTTGTGAGATGTCCTCTAGCATCCTCTCCATGCCTTACCACACTATGAATTCACTTGATCAGCAAAAGTTTTTGAACCACCCTCTACTCGCTTTAATGTTTTCACTTTTGGCACTTGTAGTCAGTGTTTTTGCCAACAAATTACTATGCAACTGTTTAGCCTTTGCACAAATTATTACTTCACTAACACTATCTCCAGCCAGCTGTTTTTCACTTATCTATTTCCTCTAGCACTTTAGATCTTTGTTTCATTAACACAGTTAATCCCTTAGCAACATCAGCCACCTTTATTGCCTCTGTTCTTTAGAATCATGCAAATCATAAATTTTGCCAGACTGCACTGCTTGGAGATGTCAGAAACACGAATGCCATTTTCATGTTTGTCAATAATTTCTTTTAGTTTAATAGTCATATACTTAGGCTTCTTACTGTTACTATCACTAACACTTTTCTCCTTCGTTGGTGGCATAATGGGGGCTAAAATAAAACAAAAAAAAGAAAAATTAATGTTTTTGAACACCACTCACAAACAATTTTTATGCCAATCGTGCCAATGCACAGCTGAGAATGAGGTTCCATGGATTGTGGGTAATGTGCATTCATAACCAAGATTCTACTACTGTAGTCTCAAAACTTTTGGCCTATGACTGTAGTATAAAAAAAATATTTGTGTTCATACGTTGATTCATCTACTCTTTGATTAAGAAAGTTATCTATAAATTCCACAAGACACTCCTTGGCTGTCCAAATTTACATCCAGAAAATTAAAATCTCTCCATTAGGAAAGCTATTTTGGCTATTCAAATTCAAAAGGGCTAAAAATGAATACCTATTATGGTCATTTTTTGCTTCTAGACAACTACAAAGTTAATTTTAGAACTACTAGTCACCATCTCACCAGCTAAAACATCTGAGCTTATATATTTAAATTTTTTACTGTTGTATTTAGATAGTTTTTTAAGTAAAATAACACCCTTCCCCCTTTTCTTTTAACCTAATTATTATTAAAGTTTATAGCCAGACAAATTGAACTTTGGTCAAATCATTGTTTAGATTCATGTTTCTTTGAGAGCAATATGAAATTCTTGTCATAACTAGTCGCTCTTATTTATCAAACTATGCATTCATATAACAGCATGATAAATTAGACACTTTGGTTGCATCGATGAATTATTTACATGTGCTCTACCTCTTCTAAGTACTGGGGCAGTCTCTACCCCCCCCCCCTCCCCCCGAAACCAGCATTATTCAAAAGCCTGCTAAGCCTGGACATTCCTGCACAATTTAAATGAAATCTATCTGCTGAAACAGGTAATATCAATCTTAAAAGTCCATAAAATAACAAAATCTGTTTGTTGCTCTTGACAATAACTCAAACAATTCTAAATGAAAGAGGTCCTTCCATAAAAAACTGCTTCCATCTTTATATATCAGCAATATACTTTAAATATTCTTAGTAGTTGGCTGCTCTATGCTAAAGGTTCCTCTGACCTCACTGAGAAAATATTATTAGTGCCAACTAACTACCTTACCAATGTGTTATGCATTCAAAGACATTGGTGACAATGGAATGCAATTCATTTCTTTCTCTCTCTCTTGAGTTTTAATAAAAGTTCTCACTGACAAACCACCCTTCTCTCACTAGCCCCACATGATTTATAAATCCATTATCTCTGATGGCTCTGGCTGCAAATTCGCAAAGGGAGTCCTTCAAGTCTTCAACTTTATCTCATGGGTCTATTGCCAGCTCTTCATTGGACATCTGCTCCAAAATTCTTTTAATTGATCCCTCACCATTGAATCACCACTCCAGCAAATTTCCAGTTCATCAATTGCATAAAACTCAAAATTGAAAGTCTATTAGTAAAAAACCAGGGGTATAATAGTTGTGCAAAGAAGGGCTAGTATTTATTGGTAATTATTACATAAAAAAATAGATGTCAAGAGTATTTTGATGACCTATAAGAAGCTATGGAAGATAGCTCGAATGTTTCTGTTTTTATTGATGTAAAATAAGTGCTGTAACAGGGTATGGAACAGATTAGCATGCAAAGGGTTGTTAGTATCGTGAGAGACTGAAAAATTGGAGAGCAGCTTGACTAGATGATATAGTAACAAATGCTAAAATTTATGGTAGTTGTATTGTAAAGCATTTGAAAGTGTAGGAGTGCCTGAGAACTGGAAAAATGGTGTTAGTAACATAGTATATTGAGCCCCCTACACCCCAGTTGGTCTGTTGTAGCTTTCTATCTTTGATTTTATTTTTCAGAAAGCTGAGACCATGGTAGTAGAAGTGGTCTCCTATTGGCATCCAAACATTACCTTAAATATAGTTCATGATTTTACACAGTGGACGAGAGGGTCTGTACCTCCCCCATTGGATGAATATCTCGAGTTTACTGCAGCAGGTGATGGGTAAGTCAAGGAAGTATTTCTGTGTAAATTGGAAAGTGAGACAGGAAGGCTTGTCCATTGAATCTTCAACCCTAACTTAAAGTTTTGGATTCTTGCTTAATTTCTGCTTTTGGTTTTTGGGGAACATGCAAGAGTCATAATCTTTGTCAAGTAAAAAAGGAAGAACATGGCCTGTTTTGTTTTTTTCCATCTATAATAAACTAGATTGGCTACATTGATATTATTATGGTTTATGGGCGTCTGCTAAAAAAGTGCCCTAAAAGAAAAATATATATATTATGGTCACAGTTAAGCCACTTCAGATGTGCTTATTTGCTGGAGACCCCGTAAGGGGCGCAGCGATTTACCATCCTGGCCGCCATGCTGATGGGACTCAGCACCCTGTCCGACCCCACCTTAGCCTCTTCTCCTTCTTTCAGACACTTGTGTTTCCCTCCTGTTTCCTCACTTTTCATACAACCTCTCCCACAACTTTCTCTGGTCAGCCTCTAATTTCACAGGGTAGATGCTGACCTCATTCTCAGCCAACTATCCCAGATCGGGGCTAATGGGGGAGGGGACAATAATCCCTCACCCCTGAGCTCCATTTTGGGATGGTGGGTTTTTAAATAACCTGCTTTATCCCCAACCACATCTTCCTCACCACCTCTTCCTTTCTATTTTCAAACACTATACATTTTATGCCGTGTCCAAAATAGAGCCACCATGATCAGGGACTGCCAGGCCACCAGGCGAGAGGGGTAGCCTTGAATGGTGGCACCTGGTTCTGCCAGCCCCGTATGCACCCCTTGCAAGGCGGGCTACTGCGAGGGGATGATGAACAATTACTTCCTGTAAAAAAAAATAGGGTCACTATGCCCAATAATGATACAAAAAAAAATCTCCCCTCAATTTTCCCTTTACCATCATCGGAGCCACCCTCGGGCAGCTCCACAGAAAAAATGGAGGTACCCCCTCCCACTGTGCTCTTGCAGGGGACCCTCCAAATCTCTCTAACCAGAGAGGAGGCTTACTCCTCTCCTTTGCCTATGGGTGTAGGGGACTCCCCCTCACCCCTTTGTCTGGAGGTGCTTTCGGGCATCTCCCTCTTCCCAGTGGCAGTCTCCCCCTTTACTTTCCAAGGGGACTGCTAAGAAAGCCAGCAGGCAGCCCATAGCCGACCGCTCCCCATTGAAGCCGCTTGGTAGGGCAAAGCCCCTTAAGGGGAAGAGGGAAGCCAGGCCCCATTGGTCGCTTCCCTCAAAAGACCTGCTGCTGAGAATATTGAACCTTGCTGGGGTTAAGGCCTGTGCCTCCCCAGGCTCGACTTGTAACAGCGCTGCTAATGGGACCTGTGATGTCCTGGGGGGGGCGGGTGGCCAACTGGAGGCCTCCCCTGAGATAGACATGGTCATTGAGGCAACCCAGCCTCAGATGGTAGGGCCTTCCATGGGAGGGAATCTGGGCTCGGTGCCAAGAACTGAACCTGAATCCGCCCCTATGCTAGGTCCTCCTCAAACGGCTAGGGTTTCCAATGCAGTACAAGGAGGGGAGGGATCTCCTCCAACTGGTGCCCCTGTGACTGCCAGGACCTTCTCCATCTTGGAGAAGGACCTTACTGAGGGCAGTCCATCTGGTCTGGGGGCTCTGGCCGGTAGAGGGGAGAAGCGGGTTAATTCCCCACCCTCCTCTCCTAAAAAGAAAAAAGACTAAAAAGACTCGGGGCTCCTCTCCATCTGCAGGGGCTGTGGGGACGGATGGGTCTGCTGCCACTTCGGTAAGTGACAAAGCCAAGATTGGCACATCCAGCCCCTCTGCCCCCTTCTGGTGCGGAGCCCCTGACTAAGACCAAAAGTGCTAGTGTTCAGAGCGGAGTCGCGATTACATTGGGGATCCTCATTCGGAGATTACCCGGCGTTTTTGAGCCCGCTGGCTTCAAACCCTTCCTCGTTATTTGCTCTACTGATGGCACCATGTTGGCTAAGGGCAACATGATCCATCAGAGGAGAGCTTTAGCTAGTGTGAATGGTAGACAGCCTAAGGTGACCCATTTCTCGGACGAGGGAGCCTTTTGGTGAATGCGTAGAATCCCTCCAAGGCGGCCATGATTAGCACCCTTTGGACATTTGATGGCATGCCTGTGAGTGTGACGCTGCACTCTACCATGAACTTCGTGAAAGGAGTGGTTTATGTGAGGGAACTCATGTACTACTCCATAGAGGACATTGCCTTAGAGCTGGCCGACCATGGGGTGGTCAAGGTTGAATGTATTATGAGAAAAGAGGGAGGGGCCGGGCCTCAAGACCCACCCCTACACTATTCATCATGTTCCACTGTGACAAGCTCCCTGAGTCGGTGCGTGCCAGGTGGTATCACTACTGTGTGAAGTCATTCAGACCACTGCTGCGGAGGTGCTACTAATGTCACCGCTTCGGCCATACAAATTGCTCATGTAGACGTGTAAAGTCAGGGTCATCCAAAGTCTATGTAAATTGCTCCTAGGACACACATGATAAGTCCAAATCGTGTGTGACCAAGTGTGCCAATTGCAGAGAGCCGCACCCCGCTTCTTTGAAGCAACGTGGTGCATATCTCCTTAAAGAAATCCTGGCCTTTCAGTCCCAGGATTGTCTCTCATTCCACCAGGCTAAGAACTTGGTCCTGCCGCACCCTGCTCTGCCTGGGACTTCTTATGCCTTAATGCTAAGAAAGACACTCTCTGCTGCTGGCCCATCCAGGCCAATGAGCATAGTTGTTTCTGCACCCATTTGGAGCCCTTCTGCGAGTTCTACTCAACCCGGGCGCTTCCCTGGTAAAGCTGGTGGCTCAAAGGGTTCACACCCAGCCCCGGCTAAAACCAGCCCCCACCCCCTTTTTCCCAGCTTGACCGTTTTCCTTAAGGCGAAACGGCCACGCGCCTCCACCGAGTCGTTAGACTCTGAAGTTGGCCGCCAGACCATCTTCCGGAGTTCGTAAAGCCTCCGAAGCCGCAACGCCCGCCTAAGGTTTCGAGGCGGAGGGAGGAAAAGACTCGCATGGCGTGCTCAACCTCCCCCAATAAGTCCTCGAAGGCGACAGCGCCCTCAGCGCATTGTCCGGCCAAAAGCGCCCAGGGTTCTGCCTCCGGGAAGTGTACGGCCATTCCCGTGCGGGTCTTCTGTTCGAAGAGGGCCCCCGTGTCTCCTCCGAGCTAGGCCTGAAGGGCATATTCCTTCAATGGAATTTCCGTGGACTCTGGGCTAACTGGGAGGAGCTGCAGAGGCTCGTCTCGTCCCGTTTCCCGTTAGCTATTTTTCTGCAGGAGACCATGCTAGGCGCGTGTTCCCTGCCCGCCCTCCCGGGGTATAAGGGTTTTGCGACCCCACCACCACGAGATGGGGGCCGAACAGGGGGATGTGCGGTTTACACCCGGCATGATGTCTCCGTTCTTCTTTTCACTTTAGATACCTCCTTTCAGGCAGTGGCTGTGCAGCTTCACCTGGATAGGAGGTATACTGTTATTTCTGCGTACATTCCACCGTCAGCTGACTTCGACGCGGGGGGACTTCCGCCGCATCGTGGCACGGTTGCCGAGGCCCTTTCTCTTGCTTGGCGGTCTCAACGGCAGACATCCTCTCTGGGGAGACTACTCAATAAATCACAGAGGACAATTCCTTGCCGATTTGATCGAAGAGCTTGAGATAGGTGTCCTAAATGTGGATGAGTTTACGCATCACTGTCCGAGAAGCGCTTCATTTTCTTGCCTTGATCTATCTCTGTGCTCTCCGGATGCACAGCCTGATTTTGGTTGGGGCGTGGTCGATGACCTCCATGGTAGTGATGACTTTGTAATTCAAATAGCCTTTTCTGCGCGGCTGCCGCCTGAGAGCCCACCTCGGTGGTGCTTGTCGAAGGTGGGTTGCCTGCATTTCAGGAAATGACTGAATTCTCTATCTCAGTCGAGGAGTTTAGGTCGGTAGATGTCGCCGCGGGCCTGACTACTATACCCAGAACGTCTGGCCGTTTTGCACTCCGACCACTCCCGTTGTGATCAGCTGAGGTTGAGACGGCCCTCAAACGGAAGCGTTATGCCTACATGCGCTATAAGCGCCGCCCGAACGATTTCACTGTCGGTGAATTTCGTCGAGCTAGGGCTAGGTTCCGGTATATTTCCAAGTACGCCCACCGCTCTTCTTGGCGGGCATACGTGTCTTCACTTAACGGAAAGACACCTATAGCAGAGGTGTGGAAGCGAGTCAAAAGGATTTGGGGCAAGTTCTCGCAGGACCCCTCACCCGTTCTTCAGGAGAATGTGACCGCAATCTCGGACCCCGCGTCTGTGGCGGAATCCTTCGCGACCGCTTTCTCCGCATTCATGCACATCGTGATGTCGCGAAAGACCGCCGACTGGACTTTACCTCCAGAGGTGGAGAACCCTTCAACGACAGGTTTACTCTGAGTGAGTTGCGTTCCGCTCTTGCTTCGTGCGCGGACACCGCCTATGGTCTGGACAATCTCCCGTACCTCATGCTTCGACACCTGGGTGAGCGAGGTATGGCTTTTCTGTTAGATTTGTTCAACAGGATCTGGGTGGAGGGTCTCCTCCCAGATTCTTGGGAGAGATCACTCTACTCCGGCCTGTTTCCGCCCAATCTCTCTAACCTCTCGTGCGTGCAAGTTGATGGAGAAATTGGTAAATGTTAGATTAGCCTTTTTTCTAGACAGCGGAGGTCATCTGTCCTTTGCCCAGTGCGGCTTCCGCAAGTTCCACTCCACGTGGGATCCTCTGCTCCGACTGGAAAATGCCGTCTGCGAGATCTTCCTTCGTAGACAGCACTACGCCACGGTGTTTTTCGATCAGGAGAAGGCCTATGATACCGCATGGCGATACGATATCATGGAGACTCTCCACACGATGTGGGCGAGGCGACGCCTCCTAATGTTTATATCTGAATTTATGCGAGATCGTCGATTCCGTGTACTGGTGAGGGGAGCCCTCTCCGGCCCAATGGAGCACGAAGAGGGTGTCCCGCAGAGAAGTGTCCTCAGTGTCACACTCTGCCCTGAGCATCAATGGCATCACCTCGGTGCTGCCGGAAGATGTTCTCGCTACGCTCTAAGTGTAAGACCTTTCGATCTCTTTCCGCACGGCCCAGATGCCAACTCTAGAGCGTCGACTCCAACAGGCATTGAACAGCGTCTCTCGCTATGCCGAAACGCAGATGTTTCGGTTTTCCTTGCCCAAGACTAAGGTGGTGCACTTCTGCCGCCATCCACGGCTCCACCCTGACCCAGACTTGTTTTTTAATGGGGTACGCCTGGAAGTTTGAATCGCACCGTTTCCTTGGTCTTGTATTTGACCGACGCCTCACCTGAGAGGCTCATATTCGCAGCCTTAGGGTCTCTTGTACCCGCGCCATGGATATTCTCAGTTTCGTGACGTTCAGCGCTTGGGGCGCTGATAGGGATACTGCCTTACTTTTTTATCGATCCTTTGTTCGTTCGAACTCGACTACGGATGCGAATTTTATGCATCCACACCCAAGCGTGTATTGCGGAAGGTGGACTCGATCCACCACACCGGCCTTCGCCTGGCGACCGGTGCCTTCCGCACTTCCCCAATTGAGAGCCTACTAGTCGATGCTGGAGAGATGCCACTCGCTCTACGCCGTGTACAGTGCCTTATTTGCCTGTACGCGCGAGCCCGGCGTCTCCCTCAGTCGCCAACAGCTCTCGCTGCATCCGCAGCTGATTTCGACGGTGCCTATGCCGCCGACAGACGCCACTCATACCCTAAGCCCTTTGGGTTTAGGGCCAGGAAACTCCTTCGAGATCTAGGTATAGCTCTCTGGCCGGTAGCGGCCCTGGTTCTGCCCAGGAAACTACCCTGCAGGGTACCACATTTGGCTATTTGTCGCCACGCCTCTGCTCCCAAAGCTTGTACAGCGCCGGGAGTATTGCGTTCGACCTTTTTGGAGGACACATCGTGTCACGCTGGTACCGTGCCAGTGTATAAGGATGGCTTCAAGTCCCAAGAGGGTGTGGGCTTCCACGCAGTATCGCCTCTGTTTGAAGTAAGCGGGGCTCTACCAGGCGATGTGTCTGTCTTCACAGCCGAGCTGGTGGTAATACACCACTCAGTACGGGAGACTACATGACGTGCCCGGTTCGGAGACCGGATTGTGATCTATAGCGACTCACACAGCGCCCTTAGTGCTCTTGGGGCATTAGAATCTCATTCCCTGGTTCGCGATATCCGTGACGCCACGGCTTTGGCAAGCCGGGCTGATGTCGAGATTATTTTCTGCTTGGTTCCTGGACATGTAGGAATTGCGGGGAATGAGCGCGTCAAAGAGTCCGCGAGCATTCTGCGACCGCACTAGCGTTTCGCTCTTCCTCACACCGTCTACATAGCAGGAATACGGGCAGCTCTTCTGGCTGCTTGGCAAAGAAGATGGGAGACGGTCGAAGGGAACTGCGTGCCATTGCGCCGTGACTGTTTCCATGGACCTCTACCCCAATGCCGCGAAGGCTTCAGGTTGCTTTCTGACGTCTCCGAATTGGACACACTCGCGGGACGCACTGCCATTTGATTGAGCGCTCGCCTGCGCCCTACTGTGGAGACTGCGTTGTCCCTGAGACTGTTCGGCACATTCTTTTTGAATGTCCCAGTCTAGGCGATCTCAGCGCACGTTACCTATCCCGGAACCGGGATGGGTGGAGTTGCCACCGCCTGTCCCTTGTACTCGGGACGGATTCGTGCGCACCGCCCCGTAAGGGGCGCGGCGATTTGCCATCCTGGCCGCCGTGCTGACGGGATCCAGCGCTCCGTCCGGCCCCAGCTTAGCCTCTCTTCCTTCCTTCAGATAGACCGATTTCTCCCCTACCTCGTCGCTTTTGATACAACCTCTCCCACAACTTTCTCTGGTCAGCCTCTAATTTCACAGGGTAGAATGCTGACCTTCTTCTCAAGCCAACCACCCCGGATCGGGGCTGAGGGGGGAGGGGACATTGTTCCCTAACCCCTCAGCTCCGGTTCGGGATGTTTTTTTTTAATAACCTGCTTAATCCCCACCCATACCTTCCTCACATCCCTTTTCCTCTCTTCTTCAAAATCTATCTTTTTTACGGCGTGTTCAAGGTGGAGCCGCCATGCCGAAGGACTGCCAGGCCACCAGGCGGGAGGGGTGGTCCCAAATGGCGGCGCCTGGCTCTGCCGGGCCTGTAAGCACCTCTTGCAGTGCGGGCTACTGCAAGAGGTGGTGAGCGATTGCGTCCCATAAAACAAAGAGGGTCACCATGCCCAATGATGAAAAAAAAACACATCTTCCCTTAATTCCCCCTAAAACAACGGAGCCGCCCTCGTGCAGCTCCACAGAAAAGATGGAGGTCCCCCCCCTGTGCTTGCGCAGGGGACCCTCCATACCTCTTTAACCGGAGAGGAGGCTTACTCCTCTCCTACGCCTACGGGTGTAGGGGACTCCCCCTCACCCCCTTCTCTGGAGGTGCTTTCGGGCACCTCCCTATCTCCAGCGGCAGTCCCTCCTTTGCTTTCTAAGGGGACTGCCAAGAAAGCCAGCAGGCAGCCCATTGCCGACTTCCCCTCGTGCAAGCGGCTCGGTAGGGCAAACCCCCTTAGGGGGGAGAGGGAAGCCAGGCCCCTTCGGTCGCTTCCCTCAAAAGACGTGCTGTCAAAAATATTAAACCTTGCCGGGGTCAAGGCCTGTGCCTCCCCACTAAAGACTTATGACGCTGCCAAGGGGACCTGCAATGTCCTGGGAGGGGATGGCCAACTTGGAGGCCCCTCCTGTGATAGACATGGTCCTTGAGGAAAAATCATCCTCAGACGGTAGGGCCTTCCATGGGGGAGAATCCGGGCTCTGCGCCAAGCACCGAACCCGATCCGCCCCTATGCAAGGTCCTCATCAAACGGCTGTGGATTCTCAGGCAGTACAAGGAGGGGAGGGATCTCCTCCATATGATGCCCCTGCGACCACCAGGACCTTCTCCATTTCGGAGAAGGACCTGGCTGTGGCCCGTCCATCTGGCCTGGGGGCTTCTATCGGCGGGGGTGAGAAGCGGGTTCATTCCCCGCCCTCCTCTCTAAAAAAGAAAAGGACGAAGAAGACTCGGGGCTCCTCTCCATCCGCGGGGGCTACGGGGAGGGATGGGTCTGCTGCCACTTTGGCAAGCGACCAAGCTAAGATCGGCACATCCGGCCCCTCTGCCCCCCCGGGTACGGAGCTCCTGACGATGACAAAGACCAAAATTGCAAAGGGCGGAGCCTCGATGACATCGGGGCCCCTCATTCAGAGGTTACCTGGCGTATTCGAGCCCGCTGGCTTCAAACGCTTCCTCGTTATTCGCTCCACTGATGGCACCATGTTGTCCAAGGGCAACATGATCCATCAGAGGAGAGGATTAGCTAGTGCAATTGGTAGAGAGCCGAAGGTAACCCGTTTCTCGGACGGGAGCCTTCTGGCGAATGCGGTGAATCCCGCCGAGGCGGCCAAGATAAGTGCTCTTCGGACACTTCATGGCACCCCGGTGAGTGTGACGCCGCACTCTACCATGAACTTTGTGAAAGGAGTAGTTTATGCGAGGGAACTCGTTGACTACTCCATTGAGGAATTCACCCTAGAGCTGGCTGACCAATGGGCGGTCAAGGTCGAACGTGTGATGAGAAAACAGGGAGGGGCTTCGAGACCCACCCCTACACTCTTCGTCACGTTCGACTGTGACAAGCTCCCTGAGTCGGTGCGTGCCGGTTGGTACCGCTACCGCGTGAAGGCATTCGTGCCACTTCCGCGGCGGTGCTATTACTGTCACCGCTTCGGCCATACGAATCGCTCATGTAGACGTGCAAAGTCGGGGTCACCCGAAGTATGTGTAAATTGCTCCAAGGTCGCACACGATAAGTCCAAATTGTGTGTGGCCAAGTGTGTCAATTGCGGAGAGCCGCACCCTGCTTCTTCGAAGCAATGTGGTGCATATCTCGTTGAGAAAGAAATCCTGGCCGTTCAGGCCCAGGATCGACTCTCATTCCGCGAGTCAAAGGACTTGGTCCTGGCGCGCCCGGCTCTGCCTGGAACGTCATATGCCTCAATAGTTAGAAAGGCACCGTCTGCTCCTGGCCCATCCAGGCCAACGAGCACGGTTGTTTCCGCGCCCATTCGGAGCCCTTCTGCGGGCTCTACTCAACCTGGGCGCTCCCCTGGTAAAGCTGGCGGCAAAAAGGGTTCATACCCTGCCCCGGCTAAAACCAGGGCTCCCCCCTCTTCCCCCAGCGTGACCGTTTCCCGTAAGGCGAAACGGCCACGCGCCTCCACCGAGTCGTTAGACTCACAGGAGGCAACACCCCTGAAGATGGTCGCTAGGCCATCTTCCGGGGTTCCTAAAGCTTCAGCCCCTTCGCCCACGCCCCGAGGTGGAGCGAGTGGCTCGGAGACGGTGGTTCCTCGAAAAGAGGGCCCCCCGCCTCCGAAGCCACAACGCCCGCCTATGGTTTCGAGGCGGAGGGAGGAAAAGACTCGCATGTCGAGCCCAACCTCCCCCAATAAGTCCTCGAAGGCGACAGCGCCTTCAGCGCTTTGTCTGGACAACAGGGCCCGGGGTTCTGCCCCCGGGAGGCGTACGGCCATTCCCGTGAGGGTCTTCTGTTCGAGGAGGGCCCCTGCGTCTCCTCCGAGCTAGGCCTGGAGGGCATATTCCTTCAATGGAATTGCCGTGGACTCCGGGCCAACTGGGAGGAGCTGCGGAGGCTCGTCTCGTCCCGTTCCCCGTTAGCTATTTTTTTGCAGGAGACCATGCTAGGCGCGTGCCCGCTGCCTGCCCTCCCGGGGTATAAGGGTCTTGCGACCCCACCACCGCGGGATGGCCGGGCTGGGGGATGCGCGGTTTACACCCGGCACGATGTCTCCGCTCTTCCTTTCTCATTAGATACCTCCTTTCAGGCAGTGGCTGTGCAGCTGCACCTGGATAGGAGGTATACTATCATTTCTGCGTACATTCCACCGTCAGCTGATTTCGACGCGGGAGACTTCCGCCGCGTCTTGGCACGGTTGCCGAGGTCCTATCTCCTGCTTGGAGATCTGAATGGCAGGCATCCTCTCTGGGGAGATTACTCCATAAATCCCAGGGGACAAGTCCTTGCCGATCTGATCGAAGAGCATGAGATGGGTGTCCTAAACGTGGAAGAGTTTACGCATCACTGTCCGAGAACCGCTTAATTTTCTTGCCTTGATCTATCTTTGTGCTCTTCGGATACACAACCTGATTTTGATTGGAGGGGGTGGTCGATGACCTCCATGGTAGTGATCACTTTCCCATTCAAATATCATTTTCAGGGCAACTGCCGCCTGAGAGACCACCTCGGTGGTGCTTTGCGCGGGCGCGGTGGCCTGCATTTCAGGAAATGACTGAATTCTCTATCTCAGTCGAGGAGTTTAGGTCGGTAGATGAGGCCGTTGAGTTCTTCTCCGGCAACCTCATCGCCGTGGGCCTGACTACTATTCCTAGGACGTCTGGCCGTTTTGCACGCCGACCACTCCCATGGTGGTCGGCCGAGTGTGAGACGGCCCTCAAACAAGCGTTATGCCTACATGCGCTATAAGCGCCGCCCGAACGATTTCATTGTCGCTGAATTTCGTCAGGCTAGGGCTAGGTTCTGGTATATTTCGAAGCACGCCCGCCGCTCTTCTTGGTGGGCATACGTGTCTTCACTTAACGGGAAGACCCCTTTAGCTGAGGTGTGGAAGCGCGTCAAAAGGATTCGGGGCAAGTTCTCGCAGGACCCCCTCCCGTTTTCCAGGAGAATGGGACCGCAAACTCGGACCCCGCGTCCGTGGCGGAATCCTTAGCGACCGCTTTTTCCGCATTCTCTAGCTGGGATGCTGCTCCGGCAGCATTCAATGCACGTCGTGATGTCGCGGAAGGCCGCCGGCTGGACTTTACCTCCAGAGGCGGAGAACCCTTCAACGACAAGTTTACTGTGAGTGAGTTGCGTTCCGGTCTCGCTTCGTGCGCGGACACCGCCCATGGTCCGGACGATGTCCCGTACGCCATGCTTCGACACCTGGGTGAGCGAGGCCTGGCCTTTCTGTTAGATTTGTTCAACAGGATCTGGGTGGAAGGTCTTCTCCCAGACTCCTGGCGAATCGCTACTGTGCTCGCCTTTCGCAAGCCGGGGAGAGATCACTACTCCGACCGGTTTCCGCCCAATCTCCGCCCAATCTCTCTAACCTCTTGCGTGTGCAAGTTGATGGAGAAATTGGTAAATGTTAGATTAGCCTATTTCCTGGACAGCGGAGGCCATCTGTCTTCTGCACAGTGTGGCTTCCGTAAGTTCCATTCCCCGTCGGATGCTCTGCTCCGACTGGAAAATGCCGTCTGCGAGGCTTTCCTTCGTAGACAGCACTACGCCACGGTGATTTTTGATCTGGAGAAGGCCTATGATACCACATGGCGATACGGTATCATGGAGACTCTCCACACGATGGGGGCGAGGGGAAGCCTCCCAATGTTTATATGTGAATTTTTGCGAGATCGTCGATTCCGCGTACGGGTGGGGGGAGCCCTCTCCGGCCTAAAGGAGCAGGAAGAGGGTGTCCCGCAGGGAAGTGTCCTCAGTGTCACACTCTTTGCCCTGAGCATCAACGGCATCACCTCGGTGCTGCCGGAAGATGTTCTCGCTACGCTCTACGTGGACGACCTTTCGATCTCTTTTGGCGCGGCCCAGATGCCAACTCTGGAGCGTCGACTCCAACAGGCATTGAACCGCGTCTCTCGCTATGCCGAAGCGCACAGGTTTCGGTTTTCTTTGGCCAAGACTAAGGTGGTGCACTTCTGCCGCCATCCACGGCTTCACCCCGACCCAGATTTGTTTCTTATGAGGTGCGCCTGGATGTGGTTGAGTCGCACCGTTTCCTTGGTCTTGTATTCGACCGACGCCTCACCTGGGAGGCTCATATTCGCAGCCTTAGGGTCTCTTGTACCCGCGCCATGGACATTCTCCGTTCCGTGACGTTCAGCGCTTCGCGCGCTGATAGGGCTGCTGCCTTACTTTTTTATCGATTCTTTGTTCGCTCGAAGCTCGACTACGGATGCGAGTTTTATGCATCCGCAGCCGAGCGTTTATTGCGGAAGGTGGATTCGATCCACCACACCGGCCTTCGTCTTGCGACCGGTGCCTTCCGCACTTCCCCCATTGAGAGCCTGTTGGTCGATGCTGGGGAGATGCCACTCGCTCTGCACCGCGTGCAGTGCATCACTCGCCTGTACGCGCGAGCCCGGCGCCTTCCTCAGTCGCCAACAGCTCTCACTGCATCCGCAGCTGATCTCGATGGTGCCTATGCCGCCGAGAGACGCCAGTCATACCCTAAGCGCTTTTGGTTTAGGGCCAGGAAACTCCTTCGAGAGGTAGATATAGCTCTCGGGCCGGTGGCGCCCCTGGTTCTTCCCAGGACGCCACCCTGGAGGGTATCACATTTGGCTATTTGTCGCCACGCCTCTGCTCCCAAAGCTTGTACTGCTCCGGGAGTATTGCGTTCGACCTTTTTGGAGCACACATCGTGTCACGCTGGTACCGTGCCAGTGTATACGGATGGCTCCAAGTCCCAAGAGGGGGTCGGCTTCCACGCCGTATCCCCTCTGTTTGAAGTCAGCGGGGCTCTACCAGGCGCTGCGTCTGTCTTCACGACCGAGCTGGTGGCAATACACCACTCGGTACGGGAGATTACGCGACGTGCCCGGTTCGGAGACCGGATTGTGATCTATAGCGACTCACACAGCGCCCTGAGTGCTCTCGGGGCATTGGAATCTCTGCTCCCCTGGTTCGCGAAATCCGTGAAGCCACGGTTTTGGCGAGCCGGGCAGATGTCGAGATTATCTTCTGCTTGGTTCCTGGACATGTAGGAATTGCGGGGAATGAGCGCGCCAAAGAGTCCGCGAGGACTCTGCGACCGGACCAGCGTTTCGCTCTTCCTCACACTGACTACATGGCAGGAATACGGGCAGCTCTTCGGACTGCTTGGCAAAGAAGATGGGAGACGGTCGAAGGGAACTTAAAGTTGCGTGCCATTGCGTCGCGACTGTTCCCATGGACCTATCCCCCAATGCCGCGGCGGCTTCAGGTTGCTTTCTGTCGTCTCCGAATCGGGCACACTCGTGTGACGCATCGCTATTTGATGGAGCGCTCGCCTGCGCCCTATTGCAACGACTGCGTCGTCCCCCAGACTGTTCGGCACATTCTTGTCGAATGTCCCAGTCTGGGTGATCTTCGCGCACGACACCTGTTCCGGTACCGGGATGGGCGGGGTCGCTATCGCCTGTCCCTTGTACTCGGGACGAGTGCGTGTACTTTGACTGGTGGACTTATTGACTTTATGGGGGAGGCCGGCCTTCTCCCTTTCATTTAACCTGGTTTAATTGTTGTTGTTGTTTTTGTTATTGCTTTGTTATTGTTATTGTTATTTCTTTTTATTGTTTCCTGTTCAATTTTTTAAAGTAGCCTAGAACTAGGCTGTTTGTTTACAGCAACTTATGCCTAAGTCGGCAGTCTCCAGTCGCCAGATAGCCCCTTAAAAAAAAAAAAATGTGCGCACCGACCTGTGGATTTTTAGACTTTTTGTAGGAGCCCGGCCTTCTCCCCTTTATTTAAATAGTAGTTTTTCATATTTTAGTAGGTCGCATGTTCCTGCGTCGAGGGGAGGCGGATCTTCCCCTGACGCCGGAGCTTGCTTTCTGCTTACCTTTTTCTTTGTTTTATTTTTATTGTTTGTTTTTTTTATTAGCATTCTCCTTAAGATCCCTAATTTTAGGCAATGTTGAATACGGCGACTAATGCCCAAATAGGCAGTCGCCAGATTAGCTGTTTAAAAAACAAATATATATTTGCTGGAGATTGAATTTGAAGTTGCTGTCATGACTCCACTGAGAAAAGGACTAAAAAAAATATTGCAATTCACTGGTAAAATAACCCTAACAAAAATCAAGTTCCCTTCAATTATTTCTTAGCTTAACATGCATAGATTGATACAGAGCTCAAAATCTCTTCTAAGTAGTTCAATGATTAATTGAATAGAAGTTTCATTTAAACACCACAATAATAACTAAAAGCAATTGTTTAAACTACACAGGATGAATTCTTTTGAATTAATATTGCAAAATGATTTTGTATAAGGTAGATTTTGCTACTTGTCTAATAAGTGGTTCTAAGGTTCTTTTGACTCATACATCATTTACCACTATTATGCCATTTTATAGGTGTTGGCATGTGTTATTGCCATTGAATTAAGGGAACTATAATGACTTGCCCTGCTCTATGTTCTTGCTATAGATTCCAGTTTGATCTTAACTTATATTCTTGTAAGAGCTAAATTAATCATAATGACCACAGGCCTGATAAATGAATTTATCCTATAGTATTCCTGATTCTCTTTGTTCTCTTCAACTTATAATATGTTCTCTTCCAGATACAAGCCAATTCTATTTTTAAACACCTACTGGAATTTGAATAAAGAGTATCAACTGATTAACCAAACCACAGAAGACCTGAATCTTACCATCACCTTTCAGCCACTTTCACTTTTCAAGTGGCAGATGTATGCTGCGCAGAGCATGAAAAACAAGTAAGAAATGCTTGAGTCGAAAGTAAATTACCCACCTGGAAATTATCTTAAACATTTGCTTTTTATTCCTTTACGGCTCATTGTACTATATCCAATCATCTATCTTTTGGAGATCACTGTAAGTTAAAGTTTTTTACGATAGTGTAAATGCATATTAGGAACAATGAGATTTTGTGTAAGGTTGATGCAATTAAAGTGAATTAAATATAGCATCATTAACCTGTGTACATCCGCTGTGATTAGAGTGAATTAAAAGTATATCAAAATGTGTGTCACTATTCTGTTGAATCTATTCCACAGTGTCATTAAATATGAATAGTTTGATATTTAATAGTTTGCATTGTAGCATTGTCATCTACAAGAATGCTTGATTCTTGTCTACCCTCCTTGTAACACTACCTATTAAGGTACAGGTTACTAATATCTTGCCGCGCAATAGGTACTCAGGTCAAATTTCCTTGGGCAATTTGTCAGGTGGGCAGGGATGGCATTCTTTGATCAGCTGAATCGGGGTGACGAGGATGAAGATGATCAAGATGCACTGAAAGAAGCGTTCCTTGAGACTTCGCCCTATTTGCTCGGCTTGACGATCGTCGTCTCCATATTACACTCTGTCTTTGAGATGCTCGCCTTCAAAAACGGTAAATGTGTAGACATTTAAAGAAACCATGCGTAAGCAATGCCTCCCCCCTTCATGTTATGTAGACAGTTTGTTTTCTGAATTTGTAATGTTACCAAATAACTGGCAGTTGTATTGTCAGGTTCATGATCTTGACAGCTCTCGGAGCCTTTGGCTATGTTCTCTCTTCCAATCCCTCCTCAACAACTCTACCTCTATTAAATAACCGGTTGACAGTTTCATAGGTCACATTTTTTTATTTCCGCCAATCATTTCAGGCCTGACTGAATAGTTGACTTATGCTCACTCATACAGACACGATTGGGGCATGGGTTTAACTATGCCTTCTCAACCTCTGTATACTCTGGACAAGTTCGTGCACACACACTTGTGGACTATTTGACTTTTTGGAGGAAACTGGCATTCTCCATTTTATTATACTCTCTTTGGTGTTGGTCGCACGCTCATGCGCTGAGGTACGGCTGGCCTTCGCCCTGATGCTCGAGCGTGCTTCCTTCTCTTTTCTTTTTTGTTTTTTGTCTTTGGTTTTGTTTGTTTGTTTTTTGCTCATGTTAAAAGCTAGCCTAGCATTAGGTTGTCAGGTAATTACCGTGGCTTGTGCCCTTATATGCAGTTGGCAGATTGGCGCTAAATTTCTATTTTAATCCAACCTCTGCCAGTGATTCCTGACCCAAATCTTAATATTAACCACATTCATTGGCAACCGTCATTACCGGAAATGATGAAATTGCTAGAATGCTGTAGGATGTCTAAGGCAGATCGGGACCGGCGTTTTTCCCTACCCAAACAAAGGACTTTGGATGTATTCTTATAATTATTTTACATGCATTACCACGTTCAATTGATTTCTACAACTGAAAGCAGCCCACAGGGAATTGGTATTTGGAATTCCTATCAAGGGAAATCCTTGATGAATGAATCAAGAACTAACTCAATCGGTTCCTTTTCAGATGTCCAGTTCTGGAATAATCGCAAGAGTTTAGAGGGTTTGTCTGTCCGCTCAGTCTTCTTCAATGTGTTCCAGTCTCTAATTGTCCTCCTCTACGTACTTGATAACGAGACCAATTTCGTCATAAAGATGTCTTGCTTTATTGGGCTCGGCATCGAGCTCTGGAAAATCACTAAGGTGGGTTATAATCCAGTTTCCATTGTTAGGGAGAAAACAGGGGTGGGGTGTGACCCTGCATCCTGACCCATCTTTCCTACGAACTAGATCTCGTTTTTGCTAGTAGTTTAAAATGTGCCCATTCACACCCCTCATTTTTATTTATATTACTATCCATTGTGATGGTTGAGGGGCTATAACCTATCTGATTGGAAATGATGCTTCCTTTCTTTGAAGCAAGTTAAGCCACGTCTGGTGTGAATACTCAGCTGGTGGAGGTGAGTTAACCTTCCCTCGCCCGCAATGTGCTTTGCTCTCCCGTGTTTGGATCACACCCTAAAGTGTAGCTCCTGACTCACTGACATAGTTTGTTGAAGGTAATTTTTCAATGCTGCCACTTTTCCCACTGAGTTGAATTGAACTCCGATGGACACCTGGTGGGGATGTTGTTGGTCCACTTCCTCCTCACTCCCTCTCACCCCGCAGGGAAGGACCCTGTTACACTTGGTACCTGGAGGAGCTGCATTACCTCCTAGCCTGAATGCAAATTAGGAAAGCCTGTCTCTTGGTTGACTTGAACTCTATGATGGGGCCTAGAAAAGTTGTTGGTGCAATTTCCCCTCGCTTCCTCTCAGCACTACTTTACCTTTTCATTATGATTATTAATATTATGTATTATTATTACTAATTATCATTAATGTGTATTTTTATTACTAATTATTATCATTACCGCTCTACAGTCAATGTTTTCTTCCCGCACTTTACACCAGAAGTGTTTCCACCTGTACAGAGTTCAGTCCGATAGCCATGGTGCCTCGGTGGACTGCATGCTATCTTCGAATCACCTAGCACCAGGGTATGATAATAAAAGAGGTGATCACACACCCTACGTCCCTATTCGTTAGTGGACTGCCCCATCTCTTCTCTGTTACATACCCACCTTTTCAAACCTGCTCTTGAATCCACAGAGGTTCTGGTTCCCCGTGCTCTTTCGTCCTTTTATGAGCCTTAATATAGTGGCGATGTAGGTCGTTAGGTCCCTACCTGCTGCGAGGTCTGAAACATCACTGGCTAAGGCAAATATGAGGTACGAGGTGTGTTTGGCCTTCGACTCTGCTCATCCTCTTACAGTACACATAAGGTGGCTATGCTGGCATCATCCTTTATGGTTAAAGCTCATGGAAAATTTCACCTGAATGGCAGGGCGGTTATCAAAGTCCCTCAACGCAGGACATGTGGACAGAGTATGTGTTCTTTTTTCTTTCTGATAACTGGGAAAAATAGAAGGCAATAGTTAGAATGCGCATGGAGATCCGTCTCCAAGCGCAGCCTCGCCCTCCGTAGGTGTCAGGGAGGATGAAGAAAGTCGAGGTACCCCTTCGAACAGAGGAGGAGCTCCTCTCTCACTTTCCCTTTTCCCATCTTTAGAGCCATTCTTGGGCAGCTTCACCTCTGAAAAGGATGTGCCTTCCCCCCCCCCCCCGCCCCCATTCTTTTTCGCGAACCCACCCAATCCTCTCTAGGTGTTGACCTAGAGATAGGTCCTGCCAGATACAGGACCCTAGTGCTTTACAGACCCCCTGCCTAACTCTTAGAACAGGACAGGAGTCTGTACCAGCTGTTGGGCGAACTTGTAAAAGACAGAGTGTGTATCGTCATGAGGGATTTCTACACACAAGTTAACTGGGAAACCAGAGAACCCTGTGGCGAGAATGCACTACTCCTGGAGTTCGCGAACAACGAGTTCCTGACTCAATGGGTGAGAGAGCCAAAGAGAGGAGAAAATATCTTCGACTTGGTTTTCACCTCTGAGGATGACATCGTTGAGGAACTCTCTGTGGGCGAAGAGCTCGGTGGCAGTGATCACCGACTAATTAGATTTGTAGTCAAAGTCCCCAAGGCAGAGCCTGCAACTAGTAAATCGAGGAAACTTGATTTGAGAAGAACAGACTTTGCTGGTCTACGTGGTGGACTGACTGATGCGAGGCTGTTGAAGACTCTTGGAACAGTTTCAAAACCACATTCATGAGTCTTCAATCGCGTTTCATCCCTCTGAAATGCCCCGTCGGTCTTCTGTTCAACCAAAGTGGTTTAATCGAGAAATCGGCCAACTGCTTAGGGAGAAGAGAAATGTGTACCGGCAATCGAAGATCTCGGGTGACTTTGACGAATACCGGAGGCTATCCAGGAGAGTGAAGTCCAGCATAAGGGCGGCTAAGCGGTCTGAGGAACTCCAAGTGGCAAAATCTTGTAAAGAGAATCCCAAGGAGTTGTTTGGATATGTAAACAACCGTAAACCAATCCGTCCAATGATTGGCCCTTTGAGGAATGAGGAGGGCACATTAAAGCACTCAGATGCAGAAAATGCTAACCTCCTCAACGACTACTTCTCTTCAGTGTTTACTGAAGAGTGTGGTCCCATCCCCCAGCCAATGGATTCCTACTCGGGAGGAAAAGCTGGAGGATATGGATTTCACCGAAGGAGAAATAGAAAAGAAGATCACTGACGTAATGACAAATAAGTCACTTGGCCCGGATGGGTTTCTACCTAAAGTGTTAAAAGAAGTGCGCGACCAAGTGTCACGACACCTGAGCGCAATCTTCAACATGTCAATCCGGACCGAATGCGTTCCTAGAGACTGGTGTGAAGCAGAGGTGTCTCCTATCTTCAAGAAAGGAGACCGTAGCCAACCGTCGAACTACCGACCTATCAGTCCGACTTCGATAGTCGGTAAACTCATGGAAAGCATCATGGTGGACTAAATGACGTCGCATTTAGAGTCAAACCTGCTACTGAGGAGTTCCCAGCACGTCTTCCGAAGGCAATGGTCATGCCTGACGAACCTTGTGGAATTCTTCCACTTCGTCTTCAGTGAGCACGATCGGGACAAGGCAGTGGATGTGGTCTACTTAGACTTTCAGAAAGCCTTTGATAAGGTACCACACCGCCGCCTTCTCCGGAAAGTGCGAGCGCTGGGCATAGACGGAAAAGTAGCCGGCAACGGGTGGTGCTGAATGGACAGGCTTCTGAGTGGGTGCCCGTTACTAGCGGGGTGCCTCAAGGTTCTGTCCTGGGATCAATACTATTCATCATCTACGTCAACGACATTGACGGTGACATGGTTGCCAAGATTTCCAAATTCGCCGACGATACCAAGCTTGGTATGAACGTTGCAAAGGATGGAAATACTGACTTCCTGCAGGAAGATCTTCGGAAGATTGAGGAGTGGTCGGACATGTGGCAAATGTCTTTAATGTGAACAACAAAGTCGCCAGATAGCCCCTTAATTAAAAAAAAAAAATAATAATGTGAACAAATGCAAAGTGATTCATATCGGCTACCGAAACCCCCAATCTCAGTATATCCTTAAGGGCACTGCTATTGAATCCACCGACCCTGAGAAGGACTTGGGTGTAACAATCACTAGTGACCTCAAGTTCTCGAACCAGTGCATTGAGGCGGAGAAAAAGGTCCAAAGGATGCTATGCTACATAAAGCGCCAGTTTGGATATCGGAACAAGGAGATTTTACTGTGTTTGTACAACTCACTTGTCCAACCGCACATGGACTAACCCGTAGACTGCGTGGTCAGCTCATCGAGGTTTTTAAAATACTTAGAGGGTTCGACCATGTTGACTACAGGGATATTTTCACACTTGTTGAGAGCAGAACAAGACATCACGGCTTTAAACTGAACTGAAGCGTTACAACCGCGATCTGTGTGGAAAATTTTTCACGTACAGTATCTGCGGTAGTTGGAACGCACTTCCAGTGGAAGTTATCAACAGTGAATCTGTTGACCAGTTCAAGTCAAGACTAGACAGGGTCTTAAAAAATGGCTGTTTAGGACATAAAACATTTGAGTAGAGTTGTGCCCGCTCGACTCTTAGTCCAAAGGTACCCTCATTGAATGGACCGTAAGGTCTTCTAGGGTACTTTCTTTCCTTGTTACTCCTTGTTACTCTCCTAGGCCTATGGATATGGGTGTTTCCCCTCACCGCTTCTGTGGGGTCACCCATGGACAACTCCACCTCTGCACCAGCGGCGGTCCCCCCCTTTCCTTTCACAGGGGACTGACAAGAGAGCAGTAAGCAGACACCCCAAAATTGATCGCTCCTTGTTGGAGTTGCTTTATAGGGCCAACCACTTAGGGGGCAAGGGATAGCAGGGCGCGTCGGTCTGTACCCCTACAATCCTGCAGTCCTGCTTTACAAGTCTGCAGGTGGTCGGCGTGCCTGCCCCTTTCCCAATAGGGGTGCGCTCGGATCTCCTAGAGTAGGGGTTCTTAACCTTTATTCAGTCATGGACCCCTTTAAGAAGGTGATGAAAGCTATGGACCCCCTCCAAGGAAATTTTCACATAAAAGTCATAAAAACAACTTTGCATGCAATTAATATATGTACTTTATTTTATTGACATAATATAATTATGATTGCCTCATACATGTAGGCCTATAGCATACAAAAGTATAGATAAAGTAAACAATCTTAACAAATAACTCACTCCTTTTCAATTTAAAAGTAAATTCTACTCATTCAAATAAAAGAAATAGTCATCTTGTGCAAATTAAACAAAATTATTTTTATCCTGCTCAAATATACCACAAATACTACTTTTTCTCTTGTTAGCTAGTTTATTTTAGTGAGACGGTTGTTCTTGTTTGTCTTGAATAAGAAGCTGAAACTGTGGAATGGTCTTTGATAAGATGACACACATGTCATCTCTGACGTCCAATTTGTTTCGACTTTTCGTTTTGATAGAAACAAGTGCTGAAAACCCTGATTCACAAAGGTACGTAGTAGCAAAGGAAATCAGAGCACTCATAGTTCGCTCTACCAGACGAGGGTAGGCTTGTGTCAACACACACCACAATTCTCCAAGTTGAATTCACTTCGTAAGATTTCCTTTGTCCTCAGGTCAATGAGGTTATCTTTGGCAAGGTCTTCATCACTGATACAGTCTATGTTGGCTAGATAAGGATTACGAACCCATGTTTCAACTTGAAACCCATCGATTTATTTTTTGTAATCTGACCCTCACGAACCCCTTGAAACCCATCCATGGACCCCAGGTTAAGAATCCCTGTCCTAGAGGGATCTTACTGAGGCTGGTCCGTCCGGCCTAGGGTCTCCTTTCGGAGGTGGAGAGAAGCGAGCTCATTCCCCCTCCTCCTCTCCCAAAAAGAGAAAGGACAGAGGACTAAGGGTTTCTTCCCTCCGCGAGGGCCAGGGGACGGAGGGTTTCGCTGCCTATTCGGCAAGTGATCAGGCAAGATCGGCACGTCCAAACCCCGACCAAGACTTTTTCCTAAATGGGGTTCACCTGGAAGTGGTGAATTAGCAGTCTCCTTAGGACCGACACCTCACCTGGGAGACTCTTATTCGCAACCTTATGATCTCTTGTATCTACGCCATGGACATTCTTCGTTCCATGACGTGCAGCACTTGGGATGCTGATAGGGGTACTGCCTTCCTTTGTTCTTTTGAAGTTTGACTACAAAAGTAAGTTTTATGATGCTCAGCAGCCGAGCGTGTATTGCGGAAGGTGGACTCGAGCCACCAGGGTTGGCAAATAAAAAACCCAGCCCTAATTAAGAAATGAATGCTACTTATCATTATTTTATTCAAAATTCATATTTATGTTTATAATTTCAACAAATATGTATCAAATTAAGGTTATTTCTCTGATACTGACTCAATAATTCATCTCTCCTTCTATAGGTTATGGCTATCATGGCTACCCACAATTCTTGATCAGAGTGATCTGTTACTGTGCTCTTTTCTTACTATAATATAATTATTAAACTAATTAATTATTAATATTATATAAAAATAGAGATAGCTATTCTTTTCTTATGTTATTCTGATGCTTGTAGCATTTGTTTTTTGTAAGAAATGAATGCTACTTATCATTATTTTATTTAAAATTCATATTTGTATTTATAATTTAAACAAATATGTATCAAATTAAGATTATTTATCTGATACTGACTCATAATTCATCTCTCCTTCTACAGGTTATTACTATCATGAGTACCCACAATTCTCGATCAGTGATCTGTTCTTACCTTAATATAATTATTAAACTAATTAAATATTATAAAAATAGAGATGGATATTCTTTTTTTGAATTATTCTAATGCTTATGCCCCGTAAAGGGCGCAGTGATTTGCCTTTCTGGCCACCATGCTGACAGGACTCAGCGCCCCATCTGGCCACAGCTTAGCCTCTTCTCCTTCTTTCAGACAGCCTGTATTTCTCCCTTACTTTGTCACTTAGCCTACAACCTCTTCCACAAATTCCTCTGGTCGGCCTCTATTTTCACAGGGTAGATGCTGACCTTCTTCTCAGCCAACATTCCCGGATTGGGGCTGGGGGGTGAGGGGACAATGTTCCCTAACCCCTGCGCTCCGGTCTGGGGTGGTGGGTTTTTAACAACCTGCTTGATCGCCACCCATACCTTCCTCACATTCCCTTTCCTTCTCACTTCACTATCTATTTTTTTTTAACGCTGTGCCCAAGGTGGAGCCGTCATGCTGAAGGGCTGCCAGGTCAACAGGCGGGAGGGGTGACCTTAATTGTCAGCCCCGTACACACCCCTTGCAGAGCGGGCTACTGTGAGGGGTGATGAGCGTTTGCTTCCCGTAAAAAAATAGGGTCACCATGCTCAATTATGAGAAAACTAATAATCTCCCCTCAATTTTCCCTTGTCCATCGTCGGAGCTGCCCTCGGGCAGCTCCACAGAAAAAATGCCCCCTCTCCGTGCTCTCGCAGGGGACCCTCCAAATTTCTCTTGCCGGAGAGGAGGTTTACTCCTCTCCTTCGCCTACGGCTAGGGGACTCCCCCTCGCCCCCTTGTCTGGAGGTGCCTTCTGGCACCTCCCTCTTTCTAGCAGCAGTGTTCCCTTTACTTTCCAAGGGGACTGCCAAGAAAGGCAGCCCATAGCCGACCGCTCCCCAATGAAGCGGCTGGGTAGGACCCCCTTAGGGGGGAGCGGGAAGCCAGCCCCCTTTGGTCACTTCCCTCAAAAGACCTGCAGGCTAGAGACTCGACTTGTAACACCACTGCCAATGGGACCTGTGATGTCCGGGGGGGGCGGCAACTGGAGGCGCCCCCCGAGATAGACATGGTCCTTGAGGCAACCCAGCCTCAGACAGTAGGGCCTTTCATGGGAGCGAATCCGGGCTCGGCGCCAAGCACTGAACTCGAGTCCACCCCTATGCAAGGTCCTCCTCAAACGGTAAGGGTTTCCAAGGCAGTACAAGGAGGGGAGGGATCTCCTCCTTCGACTGGTGCCCCTGCGACTGCCAGGACCTTCTCCATTTCATACATCCTCTCCCACAACTTTCTCTGGTCAGCCTCTAATTTCACAGGGTAGATGCTTACCTTCTTCTCAGCCAACTATCCCGGATCGGGACTGAGGGGGGGGGGAGGGGACAATGTTCCCTAACCCCTGAGCTCCGGTTTGGGATGGTGAGTTTTTAACAACCCCCGTCATTCCCACCCATACCTTCCTCACATTCCCTTTCCTTCTCACTTCACCATCTATTTTTTTACGACATGCCCAAGGTTATCCGCCATGCTGAAGGGCTGCCAGGTCACCACGCGGGAGGGGTGGCCTTAAATGGTGGCCCCTGGCTCTGCCTGGCTCTCATAAAAAAAAGACTCGGGGGCTCCTCTCCATCCGCGGGGCCTCCGTGGACGGATGTGTCTGCTGCTTCGGTAAGCGACTAAGCCAAGATCGGCACATCCGGCCCCTCTGCTGCCCCCGGGTGCGTGAGCCCCTGACTAAGACCAAAAGCGCGCAGGGCGGAGCCTCGATGACATCGGGGGCCCCTCATTCAAAGGTTACCTGGCGTTTTGGGGCCCCCTGGCTTCAAAGGCTTCTTAGTTATTCGCTCCACTGATGGCAGCATGTTAGCCAAGGGCAACATGATCCATCAGAGGAGAGCTTTAGCTACTGTAATTGGTAGAGAGCTGAACGTTACCTGTTTCTCGGACGGGAGCCTTCTGGCGGATCCCTCCAAGGCGGCCAAGATAAGTGCTCTTCGGACACTTGATGGCACCCCGGTGAGTGTGACGCCGCACTCTACCATGAACTTTGTGAAAGGAGTAGTTTATGCGAGGGAACTCGTTGACTACTCCATAGAGGACATCACCTTAGAGCTGGCCGACCATGGGGCGGTCAAGGTCGAACGTGTGATTAGAAAACAGGGAGGGGCCTGCGAACCCACCCCTACACTCTTCGTCACGTTCGACTGTGACAAGCTCCCTGAGTCGGTGTGTGCCGGTTGGTACCGCTACCGCGTGAAGGCATTTGTGCCACTGCCGCGGAGGTGCTATTGCTGTCACCGCTTCGGCCATACGAATCGCTCATGCAGACGTGCAAAGTCGAGGTCACTCGAAGTATGTGTAAATTGCTTCAAGGCCACACATGATAAGTCCAAATCGTGTGTGGCCAAGTGTGTCAATTGCAGAGAGCTGCACCCCGCTTGTTCATAGCAATGTTGTGCATATCTCCTTGAGAAAGAAATCCTGGCCTTTCAGGCCCAGGATCGACTCTCATTCCGCGAGGCTAAGGACTTGGTCCTGGCGTGCTCGGCTCTGCCTGGGACGTCTTACGTCTCACTTGTTAGAAAGACACCCTCTGCTCCTGGCCCATCCAGGCTAACGAGCATGGTTGTTTCCGCGTCCATTCGGAGCCCTTCTGCGGGTTATACTCAACCCGGGCGCTCCCCTGGTAAAGCTGGTGGCACAAAAGGTTCGCACCCAGCCCCGGTTAATACCAACCCCCCCTCCCTTTTCCCCAGCGTGACCGTTTTCCGTAAGGCGAAACGGCCAGGGACCCCCACCGAGTCGTTAAACTCACAGTAAGCAACACCCCTGAAATTGGTCGCCAGGCCATCTTCCGGGGTTCCTAAAGCTGTCCCCCGGAGGAAGGACAGCGTGGGCTCCTTCGCCCACGCCTAGGGGTGGGCTGAGTGGCTCAGAGACGGTGGATCGTCGAAAAGAGGGCCCTCCGCATCCGAAGCCGCAACGCCCCCTAAGGTTTCGAGGCGGAGGGAGGAAAAGACTCGCATCGCGAGCCCAACCTCCCCTAATAAGCGCATTGTCCGGCCAACAGCGCCCGGGGTTCTACTTCCGAGAAGTGTACGGCCATTGCCGTGAGGGACTTCTGTTAAGATAAGAACATAAGAAAAGAAGGAGACTGTTCGAAGAGGGCCCCTGCGTTTCCTCTGAGCTAGGCCTGGAGGGCATATTCCTTTAATGGAATTGCCGTGGACTCAGAGCCAACTGGGAGGAGCTGCAGAGGCTCGTCTCGTCCCGTTCCCCGTTAGCTATTTTTCTGCAGGAGACCAATCTAGGCGCGTGCCCCATGTCCGCCCTCCCGGGGTATAAGGGTTTTGCGACCCCACCACCACGAGATGGGGGCCGGGCAGGGGGATGTGCGGTTTACACCCGGCATGATGTCTCCGTTCTTCTTTCCACTTTAGATACCTCCTTTCAAGTAGTGGCTGTGCAGCTTCACCTGGATAGGAGGTATACTATTATTTCTGTGTGCATTCCAACGTCAGCTGACTTCGACGCGGGGGAGACTTCCGCCGCGTCGTGGCACGGTTGCCGAGGCCCTTTCTCTTGCTTGGACATCTGAATGGTAGACATCCTCTCTGGGGAAATTACTCAATAAATCTCACGGGACAAGTCTTTGCCGATCTGATCGAAGAGCTTGAGATAGATGTCCTAAATGTGGATGAGTTTACGCATCACTGCCTGAGAACCGCTTCATTTTCTTGCCTTGATCTATCTTTGTGCTCTTGGGATGCACAGCCTGATTTTGATCGGGGGGGTGGTCGATGACCTCCATGGTAGTGATCACTTTCCCATTCAAATATCATTTTCAGGGCAACTGCCGCCTGAGAGCCCACCTCTGTAGTGCTTAGCGCGGGCGTGGTGGCCTGCATTTCAGGAACTGACTGAATTATCTATCTCAATCGAGGAGTTTAGGTCGGTAGATGAGGCCGTCGAGTTCTTCTCCGAAAACCTCATCGTCGCGGGCCTGGACTACTATTCTCAGAACGTCTGGCCCTTTTGCACGCCGACCACTCCCGTGGTGGTCAGCTGAGTATTAGACGGCCCTCAAACAGAAGCGTTATGCCTACATGCTGAATTTCGTCGGGCTAGGGCTAGGTTCCGGTATATTTCGAAGCACGCCTGCCGCCCTTCTTTGCGGGCATACGTGTCTTTACTTAACGGGAAGACCCCTCTAGCAGAGGTGTGGAAGCGAGTCAAAAGGATTCGGGGTAAGTTCTCGTAGGATTCCCCTCCGGTTCTCCAGGAGAATGGGACCGCAATCTCGGACCCCGCATCCGTGGCGGAATCCTTCGTGACCGCTTTCTCCGTATTCTCTAGCCGGGATGCTGCTCCGCCAACATTTAATTCACGTTGGGATGTCGCGGAACGCCGCCGACTGGACTTTGCCTCCAGATGCAGAGTAGCGTTCCGCTCTTGCTTCGTGCGCGGACACCGCACATGGTCCGGATGATGTTCCGTACGCCATGCTTCGACACTTTGGTGAGCGAGGCATGGCGTTTCTCTTAGATTTATTCAACAGGATCTGGGTGGAGGGTCTCCTCCCAGATTTCTGGCGAATCGCTACTGTACTCGCCGTTCGCAAACCGGGGAGAAATCACTCTATTCCGGCCAGTTTCCTTCCAATCGCTCTAACCTCCTGCTTGTGCAAGTTGATGGAGAAATTGGTAAATGTTAGATTAGCCTTTTTTCTGGACAGCAGAGGCCATCTGTCTTCTGCACAGTGCGGCTTCCGTAAGTTCCACTCCACGTCGGATGCTCTGCCACGGTGTTTTTCGATTTGGAGAAGGCCTATGATACCGCATGGCTATATGGTATCATGGAGACTCTCCACACCATGGGTCCACACCATGGGGGCGAGGGGACGCCTCCCATTGTTTATATATGAATTTTTGCGAGATCGTCGATTCCGCCTACGGGTGGGAGGAGCCCTCTCCGGCCCAAAGGAGCAGGAAGAGGGTGTCCCGCAGGGAAGTGTCCTCAGTGTCACACTCTTTGCCCTGAGCATCAACGGCATCACCTCGGTGCTGCCAGAAGATGTTCTTGCTACGCTCTACGTGGACGATCTTTCGATCTCTTTTGGCGCGGTCCAGATGCCAACTCTGGAGCGTCGACTCCAAAAGGCATTGAACCGCGTCTCTCGCTATGCCGAAGTGCACAGGTTTCGGTTTTCTTTGGCAAAGACTAAAGTGGTGCACTTCTGCCGCCATCCACGGCTCCACCCCGACCCAGATTTGTTTATTAATGGGGTGCGTCTGGATGTGGTGGAATCGCACCGTTTCCTTGGTCTTGTATTCGACCGACGCCTCACCTGGGAGGCTCATATTCGCTACCTTAGGGTCTCTTGTACCCGCGCCATGGATATTCTCCGTTTCGTGGCGTTCAGCGCTTGGGGCGCTGAACGGAAGGTGGATTCGATCTACCACACCGGCCTTCGCCTTGCGACCGGTGCCTTCCGCACTTTTCCCATTGAGAGCCTGTTGGTCGATTCTGTGGAGATGCTACTCGTTCTACTCCGTGCACAGTGCATTATTCGCCTGTTCGCGCGAGCCCGGCGCCTCCCTTAATCGCCAACAGCTCTCACTGCATCCGTAGCCGATTTCGATGGTGCCTCTGCCACCGAGAGACGCCACTCATACCCTAAGCCCTTTGGGTTTAGGGCTAGGAAATTCCTTCGAGAGCTCGGTGTGCTGGTGGTGCCTCTGGTTCCGTCCCGGACGCCATCCTGGAGGGTACCACCACCTTTGACTATTTTTCGCTACGCTTCTGCTCCTAATGTTTCGACAACGCCTGTGATATTGCGTTCGGACTTTTTGTAGCACACTTCGTCTCAAGCTGGATCCGTTCCTGTATATTATTAATGGCTCCAAGTCCCAGAAGGGGGTCGGCTTCCAAGGCGTATTCCCTAATTTTGAACTCAACGGGGCTCTACCAGGCACTGTATCTGTCTTCACGGCCGAGCTGGTTACAATACACTGCTTGGTATGGCAAATAACGCGTTTTGGCTAGTTCGGAGATCGGATTGTGATCCTTAGCGACTCGCAAAGTGTCCCGAGTCCTCTCAGAGCGTTCGAATCTCCGCAGCCTCTGGCTCGCGTTATCGAGCCGAGTGTATGTCGAGATTATCTTTTGATGGGTTCCTGGACATTTGGGAATGAGGGCGAGGACTGGGCACCAGACCAGCGTTTCGTTCTTCCTCACTCAGACTACATGGCGGGAATCATTACAGCCCTCCAGGCTCTTTGGCAAATAAGATGGGTGACGGCCATTGCGCCACTTCTGTTCCCATGGACCTACGCAACAATGCCGCGACGGCTTCAGGTCACTTCAGGACGCGCCGCCATTTAATGTCGCATTCCCCTTCCCCTTACTGCGTTGTCGCCCAGACTGTTCGGCACATTCTTGTTGAATGTCCCAGTCTGGGTGGATTTTTTTGCACCGTACCGGGACGAGCCGGGTCGCTACCGCTTGTCCTTTCCCCTCGGGACGAGTTCGTGCGCACAGTTATGTGGACTATCTGACTTTTTGGAGAAGGCTGGCCTCGTCCATTTTATTTGACTCTCCTTGTTGTAGGTCGCATATTCCTCAGTTGGGAGGAGGCCGGCCTTCCCCCTATCCCGGAACGTGTTCCCTTCTTGAATTTTGCTTTGTTGTTTGTGGTTGTTTTTCTTGGGTTTTGGTTTTAGGTTTGTCATTGACTTATTTTATATTTTAATATAGCATAATATTAGGCTTGTGATTAATTAAAACGGCGACTTATGATGCCCTTGTAGGCAGTCGCCAGATGGGTGATAAAACCCCCACAAAAAAACTCGATCCCTACTAGGACTTGTGCCTAAACTGGGTTCGTCTGGAGGTGGTGGATTCACTCAGTTTGTTTAGTCTTGTTTTCGACCGAAGCATAACCTCCGTTCCGTGATGTTCAGCTCTTGTGGTGCTAATAGGGGTAGTGCCTTAAGTTTTCTACCGATCCTTTGGTCGTTCGAAGCTTGACTACGTATCCGAGTTTTACGCAGCCTATCGTCCTGGTATCCACTTGGTGACTGGTGCCTTCCGCATGTCCACCATTAAGAGCCTACTGGGAGATAGGACTCGCACTGCCCCCTACACAGTTCATATGCACTTTTAGGCGCGAGCCCGGCGCCTCCCTCAGTCGCGAATGGCTCTCACTGCATCCGCAGTGGCGCTAATCATATTTTAAGCCCCTTTTGATTAGGGTCAGGAAACTTTCGAGTGCCTGGTGTAACACTCGTGCTGCTGCCGTCTCTAGTCCTACCCAGTACGCATCACTGGAGGGTAAAATCTTTGAATATTTGTCGCCACCCCTATGCTTCCAAAGATTCCACAGCGTGGTAGTATTGCGTTCGACCTTTTGGGAGCGCACACTGAGTCACTGGATACGTGTCAGTGTACACGGATGGCTCCAAGTCCCACGAAGGAATGGTCTTCCACTCCGTATCTCCTTTGTTTGAATTCAGTGGGGCTCTACCAAGCGCTGCGTCAGTCCTCACAACCGAGATGGTTGCAATACACCACTCGGTACGTATTGCGTGTAAATTCACGTTCGGCGACTGGATTGTTATCTTGAGCCACTCAAAGCCCCCTGAGTACTCTTGAGGCATTGGAATCTCCAGCCCCCCGTGGTTTGCGGTATCCGTGACGCCACGGTTCCCTGGATCCTAGCTCGTGTTGAGATTATCTTCTGGGTTTCTGTACATCTCTGGATTGCCGGAAATGAGGACGCTAAAGAGTGCAATGACTGGGCGACCAGATGTGCGTTTCGCTCTTCCTCACTTTCTCACAGTGACTACATGGTAGGAATCAGGTCAGCCATCTGGGCTGCTTGGCAAGAAGATGGGATACTAGCGAGGGGAACTTGCGTGTTCCTGTGTGCGTAACCCACAATGCCGTGGCGTCTTCGATTTGGGCACACGCGGCACGCAACACCATTTGATGGAGCGTTCCGCTCCACCTTACTGTGACGACTGCGTTGCCCCCCCCCCACCCTTTTCGGCACATTCTTATTCATTGTCCCATTCGCGCACGTTATCTGTCCCTGTACCGGAACAAGCTGACTCGGTACTGGTTCATGTACACAGACCTGTCGACTTATGGACTTTCCGGATATGGCTGTCCTCTTTAATTTTATTTTTCTCCTTTTTTGGTTGATTGCGTGCTCGGGTGCTGTGAGATGACCCGCCTACCCCCGACACTGGAACGTGTGGCCTCCTCCTTGCTTTTGTTTTTCATTTTTGGTTTGTTTTTGTTTTTAATCTAACCTAAAAATAGGATCAAATTAATTACTTAACTTATACGCTCGCTCGCCTGATTGGCGCGATGAAAAAAATGTTAACCCTTTCTCTTTAAAACACTTATTCATCTACCTCTTACTTGGTCTTCCACACCGACACCCATTCTCTTCACTAGTCTATTCCCTGTCCATTCCTGTTACTTTCCCACACCCCTTCCGAATTCTGTTACAACTTCATTTGCACCATAAAAATCTCCTAGCAGTCGTTCATTACTCTCTACCGTTCGCATATCAATCATGCTTTCTCATGTTTTCCATATGCATTGCTCACACTCGAAATCTATCTTTCTTCCATACCATAGTCTCACTTCCATGTACCACCATTGGAACCAGCCTACTCCTGTCACATTCCACTCTCACCTTTAGATTTTCCTTCTGCTCCGATCTCCCCAGAGACTCCCATTTAAAACCTCGTGATCGCCACCTACCCCCGACGTCCGAGCATGCTTCCTTCTTGCCTTGTTTGCCTTTTCTCATTTTTTTAGCATTTGTCCTCTTCTCGTGATTTGTTTTTTAATATAGTCTAGTAGTAGGCTGTATTGTGTACAGCGACTAATGCCCAAGTAGGAGTCGCCAGATGGACTACCAAAATGAAAAAAAAAAATCGTGATCGCCATCTGCTTCATTAGGATTTACATTGCATCTAAAATACTAAGAAATTTCACACTTGTTCAAGGGTAACACCGCAGACTAATCTCACATCTCCCTATCCTCACCTTCAAATGCCATTAATTTACTCTTCTTCCATTCACTTTTAGCACCCCTCCCCTCCACACACACACACACACACACACACACACACACACACACACATATAAGGATTTGATCTACTCAGCAATGTGTTTTTTAAACTAGCTACCCTGGAGGGCAAGATGGTTATTGAGTGGTATGACAAGGCTTCCCCCCCCCCTCCTGGATGCAATCCTGGACTGGGACCACCCCACTTGGGTGTATGCCACCTAAGGTTAAGTTGCATTTGAACTTCCACTTCTTAGCTGTTGCATGGGCCGCTTAGACAAGGGAAGGGTTTGCTATAAAATTCCCACAGCATTCAACAGCTTCCCTCCTCTCTTAACTTAGTCCCTCAGGACAGTCTCACACACAAAGCGTGGTACCACTTAATTGTGGTAACGTTGACGGGGGCCTACAACAGAGGCTGGAGGATGAAACGTTTCTCCCTTAATCTTCTAAGCGATTGGAGGTAGTAGAGATTTCATCTGGTCCCCGGGAGCTATAAACAAAAACAACAACAAAGAACCATAACTATTTTTGAGAAGTACTCGCATGGATTATTTCATTTTTGGCGCCTGGTAAGGTTAGTTGTGTTGTTCGCCTTCGCCTTCTATTGGAGGATTTTTTTGCTACCCACCCCCTTCAGCTATCTTCCCCCCCTCATACTGCGTGGAGTGTGTATGTGTATATTTCGCGTCATGTGACCCGGTTTCTTATATTCAGGTCATGGACGTGTCCATCAACTATGACCGCCGTATCCTGGGCATCCCGCTGCTCTCATTCAAGGATCGAAGTACCTACGTACATTCAAATACCAAAGTCTACGACGAGATGGCCTTTAGGTATTTGGGTCTGGCCTTCTTCCCCCTTTTGGGCGGCTACTGTTTCTACTCCCTCCTGTATCACGAACACAAAGGGTGGTACTCCTTCGTCCTCTCCATGCTCTACGGATTCCTCCTGACCTTCGGTGAGTGTGGTTGGAGTTGATGCTCCTGGCCATGGCCTCTTGGTGGCCTTAAGGTTGCTGGAAGGAGCCTTGGACTAAACTAGCGCTTACCAAGTTCCATCCGGAGCATTTGAAGCCTTTTTACGTCGCTTCTGTTATACATCTTCCGTTTCTTGAATTAGGCATCGCACCTCAGGGGCGTAAGCCTTGGCTTTGAGTACCCTACGCTCTTTGTGTGAACTTGTTCTTGAGGATTTGTAATATACCCATCTCGGGGCAACTAGACGAGAGTACTTGGATCTCTTGGAGGGCCCTCTCCTGTCGGCGGACTTCGTTGAGGCTACCGGCCTAAAAGATGGACCTTACCTTGAGGCAACTTAAAAACCGACCTGTACTTAATTAATTAAACCACCTGTCCCTTTTTAATCGTAGATGAGATCCGAAATCTCCCGGCCCTGGTTGTTACCCCGCAAGAGGGCTTCAGGTGAGCATGGGCCAGTGCGCTGCAACTGGCATATGTAGGAGTGCGTGTCCTAATGCCCTTGTTGGTTAAATTAAAATAAATTTACATAAAGATCAGAATGACCATTGTGAGTAAACACGAGGGTAACATGGAGCGTGGGCTCGTTGAGGATGGACTGCCAGAAGGAGCGGGTTTGACACAAACCAGCGGACAAAGAACCTTTGGTGGCCCCATGAGAGTGTCACCCATTTTACGTCAAGAGTGTGTGGATATGGCCCTTCGATAACTTTCGGATCGGAAGTGATATGTTGTGTATGCGAAGAGAAGGGGCGTGGGAGAGTGGTGTTATAATCGGCTGTGTCGATGGAGTTTCCTGTACCCACTCCGTAACCAGTTATTCCCAATCCCTACCATGTTTCTCGCTGTTGTTGTTTTCTCTCCCTCCCCTCCTTCTTTATCCTTAGTCAAAATTCCCTCGTTTGGTTAACTCTCTTCTTTTTCTTTCTTGTCAATCATCCTCCTTCCCTTTGTTTATTCTCGATCTTCCGTCACTGGTAATTAACCTTTAGCACCTCTTGACGCCATTTTGGGTCTCCCTCGCTGCCAGGTTTCATCATGATGACGCCTCAACTCTTCATCAATTACAAGCTGAAGTCGGTGGCTCACCTACCGTGGCGGATGCTGACGTACAAAGCACTCAACACTTTCATTGATGATATCTTCGCCTTCGTCATCAAAATGCCGACCATGTATCGATTGGGGTGCCTTCGCGACGATGTCATTTTCTTTATATTCCTCTATCAGGTAAGGCTACATTTGTTTCGTTATTGCCATCGCTGGTTTAGTCTCTTCTCTGTCGGGGTGACTTTAGACACTCTTTTGTAGATGCTCTGGCAATCTTTTGTGCGTCCCCGCGGCTTCAGTTGGCTCCCCGCCGCTTACAACTAGCTATTGACGCGGTATCTAAGCGAGCTCTTTTGAGGGAATAATTGTTTCTCGTCACTTAAACTAAGGCTATGCAGTATGCACTTGTGCAGTTTGGCAGATATTCCTGCTCTCCACCTCTTTATTTGAATCACTAATATTGAATTTGTTGGGGTGGGACCCTAGATTTCAAATTGATGTGGTTACAACATTTACACTAACCTAAAGTTCAAAGCCTGAAAGTTCTATGGCATATGTTATGAGGTAGGGCAGACGCCCTCTGTGGATGTTGTATAGGCTCTTGTTCATTATCTGCTAAATTATGGATTCCAAGTGTACTAATCGGCTTAAAAGTTATTAGACCCCATTCAAAAATCGTGGGTCCGGCTGTCCAGCGGTGCTTTTCGTACGTTACCTGATAATAGTATGTGGAGAGTGACTTCCCTACCGCAGACGAACTACTGAAGTCCATAGATGCCTATTTTCGACCCTATCGGCCCCACTCTTTGTCGGGCTGCTGTTTATACCAAACTTCCACGACCCAGAATCGATGACCACTTCCATCTCGATGTCCATGCTGTACTTTCCATTTCGCCAGTGTGTCCACCTTATTGAGGGCTGTACTCCTACGATATGTACTGGCCTCTGACATCTGCAAAAGGGGTCCCTTCGCCCCTTTCTACTTTGTTTCTGGAGCATACCTTCTCCTATTCTTCCTTCTGCCCCATCTTTTACTAATGGTTCCAAGTCAGACCGCCGTGGGGTGCGATTTAAATTGTGGACTTTAAAGCAATTATTATTTCAATCATCCCTATCATTCGATGCGGCTCTTTGCCACCTTCGAATCGGCCATTCCCGGCTCACCAACAGTCAAAATTTCGGTTGGGGATCCGGTGTGTTTTTCCTGTGGTGCTTCTTGATTATCCCGCCTTTGCCAGCCTTATCATTATTTGCTTTCTCCCTGACCTTTCTTTTGTGCCCCACCTTCTCCTTCCGCATTTTGTTTTAGAGAAGATTCTTCGCGTCCTCACTTTTGCACATTAATTTCAACCAGATCAGCTTCCCGTTTTATTGTTGTTTTTGATTTGTTTCACAGCTTTTTAACTTGCGCGGTCGGACCATTTCATGTTTATTGCTCCATCCGCGGTTGATTTGGAGTGAATATAATTCTTTTTAGTCTTTCCTGTTGCAGACTCGTTGCTTTTTCGTGTTTTTAAAATTTGTTTTACGAATTTTAAATTTGGTAAAGGCGAAAATACGTTGGCTTGAGTGGCATGATTTTCTTTGTTTCCTTTAAATCACTCCTGAGTTCACGTATGCCATTGTGGCCTGGGCACCCAATTTCGAATCGATTCATTACAAAGGAAAAGTTCCCATTGCCATGGGATGCCTTCATCCCCCCCCTCCCCCCCACACACACTTTGAAACAAAAGTCGTCCATAGAATTCTTTCCATCTGACCTCCGCGTGACGTAATTTCTCCACAAGATACGAAACGTGTAGCCACTACCTGCTTGACCCATACACTATCCTCCACTAACTTTACTTGCCCACCTCCATACCTCCCTAAGTGGGTCCACAGGGACCTAAGACAGGAGATATTGTGTGTAGTGCGTGCATGTGTGAGGTTTTGGCGTGATATGAGTAGGTGTTTGATGTCTGAGAGCTTGGGCTGCATCTTGGGCTTGTTGGTGTCTGGGCGAGGTTTATTCTATGCTTGTATTGTTGGAGTATAGTGGAGTGATTGGACCTGAGTTGAGATGGAATTGGATTACTCGGGGGTTCTTTCTATGTAGTTATTTCGGGAGGGAAGGCTCGTTTAGGATGTTTTGTGGTAGTGCATTCAAGTATGTTTGGGTGAAGGTAGTGTGGATGTGTTTAAGGTTTGTTGGTGGGGGAGGAAGGTTATTGTACAGGTGTTGGAACTAGTGTGCTTATGTCTAGGTAGTGGGGTCTTTCCTGACAGGTGGTGGTTGGGTTGTGAAAGGGTCACTGCTCTGCTAGAGTGTTGTGTTCCAATCATGTCTAGGTGCATTTTGGTCGGTAGTATTTGTGTTTCAGCAAAATTTGGCTGAGGTGATGCGGATGAATCTTATAGTGTACAAAACACCAAGCGTACACAACACTTATTTTCTCAGGAATCCCGCTACCAGATAATTAGTCCTTTCATCACACACAAAACTCGGTTATGGTACTGTTTAAAAAAGTGCTTATTACACATTTCCTTCATATCCATTTTACCTACTCTTTCTTTCCTTCAGCGCTACATTTACCCCATGGACCCAACGCGAGTGAACGAATTCGGTTTCTCGAAGGAGTTGGAAGAAGAGGCGAAGAAGTTGAAAGGGAAGGAGGAAACAAAGGCGATAAAAGCAGGAAACGAGGAAGAAGAGGAAAAGAAAAGTTTGGAGCAAAAGAAGAAAGAGTAATGAAGGCGGTGAAGGGATTAAGTATCAGTCTTCGACGGCACTTCCAGCATTCGTGTCTTTCGTGAAAATGGCGGTAGCCACTCTCCCGGTCATTCTAGATATTAATGGAAAGGCTTCTATAAATTATTTGCATATTTCTTGGTGTGTCTGTGTCGCCTGTATGTGTGTGCATGTGAAATACATGGCCTTATAGAAATAGACCCATGTGCGCTATTTATTTTTTAGTGTAAAAGAAGTGGGTACTAGGAGGGTTTTGCAATTTTTACTAAATAATTTTTCTGGTACTCCAGTCATTGACGTTTCTTAAGAGTGGTTGCGTCTTAATTTCCAAGCGCTATCTAATGATCATGGCATATTTTTTGTAATTCCTTCTGAACCTCAAAGGAGAAATGGAACGAACACTATTCCTTCTAAAATTATCCTTTTCATTTGTACAACAGTGAATGCTCCCTGGAATCTAGTCCGCTTTGAGATAATTTACATTCATTTATCTCTTAAAGATTGTTGAATATTAGATATCAAGGTTATCTGGATCTTTGTTTTCTATAATTGTGACATGAACGGGTGGGGAGCATAATTATCGTTGGGCTTTCTGCCCTTGCACAGTGAGTAAATATACTCACTTTTATTTTTCTTTGATGCTCGTATTGGTGATTCATGAATATATGAGTGCAAATTGAATTTGACAAGACAGCTGTGTAAAATAAAGAAGAATCTTCCAACTAGGGTATTAATTATTTCAGAAAAAATGAAACATTAGGAAGGCAAGGAGCTTTTCTTCCAATTTTATGGAACGACTATCTTTTTAATCATTTTGCTCTTAACCACGTATGGACATAGAAGTAATTTTCTTCAGTTGTCATTTTATTTTACCAGAGAACATTCTTGCACATTTGATTCACTTGAAATTACAGATATCTGCAGTGGATATAAATTAAACCACATGGAGGCATTTTCTTTTAAGGGTTTTACGCCCTCTTTCACCCCAATTTGGGTCTAACCAGACTGTGCAAGCAATTGAAATTTGTTTATGTAATGTGCAATTAAGTATACTCGTCAAATATTTATGAAATTAGATCTAAGAAATGTGGTCAAACCAGTATTCAACATGCGAAATTGTTGTTTGTATCTATCTCTGTGGACAGTGTTAAAATAAATGTGGAGAATTTATGTTTGAGGGTACAGTCGGTTATGGTTGGGTATGTACTGTAGCCACATCATATTTAGCGATGAAATCATATGTATGACTTATCTTGAATGTTAAATAATAAATATACAACTCTTTTGGTGTGACGCTCGCAAAATTAAACTTTGATTTAGGACTACAAATAATAACTACATACTTTGGTCCTATTATGAATCGTCTTTTTGATTACATTAAATTTTAAAGTCATTCACTACACAAGAAGAGCGATTCCCTAGTTTCAAAGAGATCTAGATTAAGAGGAAACTCTATGCATCGAAATAATGGAAGAAAATTGGCTCATGCTATTTGTGCTTTCAGCTGAATAATTTTGTATGCATTGAAAAGGGTAACTCAAGAATGTAATTTTTCTACATCAGTGGCATTATCGCTTGAGCTCTTTAACTAGTTTTGTTAAGTCGGTATTGTTGCTGGGCCTCTTCTTCCTATACCAATTGACTATTCAAAATTTTAGGGATTGTGTCCCTCGCACGAAATCTAGTGTTCAAATGAGAGCATTGTTGTTAATGGTCCTAAGCCATGAGGTCGGATAAAGCCTCTACTGGGATTTCACAGTTATGGATTTATCCGCAGATTGGCGCAGATTGTTCTTCTTCCCTCAGTGAGGTTCGGGTAAGCCTAGTGCCAAGAAGAAAGGGGGGGGGCGAGGTTACGGAACACCAGGGGCATCTGCCAGGATTAAACGCAAGAAGAATGAAAATGAAAAGCGTTGACGAAGGATAGAGTGCACAGAGGGTTCGACCAGAATGTGGGCCACAAAGTTTGATATGATAGGTGGGAGTGAGATGCAAGACTTTTGTAAGGCATCTGTGAGTAACCACTATGGAGAGCTAGGAAGGATAAAGCCTAGTAGAGCGGTTTTAATACAAAGTTTGGGCACGGTGGAATTATCCAGCCATTGTGTATTAAAATAACGTGGAACTGATACTAGGCAAACAACCTAACCAGACTTTCCTTTCTCACTGCGCCGCAAGGATGTGCCATCCTTTCTACCTATAAGCGCCGCCCCAACGATTTCACTGTCGGTGAATTTCGTCGGGTTAGGTTCCGGTATATTTCCAAGTACGCCCACCACTCTTCTTGGCGGCCATACATGCCTTCACTTAACGGGAAGACCCCTCTGGCAGAGGTATGGAAGCGAGTCAAAAGGATTCGGGGCAATTTCTCGCAGGACCTCCCTCCCTTTCTCCAGGAGAATGCGACCGCAATCTCGGACCCCGCGTCCGTGCCAGAATCTTCGCGACCGCATTCTCTAGCCGGAATGCTGCTCCGCCATCATTCTATGCACGTGCACAGTGCATTATTCACCTGTACGCGTGAGCCCGGCGCCTCCCTCAGTCACCAACAGCTCTCACCGCATCCGCAGCTGATTTCGACGGTGCCTTTCCCGCCGAGAGACGCCAGTCATAGCCTAAGCCCTTTAGGTTTAGGGCTAGGTATAGCTCTCGGGCCGGTGGTGCTCCTGGTTCTACCCAGGACGCCACCCTGGAGGGTACCACCTTTGGCTATTTGTCGCCACGCCTCTGCTCCTAAAGCTTGTACAGCGCCGGAGTATTGCACTCGACCCTTTTGGAGCATACCTCTTGTCACGCTGGAACCGTGCTAATGTATACGGAAGTCCCAAGAGGGGGTTGTTTCCACTCCGTATTCCCTCTGTTTGAAGTCAGCGGGGCTCTGCCAAGCGCTGCGTCTGTCTTCTCGGCCAAGCTGGTGGCAATACACCACTCGGTATTGGAGTTTACGCGACGTGCCCGGTTCGGAGACCGGATTGTGATTTATAGCGAATAGCGACCCACAAAGCGCCCTGAGTGCTCTCGTAGCATTGGAATCTGCATTCCCGGTTCGCGATATCCCGTGGCGTCATGTCGAGATTATCTTCTAATGGTTTCCTGGTCATGTATGAATGAGGGCGCCAAAGAATCGGCGAGCACCAGCGTTTCGCTCTTCCTCACATGGCAGGAATACGGGCTGCTTGTCATAAAGCTGGGAGACGGTCGAATGGAACTGCGTGCCATTGCGCTGTGGCTGTTTCCTTGGACCTAATCTCAATGCCGCGAAGGCTTCAGGTTGCTTTATGTTGTCTCCGATTTGGACACACGCGGGACGCAGCGCCAGCGCCCTACTGTGAAGACTGCGTTGTCCCCCGGACTGTTCACATTTTTGTTCAATCTCCCAGCCTGGGCGATCTCCGTGCACGTTACCTATCCGGGTACCGGGCTGGGTGGGGTCGCTACCGCCTGTCCCTTGTTCTCAGGACGATTCCGTGCACATTGACTGGCGGACTTATAGACTTTGGGGGGCAGGCCTGCCTTCTCCCCTTTATTTAACGTTATTTTAGTGGGTCGCCCGTTCCTGCGCCAGAGCTTGCTTCCTGCTTGTTGCGTTTTTCTTTTTTGTTTTTTATTGTTGAATTTTTTTGGGGGGGTAATTTGCATCTTATTTTAAAGTAGTCAATACTATGCAGTGTTGAATACGGTGACTAATGCACAAGTAGGCATTCGCCAGATGGGCTCGTTAAGATTAAAAAAAAAAAATCCTTTCTACGGTTTCAGTGTCCACGATGATGCACCCCATAGCCAATGGAACTTCTCTCTGGAGCCAGATCCGGGGCCAACTGGTGCGTGCGCCCTTTCCAGTACTACCCTTTTTCTTGGTTCCTCCTGCTTCTCCCAAAATATGCTGCGGTTCCTCTTTCAATGCATATGAGGCGTGGTGACACAGAGTTCTCCAGAAGCCTGTCACCAACTGGTTCATACACTCGAACTGCCTACCACCATATTGATTTGTTTTGGTGCCGGGTTCCCAAGAAGTGGGTATGGCATATACGCCCCGGCGCCATCGGCCGATCCCTTTGACGTCAAAGTAAGGCTGCCCGGTACAGGGCGAGTTCTTACACAACGGTCGGGTGGCGGCGCTGCTCTCACCACCCACGACCGATGACCATTTTGCAGCTCAGTAACGATGTGATTGTCCCCTAACGCCCTTCCTTGTCGGTCTCAACTGCTCCAGCAATGTTCCATCAGAGGGCTGCGTTCCCCCCACCCCAGTTGTCTTTTGTCAATTACACCGGTGTGGGCTCGAGAATGCTTACCCCGTAATCCATTTTGGAAAGATTTCCAAGCTACTCCACTTGCGGCGGGTCCCTATGTTTTCTCAGGGGCCTATACAGAATTTCCCAAGGCATAGAGGAGAACGCCTCAGTTCCCAGCTCTCCCAATCGGGGTGGGTGAAGCACCACAACCTTCTTAGAGGGCATCGTGTCTTGGGTCCTACCTGGACACACATGATTTTCACCTTTGTGGGAGTAGGTATGGCTGCCTTCCAATAATGAGCGGCATGCTGGTCCCCTTGAATTTTGTAATGCCCCTATGATCCCGGCCGTGATACTCGACACCTCGCCGGAGGCACTTGTAGCCCCTCTGAGGTTAGCATTATCCGGCGATGCCCAAGTAACATTTTAGGCTCGCTCTTGGGGGATAACTTGTCCTCGGAGTCGGACACCGAACCTGAGCCCACCAAGACATTAGGGGAGGGACATCCCTCCCACCTAGTGCTTCCTTACCAGCTAAGAGTTGCATTTTGGAGAAAGATATGTCTGAAGCTGGTTATTCCTTCATAAAAACCCCTTCCCTGAGTAGAGAGAAGCGGGTTCACTAGTCTACTAAAGCAGGAAAATCGGAGGACTACTGGTTCTTCTCCATGCGCGGACATTCCGGGAATGCTTTGACCCGATGCTCTGTTTCGGCAAGCGACCAATCCAAGACTGTCTCCGAGGCGACCTTGCGCAGAGACGCCCAGGCTAAGACCGAAGTTGCAAGTATGTTTAGTGGGCTTCTTATTTCGAGACCCATCATCGAGAAACTACCTGGCTTTTTTTGAGTCACCAGGTTCCAAACGCTATCTAGTTATTCGGTCGACTGATGGCAGAGGATAGCATTAGCTAAACTTACTGGACCCTTTCGAGGCGGCCTTTATTAGTACTCTTCGGATACTTAATGGCTCGCTTGTGGTGACATCGCATTCTAACATGAATTTCGTGAAAGGGGTTGATTATGCGAGAGCTCATATACTACTTGGTAAACATCGTCGAAGAGTTGGCCGGGATAGGCTTCCTGAGTCGTTGCGTGCCGCTGGTATCACTAATGTGTTAAGAGAATATCGAGATTATATTCTGCTCAGTTCCTGGGAATGAGGGTCCCAAAGGGTCGGCGAAGACTGAGCGACCAACATGCCTTTCGCTCTTTCTCACAGTAACTACATTAGTTCAACTCTACGGGCTGAATATCAAAGATGAGAAACGGCCGATGGGAACTTAGAGGTGCGTGCCATCGTGTCGCGACTTTTATCTAGGATGTAATTCCACCCACTCCCAAATGCCGTGGCAGCTATGGGTATCTTTCTGTCGTCAACAAATTGGGCGCACCCGCGGGACGCACCGCCATTTGATGGAGCGCTTCCTTGCAGCTTACTGCCACGATTGCGTTCTATCCCGGAATGTTCAGCACATTCCTGTTGAGTCGTTACTCGTTGCGGTAGCAGGCCTAGCGGGGTCGTTACTGTTTGTACTTTAGAAGCTCTTGTGGACTATTTATCAGCTTAGAAGAGGCTGATATCACACTTTATTTGATTCTCTTCGGTGTTGGGCCACTATGCGTAGCATAGTGTACTAACGGCCTACTTTTAACTGTGATAAAAGCGGTGCTCGCTGCCTCAGTGTCCATGGTTCGAATCGCTTTCCTCCACGGATTTATTCGAAAAAAAGGTAATAGATATTACTGTAAGAAAAATGTATTCCGTTTTCTCTTTCAATGTGGTTTATTACATTCACATATATATATATATATATATATATATATATATATATATATATATATATATATATATTGGTGATGGAGTCGTTCCTTGGGAACCTTATTCGCAGTAGGAATATGAAGACATATGCGATGCTTACGAATATTTCATTTTCCGGACGTTTCGGTCATTAACGATGACGACCATCATCAGCGAATTCTAAGTACAAAGAATTATCTTTATAAGAATAACTAAACACAGCAATAAAAAATATGACAGGAGTCAAAAATGATAACTGAAAGCAAGAAGATAAAATGAAATATATAATCCTGAACCGTTGAAAGCAAATGGGTGAAAATCTATTAATAAGAATTTGATTAATATCGTAAAAAATAACTAAAATAATAATCCCATGAGTTTAAAATATGCATAATAAACATGAATTAAATTCCTATTGAAATACAAAAAATATAAACAATAGCAATAAAGTCGAAAACAAGGGATGAAGAAATCGATTAATAAGACTGAAAAAAAAATCTCATGAGCAGCAAATTTGAATAATAAACATGAATGGAGCATTAAGCGGAATACAAGAAATTCACTATAAACCACAACAAGAAAGAATTATAAGGACAGGGCGAACAATCTAAAATAAGTTCGATCAGTGGGTATGTAATCAAAGCGGATAGTAATAGATGGAGCGAAACAAGTAATTCAATAAAGTTAAAATTGAAATTGATGTAAGTAGAAAAATGTGTGTGATAGAACGGGTTGAGGCCGCTTAATTTCAACCGTTATCACATGTTGTTTAAAAACACGAGGCTACACACGTGCATTTTCGTCTTGAAGCCGGGCGCATTATAGCCACCACCTGAGTCAATGTTTAAACAAGGAGGTTTATCTTCCCCCGTTTCGCCCCATGCGCTGACCTCGCCAGATTGAGTTAGGCTTATGGGCAGATAAGGTATTGTTCTCAGGCGCGGCTGTGCGTTCCCTCGAAGCCCCCACTCCATTGTCCCCTACGCCAAGGGGATGTCCCGACTATTTATATGGAAACTTTACCACTAAGATCAGATTCGAGATCCAGAATTTCTTCGCGAAACATCACTACGATCCACTCTCACCTTGTGCGCCAAGGGTCCTCGACCTCGAGATCCACCATCACTTGTCCAGAAGAAGGACAATATCCCTTGAGTGCCAAGGTTAGAGCCTTCGTGACGCCAAGTCCACAAGGCTTTCCCTGTTGTTCAGAAGAGAACAACGTTAGAACAGCCATTGTTCTTTTGAGGTCGTTGACAAGAAACGGTTCTTCCCCCCTCCTGTTGTTCGGAAGAGAACAACGTAGAACAGCCATTGTTCTTCCAGCCCGTTCACCAAGAAACGGTTCTCACCCTTCCCCCTTGTAGTTCAGAAGAGAACAACATTAGAACAGCCATTGTTCTCGAGCCCGTAGACAAGAGACGGTTCTCCCCCCCCCCTTCCTGTTGTTCAGAAGATAACAACGTAGAACAGCCATTGTTCTTCAAGCCCGTTCGTCACGAAACGGTTCTCATTCCCAAAACGCCACGTCAGGATCATTTAATTCCCCCCCCTCCTTCGGCTGGAACTCGCCAGCGGACCTAAAATTCCTTCACGTCGCCTTCCTCTGCACAAAAAGTGTAATTACGTAAGCCAAACGTTACCTTTGAGTATTTAATCCTTTTTTCAACCCTATCCAGTGCTTTAAATGGTTTAGCGAACCATCCCATCCCTTTAATTTATATTTGTTTTACCTTTTTAAATCTCTCTTAAGCCCCGGATTAGCTAGATTTCCCACGACTCTTTCCAATTCTCTGTTTATGTCAATATTTTCCGTTTTGTGTGTTGTTGATAGTTTTTATTAATAAAACTCTATTTTATTAATGATAGCCATATTATTATCCTTGAGCTCAGTCCCACTTCTTAAGCATATCTAAGATAAATAATATCGGTCAACCCAGACAACCACGCACTCTAAAGTTAATTAAATAAGTTCCCTCAACGAATAGTCATATATGGTATATCGTCTATTCCACGACATATATATATATATATATATATATATATATATATATATATATATATATATATATATATATATATATATATATATATACTATTTAAATTTGGTATCAAGTGTGTAAGGTTTAACGCTATATCGTTGCAAACACTGGTCTCAGTCGAATAAAGCATAGTGTTATTCGTTATAATAATAGAGTATAGTAGTTCCCTTTTGTTTTAACGATTGCTATCCCCTTATTTGAAACTTAAGAAGCTGGAGTAGCTCAAGGAACTGTTATAATAATTTGTTTGTGTTTTTTTGTGTGATTTTAGTCAGTGGTTATTTAGATCGAGAAACCAAGTACGAATAGGTCAGTGCCCATATTTAGGTAGTCTAATTCTCTAGAAGGCATACTACTTGTTGCAAGGAATTTTAGTTGGTTGACTGTTGCGCCCCCAAGTGCAAAGATGACTCAGTTCGAAATCTTTAAAGCGCAAGGAGAATCCTTGGGACTTTCCGGAAAAGAACTAATTGAGTACGTTCAAGAGGAGCAAAGAACAGGAAGAGAAAGAGAAATCCGACGAGAAGAAAGAGAAAGAGAGGAACGGAAAAGACAAGCTGAGCTTCACCATCAGATTAAATTAGCTCGTGTTGAAGCAGAAATACAGTCAGCCAGTTCACGTTCAGAAGCCTTCCCCAATCTCCCACTAAAGCTCCCCAATTTTAGGGATGGAGAGGATTTCGGAGCATTTTTAGCCCACTTCGAAAAGATCCTCGAAATCAATAACATGGATCTGGAGCCTGAAGGTGTAGCCAGATTACTTCCCTTGTTAAATTGTAAATTGTGCGAAATTTTTATATCTTTACCATCTGAATGTACAATTCACTACAGCACCTTAAAAACTGAGTTATTGGCGCTCATAATATGACTCCCGATTTCTACCGCCAAGAATTTCGAGGAGATCGTATTAAACCCGGACAGACGTTTCGTAAAATTCAGATACATTCTTCAGAGGAATTTTAAATTTTGGTTAGAATCCTCAAAGGGTGATCCTAATTACGAGTCCTTAATAGACTTCGTGTTGCGGGATCAATTTTTGGCGTCTCTCCCGACGGAGATCCGCGCGTTCGTCAAGGATCGTCGGTTCCAGACCTTTAAAGAATGTACCGAAGAAGCGGATGTCTATGCCGTAAGCCATGATTTATACCCAAAGGAGAATTGAACTTCTCACCAACCCACAAAACAGGAAAGAAGGAAGGATTCACGCCCCTTCCCAGGGAAGCTGACGAAGTTTCCGGGCCCCGTAAAACCCCAAAACTTCATTCCCCAAAACCAACAACGGGACTCCAAACCTCCCGTTAAGATTTCTCCTCCATCTCTCTTCCCGAAACGACCAATCATATGCTTCACCTGTGGTGTAGAAAACCACATGAGCTAGAATTGCCCCCCCCAAATTCTAGGCTTAAATGTGGACCAGCCCACCAAGTTCACCAGATTAATGCCACCCCGGCTTCCCCGGTGGTGCAGACCCAAGCAGCAACTTCTCCCCCTCCGTCAGGCCACCAGGTAAATTTTATTTTTGTTAAAAGTTCACCGGGAACTTTGAAATTTGAGGAGGGCAGCGTGCACGGCTGCCGAGTATCGACTCTCGTCAGGGACACAGGATGCACGTGTTTCATCGTGTCCGACGAGCTCCTTCCCCCAGTGGACCCTAACCACGAAAAATTTGCGGTGGTACATGGCTACCTTGGGCGGGCGAACCGATTCCCCGTCGTTAGATGTTACCTGCAGTGTCAATATTATGATGGCTGGGCTGAAGTCATTTCAGCACCCATAAAATTCTGTTCTGTACTTATAGGACAGAGCCCTCAAGTAAGCTCCGACCCTGTGTCCCAGGCCGCCCTTACTCGAGGTCGAGCTAAGAAGGAAGCCCAGGAGTCCTTTCCCCTCAGAACCCCGATACCGTCTGAATTCTCGGAGATCCTTAACCAGGACTTTAGGACGGCACAAAATGAGTGTGAAGCATTAACACCCTTATGGGATAAGGCCCAAAACCAGGACACGGAAACTGTCCGTGGACCCAAAGTCATCAGGTACCTGGATCAAGGTGGCTTACTTTATCGATCTGCCGAGGACAGTAATAACGCTGTTACTACTGTCCCATGCCTTCCACGATCCCATGTCCCTATAGTGCTCAAGGTGGCTCATGACAGCATTTTTTCCGGTCATTTTAGTCACACTAAAACGGGCCAGCACATTTTTAAATATTTTTATTGGCTGGGTGCTGCAGCTGACATCTTAAAGCATTGTCGATCGTGCGATGTGTGTCAGAAGACGTCCGCTAAGGGGCGGGTCAAACCTGCTCCCTTACAAAGGGGACCAGTCATTACTGAACCCTTCTCCAGAGTGGCCATCGACCTGGTTAGCCCTATCCACCCCCCTTCGAGCGAAGGGCACAGCTACATTTTCACCTTGGTAGACTTTGCTACCCGTTTCCCGAGGCTGTCCCCCTTCGCCGAATCGACAGTATTTCTTGCGCCGAGGCCCTCATTTCCATCTTTTCAAGGGTAGGCGTCCCTATGGAAATACTCTCCGATAGAGGCCGACAATTCACCTCTGAGTTGATGGAGTACGTAGGGAAGCTGCTCATGGTAAAGCCCCTTTTTACCACCCCCTTCCGGCCACAGACAAACGGGATGTGCGAGAAATTAAATGGAAATTTAAAATCCATTATTAAGAAGATCTGTGCCGAGCAGCCCCGCGAATGGCACCGATATCTCCCGGTCGCCCTATTCGCCTATCGGGAAATTCCTCACCGTACATTAGGATTCGCCCCGTTCGAGCTCCTTTATAAACGTAATGTACGCGGGCCACTCAGTATTTTAAAGGAGTTGTTAATCAAGCCCCAACTGGATCAAGAACTCCAGTCATCTTACGCCTATGTCTTGGACCTACGCCAGAGGCTCGAGAAATGCGCAAACATCGCCTATGAAAATGCCGATGTCAATTTGGAGAAATACAAAACCTATTTTGATGTCAGGTCCGAAGATCGTAAATTTAAGCCCGGTGATGAAGTACTCCTGCTCCTTCCCACAGCCAGTAATAAATTACTGAGCCAATATAAAGGTCCGTACTCAGTCCGCGAGGTACGAGGACCGGTAGATTACCTCATTGGTACCCCAGCAGGCGATAAGCTCTATCACGTCAACTTATTGAAAAAGTACCACCGACGCGCCCATGGAGATACGTTCGTAGCACTGGACGAAACATCGGGGTTTGAAGAGGATTACCTCGCGGAGTCCCTTAATGTAATACAGAGAGTGTGCATCCAACCTGATGCCGATTGCCCTCTTCCTTCCCTACCAGGCGAGCCTTTTGAACCCTCTGACCTGGATATTGACGCGCAGCTGACACCACATCAAAAGAGTCAGCTACAAGGACTATTATGTCAGTTCGATGACGTTATTTCAGAGAAGCCTGGGTGCGCTACTAGTTTCGAGCATGATATCAAATTAACAACCTTAGAACCCGTCCGTTCAAAACCCTATCCCATGCCGATTCATTTACGCCAAGCCTTTCACGCCGAAGTTGATAATTTAATTAATTTAGACATAATAGAACCTTCCACCCCTAGTTATTGTTCCCCAATCGTCATGGTCAAGAAACCTGATGGCTCTTATCGGATGTGCATCGACTTCCGGAAGTTAAATTCGGTAACTGTGTTCGACGCCGAGCCCATCCCGTTGGTAGACCAAAACCTCCACCTTTTTGAAAACGCCAAGTTCATCTCAGAACTCGATTTGTGCAAGGCGTATTATCAAATCCCCCTCCGGCCCGAGGTGAAAGCATATACCGCCTTTGCAACGGAGAAAGGCCTTATGCAATTCAAGCGCCTTCCTTTTGGCCTCGTCACTGCTTGTAGCAACTATAACCGTCTCATGAGAAGGTTGTTAGATGGACTTCCGAATGTATCATTTTACTTCGATAATGTCTACGTCCCTACTCGCGAATGGAGTCACCATTTAACCACCCTATTTGCTCTCTTCGAGCGACTGCGTGAAAATAGCCTCACCATTGGCCCCAACAAATGCCATTTTGCCCACGAAACTATAAAATACTTGGGTTTCAAAATAGGAAAAAGCCAGTTAGGTCCCCAAGAGGACAAGATTAAGGCAATCACCGACATTCCCCTCCCGATTACAAAGAAGCAATTAAGATCGTTCCTAGGATCAGCTTCTTACTATCGGCGATTTGTTCCGAATTTCGCTGCAATTTCGGCGCCCCTCAGCTCCCTTTTAAAAAAGAATTCCACCAATCGTCTACGTTGGAATGATGTCGCTGTTTCCCATTTTAATCAGCTCAAGAGTAAGCTCATTTCTGCCCCCATTTTAAAGTTGCCCAACCCGGAAAAATCCTTTGGGATTAAGACCGACAGGAGCAACGAGGGAATTGAAGGTGTACTCCTTCAATACGAGGATGTCGAAACGAGTCATCCAGTTGCATATGCTAGTCGCCAATTATTACCACGCGAAAAGAGATATGCCACTATAGAGAAGGAAGCTCTATCAATTATCTGGGTTATAGACAAATTTAAAATGTACTTGATAGGAAAAGAATTTCAGATAGGAACCGACCACCGTCCGTTAGCCTATATTCGGAATGTACGACACTCCAACGGCCGAATTATGCGCTGGAGTTTACTCTTGCAAGAGTATCAATTTAAAATAAATTATATAAAAGGTTCCAATAACCAGGTCACAGACGCACTCAGTAGGAATGCGTTACCGAATAGCGTAGAGTAATTGTATTCGTAGGATTAGGATCTCCATGTATGTATATACCGTCTTGTACGACTTAAATTAGATTCTCTTTAATACAATTAGTTAATGTATATGTCTGAATTTTGTAACGCTCAATGTCTCTTTTTTTATGTATATATATTTGTACCCATTAAATTACGTATAAATTATTTTGTCCCATATGTAATAATTTTATATCATTTCATTGTTCCATGCCCCTTTTTTTTATTAAGTTTGTATTAAAGGTTATTTTCCCCTATAATCAGAAGATCAAAATAATCATATGTATTGAGGTAATACTAGTTAGGTGCATTAAGGTACGGTTGGTACAAGAAAACGAGTTCCCCACAACGGAGCTCTATCGTTGTCCCTTCTCTCTTTTTTTTCGAAGTGACAACTTCCCCCAGAATGAAGGGGTGTGATAGAACGGGTTGAGACCACTTAATTTCAACCGTTATCACATGTTGTTTAAAAACACGAGGCTACCCACGTGCATCTTCGCCTTGAAGCCGGGCGCATTATAGCCGCCACCTGAGTCAATGTTTAAACAAGGAGGTTTATCTTCCCCCGTTTCGCCCCATGCGCTGACCTCGCCAGATTGAGTTAGGCTTATGGGCAGATAAGGTATTGTTCTCAGGCGCGGCTGTGCATTCCCTCGAAGCCCCCACTACATTGTCCCCCTACGCCAAATGGATGTCCCGACTATTTATATGGAAACTTTACCACTAAGATCAGATTCGAGATCCAGATTTTCTTCGCGAAACATCACTATGATCCACTCTCACCTTGTGCGCCAAGGGTCCTCGACCTCGAGATCGACCATAACTTGTCCAGAAGAAGGACAATATCCCTTGAGTGCCGAGGTTCAAGCCTTCGTGACGCCAAGTCGACAAGGCTTCCCCTGTTGTTCAGAAGAGAACAACGTTAGAGCAGCCATTGTTCTTTTGAGCCCGTTGACAAGAAACGGTTCTCCCCCCCCCTGTTGTTCAGAAGAGAACAACGTAGAACAGCCATTGTTCTTCCAGCCCGTTCGCCAAGAAACGGTTCTCACCCTTTCCCCTTGTTGTTCAGAAGAGAACAACATTAGAACAGCCATTGTTCTCGAGCCCGTAGACAAGAGACGGTTCTCCCCCCCCTTCCTGTTGTTCAAAAGAGAACAACGTAGAACAGCCATTGTTCTTCGAAGCCCGTTCTTCACGAAACGGTTCTCATTCCCAAGACGCCACGTCAGGATCATTTAATTCCCCCCCTCCCTTCGGCTGGAACTCACCAGCGGACCGAAAATTCCTTCACGTCGCCTTCCTCTACACAAAAAGTGTAATTACGTAAGCTGAACGTTACCTTTGAGTATTTAACCCTTTTGTCAACCCTATCCTGTGCTTTAAATGGTTTAGCGAACCATCCCATCCCTTTAATTTATATTTGTTTTGCCTTTTTAAATCTCTCTTGATCCTCGGATTAGCTAGATTTCCCACGACCCTTTCCAATTCTCTGTTTATGTCAATATTTTCCGTTTTGTGTGTTGTATATAGTTTTTATTAATAAAACTCTATTTTATTAATGATAGCCATATTATTATCCTTGAGCTCAGTCCCACTTCTTAAGCATACCTAAGATAAATCATATCAGTCAACCCAGACAACCACGCACTCTAAAGATAATTAAATAAGTTCCCTCAACGAATAGTCATATATTGTATATCGTCGAGAGTCCATTCTACGACCATGTGTGGTAGGTATATAAAGCTAAAAAAAAGTTGAGTTTTGCCCTGATGTAGAGGGCATCTCTCAGGTTTTTTCTGTTAGTTTGGTTTTTAGTTTTTCCCCGCCATTTATTTTTCTTTTATATTTTTTTTATACACCCTCACAGATATATATCCACTTCTCACAGATATACACATATATTTATATATACTTTTTCTTTTTTTAATAGATAAATAAATTTGTTTCTTTCCTCCAACGTGGCATTCAAGACTTTCAAGTTTTTTATCTGCTAAATATATATTTTTCTTGTTATTTTAATTAACAGTTTATAACTTATTCTGCCAGGTTTTAGGTTTTCATTTCATTTCTGTATATTTTGTTTTAATAGTGGGCACTTCGCCTCTTTTTCTTCAGTTTGTTTGTTTTGTTTTTCTTTACATTTAGGTGTTTGTGCTTTACTTGTTCAGGTATATATTGCGATTTGGTTTTCTCGGGAGCAGTTTCTTCCACTCGGGAATAGGGCTTGCCTCGTGGTGCGTCCCCTAACTGCTTTCAGAATGTCTAAGTCAAGGTTCCTGTTCGGGAGTATTTCATTTTCTATCTTGTCCTAGGTCTTTCTCCCTAGCCTCTGGAGTTCCATATTCAGTGGGTTCAGACCTGCTCTTGCGTGCAGTTCTGTTTGCTGAATATGGTCCATCCTTCTTCTCTAGAGAGGTGGAACTCGCAGCCCATATGACCACTGCAGGGTACACTAAGGTTGAGCGTACTAGAGCAGTGTATAGCTTTTTAAGATTTTTTGGAGCTGAGGCTTTTTAATTTACACAGTTTTCCGAGCTGTATTTGGGCTAGGGAGATTCTGCTGCTAATGTGCCCTTTGTATTCTTTGGATGTAAAGTGCAGACCTAGGACTTTGCCTTCATTTCCGTATGGGTATAGTTCGCTGTTCACCAAGACATCCACGTGTTTTCGGCGGTTAATTGCAAGGATCTAGAATTTTCGGCGTTTGGTCTTGATTTTCCACTTTCGTTCGTATCGATTGATGTTATCGATTTCGATGGCTGTCTGCCTTGCTTGATATCCAGCATGTTTGTAGTAACTGGGAACGATTTGTGTGATGTCGTCTGCAAACTGCAGGTACATCGCTTCCTCCCCTACCGGATCAGGTAAGTCCAGTCTGTACAAAGGGTACAGCAGCAGACTCAGATTGCCTTCGATCGAAATTTTGGCTTTTCTACGCATGATGTAGTCGCGGAGGACTCTTTCCAGGATTGGGTTAGGCTGGAGGCCTAAGATCTTGTATTGTAGGCCTCTTAGCCAAACCTTGTCGAAGGCCTTTTGTACATCTCGCATCACCACGTCTAAATACTCGTATTTCCTCTCAGCTTTACAGTGGGCTAGCTTTTCAGGGAGAAAGGCAAGGGCTGTGTCAGTCCATCTTCTCTTGCGGAACTCGTGTTGCTGAGGGTTGTGAGCTTCCAGCGCGGTCAGTTGGTCTTGTAACCTGTTGGCTAGAAGCTTCTCGTAGACTTTGCCTATAATCTCCAGGAGGGATATTGGCATGTAGTCCACCAGTTGATCAGGCTTCCTCCCTTTAGGTATAAAGATTATTTCAGCTATCTTTAAACCGTCGGGAAAGTAACCAGTATTCAGGAAGCATTGTAGATGTTCGTGATTCCCTGAATGATCTGCCAGGGGAGCATGCACCAAGTTATTTTTGGTGATGCCTGTCCAGCCTGGTGCCTTTTGTTTGAAGGTTTTTATGACTGCCATGATCTCCTCCGCTGTAGTTGGGCGGCCATGGTCTGCCAAAATCCTCCCTTTATCGACATAGGCATGTGAGAGCGTGCGATGCGCAATCTGATTAAGATCTTCAATCAGTTGTCCCTCGAATTACTGCTCGAATCCAGCATTTTCTTCTGGTGTTATCTTGAAGACATCCTTCCAGAATATGCGGAATCTTTCTTCCAATACCGCCGGGTCTTCCAAGTAGTCATAGCCCTCCTTAATGCGGGTCTTTTCTCTACATGTAAGACCTTTCAACTTGTTCACAAGTCGCCAGAACACATCGGGTCGCACCTCGCTGTCAACTTTTTCAATCAGGCTGTCTCAGATTTCAGCCTGTTGCTGGTTAATAGCCCTTTTAAGTTCTTCACTCAGGCGTCGTAGCAGCGTGGTTCTTTCCCGATTTGTAGCTTTTCTCCTGATTTCCTCGTACACCTCCCTGTGCACTATAGCGATCTCTCTAATTTCTTCGGTCCATCTGGGTTGTGGGAGAGTTTTGTACCTCTTCATCGATACACTCTCGCGATCTGCTTCGATGATGTGGGCAGTTATCGTCTTCAACTCCTCATCGATCCTCTCTAGCCTTGCTCCGTTTAGGTCCGCTGGTTCAAATCTTGCAAGGATTTCCTTGTAGCGTTCCCAGTTGGCCAAAGCATAGCTTTTTTGAAGAGGGATTAGGAGCTGTATTGGCGCGAGAGAAATGGTCGTCAAGATCGCTATGTGGTCGATGGGGTCTGTTGGGCCTGGCTGAGTACGGTAATTGAAGGGGAAGCCATCGCTTGTCATGATTATGTCGAGCTTTGTTGCTGACCTTACGGTGAAATAGGTCGGAAAATCCGGACCTATCCGCTAGATATTTTTCCTTCGCATAATCATTTCCAAGTTATAGCCTCTTTCGTTCGTGTTACCATAGCCAGCCGTTCGGCATCTGGCATTGAGGTCGCCCCCAAGGAATACCATTCTGTCGTGGTCAAACAGTGTGTAGAAGTTTGTGAGAGGAAGGTACTTTCCTGTAGGTGGTTGGTATGCCGCCGCGATTATGAGATTGCCAACTAAAGTGTGCAGCCCTACCGCAACGAAGGACTCGTCCATATCCGAAAGGTGTTTGAACGAGAGATTCCTTCTGACGGCAACGGCAGCACCATCGTACCTCTCCTTAGAATGTTTTTTTTTTAAATCACTCTGTAGCCTGGTATCTTTAGCTGCTTGTTGGTCGTATCGATACCATGCTCCGTGATTAATATGATGTCGGGATCAAGCACACGGAATGTGTTTCTGTATGCCGTGGCTTTCCCCTCCCATCCATTCATGTTGAGTGTCAAGATCCTTAGCCTGTTGTTCTGGTTTCCCATTCTCTGTTCTGGCTTATGTGGATGTCTTAGTATTTACGGGTTGTCGACTTATGTTTCCCGTTCCTTTTCTTCTTGTATTCTGCTGGGGACAGTTTCACAAATGTTTCTCGGTGGAAGGCGATGTTTTGGTTAAACAATGCCTCCTCAACCGTTTCCTCGTCGCATTGAGCGTCGAAGTCCCACTTGTAAAACTTCTTTTTTATCCCCACCCAGATTTGATTTGTGTCTCAGTCTTTCAGGAAGGGGAACTGTTCCGTGGCGTAGATGCTAAGTTTGACTCTGTCGGCGTCGATTTTCTTATTACTTTTTTTTCTCTTTTTGGGGTTTCACCTCACATACGGAGCCCTCTGAGTCCGAGGTGTCCGTAGTATCGGAGGACTCAGTTTCTCTTTCCACACACTGTGTAGTTAGTTGAGCTGCCTTAGCGGCCGTCTCTCTCTCTCTCTCTCTCTCTCTCTCTCTCTCTCTCTCTCTTTTGGCCTCGATCCTTGGATCTGGCTGCCTGACTTCTTTAATGTTTTTCTTCTCTGTCTCCTGACTTTTACTACTTATTTCTTTGGGGATCATAATTGTGAAAAATGCTATTATGGACAAACAGGTACAAAGTTGAATGTTAGAGTTAAACAGTACCAAACTAATGTTCGTAATTTTTGTCAACAATCTGCATTATTTTTACATATCTATAGTCATGATTATACTATTAATTGAAATAGTGCTAAACCTATTATTAAATGTACAAACTACATTTTAAGAAATATTTTGGAGTGTATCTCTATTAATACTTTCCCAAATTTTAATATTAGCCCTAGATTGTTTAGCCTAGATCCGATCATATCTAATTATATATATATATATATATATATATATATATATATATATATATATATATATATATATATATATATATATATATATATATATATATATATATATGGTGCGCTTATTATATGGTGCCTCTACTTCAGGTCCAGCGTGACACCCTAGTCCTCGAACTGGAAGATAGCACTCAAGGAGACCTTCTAATGTGGCCAAAATAACACATTTCAAAGGATCCCATTTGTGCTATTCTCGTTTACCGTCATAGAAAACTGGATATTTAAAAATATATATATAACAGCGTTGTCTTAGCTAAATACATTAGAAAGATCGAAAAAAATCTCAAGATGAATTGGTGCGGTTGATGTATTTGCATTGTTGGACAATTGACTCTACTATATATATATATATATATATATATATATATATATATATATATATATATATATATATATATATATATATATATATATAGTAGGAATATGAAGACATATGCGATGGTTACGAATATTTCATTTTCCGGACGTTTCGGTCATTAACGATGACCATCATCAGCGAATTCTAAATCCAAAGAATTAATTTTATAAGAATAACTAAACACAACAATAAAAAAAAACCAGGACAGGAGTAAAAAATGATAACCGAAAGCAATAAGTTAAAATGAAATATATAATCCTAAACTGTTGAAAGCAAATGGGTGATAATCTATTAATAAGAATTTGATTAATATCGTAAAAAAATAACTAAATTAGATAATAATCCTATGAGTTTATAATATGCATAATAAACATGAATTAAATTTCTATTGAAATACAAAAATTATGAACTATAGCAATAAAGTCGAAAACGAGGGATGAAGAAATCGATTAATAAGACTGAAAAAAAAATCTCATGAGCAGCAAATTTGAATAATAAACATGAATGGAGCATTAAGCGGAATACAAGAAATTCACTATAAACCACAGCAAGAAAGAATTATTAAGGCCTGGGCGAACAATCCAAAAATAAATTAGATCAGTCGGTATGTAATCAAAGCGGATATTAATAGATGGAGCGAAGCAAGTAATTCAATAAAGTTAAAATTTAAGTGAGTGAACGTTAAATTAATACGACTAGACTAAGGCACGAAAGTTTAAATATTAAATAATCAAAAATGCAGGGGCCAAAGAGGACGACTATAACATTAAATTAAGAAAAAGTTATTTGTAAACTAGATAATTTGGATATAAATCGACAAACTAAAATAAAAAAAAATTCTCTGCACGAGCACTAACCTTATTTCAGTGTAGCTGGGAGTATCAACTGATATTACGGACATAATTAGGCAGAAAGAAAACTATTAAGGGGGATGTGGTTGGTTGTACGTTTGTCTACATAGTGAATAATTTGAGGAATGATGAATATCATTGAGTTCAGGGTTTATTTATTTAATGTAAAGTGATTCAAAATTTTTTAAATCCAGAGAAGAGGAGGCAGAAGAGAGTATACTAAAGGAATCAGGGTCAAGCGGGTTGGTATGTTTTAGTGAATGTTCTCGTATAGAGGCGTGTTCTGGTTTGGAGATAGGAATGTTTTTTCTGTATTATCGATACTCCGATATGCTTAGCGATCCTACATCTTAATTGTAGACTTGTTCGGCCTACATAGCGACTTTGGCAGGTCGCACAAGTGAATTCATAAATGATGGAGGAACGCAGGCATAATGGGAGCGATTCATTGTGTCGAAGGAAAGTATAAACTCCAAGAGGATTAGAATTAATTAGGAGAAACTTTCACTGGGAAAAGTATCTATTAAGAGTCGAGTGTAAAGCTTTGTTGAATTTGGTGTTATCAAGTGGAAGATAAGTCATTTTTAAGAATACTCGTATTTTTATTTAGGGACAGTTATTAGAAAGGTTTTGCGAGAGAACTTTTTAGATAAGAAATTGGAAGTAAGTCTGTCAAAAAGGTGGTCTGGGAAAAAATTAGAATGAAAAAAGCTCCTAAGATATTCTATTTTGGAATGAAAGTGAAACCAATTTGAACTGATTTTGTAAGATGTGTGTATACTGTTTATGATGGAGGAATGTTTAAAATTAGTAGGAGTACAACTAAAGAAGTGGGTGCCAAGTTTGGTGGTAGTGGGTTTCCTGTAAACTGATGTGTTAAATTTTGAACCAATTTTTGAAACGATGACATCCAGAAAACAGATTTTATTGTATTGTCTCCATGGAAAATTTAATATTAGGGTGTTGTTGATTTAAATAATTTAAAAATAATGGGGCATGGTCTTTGTGTTTAAAAATAAGGAAGCAGTCGTCGATAAATCTTTTAAACACTAACGGTTTATATTCAACGGGACAGTCCCTTAACCAGTTTTTTTCGTTGTCGGTTAAAAAAGCATTAGCGAAGCTGGGACCCAATGGAGAGCCCATGGCCATTCCATCGTGTTGAATGTACAAAATCTCATTAAAAAAGAACACTGTATTTTCAACGGACAATTTTAATAAAGTAGAAAAAAAGAGACTTGGTTAGACCTAAAATGCTATCTTTGATTGAAAAAGGGTATCGGTTATGATTTTGCAAGTTTCCATGACAGGTACATTTGTAAATAAAGACTACATCGATGAAGGCCAAACTGGATGTCCAATTTCTCTCAACATAATTCGCTGATGATGGTCATCGTTAATGACTGAAACTTCCGGAAAATAAAATGTTCGTAACCATCGCATATATCTTCATATTCCTGCTACGAATAAGGTTCCCAAGGAACGACTCCATCACCAATATATATATATATATATATATATATATATATATATATATATATATATATATATATATATATATATATATATGTAGAGGTGGGCGTAATTTGAAAAAGTTTGAAGTCCAATTAGCGATTACCGATTCGCCAGCTCGTCAAGTCCGATTCGATTATCCGATTTGGGTGCCAAAAAAATAAACATTTTATTTTAATTAAAATATAATATAATAAAAAAAACTATACAGGATATATTACACAAAATACACACAGTAATACTAATACATTATCTCAGAGAAAAAAATAGGGTCAACTAACAACTTTGTTCCATATATACCTCATAATATTTAGTCTTCGACTCTACTCTACTCTAGGCCCGCTAGCTTAGTCCTCGTCTTCCTCCTCCACCTCGTGGGGCTTCTTGAGGTGGAAGTTGCCCTTCATGAAGACGAGAGCCTCGAAGATTGGTTCAGGTAGGGCCGCCCTCTTAGGCCTGAGGATGTCCGACCCATTGCTGAACACGCGATCGACCGAGGCGGAGCTCGGGAGCGGTGTATTACACAAGCATCACGGAACTCGAGCGGGAAGAGATTGGGCGAGAGCACCGGGTTCTCCCTCAGCGGCTTCCTCGACCAGTTGTTGGCCTGTTCCCTGACCTTCTCTTCGAGGCTCTTCTCTTGCTGCCCATCCTCCATAGCGAACAGGTAGTCCGTGCTGCTGGAGCCTGGCTGGGGTCCCTGCTGGGAGGGGGTGGGGGGGTCCAGGTGCTCGTCCGGCCGGACGAGGGGGAGAAAGTCTCTGATGAGCCTGTCCCTCACCAGGTCGTAGTAGACCTCATTGTCCTGTCTCCTGCAGATGGCCCTGACTGTGGCGAGCTTGTGGTTGGGGTGAAGTGACGTAGCCATCAACAGGTCCATGTCCATAAAGAGGTGGCTGAACCTGCAGTGGAAGAAAAGTTTTAAAACAAATTCAATGGCGGAGGTGGGCCACCAGATTCTGGACATGGACAATGCTGTGGTCGCGCGACAGCGCCTCCAGGGAGTCTTTGAGCATTTGGAGGTGGGGGAGAAGGCACCCTTATATATGCCTTGTCCTCGCCCTGAAGTACGTCTAGGCAGGCGGCGAGGGGGCGGTCACCTTGACGTACTCCGACTAGATCTGCACGTCGTCCTGCGTGATGTGCGGCAGGGGGTGGGGGTGCTGCTGCTTACAGATATGGTTCAGCTTGTTCTTCTTGTCCAAGTCAAGCACCCCGGTCAGCAGGCACTTGTAGGCGTCTTGGCTAGAATTTCACCTGGTGACGCCAGGGATAACAAGATACTTGCCCAGAGCGGATTTAATGTCATTGGCGGTCACTGTCTTTCTGTTCTGGGCCTTGGCGACCGGCTTGTTTAAGGCCGGCCTAGGCTGGGTAGTCCAGCCGGGCACGTTCTCCACATCCCTGGAGGACAGCAGGTTCACTGTTTGTGCGGCAATGATTGGGAAGCTGAACGACCTATTCCTGCTGGTTCACCTCCTCCAGGGCGTCTGACACCAGGATGGTGCTGGTGTGCACCACCTTTGCGTCCACCACGTCTTGTCCTTGCTGCTCGGCATCCCGCTCGATGTTGCGGTTAAAGACGCTGATGTAGTTCGCGGCATTGTCAGTGGTGGTGCTGACAACCTGAAAAGCAAAATAATGTTTTAAAACAAAGTTTAATTTCATTTATCAGTATGAACTTGAAGTATGATTCCAAAGTCAATACGATAATAGTCATCACTTCATTATTTTTACAGACTTCCTCAGTTCTCTTCAAATTATTAAGGAAAAACATACATAATATATTTCACGCAGACTACAGCATCAAATTCATACAGTATTACAAAGTAAAAATGTAGAATTTTGCTGGATACCTGGTCAAATACAAAGACAAATATGCAAAACCTTTCTTTTGATGCCGAATTCGTTGTGCAGCTCAGATATCGCCTCTGTCAGGTAGGTTCTTCGTCTAGCTCACGGTCATCTCCTTGATCCTGAGGACGGCGGAATGCCTCTTGAAGGTGACCTTGTCCAGCCATGTCACCGTTATCCCCAGGAAGGCCCTGTTGCTTGCCGACCAGCTGTGAGCTGTGGTGGCGACGAAGTCCGTCAGGTCGGCCTTGGCCTAGTCCCCCACCACTCTGATCTCTCGGGTGAGCTTCCCCAGGATGGGACCTTAAACTGTGATCAAGCCTACGCCCACATGGCCTTATTGTGTTCATTGTCTGTCTCTGAGGCAGGCTTCATGCAGCCAATGAAGGACCTGAAGCAAAGTAAGAAGTTTTAGAATAAATTTATAATTACAAGATTTATTTTATTCATCATATCATTTTTTATATAAGTGTATGAGACATATAAATTGTTAAAACATGTTTAATAAGTAAAAACAGAAAACTGTTAACAGTTTAAACTATCTATATTCAATTTAATGAATTTATTAATATTATTCAATCATTCAGTGTCTAAACTGAGTTTCACAGTTTTAAAATTAAAACACTTAAAAATAAAAAAATATATTGATACTTTAACTTGAAAAATTAAAATTACTCACCTATAGTACAGGCCGAGGCACTTCTTCAGGGAGAACTCCTTGAAGCTCTCCTCTATGCTAGCCTGCCTTCTGGTCGCGGCCGCGTTTGCTGGCTCCCTCGAGATCTGCCTTGAGGTCGTGGACTTGACCAGTGTGGTACCTCTTGTAGTGTATCTAAAAAGTAAAAACAAAAATAAATTAAAATTCATATAGTAAAAACTAAATATAAATGCCTAACTTTTAGTCTGTTTAGGCTTTGTCAAATAATTATGAATCTTGGTAAAAAAGTCTTTAAATATATTATTAAATAAAATAAATTTAAAGTCACCTTCAGGTTTGAAGTTGTTCCTTGCTGAATTTTGAATGTCTTTGAGCACTTGGTACAGGTAGCCTTCTTGTTGTCCACGACCTTGAAGAACAGGGCGATGTGCCTCCGATTGTTCTCCTGGCTGAGGCTGGAGCTGTCTGTCTCCATCGTGGCTTTGCTCTCAGCCGACTCGTTCGAGTCCAGCGACATCCTGCTCTCACTGCGCGAGAGCGGAAGGGTCAGGGTATCCTCCACGCCCCCCATGATGTTGTCATTGACCGCCGCCACCTGGTCGCTGTGCTGGGAGCCCAGTGACTTCTGATTTGCGCCGCCTGCGTTCCTGTTCATGGTCTGGGGAGTCAGAAATCTTTCCATACTGGATGTAACAGACGCGTCTTCGTCCGCTATCAAAGGTGTAAATAAAACTCCGTCTTCGAAAAGGCTACTTCTTTTGCACGCGCTAAATTCTTTAAAAAAATTCAGTATTTAGAAACAAAATTACAAAACGCACAAATAAATGCTAACTAGCAACAAACAAGTGCGCACAAGTAAGAAGCCAGTGCGCACGAATACATGATGAAACTTGTATGAAATGGCTAATTCTCAAACTTTAAGCTTGATTTATGGTTACTTTATGAAACTAATAGTCTAAATACGATCATATGAATACCATTCGAAATACTAAATGCAAATATTAATGGTGCAACTTACTGCCGTTGGGGTCTGTAACAGAAGGATTACTTCAAAGCGTTTACAAGTGGTAGCAAGGGAGCAGGGCAGCAACAACTTGCTCTCACGACAACTGGCTCTAAACTGGTGCGGCGCGTCATTTAATCGATATGAGACGCGTACGAAAAACGAAAACTAAACACGTATTATACCTACTTTATACTTGTAAAATAAACCTTTTTATTATATATGATTTAATAATTAATCATGATATTTTACGCGCTATATTATACAGAAAATACGAAAGTGTAAATAGAATAGAATAAAAGAAAAAAATATTTACTTGCGAAAAATCTAGAAAAATTTATTAAGAAACTGCTATTGCGAAAAACAAAGACGACGTCGACCTGGATTAATCGTAAATCGCTTTAAATTTCGGCAGTCTGATCGCGATTATCCGATATCATTTGGCGGGGGTTAGGCCGATTTGATTATCAGATTAAAAAATGCAAGTCCGATTAATCGGATAATCGGACTTCCAAATCAGGCCGCCCACCTCTGTATATATATGTGTGTGTGAATGGGTGAAGGAAGCAAAACATCCGGAAACACTCTGGAGTTTTTTATTGACGTTTCGCCTTTCAGCTTCTTCAAAACAGAATTACAAAAGAAAGGAGTTCGCTCTCTATATATCTAGGCAGATGTCATCCCGTATCACGGCTTATTCGAGTTGGCCGGTTGATGTTATCGAACTCTGTCCGCAAGAACTCGTCCCGGTGATTGGTTGACCTGCCAGAGATAATATGCGCTGCTTCAATCATTCTTCTCTATCTTTTTGCTAAACCCTTATGAGTTACTTTCATCCCACCCCAATTAGGCAAATTACCGTATTCATCGATATGTATTACCAATAAGTTTGATGTTCTATGATCTCTAATGTCCCTTCTATGTTCATTAATCCTAGTCTTAATATCCCTTCCTGATTCACTATAATAACTGCGGTCACATCCGTCACATACGTTTTTAGCTGTCGAATTCCTATGCTTAACTAACTCCCCAACTCAGGTTCCCGCAGAGTTAGCTATTAAAATACCTGCCTTCCTAAGAGACCTGTTCAATCTCACTTCCACCATAGAGTACGGAACAGAAAGGTACCTGACCCCTTTTAATCCCTTCCCGGCGGGCCTATTACCTTCCTCCGCTTCTGTGAGCCTGCTTCTCTACTTATACGAGGCACGGTCAATAAGTTTTGCGAATTGGTAGAGCAAAACAGAGGAAGGGGGATGGCTGTTTGTGGGGGTGAAAGGACAAGTTATGGCAACTCAGTACCTGCAGCCGCACGATCATGCCTCGTCTATTTAAGAAGCAGTAGCTGATCGCAGATCGTCAGTCACAAATTTTTCAACAATGGAGAAGGTTGAGCACCGCGCAGTGATCAAATTTTTGACCAAGGAAGGCAAGAATGCAAAAGATATCCATGAATGCATGGTAGCAGTGTACACCGAAACTGTCCCTTCCTATGTAACCATTGCTCGCTGGAATAGGGAGTACCGCCATGTTGTGAGTCCCTTGAAGATGAGACCCATCAGATGTGATCAATGAGGACAATGTGGCCTGTGTGGAGAGGATCATCCTCGAAAATCGACGGGTGAAGGTCGAAGAAATCGAGCGAGAACTTGGAATATCACATGGAAGTGTTATCAACATCATCCACGACAATTTGGCCATGACTAAGGTCTCTGCCCGTTGGGTCCTTAGAAACCTCACGCCCCATGATCGACTTCAACGTCGTCAAAGTCCACAAGGCCAGAGTTGTACAAGCTGCCCTGCGCAAGTGCGGATTCGAGGAGCTCAACCATCCGCCCTACAGTCCAGATCTGGCCCATAGCGACTACTTTTTATTTCGCCAGCTCAAGGCTACACTGCGTGGACGCCGGTTTGGGGACGATGAAGATGTCCAGCTTGCCGTCCAAGAGTGGATTAAACAGCAGTCGGGAGATTTGTGGTTGTCGGGAATTCGAAGCCTCAGGGACAAGTGGCGCAAGTGCATTGAAGTCGAGGGTAGTTATATTGAAAAATAATAAAACTCTTTTCCTCATATCCTTATATCCGAATTGCAAAACTTATTGAACGCCCTCGTGTATATATATATATATATATATATATATATATATATATATATATATATATATATATATATATATATATATATATATATATATATATATATATATATATAATTTCAAAAAGGGTTGGTAACCCTGACTTAATTCGTGAGATTGTTACTCCCGCTCTCCCGAGCGTCTTAAGATTAACATGAGGTTCATTCGTTGTCCTCCCATCGGTGAATCAGACCTTTGCAACTCCGTTATAATATATTTAACAATCTATGTATCCAATTAATCTATTTATCATCCCATAAATAAATTTAAACTATAATCTATTTAACAATTCCTAAATAATAATTACCAATCGAATTACCAATTTAATTGCAATTAATTAATTACTATTTATCAACTAAATCAATTACTAATTGTCAATCAATTTCTCAATTTATAATCTATTTAATATTTCATATTTATTAATTGTAAATCCATTCTCGTTAACTTATGCAAATTTAATTCACCCGCGTAAATTCAATCCAATCAAACTGCTACTATATAAATTCACCTTTAAATAATTTAACTGTTTATTCAACAATATATATTTTCCTTAACTCTTTGTTTTTGATTCACTTATTCTCCAACGTCGCCTAAGTTTATGCCTAAGAAAATTCTTCTGCAAAATTCCGTCTTCACGTTAGCATTTAACTTCATTATGAGCTGAGCTATCTACAATATTGACGCAATAATCACCTAAAGCCCTATAAATGGTGCCCAGAATAGTTTAATTATCTCCCATCCATTCCTTCATTCGTAATAATAAATTAATTTTCACCGTCACGTGTAGTATTTTTCGGACTACGCATTCCGTCGCCTCACTCAGTCCCATTTTTTTCTCGCGTGGACTCATATTTTTCACGAGTGACTTTTCGACACGTGCTCGTTTTCTATCCTTAGTGATTTTAGCATCCTTAGGTGATCCCTTAGTAAATTCGTAAAATTAATTATAATATGCAGTAATAAATTCAAAGAGGGACCAATTTGCTATAATTTTTTTTCACATTTTTACGTTTAAGCGCGTGAATTGAATTTGTACATACACACACACATACACATACACACTTTTATTTTTCTATAAATGGCTTATAACGGAGCCCTAAACTACGTCCCAACTTCGATCACAGTAACAACCACCCAAGCATCTTCCCCAGCAACACCAACGACGTATTCATCCACCTTTGCCCCCTACTCAACCATTCTCCCTCATTCACCTCCCACTCAACGCCCTTTCTCATCTCCCTCGTCGGTTCATCTTCCGCCATTCGATCCACAAAATACCATTGGCTGGTGGGAAATGGTGGAGCTCATCCTCTTACACCAGGCAGTTCTTGAAGACCATAGAACAATCGCCGTAGCCCAGAGATTACCTCTAAGTATTTTTTCCACTTTTAAAAGTATTCTGCTTGATGGGGTAATTTCTGGTTCTTGGCGAAGGTTAAAGAGGGCGTTCATGGAGGAATTTGGGAGATCGCAAATTGAGGACCTCCGTATCATACTGGATACTCAGGAGATGGGGGGCAGGCCCCCACGCATTTTCTGAACCATCTAAAGGACCTGGCACATGCAAAGGGGGCACAGCTCGACCAACTCGAGCCACTCATAACGGAGATATTCATCCGTGGGATGCCTGATCAAATTAAGCCACTCATACTAATGTCCTCCCGATCGAACGTAGATAAGATGGCAGAGGCGGCTGATGCCCTGTATAATAATCCAGTCGTTAGCTGGGAAAATGATGTAAATAGGGGGCGTAGCACATCATACAACTCTAATGTTAAACACCACTCACATGTATCCATTTTCTCAGGTTCTGTTACCGGCCGAAACTCCTTGCAATGGGCCAGAACTCACTCAGGACGAATCCCCCAAGGCTTCGGGTCTTTTATCCGTTCTGGAGAGGATTGAAATGGATATTTGTGCCCTAAAGGTGCGAACGAGTCTTCACCGAGAGCAACATCGTGAGCAGGACGGAGGAGTCAGACGTCGTTCCTCCTCCCGAAAAACGCAACACCAACGAGGGAATTCCACACAAGAGGTGAGGCACAGCAGTTTCATTTCAAACCTAGGCCTAATTCCCCCTATCCTGACAACTCTCAGGGTAGCTGCTGGTGCCATGCTGATTATGGGAACAATGATGTCCGCTGTGTTCAGCCTTGCAGTTTTTACCGGGCATCATCTCATGCCCACAACTTTAACCATTATTCTGGTCGTGCTGCTCATACTGCTATTTTTCAGCCTTTAAGTTTTTGCTGGTACAACCTCAAATTTGGTGAAAAAGTAGAAAAATGCTTAAGCCCATGCTCGTACCATCAAAATGCTCAATCTTCATCTCAAGCTATGCCTAGACTAACTTCACCTTCAAACCTAAAAGATTCTATGGGCTCTCTTGCCCAACTTTTACCTTCAGCACAAGGAACTTTAAACAGAATTCACAAGTGATACGTGGGTCTGTCACCTCTGCAACCTCATCCCTTCATCAGGTCGATCGTCCATTTAGTATTCATGACCGACTCTCTGGTTTCTCCTTCCTGGTTGACACTGGCGCTCAATGCAGTGTCATTCTAGCCTCTTCAATCGAAAAAGCTTACATTTCTTCTGATCTTGTCATTAAAGCTGCCAATTCATCGGGCATAAGGACTTATGGGAGGTGTATTCCCTCTATCTCTCTCGGGTTGCGTCGTGTTTTCCCATGGACATTCATCATTACCGACGTCGACATTCCAATTTGGGCCTCGATTTCTTTTCCGCGCACGACATTCTCGTCGATTCTCTTTTGCCGCAAACTTATCGACAGAACCACGATATCAACAGTTGCTGGTTCCTTCTTTCCTTCCACCAGCTCTCTCTTCTCTGTTCGTCTCCCTACAACAGCCTCCCACTTCCAGCAACTTTTGCGGGAGTTCCCAAGCCTCTGTAAGCCTTCTTCTAAGGAGGGACCTATTAAGCACAATGTGGTGCAGAGAATAGAGACCGCAGTAGGAACAGTTTTCTTACGTCCCTGTCGACTGGCCCCGGATAGACTTGCCCTAATGAAGCAGGAATTTAAGTTCATGATGGAGGCCGGGATCGCTTCCCCATCCACCTCCCCATGGGCTTCACCGCTTCATGTAGTACCTAAGTCTACTCCGAGGGAATTCAGAGCTGTAGGTGACTACAGGCGACTCAATGCCTATACAGTTACGAATAGGTATCCTCTGCATTTCTTATCGGATTTAACTCCACTCTCTTCGGTTGTTCCATTTTTTCTCGGCTCGATTTGTTTCGCGCTTTCAACCAAATCCCGATTCACCCTGATGATATCCCTAGGACGGCTATCACCACTCTTTTCGGTCCCTTCGCCATGAACCGAATGCCTTACGGGCTTCGTAACAGTGGTCAGACCTTCCAACGCTTCATGGATCAGGTTCTGAGAGGTCTTCCCTTCGTATTTTGTTATATAGACGACCTCCTGATAGCATCTTTGTCTTTAGAGGAGCATTTTTCTCACCTTCGCCAGATTTTTGAACGTTTAGATCAGTATGGTATCGTACTCAACACTTCTAAGTCTATCTTTGGTGTCACACAGCTCTCCTTTTTTGGACACCACATTTCCCCTGCAGAAATTTGTCCTCTCGAGGACAAATTTGAAGTTATCCGGGCTTTCCCCCGACCTTTTTCACTAAAGCAACTTCGTAGATTCTGTGGGATGGTAAACTTTTACCACAGGTTTATTTCCAACATCTCCCACATTATGCAGCCTCTCTACGAATTGCTTTCCAAGTCCAAGAAGAACCTTCCTCTTTCCTGGTCCCCCGAAGCTAGCGAGGCTTTCTTTCTCACCAAGGAGGCTATGGTTCCCGCTGTCACCCTGTCTCATCCTTGCCCAGGAGCTCCCATAAGCGTTGCTTCGGACGCGTCCGCTACTCATGTCAGTGCGACACTACAACAAAAGGTTAGTGACTCTTGGTAACCCCTCGCCCTCTTCTCTAAGGCTCTTCTTCCTTCCCAACAGAGGTACAGTACGCGAATTACTGAGCATATACCTCGCCCTCCGTCACTTCCAACAATACTTGTAAGGGCGTGAATTCACTGTCTTTACTGACCACAAGCCATTGGTTGGTGCTCTCGCCTCTAGTAACACCTCCTCTGTGCACTTTGCAGTTGATACTGGTCACCTTTACTTCATCCTGCACATGACAAATGATATTCGCTACGTCTTGGTTCTTCAAACGTCGTACCAGATGCGATCTCTCGCAGTTCATCTATTTCGGGCACGCAACTATCCTAAACTGCGCCCATCGATCGCGTGACAATAGCGCTTGCCCAGGAACAAGATGAAGACACGAAATTACTGCGTCACTCTTCTCAACACGTCGTTCGCGAGATCGACTTGCCGGACAGTCCTTCCAGGCGCATCCTGGTTGACTATTCAATTCCTGAGTGTCCTCGTCCTCTCATTTCTCTCGCTTACCGTCGGCACATTTTTGACCAGACTCACGGTCTCTCGCATCCTGGCATTTGAGCAACTCGCAAGCTCATCACACAACCTTATGTGTGGCCAGGTATGAACGCCGACGTGGCCAAATGGACCCGCGCATCTCTCTCTTGTCAACGTGCAAAAGTTCAACGCTACACAAAGTCCCCTCTGGCCGCTTTTCCACTTATATCGGCACCTTTTGACGCCATTCACATCAATCTGGTAGGTCATTTGCACCTTTTCGCGTGGTTGCACTTACCTTCTCACCCTGATCGATCGTTTTATTTTTTGGCCAGAGGCAGTTCCTATCTCGGACATCAGAGCTTCCACTGTAACTCGAGCCTTCGTCTCAGCATGGGTTGCTCGCTTTGGTGTCCCATCAACGATCATGACTGATCGAGTTAGCCAATTTGAATCTCATTAATGCGATGCACTCATTTCAGTGCTTGGCTTTTTTCGTCTCCGTACCACTAGCTACCATACCCAGAGTAACTCTAAGGGGGAACGTTTACATAGGACTGTCAATGGAAGCTTACGCTCCACTGACCCCAACATCACTTTGGTGGAAAAGCTTCCCTTAATTCTCTTGGGAATTCGTGCCTCCTTGAAAGAGGATTTGAATTGCTCTGTTCAGAACTCGTATATGGTACGCAACTTCGCCTTCCAGGTCAATTCTTTTCTTCCGCTGACTGTCCTCTTCCTTTCGAAATACATCCTGCTGCATACGTACACAATTTAGTACGGGCGATGTCTGAGGTAAAGCCGACCGCCACAAGAGTGCCTGCTAATCAGAAACCTTTAGTGCCAAAGGAGATGGCAACTTGCTTTCATGTGTTTGTCTGTCGCGATTCCAATCGCACATCCTCGCAACCTGTTTATGACGGACCCTCCCTCGTCGTTTCCAAGAACCTGAAATTCTTTGTACTGCAGATTGGCACCAAGCAGGATACGGTTTCCATCGATCGGCTTAAACTCGCTTTCATAGAGGCCGTTCATCTGGAGCAGACACTTCCTTCCTCTTCCACTAATATAGGTCCAGTGGTCATCCCAGCCTACCTTGCACAACCAAATATTCCTTCAACACTTCCCAACCAACTAACTCCACTTCCGAATCCTACTTCGGCTCTTTCAAATCAAACGGCAACTTTTCCTCCCACCTCTTTACTTGCAAACCCTCCACCAACCATCTCTACACCCTCCAATTATTCTTCCCAACTGCTGCCACCTCCCTTTTTGTTGCATGACCAGTCGACAGCATATGGAGAACACCAAACGCCTAACTCGCAACTCCTAACAGTCGCCTTTTCGGGAGGCCAAGAAGAATCTTGACCGACGCTCCGGTCCTCGCTCGCGACAACCTTCCGGCTCAATCGAGTGGCACTACTAATCGCCACCAGACCCGCAATCCGAGTCAGCCAATTGGCACCATAACCTGTTCTGGACGCGTTGTAAGGAGGCTTCGCCGCTATATAGACTAAGATTTATGTAAATACCTTGTGTTGTGCGAGTTTTTCCATCGGTGAGGCAGTATTGTAGCGGTCTATACAACTAAAAGTTTAAATATTTATTTCTAACTATATACATATATATACATACATACATATACATACATACATATATACATACAAATATATATATATATATATATATATATATATATATATATATATATATATATATATATATATATATATATATATATATATATTAAGAAAAATTATTGCAGTAACGCAATTAATTATGCGGTTAAAAGGCTATTTTTGGCAAACCAGTCTTCCTCAAAGCCTTTGGAAGGAGCTCTTCTCACATACACGAAAAGGTAGCACTCAAAATAGACTGCTTTGCCAAAAATAGCCTTTTAACCGCATATATATATTATATATATATATATATATATATATATATATATATATATATATATATATATATATATATATATATATATATATATATATACATAATTTCAAGGAGGGTTGGTATCCCTCACTTAATTCATGAGATTGTTACTACCACTCTTCCGAGCGTGTAAAAATTAACACGAGGTTCATTCGTTGTCCTCCCATCGGTGAATCAGACCCTCTCAACTCCGTTATAATCTATTTAACAATCTATGTATACAATTAATCTATTTATCATCCCATAAAACAATTCAAACTATAATCTATTTAACAATTACTAAATGATAATTACCAATCGAATTACCATTTTAATTGCAATCAACCAATTACTATTTATCAACTGAATCAATTACTAATTGTCAATCAATTTCCCAATTTATAATCTATTTAATATTTCATATTTATCAATTGTAAATCCATTTTCGTTAACTCATGCAAATAAAACTGCTACTGTATAAATTCACCTTTAAATAATTTATCTGTTTATTCAACAATATATATTTTTCTTAACTCTTTGTTTTTGATTCACGTATTCCCTAATGTCGCCCAGGCTTCGGCCTAAGAAAATTCTTCTGCAAAATTCCGTTTTCACGTTAGCATTTAACTTCATTTCCTTGAATAACGTAATATATATAGCTTTTGATGTTTATTGTGATCAGAGCTATCTAGGATATCTCCTCAATATGCATCCAAAACCATATACCAGCAAAGTGCCTCGTTGGCATAGTGAAAATTGTATCAAATGTCCACGCGCATATATATATATATATATATATATATATATATATATATATATATATATATATATATATATATATATATATATATATATATATATATATATATATATATGCATGTTTTATAAAATACTAGGTCTAGTTGAACCTTGATTAGCTTCTTACTTTGCTTTCCTAATTGACTTATTATTCTTTTTTCGTCTTGCAAAAGGTTATAGATAAGTGTTCCGATATTCATGGTTTATTTTAGCTAGCTGAGCTTTCGGTCACGTTTGACCATCTTCGGAACGAATTTTACACTGGTTAAACATTTTAAGGCATTATATTTATATATTAAAGATAATTTAGATAATGAAAAGAAGGGGGAATGTGGTTGACAGGAAGTAGTTAGAAAAGTTACATTTAGGAATGGGATTTCGGTCATTATTGACCGTTGATCCGTAAAGAGTTTTAAGGTTCGCTGGGTGGCGGTCAATTGGGCAGTAATCTTCGGTTTTTCTTCTTGGATTAGGATTTCTTCCAGGATATGAAGGCATATGCGGTCACTTCTCCTTTTAATAATGGTTATTTGTACTAAAATTTCTCGTGTTAGTTGAATTTCATGTTGCATGTAGTGGTTCTTGATGGCACCATTTTGCAGATACATGGTGAGTCTACGAGATAGGGATGTGGTTGTTATTCCAATGTATTTATTTGAATTATGAAGTTTGCAATCTTCACGCGAACAGGTGAATTCATAAATTACATTGGACGTTTTCAATTCTTTTTTCGAATCAACGAAACAAGTACGAAAAAAGGCTATTTTTGGCAAACACAGTCTTCATCAAAGCGCTCGGAAGGAGCTCTTCTCACATATACGTGTATGTGAGAATTATTACGTTACTGCAATAATTTTTGTTAATATATATATATATATATATATATATATATATATATATATATATATATATATATATACCGGTCAGGAATTAAACGGAAAGCCGTGAATTCAGATATCAATAAATATTTTGCGACAGTGTAATAAAAACGAACACTTCTTATTTGGAAAAGGGATTAAAACGAGACAGCTGTCGTCGCGTCAGTTGTTATAAAATTTATATCAAGAAAGCGTCAATATTTAGACGCCGTGGATCCATGACCACGGGGCAAGGGATTAACGTCGGTCGAGGTGATCCCGCTCTGCGGGCAAAGCTAAAGACAGCGGGCCCTGGAGGTAGGAAAAGGCTACGCCTTTCTCCTGCCCTATTTATAGAAGAAAAATGGAGAACGCATACTCATTCTTGATTCTAATTCTCGATCTCATAGACGCCCCGTTGTTAATTACGTTTCGTTTAGCGTAGCGAAGCTCCCGTCTTAACGGCCTAAGTCTTGTTCTCGTTACTCTTGCTTTCCTGACCGGTAGTAAGAAATTTCCCTGACCGTACTCTGTAAACGCGAGTCTCATTTTTATCTAGCTTGCTTGTTTTATTTGTTTGGAATTAAACCTTATTTTTGTTTACCCTGATTCCTTTCAGTCCTTTCTTGATCACAAACATTCGCTAAGCCCAACCAAGCAGATATATTATTTGAGTATATTGGAGTCAGATACAAACTTAACGCCACCTATCACTTCATTCTGAGACAATAGGGATCTCACGAAATATCCTCGTCATTTTTAAACCATAACTGAAACTGTTACCTTTACCCTGGACGGCCTTTCTCCTCATACCATAAAGTGGTATCCCGTGATCGTTCCTACTTCACGCTATAAACGTAATGGTAATGTGTCCTTCTTGCCTCAACATTAACTGGCAACCCCTGCGTCTCTACCAACAAACTGGTAACCAGTGGCGTTTCCCCTATACGTATAAAACTTTGGTTCCCTTCGCCTATAGACCATCTAGATATTTTAGTTTCATGAAGGCTTTCTTAATATAGTCAAATTCATCATTCAAAAGGCTTTCGCTAGAAATGCGAATACCCCTTAAATAAAACTCAATGACTACCCCTGTCTTCGTTTTCTTACCATGTTGAGAGAGAAAATGAATAAAATCGTCCTTATTCTTGGCTTTCCTTTACACGTTAAGTTTTGCTCTATCGTCATCCCTATGGACCAACGTGTCCAGGAAAGGAATTTTATTGTTTTCTTCTTCCTTCACGAGAAACTGGATGTCCTCATCTAATTCGTTCAGCAGCTCCAATTTGTGGCCTATATCAATACTCGCTGGAATTACGGCCAGGACATCGTCTACGTACCTCTACCAAAGTGAATCACTCCCCATAACTCTCGTCAATTTCTAAGTCTCTAGAACTTCCCTGAACAAGCATGCCATAATAGCACTAAAAGGCGATCCCATGGTTAGTCTCCTGTGCTTCCTATACTCGTCTTCCTCAAAGGTGAAATCACCAAACCTTACACATAAGGATATTAACCTGATATAATCCCTCTTATTAATAGGTAGATCAGAGTCCTAGATGTTGGCTACTAATTTCTTCACTGCCTTTAAGGCACCATCTACTGGAACATTGTTGAATAACGCCTTCACATCAGAGCTAACGAGTTTCCTTCCCCACTTTGGCTAAAACTATGTACCTCCTTCCCCATGAATGTTTCTCGTAAAGCGTAACTGTTGCTAGCCCTCCACCTAGTCTTTAGACTCACATGAGGTAACCCTCGAAGGTGGTCGTGAGACCGTCCTAGGTTATTCTTAATGCCGTCTCCTGAACATCAAAGGTAGCTTAAGCTCCCATGCCCCCACCCAAGGCAGGTTTCGAACCTGAGGGAGAAGAAGAATCGCAAAGCGAGCCCAACTTTCCTTAATACGTCCTCGAAGGTGAAAGCGACCGGAGTTCTACCCCTGGTCTTCTCCTTGAATAGAGTCCCCGCATCTACTCCTAGCTAGTCATGGAAGCCATATTTCTTCAATAGAATTTTTGTGGACTCTAGGCCAACCGAGGAAAGCTGTGGAGGCTCGTCTCCTCCTGTTATCCGTTAACTGGCTGTTAACAGGAGACAATACTCGACTCTTTACATAATAATGAAGCTATAAGGATTATTCGACCCCATCACCACGGGGTTAGGGTATGGCAGTAAGATGCGCGATTTACACTCAGCCTGGCATCTCCGTTCTTCTATTCGCCATAAATTCCTCATTTCAGCAGTGCATCTATACCTGGCTAAGAGGTATAGTTATTTCTGCGTACACACTAGAATCATACGACATCTACGCGGGCGACTTCCGTCGTGTCGTGGCAGAGTTACCGACGCCCTTTCCTCTGCTCGAATAATTGAACGGTAGACACCTCCTCTGGTGGCTTACACAATAAAACACATGGGTTAGGTCTTTGCTAACCTGATCGACGAGCAGGGAGTATTCTAAATGTGGATAGATTTACGCATCACTGCCCGTAAACTGCTTCATTTTCTTGTTTTGATCTATCCCTGTGCTCTCCGGATACACAGCCTGATTTTAGGTAGGGAAGGGGATCGATGACCTTCATGGTAGTAACGACTTTCCCATTCAACTATCATTTTTGGGGCAGCTACCTCCTAATAAATCTTTTTGTGGTTCTTGGAGCGGACGTGGTGGATACTCATCGTTTCCTTGGTCTTGTGTTTGACTAACGCCTCACCTGGAAGGCTCATATTTGCAGCCCTAGGGCCAATTGTACCTGTGCTATGTAAAATATTCATTTTTTTGACAGTCAACACTATGGGTGCTGATAGGCTACATACGAGTATCTCCTGTTTCATTGTTCCTCAGTTCATTCAAAGCTTGACTATGGATGCAAGTTTTACGTATCTGGAATAGGGTTTGAATTGCGCTAGTTAGATAGAGCTATCACACTGTTCTCCTTCTGACAAACGGTACATTCCACATGTCCCCTATTGTAACTTGAGCCACGCCGTGTACAGTGAATTATGTGTTCGTACGTGCTGATCCAGAGTCTTCCTCAGTCGCCAAACGGCGCTCATTGTATCCACTGTCGATCTCGACGATGCTTATGCCATAAAGAAACACTAACCATACCTTAAGCCCTTCATATTTAGGGCTAGAAACCCCTTTTGAGAGGTTAGTGTAGCTCTCGGGCCGGGTGTGCGTATAGTTCTTCTCTGGATACCACCCTGGAAGTTACCACCTAGGACTATTTGTCGTCACGCCTCTGTTCACAAATCTTCCATAGCGCAGTGAGTATTGCGCTCGACCACTTTGGAGCACATTGCTTTGCCACTTTGGATCTGTGCCAGTATATAAAAAAGGCTTAATGTCAGAAGAAGGGATTGGTTTCCACGCATTATCCCCTCTGTTTGAAGTCAGCGGTGCTAGTCTTAATGCCGGGCCTGGTAACGACTGCGAAGATTCCCCAGACTCATACACTACGTGAATAATGCGGGACATTTTGGGGGACTAGACAATAAGGAGTACGGAGCGCTTCCTCAAATGGCGGTGTCTCCTGCGATTGTATCTAATTCTAAAACGATAGAAAGCGAGCTAAAGCAGTATAGGTTATTATTATTATTTGGAGCAGGTATAAAACACTAAAATTTAAGATGATTATGGAGCGGCAAGGCATAAAAGGGTACAAGCTGCCCCTAAAGTACAAAAAGTGGTAAGGCTTAAAATAAAAGGGATTGAAAGATGAAAAGGAGGGTCCAGGGACAACAAACAAATGACATACCACGGCTTAGCCTAGCTAAAATCGAAAATGAAGCTAGAGAGGAGCTATTGCCCACCACCAAGAGAATAAAGACTCGGGCATACTAATATTAAATTTCTAGTCGATTGAAAAGGTATATTTACAAGCTATAAAAGAGTGAAAAAATCAGAGATCTTATTAGAAGCGGAAGAAGGAATTAGTAATAAAAGAGGGGCCCTCAGCTAAGAGGAAGCGCAGTGGGACGCGTAAACTAGATGGGAAGTATTACGGACGGAGGGCAGAGATGGGCTGTCAGCCGAACAAAAGATGGCGTACTGATATGGGAAACGAACAAAGGGGGCATAAGTGGGCGATGTGAGGCCCATCGCTATTCACTAAATGCACGCGTGTGAGGAGTGTGTGGCCGATTCGCAGGTTGCTACAGGACCACCTCAGAACTCCAACGAAGTTTATAACAGCTAGCCCGCGGTAAAACGAGGGCTCAACGGAATGTAGTTTGTTACCTATGCAGCCAACGCACTCTGACTGCCAGAGTTACCGAATGTAGTCCTTATTAAGAGGATAAAAGTCACGATAAGGCAAACTGCAATAACTCAAGTAAGAACATGACGTAGTGTGGATGAAAGTGTCGAATCATATCATGATGGATCCCGTTAAGACCAGGAGAATTAGACCCACAAAAGGGCAATGCGGCATGCATTGCAACTCGTGGATGGAGAACAAGGCATTGTAAGGACGGTTGGAGTTTGTCGCAAAGTTAAGTGGATGGGACACTGCGTTTTATTTATAGGCTAGAAAATATAAAAGCCTTACTGTAAGGTCTAACACTGCAAACGGCATGGAAATGGTTAGGAAAAGTGTTGCTGATCACCAGGCTGTCATTCACTAAAGATCCCTGCAAATTGAAGGGAGGGGGATATTATGGCTGGCATAACGATCACGGATTTTGTTAATCCTTTTCCAGATCGTTGCGGTAAGGGTCATAGAGGAAATCGATGAAACGTAACGACGCCATGAAGTTCGGCGAGCTTGACGCAGGGTTCCTTGACAAAGCGCCCGAGCTTAGTTTTGTTTTGTTAGACTTGTTTGGATTTCGCCAGGTTGTAACACAAGGTGGGGTTCCACCAAAATCTGGCATTAGCTAACTTGTAGTTTTTGATCGCTCTCGCACAGACCGAGGTCCACCAGGGCACAGTTGAGCGATCTGTTACGGGTCGCCTTCGGGTAATGGTCTGTGTGGCCGCGTTGTTGATAATTGATGTGAATTACGCCACTACCGCGTCCACATCATTGAAGGGCCCTAAGAAGGCACTTGTGAAAGACGTCTCTCGGAAGCCTTCCCAATCAGCATGGCCTAAGTCCCACTTGAGAGGCATGGTTGTATGAGGGCTAGAATAAATTACTGACAAGATAATCGGAAAGTGGTCACTCCCATAAAGGTCATCAAAGGGTGACCACCGATAATCAGTGAGATTATAATGAGAACAGAGAGACAAGTCCACATAACTAAAAGAGTCTGTCTGGATATAATAAGTAAAATCACCATTGTTTAAAAATGAGAGAAAGTAAGGTATAAAAGAGTCTAAAACACTACCTTTGACATTATTAGTAATGTCGCCCTAATATGGGTGACTGGCATTAAAATTCACCAGTAATAAAAACGAGGCCAACTGATCTACAAGTTCTAAAAGGTCGAATTTTAACAAGGGTAGAGAAGGAGAGAGATAAATAGAACAAAAGGTAAAAAAAGCCTCGAAAGAAAAACCCTCACAGAAACCCATTGGATGGTGGTGTGAAGGAGGAGGCGAGATACATGGTGGGATGACGAAACCATAACTAACAACTCACCATGAGACGTGCCCCTGAAAGGAGCAATAGAGTTGAAAATACGCAAACCTGGCACCACCGGGAAAGGGTGGATGCCCAGTTTGTTCTCTGGAAGACAAACAAAAGCGGGATAGAGAGTCATGAAAAGGATTTTGAGTTCTTTCGACTTGACAAGAACGCCTTGAAAATTCCATTATTAAATGGAAGATATTATGTGAGACGGTAAGATGCCACAGTCGATTTCCCTTTCTCCTTTGTGGCTGAGGTTGAGTTTAAACTGCGTACCGAAGAGCTGATGGGAAGTAAAGCAGATTCCGAAGAGCCTGCTGTAGCAGAGGTACAGATCCTGGAAAGAACGGTAACGGGAAATAGCTTCGTGGGCCGAGGACGCTTTCGATTTCTGACGGGTTGATCCAACATGTTGGAATATGATCGGTTTCCATCTAATCATGAGTAGGAGGGTGAGTGGGTAGAGCAGGCGATTGGCGCAAAGTATGAGATACCGGAAGGATTTCTGCAACCGTTTTGACAGGTAAGGGGCCTACGGCCGGTGAAGAACCGGACAGGTTTGAAGACGAAGAATATTGAGCAGCAGGAGAAGAGTCCATTAAAGCCTTTTAAGGCTCAACCAGATAAGCTCCAAAAGCAGCCCACTTATTGTTGTCCCACGAACCAGGTGAGAAATTCTTCGACTTATCACGGCCCTTAGGTCACGGAGCTGGGTAGAAGAACCATCACTAGCCAACCCCAAAGTTTTTTTTAAATAACGTTTAATGTCGGTCCTGAGTGGCGGTCTTGACCAAACCCACCGAGGAAAGGAGAACAACCTTAGGTATCTTGGTGTGAGAGCGATGCTCTGTAGGTGTACGGGAATACTTCTGACATTAGCGGTACATGGGAAATGAGATGCTACAGGTGTGTTGAAACTCGAACGTGATCGGCGGTTTCGTTCAGCGTCACGCAAAATAGCTGAGAAAAGATGGCCAAAAAGGGAAGTTTGTGCTCGAGCACGTTGACGAACCTCTCTCACGTCCAAACGCAGAGAGTCGCGCAAAGTGAAGACCTTCTTTTCAAATAATAAGATTGGGCAGGTTTTCGAGACAGCACTATGAGCACCATTGCAGTTGCCACAGCGTGGTGCTCTGGCATATTCAGAGCCATGGTAATCAGAACCATAATTCACACAGGAACAGGGGTGCCGACAGGCACGACCAACATGTCCAAATTGGTTGCAGTTAAAACCTATATTATTCTACAATATTCCAATGGCTTTTAAAAAATAAAATTGACAATTTTTGACCATGCTTTAAAAAAAATGAAAGCCTACCGTCTTTCATATATCCTCATTCTTTTCCCGAATAAATAATACCTTAGCATTATTTTCCAAATGGGAAAATTAATAATTCAGTGCCCTACCTACCTAGGCAAAACTTTGGGATCAAAATAGACTTTACATTTCCTTTAGTTACGAATAATTGCGAAATAAGAAGAGAAAAAGTAAAATTTTGTTACATAGTTTTTTTCCTTTGCGCAATTATTTTGAGTTTGCCGACTTCATTAATGTAACCTCTTCTCACTTACTTCAGTATTAATTAACCAGTTTTTATGTGAGATCCTCGTTGACTAGTATGCTAGTTATGAAAGCCAGCGATCTTAATGCCAGTGATTTATTTTCCAATCATGATAATATTGGGGGGGAGAGGGGAATAAAATCTTGATTTAATGAAACTTGCAGTAGGTAAACAATCTGTAAGGGTGCGAAGATGTATAAGAGAAAAACTTCCTTCCAAAGCGAGAATATAAATAGCCCATTAAATTACCAAGTCAAAACGGACTTTGCTGTAGCGTAATGGTAGATTTCTGACGGGTAAACGACCCAAGATCGAACCCCAAAGTCCACAATTTTTACAAAGAAAATTCTCGAAGAAAACGGAGACCACGAAAAATGCTTTAAGGACAACTCAAGAAATCAACTCAAGAGAAAACCGCTGTCAAGGAAAAACGGAAAGAAAAAGACTTCAAGGGCTAACTCGTCTCAACTCATCTCATTTTTGACCCATTTTGAGAGAATCTTTCAGATCAATAGATGGGATCTCGAAAATGATGGCATCGCTCGCTTACTTCCCCTCCTAAATGCCAAGTTAAGGGATATCTTCGTATCCCTTCCCCCGGAAGCAACTTTGGACTATTCCACGTTAAAGTCCGAATTGCTAGCCACTGTTCATATGAATAGCGAGTTCTACCGCTCCCGATTCCACCAGGAAAGGATCCGCCCTAGCCAAACATTTCGACAACACGGGTACATCATCCAAGACATCTTCAGTGTTGGCTGGATGCGTGCAGGATTCCCCAGATCTACAAATCCTTTCTGGACTTCTTCCTTAGGGATCAGTTTTTAGCTGCCGTGGCTCCCGAAATTCGCGCCTTCATTAAGGATAGACGTTGCGCCACTTTAAAGGAGTGCTTGGAAGAGGCCGATGTTTACGCGGGTAGTCACGATTTATACCCTAAGGATGTTAAAAAGGCTCCCCAATAGCCCCCCAAACTAAATTTTATGGCCCTTAGACCCCCCCCCCCCCTAAATTGGTTCCAAGATTTACCAAAGTTTCTAGTCCCTCGAAGCTAAGAAACTTCCATCCATATGAACACCGAGACGTTAAACCCCTAGTTTCTTCTCGTCTGGTTGTGCCGTACCAAAAGAACCCGATCGTCTGCTACACCTGCTGAGTTCCCGGCCATTACCGCACGAACTGTCCTCAAAACTCCCGATTCGCAAACTCTCAGTCCCACCAAGTGCACCAAATCTGGGCCGCCCCTGATTCTCCTCCGTCGCCTCAGGAGACTCCCGATCCCCCCTCGCCCGCCAAAGACCCGGTCCATCATGTAAACTTTCTCTTTAATGAGAAAAACCCTGTTGGATTGAAGTTCGAGAACGGAACTGTGAACGGTCGCCGAGTATCCCCCATCCTCCGTGACACCGGGTGCACCTGTATTATAGTGTCTGAGGACCTACTTCCCCCTGTTGGCCCCAACCACAAGAAATTTGCGGTGGTCCACGACTACCTTGGCCGGGCCAGTCGTTTCCCAGTAATTCGTTTTCACATCGAGTGTGAATATATGTCCAGTTGGGTCGAAGTGGTAGCGGCTCCAATCCAATTCTGCTTCATTTTATTCGGTCAGAACCCCGTAATTCAAGACCATCCCATGGCCCAGCCCGTGATTACCCGTACACAGGCAGCCCTGGAATCCCGTGCACCTGTTCCCCTGGAAATCCCTATCGACCCGGAGTTCCAAGCCCTACGGAGCGACAAGTTTGCCCGCGCCCAGAAGGAGCACGCAACTCTCCCCCCCTTCTTTGGGAGAAAACTAAAGCCCTCGAGCGTGAGTCCACCCAAGGTAACAAACGAGTGTCGTATCTCGTGAAGAAGGACTTATTGAGAGGTATAAGACCTAATTGGACCTTAAGTGACGAGAACGAAAATTCAAGCCTCGCGCGGAGGTGCTGGTGCTACTTCCCACGGGAAGCAACAAACTCCTTAACCAGTGAAAGGGACCCTACCCCAACTTCGAGGCTAGAGGACCCGTGGATTACCTCATTCATACTCCGGCGGGAGCGAAGGTTTTCCACGTGAATTGAATATATATTATCTCATTAATGTTCCTAATTATGATTTTTTTTGGTCCACTAAATTGTTTAGTCTTTAGTCTCATATTTATGCATCCATTTAATTGTTGTTGTTTTTTTTTGGTTCCGCTGAAATGTCGCCAATGTTCTCCTGTGATTTGTTTTTTGTTTGAATACATATCCTGTCAGTAATAAAAGTTTCATTTTCCTATCCTCCTTACAAATACATAAACATTTGTTTTTCAGGGTGTGTTGTAAACTTTGGCGGGGCACTGTATATATATATATATATATATATATATATATATATATATATATATATATATATATATATATATATATGTATATATATATATATATATATATATATATATATATATATATATATATATATATATGTATATATATGTATATTATATATATATATATATATATATATATATATATATATATATATATATATATTTATATATATATATATATATATATATATATATATATATATATATATATATATATATATATATATATATATATATATATATATATATATATTTATATATATATATATATATATATATATAAATATATATTATATATATATATATATATATATATATATATATTATATATAATATATATATTTATATATATATATATATATATATTAATATATATATATATATATATATATATATATATATATATATATATATACTAGAACAGGGGTAGGTAATTATTTTGTTCTGAAAGGAGGTCAGGAACAATGACTAAAAGCTGATGGTGGCCACATCTATTTCTATAGTCAATAAATATAGGTAATAGTAATAATATATACTATATACTAAAATTGACTCAGATATAAATACATATTATGTGTATACTTAAGTAATATTGTGTCTATTGAAGATTGCATTTGGCTGGAGACACTGATATTTAACCGACCCTCACTTCTCTCTTTTTCTCTCTCATTATCTCTCTCTCTCTCTTTCTCTTCTCTCATTGTGTCTTTCTTTCTCTCTCACTCTCTCTCTCTGTTTGTCTGTCTCATAGGAATTAGCGCAACGCTTGGAGCTGTTTTTCGCTTGACAGCCTCTCAATATTAGGAGATAGGCGGCTGGAAGAGACAGATGCCATATATCATCTAAATTGCCATCGGTCAGTTGATTGCTTAATTTATTTTTTTTATAATTTATTTTTGTATAGAGTTGCTCACACATGTACGTCCTGCCGAGCATTGTCGCCAATTTTCGTGTCATCTACGAAGTTGGTACAAGTATATATATAATTTTAAGAAGATATTTCTCGTAGAGCTCTAGAAGAGATACGCCTTTGCATTAAATGGAGATCTTAATGCTTCACTGCACCTCATCTCAATAAGTTCCACTTGAGAATTTTCTGGTGCGATCTTGATGGCCACTTCAAATGGAGTGGCAAACAACTTTAAATTACTTGTGTGTGAGTAAATGTCAGAGTAACGGGAACATGAAAATAAATTTAGTCATTGAATCACGTATCACAATCACATATGTGTTGGCGTCTCTGTCGGTTGGGTCACTTAGAGTTTAAGAATATGGGCGTAGTTTAATGTCATTTCTGCATTTCAACAGTTGTATGTTTGGTTTGAAGGCAACGATGTACCCACACATCTCATATATTAGCTAATTTCTTCCCTGAAGCGGCTCGTTTAGGTTGTTTAGATGAGCTGATAAATCTGCCATAAATGCCTGATTAAAAAACATTTATGTTCACGAAATTCTGATACATTCGCATTTTTACCATCAATAAATGTTGCTATTTCTTCCCATAGAACTCCTAAGGAAAATTCACCCGCGGGGCAAATTATTTCTGGTTCCAGCTCAGATCCGACCCGCGAGCCCGAGGTTGCAGATTCCTTCACTTGAGTCTCCGTTAACACGCAGGTCACGGGCCAATTTGAGAGCGTTGAATTTGAGAATCGTGCGCAATAAGGCTGACTGTTTTCTTATATAAATTATGCTAACTATAATATTTATTGACTTGGCATAGAAAAAAAGGTAGAAATAGGGTAAATAATTATAATGAATTTTTTATAGGTCACTTAAATTACAAAAAGAAATCATATTAACTTCCTTTTGATGATCACTATTACGAAGTGTATAATTTTAGACTATTTGGGGCACAGAAAAATTTATTGTTTTGTATTATTGAAATTTCTGCTACCCAAAATTGAAATTAAATGGAATAAGAGAGCGCATACCCCCACCAACGTTATTGTCATCAAAACTTTTTTTCTAATTCAGCAATAGGACAATTTAATACCATAAAATCTCTAATTTTCCCATAATGGCAGATCTGGATCTCATATTTCGCCAGATAAAACATTTTACCTTTAACAGATAGACAAAAATTATTTAAGCTAGACTGTCGAGGAATAGGCCGTGAGGTAGTTTGAGTTTTCCCTGACTCTTATATATATATATATATATATATATATATATATATATATATATATATATGAATCCATTAAACCACATTGAAAGAGAAAACGGAATAATTTTTCCTTGCAGTAATAATTTTATTACCTTATTCGAAAAATCCGTGCAGGGAAGCGATTCGAACCAGGCACACTGAGGCAGCGAGCACCGCTTTGATCACAGTTAAAAGTATGCCGTTAGTACACTACGCTACGCAGAGAACCTAAAATTCTCTGAATAGAATAGCTTTTAAGGAACACTTTCGCCAGTTCGAACGGAGACTATGAAAGAAATAGAAAATTAATTGGGAATTCAAAGAATAAATGAGGAATAGGTAAACACGTGGAAAATATACAAATGTAAATATCTCTCAAAGTAGCACGAGAGAATGATGGAAATGAATCCATTAAACCACATTGAAAGAGAAAACGGAATAATTTTTCCTTGCAGTAATAATTCTATTACCTTTTTCGAAAAATCCGTGCAGGGAAGCGATTCGAACCAGGCACACTGAGGCAGCGAGCACCGCTTTGATCACAGTTAAAAGTATGTCGTTAGTACACTACGCTACGCAGAGAACCTAAAAAATTCTCTGAATCGAATAGCTTTTAAGGATTACTCTCGCCAGTTCGAACGGAGACTATGAAAGAAATAGAAAATTAATTGGGAATTTAAAGAATAAATAAGGAATAGGTAAACGCGTGGCAGATATACAAATGTATATATCTCTCAAAGTAGCACGAGAGAATGATGGAAATGAATCCATTAAACCACATTGAAAGAGAAAACGGAATAATTTTTCCTTGCAGTAATAATTCTATTATCTTTTTCGAAAAAATCCGTGCAGGGAAGCGATTCGAACCAGGCACACTGAGGCAGCGAGCACCGCTTTGATCACAGTTAAAAGTATGTCGTTAGTACACTACGCTACGCAGAGAACCTAAAATTCTCTGAATAGAATAGCTTTTAAGGAACACTCTCGCCAGTTCGAACGGAGACTATGAAAGAAATAGAAAATTAATTGGGAATTTAAAGAATAAATGAGGAATAGGTAAACGCGTGGCAGATATACAAATGTATATATCTCTCAAAGTAGCACGGGAGAATGATGGAAATGAATCCATTAAACCACATTGAAAGAGAAAACGGAATAATTTTTCCTTGCAGTAATAATTTTATTACCTTTTTCAAAAAATCCGTGCAGGGAAGCGATTCGAACCAGGAGAAAAGTCGGAGAGAGTAAAAACCCTATTATGCATAGAATCTGTGAATTTCTAAATAGAAGCTGCATGGACTGCCTCTCCTGCAGCTTTGATGGTGGCTCGTCAGACTTGTTTAGACGAAAGTGACGTCATTCAGAATAAACATCTTGTTTAATGATTGACCACAAATATTCGATTGGGTTGAAATCCAAGGAGGCTGGTGGCCACACCATTAGCTATGGGTAATTGTTTATCCCCCGTTTTATATAACTTATATATGGAATTTTTAGAAACGGTTTTCCTCCCCCTCTATTGTAGATTTTCCTATAATCTGGTTTCGCTATATTGATGATATCCTTTGCTTGTGGCCCAATTCTGAAAATATTTTTTCTTTTTTTGAACAAACTTAATTCACTTGTACCTTCCATCAAGTTTACCTTTGAAATAGAACAAAATAGAAGTATTCCTTTCCTTGATTTATTAACTCACCACACGCCTTCTGGTTTCAAATTCTCTGTCTATCAGAAACCAACTAATTCTTCTTCTTATTTTCACTTTTACTCCTCTCACCATATTAAAGTCAAAATATCTATTTTTATTTCAATATTTCTCCGTGCACTTCGTGAGGGTAGTCTTGATTTCTTTGATTCTGAAGTTTCCAAATTTTTTGACATCGGCCATAAACTTTGCTATGCTTTTCATTTCCTTGACAAATGCCTTCAGGGAGCTAAAAAGTCTTTTTATCGTTTTGAACCTCGCGCGCCTTTAAAAAACAAGAATACTCTTGTACTTCCTTTTAATCCATCCTTTGCTTCTCTCCCTCATATTTTAAAATCTCTAGGCATTTGTGTAGTATTTAGCTATAATAATACTTTTGGGTTAAAGAATAAGTTCTTCAGTTTTATCAAATTTATTCATTGCCATTAACAATTTCAGAAAATTTTATTTTTAATTTATAACAATATGCAATTTAATTAATAATGTATTTTCCGTTGTTATTTACGACTTTTCCCAACGTTCAACTAGTTTTTCGATGCCTCTGCAATAAAAATCTCTAAATTTTGACTCGAAGAATTCGTCTAACCTGGTTCTTAATTCCACATCAGTATTGAACGAAACGCCGCGCAAATTGTTGGAGAGCGATCGTAACAGATGGAAATCTGATGGAGCCAAGTCTGGCGAATATGGAGCATGCGCAGGACTTCCCAATTAAGCGTTTGGATGGCGTCTTTTGTCATATTAGCAATGTGAGGACGAGCATTGTCGTGTTGCAGAAGGACTCCATAACGTCGATGAGGTCGCTTTTCACGAATAGCTTCGGCGAGTCGATACATTTGTTGAATGTAGAGTTCGGCATTGACAATCTCGTTGTTCGCAAGGAGCTCATAAAGAATGATGCCTTCACAATCCCGCCACACACACAGCATCGTCTTTCGTGGATGAATTCCTTGCTTTAATCGCGGAAGTGGTTTTTTATTGGGGCTAAGCCATTGTTTCCGATGGTTCATGTTGACATAAACACACCACTTTTCGTCGCCAGTGATGATGCGGTAAAGAAATCTGTCCTTATATCTACGAGTAGCTTTGTGACGAGCAAGCAAACCTGCAGCAATCGTGGAGTGTTGAAGTTTGTTGCTTTTGCTCAAAGTGTGCGGAACCCATGCACCGAGTTTTTGAACTTTCCCCATCAAATAAAGGTGATTTACTACAGTTTTCTGATTACACGCCAATTGTACAGCCAATTCTCTATTCGATTGACGAGGATTTTCATGAAGAGGGTCGTTTAATCTATCTTCATCCAACTTAATGGGGCGACCAGAATGTTCTTTGTCATTAAGATTGATTTTACCGTTTTTGAAACGTGGAAACCACCACTGAGCTTTCCTTTCTGATAAAACATTTTCTCCGTATACAGCGCAAATATCGCGACGAGCTTTGGCTTCGTTTGCATTGTTCCCGTCTCGATTGAAAATGAATAACAACAAATGTCGAAAATGCGGCTTTCTTTCAACTTGACATTCCATTTTGAGGGTGCAGAACAAAAATTCAATTAACACAACTTTTAAATAAACCGCGATGACTTATTTCTCAACTTCAAGACGTAGCCTAAGCAAAAGCCTAATAGTCTACGCTGTTAGAGACGTAGCCTAACCTTTGCAAATTTTGCTCTTATTATTTTTATTGTTTCTTAATATGTGCACAATTCACGTCAACAAACTTAAATCAACACAACATTAAAAAAAACCGCAAGAATTTATTCCTCAACCTAATATCTCTAAACTATTAGTCAACCAATCAGATAAATATTTAAAAAAGCAAATTTCTCAGCATAAATATAATGTCCATCGTGGCGAAGAAAGCGGCTTATTTTATGTTAATATGCCATAGCTTAATCACAATATTGATTGGAATTCTGCTAAAATCATCTGTCCCAATAACGATACAATTTCACGAAATATCATTGAATCAACATTTATTAGTAAATTTCCAAATTTTAATTTAAGTTCTGGCTTATATAAACTTGATTGTTATTTTTTAAATTATATTCACAATGTACTGTCAAAACTTAATTTGCGACTAAATATTTATATTAATCTTGATAAACAATTTAATTTTATTTTGTGTGCATCTATGTAGACTTATGTTTTTGTCTGTATTTATTTACATTTGAGTCAAGTCTTTAGAACATTTACACTTATTCTACCTTGGTTTTTAGATCCTGACCTCTGAGGTTAATCTCTCGTTAAGATTTTCTTCCTCCCTAATTGCTTAGGCGGTATTTTAATCCTCTTGTCAACCATTAGTCTTTTGAATTTACCTGATTTAATGATCTTATTTTGTATTTATCTTCGCTCCTCCTAATGTTTCCATTTCATATTAATTCATTTTGTTAATTGGTTTTTTGCTTTTTTGTGGGCGTTTCCTCTCCTTTGTATCATTCTTATAAATATTATAATTTTCAACACTTCTGTTATATATATATAAGTGATGGGACGATATCAGATTTTCAAGCGAGTACCGATACTGAGTACGATACCACTGTATACTCCCGATTCCGATACGAGTACCGAGTACGAATACCGAATACTTATATATATATATACTTCCTCGTTTTTTGTGTATTAGTAAATACTTATATAGATTTCTATTCATTTGTTTGAAGAATAATACTACTGAACAATGGGGTTTTGTTTAATTCTTCAAGCTATTATAAAATAGAATACTTAGGCATCCAATTATAAAACTAATTCCTTTAACAACCAAATAAAAACAAGAGACAATATAGGTGTAAACTTGAATATTAGTCGTATTTCAAACCCAATATTCTAAATAATTTTCCATTAAAAAGAAATTTCTACGCATTTGATTATAGATTGAAAGAATCGTAATGCAATAACAAATCTTTAGTCATAGGTTTCGTGTTTGTTCGTTTGAATGAACGCTGTTTGAACATGTTCAGTATGTTTACTCCCTAACACTACCCTTTATTTCATGTAACTGCTCATATTAATTCTGCAATTGGTGAAAACTGAATATGAATATCGAAGGAATATAAAACAAATAACATTTATAGATAAAAGTTGTACATAAAGATTAAAAAGTCTATTTAAAGCTTAACTTTCAGCTGTTTTAAACGAAATAAAATTTGTCGGAAAAAACGATGGAACAAAAATAGACATTAATTGGTTCGGTAGCATATGTACATACAATATGACTATATGGAACGGCTTTGATTTCAAGCTAATTGCATGTATTTTTTGTGCAATAATAATTTTCATTGCGACGGAAGTGACTCTTTAGAAATTCTAATCTTTTGTTCAAGATTTACCCAATAATAATGAAGATGAAAATAATGTAAAGTTTAACGTCATTTATGACGGCACGTGTACACTATTTTCAAAATATTTTTGAGCCGGATAAAATTATCGAAATTTACGAATATTGAGTTAAACATTTAAATAAAATTATATTTTTTATACCAAACTAACTGAAGTCATTTGATTGATTACAATTACTTGAATTTTCCACTTACGGGTAAACTATTAGTTTGGCCTGTGCTTGTTCCTTATGGTTCCCTGAAAAACTAAGGGTTTGAAAGGGTTATAAAAGGGAAAATTTTGTGTAAATAAATTAGGTGCATATTATGTGAATTTTTTCACGTACATGACTCAAGAATATAATCATTAAATAGAATGAATATATGTTGTAAAATAATTGCATACAGTGTCTTTGGAACTAATGGGCAAGTATCGGATTTTGATATCGTAAATGAGACATAAAAGTCCCGATACCGATACGAGTTCAAATACCACTAAAAACAGCCGATAATACCGATATTCGATACCGATGCTGAGCACTCGTCCCATCATATATATATATATATATATATATATATATATATATATATATATATATATATATATATGTTAAAGTTTTAATCTCTCACACGTGCAGATGCAAGTTGAAGAAGTTTTCTTCGTGGTCTATATTTCTAAATAGTTCTCTTGCAGAAAAGTGGCGAGTCTATTTCTTTGCTTTTTTTTCTCTATAAAAAAGTGGGACAATGAGGGAAATAACCTCGGTATAAGGAGGGCGAACAGAGGAGGGAACAAAGGCAACCTCACGCCAACCACATCTAAACCACTACAAGGCCAAGGGTGACCCTGCGCCCCATTTTACTCAAATGGTGTTGATTCTTGCTCGAAGAGAGAGTCTGACGAAAATGAACAGCGCGTCTTCCTGCTAACGCCCTACTCTTCCTCACGACATCTAAGTTTGACCTTGAACAATCGACGATTATTCACTCTTATTCGTACAGTTTCCTTAGTTCCAATTTATTCCTCTTTATCTTGCCCATCGTTATCTCGCACGTTCTCTCTACTTTCTTATTGCTCAGCTTTCTCAGCACCTCACCTCGTTTTGCTCCTGGCTTTTATAAAAGCAGTTAACAACTTGATATATATATATATATATATATATATATATATATATATATATATATATATATATATATATATATATATATATATATATATATATATATATACATATATATATATATACATATATATATATATATATATATATATATATATATATATATATATATATATATATATATATATATATATATATATATATATATATATATATATATATATATATATATATATATATACATATATATATATATATATAACAAGTTTGAGGCTGAAATAAGGTATTGGCGGGATCAGGGAAGGTCAGTTATTGCAGATGGATCCACAGCATGACTTTTCGACCCTAAATTTTCGAGCTAACGGGGAAGCGAAAGGATGGAATGGAGAAGGGGGGGGGGGCGATAATGTCATCTGCAATTACTACTCAATTTGGTTGTAATTTTATGCCCTAATAAATTAAGGGCTAAAGGGATTTTAAAATCACTAAACATAACGTTTAATTCCACCAGGTTATGTGCTTCTAATACATTCACACACATACGTACACAAATGATATATATATATATATATATATATATATATATATATATATATATATATATATATATATATATATATATATATATATGACACGAGAACCCATTATAAAAGAAAAATGATTGCGAGCGCTTTCGTCGTTGTTATCAAAGACATTTTACGAGAATCAGAACCGAGGCATTTGAAACGGGTCTCTGATAAAATAATGAAGACACAAAAACGCTCAGGAATCATTTTTCATTTTTCTTAGTGGGTTTTCGTGTCATTATTTCTACTCACGTGCTATTTGGGAATTTGGTCGTAAATATATATATATATATATATATATATATATATATATATATATATATATATATATATATATATATATATATATATATATATATATATATATATGGAAGATAATGGTAAACCACAATATTTAAAGCAAGATGTTATTTATAACTATCGGACTAGTTTCAGCAAGATAAAAATGGCATCTTGCTGAAACTAGTCGGATAGGTATAAATAAAATCTTCATTCAAATATTGTGGTTTGCCATTATCTTTTACTGATATACATCATGTCAATGTGATATCTTCCATTCTATATATATTACAGTGGAAACACTGCTACAACTTATTGCGAAGTTACGCCACATAAGGAGTGCAAATGTTTCTGAATGGGATTCGATTCGAGTAGACTCCACGTCCAGTGAGAAATTGCAGGATGACACATGGGCATATTTGATTCTCACTCAAACGATCAAATGATCCCTCCGTAGTTTTGTTCTCATCAGCTAAATTCATGTCTCGCAAATTGCTTCATAATCTCATAAATCATTTTGGCGTAACAGAATATATCATCTCTCTCTCGTTTCTTCAATTAATATACGTTAATTTTCATCTCAAATCCAAAATATTACTTGGCTTCTATGTGATCATCATAATGAGCTTACTTCCAATTTGCAAACTTGTTTAAAGGACGCTTTGACGATTAAATCGTAGAAGCATTTCTAGAGAGATTAGCGTATGTACCCCGCATGCGCTTATTCGTCCTTTAATGGAATCTAGGAAGTCAGCTATATAATAACCACATTTCGGGTGGTTATTAGAAATAAAGCTCTACCTAATATGATGGGGATGATGAAACAAGCAGTAGTAATTTAAGGAAGCTCTTCATCCATGCCAAGCAAGTGACTGTTACAAATACCCAATCTAACAACCTTAAAATGAACTGTATCGATTGGGTAGATTAACCTTCACTTTTGGCGTCGCAGTACAGGGGATCATTTTCACCAACCCGTGGCATGGGATCGTTTTCACTCACCTGTGCCGGCACGGGATCGTTTTCACCAGCCGTGGGGCTACGCTATATCTTACAATAGTCCGGATAACTGCAATGTACGTAAGTAATGGTATGCCCTTAGTATCACAATGAGTAGCAACCTTCACTACTACCCATTGCTATACTAACAGCATTCAATCACTGCGTACATTGCAGTTTTCCTTACTACATTATGTTCACTAAAGAACATTTGTTTATATTTGTATTTTTCTGCGTCTTGATTATGCGTCTTGATTAAATTTGAATTATGTGAACGCGCAGTTAATAAGAAAAAAGATTAAGGTGTTTTAGATAATTCTAAGCATTAAACTTTATCTCGGCATTCCTCATCGGTGTTGAATTTTAATGTAGGTGTGGTATTCACAAGAACATGGCAGATATATTTTGTCTTTAAGTAGGGCAGCTTTCCAAGAACGGTAAAAAAAAATTTGAGTAGCAAATGAATTTGTTTTTATTTATCATTTTTTTTTAGGTTTAGAAGCGAAAATGAACAAGATCATCTCTACCAAAAAGGCTTATACGGAGAAGCAGTATTGAACAATTGTGATGAGAAGAAAAGGGATGACTGTGGAATTAATTAAATAATAGACAAATTCCTAAGAATACGAAAATCGAAAGATTGCTTAAAATTATCCATTTAACCCTGCTGCGTTGTAATTTAGAATTTTATATGTTCCTTCCAGGAGAGTTTTAATTTAGAGTTAGTGTACCTGTTTCATCATGGGAATTTAATTTAGGTTTTGTGTAATAGTTTCCCCGTTAGATTTGTAATTTAGAACTGTTGTAGCTTTCCCCATATGTGGTTGCAATTTAGAATTGCTGTACATGATCCCTATGGGATTTAAATTTAGAGTTGGTGTACGGTTTCATCATAGTGTTGTAACTTAGGAGGGGCGTAATTGTTCCCACATATGATATGTAATTTAGAAATGGTGTAGATCTTCCAACATGGGGTTGTAATTTAAAATTAGTACACTTGTTACAAACTGTAGGTCGTAACTTAGAAATGGTGTAGCTGTTGCGGCATAGTCTTGTAATTTAAAATAGGTAAACCTGTTCCTTCGTGAGATTTAGAATTTAGAATTAAGTAGCTATTCACAAATGGTTGTAACTTAGACTTGGTGTATATGTCCCCCACGTAAACTTAAATTTAGAATTGTTGTATCCGTTTCCTAACAGAATGGTAATTTATAAGTGTTACACCTGTATTAATGATGAGTGTAGTTTAGAATTGGTGTACCTGTTCAATGAGGGGTTTGTAATTTAAAATTTTTGTATCTTTTCTCTATTGGGGTTATGCTTTAAAAATGATATATCTGTTCTTTTATAAGGTTTTGTACTCAAGACGTGCTGTAAATATTCCCTCGATGGATTCGTAATTTATAATTGGTTTAGCTTTTGCTTGCGTGGTAGTAATTTAGAATTGGTGTACTTGTTCCCTCACGCTAGTTTAAATTAGAATTGGTGTATATGATACTTCAACAAAGTTATAATAGATAATCGATGTAACTCTTTCCTCATGGGGTTAACATTTAGAATTGTTCTACCTGTTCTTTCACGAGATTCTTAATTCGGAATTAATGTTGATGCTCCTCAATGGTGCGTGATTTATAATTAGATGATCTATTCTTCATTGAGAGTTGTACTTTAGAGTAATTGTAGCTTTTCTCTGTTGAAATTTGTTTTCTAGAATTGGTGTAAATGTTCCCTCATGGAATTGGTAATTTAGAATTTGTGTAACTGTTCTCTCATGAAATTTAATTTGTAATTTGCGGATCTATTACCTCATTAAAAAAAATTCCTGTTCCCTACTGGGGTTAGAAGTTAGAATTAATATTCCTGTTCTCTCATGGGTTTGAAATTTAAAATTGCTTAAACTGTTCCTTCATAGTAGTCTTTATTTAGAATGGTTGTAACTCTACCCTAATGAGGTTGTAATTTCTGGTTTGTAAAATAATTCTCTCATGTGATTCGTAATTTACAATTGGTGTATCTGTTCCCTTATGGGGTTGTAATATAGAATTGGTGGCACTGTTTCTTTATAACATTCGTAATTCAGAACTTGTGTAGCAATTCACTCATGGGCTTGGGAGATTTTCGAAAGTGTTCACAGCAAGTACCGATCAGCTTTTATTTATTGTAGCGATAATTTCGTGTTTTTTTTTAATGTAATTTTATTTTAATTTATTATTTTAGTAATTTTGTTTTATATAACATAAATTAACGTATTGAATGTACTGAGAAAGGAAAAGGATGGGTTAGAGTGAGCTTTTGCGAGGGCTCAATCAATTAAACCACCGATCTCTTTAGAGTGTGGACAGTCCCTTTCGTACCCCGATCCGATAATGAAATTAAAATCGCTGGCAGGCCTCAGGGCACCTGAGGCCTAGTCCTTGTCTGGGTACAAATGAGTGAAAGGGTGGTAGTATTGTGTTTTGCCACCAATTGGCGAGCAAGAAACATCTCATGGCCCAAGTTTGAGCTATCCGTTATTGAGTCGGAAGAATGAGGGGTTGTGTGCGAGTACGAAGGCAAGAGAGATGGAAAAAAACAGAGATGCTTTGATTGGCTATGTGTGTACATACGTTTGTCGATGGAATTACTTATAACTTCGCCGTCAATAGGCGTTTAGCTCCCACTGAAAGCCGAAAGTCTTCTTGTGTCCTCTCACCGGGAATCGAACTCTGTACATAGTGAAAACTTAAGTCCTTATCCACTAGGGTGAGTGAGAGTTCTGTGAAGGCTTATAATCACCTCTTGGACAATTACTCTTTTTTTAATGTATCCTCCCTCTCCCCGCTCCCTCCCCTCCGCCATCCCATAGGTTGCGTTGGCTGTGTTCCTTGCGCTTGATTTTCTAACGTCACTCAGGGATTGCGGGTTCTCCCTTAACGCTCGGTCCTGCCCAAGAACAAGTTTAAGATTCTGCTACGTTAAATAAAACGTATTTTTTCCCATTGAAAAGTGATGGGGGTTTGCATCCCCGACTGTCAAATGTTCATCGTTCTAGCCAACGCCTTAACCGAGTTAGAATTGACTCAAAGAACGACGAGCATTTGCTAATATGGGCTCGAATCCATTATCTCATTTCAACAAGTATAATGATTACTTTTTACATTTATTTACAATTCTACTAAATATATGTTCATTTATAAATACCCTTTCCAGCATCTAGTTTCTAAACTTTGCATGCTTAGCCACAGTACTTTAATCCCCCCCCACTCTGTCTCATTACACATTTTCTTTAATCATCTTAGCGGTTCCCATCTAATAACCTCTTGTAAACCCCCGGTCAGTCGAGAGCATATATATATATATATATATATATATATATATATATATATATATATATATATACAAGGGGGCGGTCAATAGGTTTTGCGAATCGGTAGGGCAAAACAGAGGAAGGGGGATCGCTGTTTATGGCGGTGTTAGGGCAGGTTATGACAAACCAGGACCGGCAGCGGCACGCTACTGCCTCGTCTATTTAAGAAGCAGTAGCTGATCACAGATCGTCAGTCACAATTTTTTCAACAATGGAGAAGTTTGAGCACTGCGAGGTGTTCAAATCTTTGACCAAGGAATGCACGAATGCAAAAGAGATCCATGAACGCATGGTTTCAGTGTACACCGACACCGCCCCTTCCTATGCAACCATTGCTCGCTGGAATAGGGAGTTATGCCATGGTCGTGAGTCCCTTGAAGATGACCCCTGTTTAGGATGCCCGTCAGACGTTTTCAACGAAAACAATGTGGCCCGTGTGGAGAGGATGATCCTCGAAAATCGATGAGAGAAGGTCGAAGAAATCGAGCGGGAACTTGAAATATCAGATGGAAGTGTTATCAACATTATTCACGACAATTTAGCCATGACCAAGGTCTCTGCCCGTTGGGTCAATAGAAACCTCACGACCCATGATCGACCTGAACGTCGTCAAAGTTCACAAGGCCAGAGCTGCACAAGCTGCCCTGCGCGAGTGCGAATTCAAAGAGCTCAACCATCCCACCTACAGTCCAGATCTGGCCCCTAGCGACTACTTTTTATTTCGTCAGCTCAAGGCTGTACTGCGTGGACGCCGGTTTGGGGACGATGAAAATGTCCAACTCGCCGTCCAGGAGTGGATTAAACAGCAGTCGGGAGATTTGTGGTTGTCGGGAATTCGAAGCCTCAGGGACAAGTGGCGCAAGTGCATTGAAGTCGAGGGCAGTTATATTGAAAAATAATAAAACACTTTTCCTCATATCTCGTTTCCTTATATCCGAATTGCAAAACTTATTGACCATGTGATAGAACGGTCTGAGGCCGCTTAATTTCAGCCATTATCACATGATTAGAAACACATGGCTACCGACGTGCATCTGCGAGAGAAAACAGCGCGCGTTATCGCCCACCTTAGCCAATATTTAATCAAGGAGGTTCATTTCCCCGTTTTGCCTTCATACGTCGATCTCACCAGATTGAGTTAGGCTTATTGTCAGATAAGGTATTTTCCTAGGCATGACCGGGGCATACCCCCGAAGCCTCCCCTTCAATTGTCCCCTACGCCAAGGGGATGGCTTTGACTATTTATATCAAAGCTTTCCCGATTGAAGCAGATCAGATCAGATCAGATCCAGATTATCTTCGCGAGGCATCACACCGATCCGGTCTCCCTTGAGCACAATAGGAACTCTCTATCTAGAGATCCACCATTATTGTACAGAAGAGGACAATATCCCTTGAGTGCCAAGGTTCGTGCCTTCGAGACGCCAAGTCCACAAGGCTGCCCTGTTGTTCAGAAAGAGAACAACGTTAGAACAACTATTGTTCTTTGAGCCCGTTGAAAAGAGACGGTTCTCACCCCCCCTGTTGTTCAGAAAGAGAAAAATGTTAGAACAACCATTGTTCTTCAAGCCCGTTCGTTAAGAAACGGTTCTCATTCCCAAGACATCACGTCAGGATAATTTAATTCCCCCCTTTTTAACGTTCTTCAAGAGAACGATTGGTTTCAACGATAACCTCCATTGTTCATCTACAACATCCCCGATTTGCTGTCACAAAGATCGCTCGTACCTCCGAGCCCCACTTCGCACTCGCTCTTCGAAGACAGTCCTTTCCCTTCGCTAAGGACAACCCCCCGAAGAACCCTTCTGCTGGTAATCACCAGTGGACCGAAGATTCCTTCGCATCGTCTTCCTCTGTACAACAACTTTGTAATTACGTAAGCTGAGCATTACCTTTAATTATCTAACCTTTTTATCAACGCTACCCTGTGCTTTAAATGGTTTAGCGACCCCCCCCCCTTTAATTTTTATTTGTTTACCTTTTTAAATCTCACCAAATCTTAATCCTCGGATTAGTCAGATATTCCCACGACCCTTTCCATTCTCCGTTTATGTAAACATTTTCTTTTTGTGTGTTGTTGATAGTTTAATTAATAAAACTCTATTTTATTAATGATAGCCATATTATTATCCTTGAGTTCAGTTCCACTTCTTAAGCATATTGAAGATAAATAACCTCGGTCAATCAGATTACCACGCACTCGAAATATTAGAATAATTCTCTCAACGAATAGTTATATATGATATATCGTCGAGAGCCTATTCTACGACAGACCGCCCCTCGTATATATATATATATATATATATATATATATATATATATATATATATATATATATATATATATATATATATATATGAATCCAGTAAACCGCAAGAAATAGAAAAACAGGATAATTTTTCTTAAGAAAAAGTTATTTCCTAATTCGCAAACATTCCGTCAGGGGTGAGATTCGAACCAAGCACACTGAGGCAACGAACAAACGCTTTGATCTCATTTGAACCTAAACATAACTTTTCCCCAAGAAAAATTATCCTTTTTTCTGGTTCATGCGGTTTTCTGGATTCATTTCATCATTCTTTCGCATTCGTGAAAGATATATATATATATATATATATATATATATATATATATATATATATATATATATATATATATATATATATATATATATATGAAGAGTAATTTAGAGTAGTTACTGCTTTAGAGTGCTTGACTCGACTCTCAATAAATTATCCACATATGGCCATTTCTGCAAGCAATTTTCGGGCGTTCTCGGTTAAAACAAAAGAAAACGTTGAATAATTTTGATATTCACTTTGGATATCTGTTTATATTGAATCGAGAGACAACTAGGCGTATTTAGAACGTGCTTGACATTCAAGTTATTTTATGAGCTTCAGGATAAATGCATTTTTACTATTAAGACTTTGTTGGCAATGGCTTTAGAATTTATAAACTCTCAGAGATAAAAGATACAGCAGTTGACCTTTTACTTGCTTCTCTATTTAAAATCCAGAAACCAAGGATTTATGAATAAATATTATTTTTTTAAGAACATGCATATTCGGTTTCTAATTTAAAAGTTTTTTCCCAGAAAATCTTCGGTGTCAATTTACTTCTTGAATATCCCTGAACACTGTGTTCACAATATGGTATCTGTCTAGTGCCCGAATTTCTCGATGTGTATGCTTGTATGTAGAATCCCCTATGTATGTGATCTGTTGATTCTTTGATCCTAAGGCGTTTGCGAGATGGGTATTAGGTCACCAAATCTTTAAATTGGATCGTAATATGAGCTTGATTTAAATCAACCTCCCCACACCTTCTTTAAAAGCACCCCTCCCCCAACTCCAACCCTCAACTTGTATTGGCCTGATGAAGGCTTTTTAAATAAAGACTGAAACACTTAAAATCATTATTTTTCTTTCTCATGCAGGTATTTTGCAAAAAAAATAGACAAAAGGGTAGTCATGGTGTCTCACAACGAAAGTACCAGTCTTTTTTGTGACAAGCGTACTTTCTTTTCCGGTTTTCCACCGTTGGCTTTCCAATAGACCACTAAATAAAGTTCGTTTTGTTGGCACCGATTCAAGGAACTTCCATTTGGAGTGGAGTGGGGGGTGCGAGTGACCGAAAATAGCGATAAAACACGAATTTATAATCGATATCTGGAATGGCCGACCGCCGGAATTGCCCTAGAACTTTCCTTTTTCTAGTTAATGAGGAAAGAGAAAATATATCAATAGGATTTTGGTCTTTGGCCTTTTTAAGGCCATTTCTTTGATTTAGTTTTTTAAAAGCACTACTAAATTTGAAATGTACCTTTTTAACATATGTATGTTTGTATTCAGGGAGGGAGGTAATTTCTTGCATTATATGGAAGAAACTTTGAGTCTGTGCTTTGTATTCAAATTTGTTTCGCTAGATTTAGAATCACTTTCCATATTTCCCTTTTATCAGTACGTCTTCCCTCATATTTTTGTCTCCAAAGAGTTATATTGTCCTTTTTTGGTTACGAAAAAACTTTCCTTTTTCCTAAAATATTTTGCTGACAGAGGAGTTCTCAGAGATATCAAATATTCGCTATTTCTACATTAGGTAGATTAATTATTTTATCAATACCATGACCCTCATAATATTTCACTCGTTATTACTCCCAAGTCATTCCTCCTTTCCTCTTTCTAACCTTTGGAACGACCAAGTGTAGTTTAAACAGGTAACTAAAGATGCTGATTACCATTGCATTACCAGCAGCTTCTGTTAACTTCCCGACATTGTAATCTGATATGAGACTAGGTAATGAACCTGGCTGGAAATTTGAAGGCTTCTTTTCAAGTCTTTTGCCCTAAATGGTTCTAACCAAACTATTTTTAAAATTCTGGGCATAACCCTGGTTCATTGGTACCAAATGGGTCATTTTTCATTTGTGTGGGTGAATCTGGAATTATACAATCATGCTATGAGGTCAGTCATCAGTACTTATATGTGGAGGATGTAGGCTTGTATGCAGTTTGTATTTTTGAATACCTGCGCTTTTTTGGATGAATTTTTTTTTTAATCTCTTTATTTGAGACCAGAGCACTTAGGCTCTGTAATAGGAACGGAGTATTGCACACAACCTGGGCCCCTATTATTCCGATTTGTAAGCTGGAGATATTAATACACTCTTCCCCTACATTTACCACGAAATTGGCCTTGTAATGTTTCATCCACACATTTCCATTTGTCTTAATTTCATCACTTTATGAACCCCTTTTCGAGAGGGATACCACAGTTAGTTTTTTATTTTTTTTAATAAAGAAATCACAGAGGAGAGTTTTGTTCTAGTGGTTCAACCTTTTAACTCGTTTAAATAACTCCATTCCTCTATCCTCACTCCGGATCACCGCCAATAATCCATTCTTCTCGATAAGTCAACATGCAGCAACTTTCTAGTGTCATTCTCCACCATTCCATCTTTTATGTCACTCCCATCTTCTTGCAGACGATTATAACGACCCATCCTCATCTCCTACACGCCAATCTCTTAATTCCGGGGCTTCACAGCTTCTCCCATACACCCATCTCTTAATTGCCGGGCTCAAAGCCTCTCCCATAAACCCAACTCCTAATTCTCGGGCTTCTCAGCTTCTGCCATGCTCCCATCTTTTAATTCCCGGATTTCACCACTTCTTCCATACACCAACTCTTAATTTTCCTTCTTCACGGCTTCTCTCACCTCTCGCCAGGTGGCAATAAAACCTTAAAATCCAAATGGTGTCGCGACCTATTAGTAACATCTGTTAAACCGCTTGAATTTCGAGAACTAACTTCAAATAGTTACGAAAGTCACGTAATTTCTTATCGGGTTCATTACTCTCCTTTCCTTAATTACTTGCTCTTTCATATTTATTATTTAATAGCAGTGAGGTTAAGATACCATACAATTGAGTAAGAACCACAGTATAACCCAAAGATGAGAGAAATATAACCCTAATTCACAGAAATGTGATAATAATAAGTAGAGGTAGAAAAGAGTACTATTTTTATGGTCCCAAAACAGGTTCATACCGTTTATATGGTGAAACAAAAGGACTTTAAAAAAACAATCATTCTTTCAAGCAAGATGTTAAATGGGAAGATTATCCGCAAATTAGAGTGTGAGATATCCTGGTCCTAGAGACAAAATGATTTGTTTTACAAGAGAAGCCAAAATGAATTCAGCACCGTAGAGTTCCACATTTCTCTTGTTTGGCTAACCAAAATGAGCTATTGGAATTTAGGAAGTTAACGCTAAGAGTTAAGTTACAGTAAGTGCATGTATATAAAAATTGCCAGGAGTAGGTATCCACCATCGGTCCTCCTCTAGAATGTAGCAGCAAATCCCTCTCAAAATGCTGAGGCAAAGAAAGCTCACATGTGATTTTTCAGAAGCAAACGTGCATATGGTAACGCCAGACATAGCCAACGATCGCCCAGGAGAGGCTTCAAGTTCTAGGTTTAATGGCTCGCTTAGAACATTCGTTCTCCACGTTCAAAATGTACTCAACCGCATAGAATTTACTGTTTTTGTAGATTGTTCTGAAGATACTTCATAGACACCATCATCTTTCAGTAGTTCTACCTTTAAAACTACTTTCGTAACGTTTGTTTTCCTTCCTTTATGTTCCTTTATGTGTTTATTGCCTGTTGATAATGATAAGTTTTTGCTTCAAATCTATACAAGCCATTAAGTGTCTTTGGCGGTGTGTTGTGTTTACAAAGTGTGTTGCATGTTTAAGAGTGACCGTGGAACTTTGACATACATGTTCTTTTCCTTTTAATAGATGATAAATAGAACAAATGTTCCAAAAAGAGCTATTCTACAATTAAAAATCCAATGCGTTTCTTGTTTTATTGAAGCTGGGACATAGATTTAGTAAAATTGCAGAATCTTTCCTCTTTGTTATTTTAATGAATTTTTCTTCCCTGATCTCACTGAATTCTGTTTTATCTTTATCACATTAAATTCTTTTTTTCATTATCTGTCCGAAATCTCTTCGTCCTTCTATCTTATCGTTCTGGATTTTTTATTCTTTAAATGAATTCTTCTTTCTTTATCTTACTAATTTTATGATAAAATTGTTTGTTTTTCACATTTCTGATTGCTTTTCTTTCCTATACCTACTGAATTCTTTTTTTATTAATAATCCTAATGATTTTTTCATTATCTTATTTTACTAAATTCTTTTTTTTTATTCTACTGAATTCTTTTCCTTTTCATCTTAATGAATTATTTTCTTTTTTGTCTTACTGAATTATTTCCTTTTTATCTTATTGAATTATTTTCTATTTTGTCTTATTTAGTTTTATTTTTTACCTTACTGGATTTTTTTTCTTTTTTATCTCCATGAATTATTTTAATTTCATCTTACTGAATTAATTTCGGTTTTGCCTTACTGAACTATTTCCTTTGTGTCTTATTGAATTGTTTTCTTTTATATCATATTTATTTTTCTCCTTATACCTTACTGGATTCTTTTGTTTGTTATCTGCTAGGATTATTTTCTTTTTTGTCTGACTGAACTATTTCTTTTTTCATCTTATTGAATTCTTTACTTTTTATCTCACTGAATTCTTTCCTGTTTTAACGTTACTAAATTTTTTTAATACTCAATTATTTTCTTTTTATCTTGCTAATTTTTTTTCTTTTTCATCTTGCTAAATTCTTTCCTTTTTATTCCTATTGAATTATTTTAATTTTGACCTTAATGAATTCTTTTCTTCTCCATCTTACTGAATTCTATCCTTTTAGTCTTACTGAATTATTTATTTTTTTATCTTACTGAATTCTTTTCTTTTTTCCTACTGAATTCTTTCCATTTTCATTTTATTGAATTCTTTCCTTATTAATCATACTGAGTCATTTTATATTATATCATACTGAACTCTTTTCTTTTTTATATTAATGAATTCTTTCCTCTTGTATTTTACAATTTTTAAATAATTTTCTCATAAAATTGTTTATTTTTTATATATCTGATTTCTTATATCTTACTGAATTCATTTCTTTATATCTCACTGAATTCTTTTATATTTTACTTTACTCGATTACTTTCATTTTTATCTTACTATATTCTTTTCATTTTATTTTACTGAATTATTTTCTTTTTTGTCTTACTGAACCATTTTCCTTTTCTTACTAAATTCTTTTCTTTTTATCTTACTGAATTCTTTCCTTTTTTATCTTACCCTATTCTTTTTTTTATCTCACTGAATATTTTATTTTTTATATTACTGAATTCCTATGTTGATTTATTTTATTTGATCTATTGCTAACCTAATAGATAAAGGCGTCGTACTCTTCAACGTCTATTTACCTGGTTTGATTCCCGGCGAGGGATGACACAAAAGGTTTGCACTCGAAGGGGGTTGTCGCTAATCCCGCGGTGCATTCAGTCGAGGCCCAGATACAAAGAGCTTGGCTTCAAAGACCTCCTCACCACCCAAATACCTAATCACAAACCCGCTGTCTCTTCCTCCCTCCTCTTTTCGCATCACAACATATGACTTACCCCTGAGGAGAACGGAGTAACCTTGATGGGAGTTGTCAAAATGCAATAGTATCGCTCTTTCCACACCTTCCGAGTTTGCCAAAAATTGTCATTCCGATCTTTATGGGAAATTTCATTATCCTGTCGGAGGGCCTCGTACACGAGTGAAAAGAGACGGGGCGGCAATTAACTGAATTTGTCTTACTGGTTTCTTTCTTTTTATTTTTTTATTCCTCTTGCTTTTGTTTTTTATGCAACTGAATTATTTTCTTTTATACTTTACTGATTTCTTCTTTTTCATCCTTCCTACTCATTTTTTTCTTTTTCATCTTACTCAATTATTTTCTATTATATCTTATTAAATTAATTTCTTTTTATCTTATAAAATTCTGTTCTTTTCTATCTTACTAAATTTATTTTTCTTTTTATTGTTGAATTTTTGATCCAACTGAATTAATTTGTTAATTAATTGAATTCCTTTCTTTTTCATCCTACCGAATTCTTTTCTGTTGTATCTTTCTATTTGTTTTTATTTTTATCCCACTGAATTCTTTTCTTTTGTATCTTAAATTTATTTTTCATACTTTTGCGGAATATTTTCTCTATTTAATGGATAACTTTATTTTATATCTTACTGATTTTTCTTTTTATATTACTGAATTCTTTTATTTTTCATTATACTGAAATCTTTTCTTTTTCATTATACTCAATGATTTACTTTTTCTCGTACTTAATTTTCTTTTCTTGCTGTTGATGATTTTTTTTTATCTAAAGTGTATTACTTTCTTTTAGATCATTCTCATTTTTCTTTTATCTTAGTGAAAATTTTCTTTTTCATCTGACCGAATTCTTTTCTTTTGTTTAATTTATCATAATTTTATCTGACTGAATTCTTTTCTTTTATATATTACTATTTTTTTACCTAACTGAATTGTTTTCCCTTTCATCTTAATCAATTCTTTTCTTTTTATCTTAATGAATTATTTTCTTTTTATCTTACTAATTTTTTTTATCCTCTTACTGATATTTTTTACCTCACTGAATTCTTGTCTGAATTCCTTTCTTTTTCATCTTATTATATCTTTTCATTTTATCTTACTCAATTATTTTCTTTTTATCTTACTAAATTTATTTTTTCCACGTCCGTTGCTGATTTTTTATCTAACTGAAATATTTTCTTTTATATTTTACTGAATCTTTTCCTTTTCATCGCCCTAAATTCTCTTATCTTGTATTTTACTATTTTTGTTTCTTTTTCATCTTACGAATATGTTATCCTTTTCATTTTACTGAATTATTTTCGCCTTTTATAACTGAATTATTTCCTTTTTCATCTTACTGAATTCTTTTCTTTTTAATATTCCTGATTTTTTTTTATTTTATGTCACAATGGATGTTTCTCTTTTATTTTAAATGTTTTTATTACTTTATGTAACTGAATCACTTCCTTTATTTACCCTACTATTTTTTATCTTACTGAATTCTTTTTACTTACTGATTATTTTTATTTTTATGAATTGTCGTTTTTTTAACAGTGAATTGTTTTATTCTTTATACATTTTTAAATTATACTCTTTCTTTAACATATTTAATTCATTTCTTTTTTTATTATACTGAATTCTTTTCTTTCTTTATCATAATGAACGCATCATTGATATAGATTGGAAGGTAAAAGCGTAGAAGAAAACATTTAAAAAAGAGAGACAACACAGAATTGTCCATCGAAAGGAAAAATAAGTGTGATCAATCTCCCGATGCAATCTAAAGTCATCTAACGTCTTTATGGGATTACTAAAAAATGAGAGAGTATTAATCTCAACATTTTCGCTCATTCCATGTCAGGATGCAAAGCATTTAATAGCAGTTTTTCGTCACACCAATTCTATTTCAGTGGGCATACTTTTACTCCCCTACGACAAGGAGGAATTTTAGTGGTATGGAAAAAGTGCTTCACCCTATAAGTGATGTGTATTCCTGAATGCGATGAAATGTTCATGGAAAAGGGTGTATCTTTGAAAGACAGGAGAAAATATCACAAATATGATGGAGTCATTTGCTAATAGCTTCTCTAAGGCCTTTTGGTGCTCCTAAGAATTTCGAATATCAATATCGAAACACTCAATAATATTTTGCTATGAAATAATGTCGAAATGCGTTAAAATGCCTCCTAAGTGCAGGTTTTCCTGAGCTAATGTAGAAGAAAATATTTTGCCATTTAAGATGTTGGACATCTGGTGAATAAATTGCGTTGAGAAGAGTCTGCTCTATTGAGGAAGCAAGCGTCGATGATTTAGAAAGCTGACTAGATGGATGATGGATTTCACACAAGTCCCTTGTCGCTCACTGTGTGGGGATTGCACCGAAAGCTGACTCGAAGGATTATTTATTTAGGCGGTCAGAGCATTCACCATAGAACCTGGAACGCCACGAGATGTATGAATAAATCGTTAACTAATTTAAATCATGAGAAAAATAAGTAATAGAGATGATTTCTTGAGTGTTGTGGGGAAATTAGTGGCACTAGAGTTGAAAATCCTGCAACCACCTACTATTTTTTACGGGGATAGTGAACCACCTCAATGAGAGTGAACAATTCATCTATTTCCTGATAAAACAGATCGAAATTGGTGAAATGGAAATTATGGATCGATTTTATGGACACCTTCATATTTTTTATTTTTGATCTTATCTAGTATATTTCGTGAAATAAAGAGTACCCATGCAGGACTTTAGTAAAATACAGGGTCAATCTATTAAATTTGACGCCTTTAATATCCACATTATATACTTTTAATTTTAGTTGAATCAAATCAAATTTTGAGAGAACGTACAGCGGTTGTAAAAAATAATGGAAACAGTTAATATTTCGAGCCCTATATTTTCGTCAACGTTCGGACCTAAATAAGAATCCTAATGGGACATAAGTCTTATGTTATGCATTGTAGTCCTCCTGTACTTGATAAAATAACCAAGCTCCTTTTTTAAAGGATGTGCCCATCGGTATATGTCAAAATGTGTGACTTCTCACTTCAAACGAGGGCAAATTGTTGTAGCGGGAATGGCTGTCCCTCAGTAACACAAATGTAGAGTTGCTTAAATTTTGATAGGAACTCTCTACAGTGATGCTGTCCTGCCAACAACAAGAAAGACCTAGCTCTAGGAAGTTTAACTCATGAGGGAAGGTGAAACTCAGTGACAGAGACCGTAGAGCATCAAAACGTATTGTGTCGATAAATCAGAGAAACACAGCTATTACAGGGACTGCATAGTTAAATCAGAGAACTACTGCTATTAAAATGGCTGCCGAGCTAAATCAACAACTTTCTGCCCACCCAGTATCAACAAAGACAGTTTGTTAAGAGCACAATTCATCATGATACCATGGAATAATTACCATTGCCAAACCTCTTCTTTCCCTCATCAATGTTGAAAAATGCCTAAACTGGTGCAAAAACGATTATAAGTGGATAATGGAGCATTTGAAGAATGCGATCTTTCTGACGAATCATCCTTTAGGTTTTTTGATTTTTCGGGATTAATTTATGTATGGAGGACGCCCCCCAAAGTTTTTTAGCCTGATTGCTTGACCTCCATATGTGAAAAATGGAAGTGGCTCTGTGATAGTTTGGGTAAGTAGCTTGCTGAATATTTGCCAATTGGAGATACCAAATTCACCCAATGCTGCATACACTATTTTCCAATGGTAGCGACCATGATAATAGTGTGCCTATTCACACAAACTAAATTGTTAAAAACTGACACAAATAGAACAACAGTAATGTAGAAAACTTGGATTAACCCCCACAATCACCGAATCATAACACAATCGAACATCTATACTGTGGTTTAGAGAGGTAAGTCAGGAATATCTTTCCCTCACCATCATCTCTGAAAGAACTGAAAAAGGTTCTTCTTCACGATTGGATTATAATTCCCAAAGTCACTTCCAAAAGTGGTAGGACTTTATTATTTGATGTATTGAAACAATTACTGCTGCTAAAGGAAGACAAACTCGATTTTAAATAATAACTCTTATTTAACATGGTATATCTATTATTTTTTTAACTCATGTGGGTGTATGCACAAAGTTCTTTTGGATATAATTTTAATGGCTTCTACAACGGTATATGTTTAGTAATAAACTTTTATATTTTTTTCAGCGGTTTTAATAATGACTTAAGGAGGGCAGGAATGCAAAATGACGTAGGCTTAGGCAAGTGGCTTAGACTATGTGCCAAAAGAGGACATTAGGCCTTGTTAAGCCTAATTATAAAGAATTGGCTTCATTTAAGTAAATCCAAGACGTTTTTTCGCTATATTCCAATTCCGCATATAGATAAAAAAAGATTATGTATTTATGCGTATAAATTTTATTTTATGCCATTAAAAACAACAAAAAAATATGGCTAAAAATCATTAAATCATTCGTGTTTCGTATTGGTGAGAACTTCGTTATTTTTGTCACAGCTTTATGTAATGAAATTGATAGTTAGTAATTATTTGTATTAGTAATTTTTTTATTATATCGGAATTATTGACAGCTTCTATGTGTACATTTGTTTGTATATATCCAGATATAATTTTTATAATTATATTGATCTTTCAATATATTCATGTATGAATCTAAACATAGTAACCTACAGTACCGACCAAATAATCAGAAGGGTTGTATTTCTACCACAACATCTTCCAGCTGTCGTCACATAACGTGCCTAGGAAATGTGTCACACATCTCTCTACTTACGAGATAATCGTAAAGTTGCGCCCCAACTTGGTCTTTCAATTGGAGCCATTGCAGAGACTGTCAATTGCTTCAAAAGTGTAGTCCATAATATTCAACTAACCTCGACAAAACAGTTTATATAAGGCTAATAAATCAATCGGTAGGCCAAGGAAAGCCTTAAAAAGGAAGGACTAAGCCAATACCCAAATTGGGAAGAAGTATCGGTTAAAGAGAGCTGCAGACGTTTCTCTAGAGATTTGTGAGACTTTTGATATTCCATTGGCTGGAGAAAGACAACATTCCCGTGCTTGTCTTGCATTCACCACTGATCCCGTTACATGGACGGATGGCCAATGGAGTCAAGTTCACTTCATTGACAAATCTAAGTTCAATTTGTTCGGATCTAATAGCAGAAGGTTTGCTCGTCTTAAAGCAGAAGCGAGGTTGTCAATTGCACCAAAATGAGGGAAGTTTGGCGGAGGAAGTGTGGTGGTCGGGTGCGTGAGTTCGGTAGAAGGCACTGGACCCCTTGTGCGCTTACAAGGCATAGTGAATGCACAAGTGTACAAGGAATTGCAGCATCAGCATGCTTTGCTCCATAAACGAGGTGCTGCAATTTGCATGCAGGATAATGCAAAATTCTTGAAAATTTTTCAGGTTGAATTACATGTAAGGTATCGTGCACTAATTTTGAAAACTTTGGGTTTTTTCTCGCCAAGGTTATGTAAGTAGTTGTGATTGAAACACAGACGTTCCGATCTTGTACTCACAGTATGTACATATGTATAAACGGGTGCCAAAGTAAACTTGGTTTGACATGAAAGGATCTTCAAAATATTTAAGTGTAGGAATCATGTTTGATGGAGGAGAAGCGATGTGACACCCCTTGCACTTGTCGCGATTTACAGCAAGGTGGCGTCTCGTTTAGAATGAAACACCGGGTATCTGAAAGAGCCACGTGCTTTCTCACCCCAACGCACCCGGCTGTTAGAGTCAGCATGGGCAACAAAAGCGCAGTTGACATTTGAAGTACCTTGTATCTTAACGAATCAATCATCCGTAATAAAGTCTTAAACGATGATGTATGTATCCCCATCCCAGTTAAAGCCTAGTAAAACTGGTACTATGTCCAGTACCAGTTGGAATGAATGAATGAATTTGAATTCATTCCAACACCTGGGGATGTAAGCGATAGCATGGAAAGTCATACCACAGTTGAGATTTGGAGGGTCTTGTGCTATCACTGGCCCATCTCCTGTAAGGGAGACTTAGTGTTGCTTTCGCCACTATAGCCACTGGCTAGATAAACTGGTTTTATCTTGTAACTCCTCATTTGAACCTTATTTAAACTTTCAACTCATTCACTGTTCTCCCATCTAGTATTAAGAACCTAACCAACTACCTCAAGCCCATGACAGAACAAGGACTTTGGAACCTCTTTAGGAAACGCTATTTAATGCTCGCAGTTTGTAAAAGACCAGGACTAGAGGAGTCCTGTGCATTTGATCGACGTTAATGTGATTGGTATTTTACACCTCAATTATCCCTTAACTGTGTGTAATGAGCAAAGGAGCATATTAGGACCGTTCTCAGGGGCATATGGCTATACTGCATATATCAAGCGGGTTTTACTCCCTCGTTGGCTGCCACTTAAATTAAAAGTCTTTGGTCCTTCCTCTGCATCTGTCAAATGGCGTAATCGGATTCTGGCCCTCCAAAAGACGACAAGTTACTTTACGATCGAGTACGGGTGTGATTTATACTCCTTTTCATCTTATTAGCTATCGCAGAAGGAACATATATTCCATCACACTAGTCTCGGATAGCGACTGGTGCCTTTGATACTTTCACTATATACAGCTCCTTTTAAACACAGGGAAGCTGTAACTCGCTTTATTCGGGAACAATGCATGCTGTGCAACTACGTGTGAGTTTAGTCTGTCTCCCTGTTACGAACGATTCTCATTCTTTGCCTATCTCGACAATGCCTCTACGAACGAGATACACCAATTTTGCCCTAAAAAGTTAGGGTTTATGGTTAGGGAAATACATTGCCGGTGGTACCTATGGTTCTGTCTAAGAAACTACACTGGGGGATACTACCTGAGGACAGTTAATAGTTCAAAACGACTCACAGAGCACGCTGAGGAGTGCTCTTGATGGATTAGAAACTTGCCGCCTAATCGCTTGCAATATCCGTGATGCTACCACACTAGCGCGCTTATGAGGGCACTAAACTTTTGGAACAGATTGACCAACCAGACCAGCACTTTAAGAGCTATATCACAAACAAATAATAGACGGCACCAGGAACAGGATCCTGCGTGCAATAGCGCCATATCTATTTGCGTATAACTATCTCCCAATCTCTCAATGATATCAAATCATTTTTTGTTGCCTCTGAATCTGATACAATTGCGGGACGGAGCGTCATCGCATGGAAGGCTCCCTTTATCCCTTCTGTCAAGACGGACGCGGTCGATTCCGCCTCTCTCGATTTGTTGGTAAGGGCTACTTCACAGTGGTGTAATTGAATTTTTGGACGAGGTACGTTTCCTTTATGTAAGTTAATTATTTAAATTGTTTGCTGTATGTTCAGGCTCTTGAGGGAACTGTGTCTCTCTTTGGCACTTGAGCGGGAGTTGTATATATTTATTTACTGTTGTTTTTGTTGATGCTTTTTTTTTTTTTGTTTTTTATTTTTATTGACTTAGTCTAAGATTATTTTGGCGAGGAATTTCGGCGACGGTACGTTCGCTGATGACCCCAAAACAGATCTCAACATTAACAATTACAAACAAAATAAAAAGGTAAAAAAATACAAAATACAAATATGGTGGGCATGAGATGGAGCATTAAGTTTAATTGTATCTACCAATTCTAAGTTAATGAGCAAAGCCCTAGATTTGAATACAAAATGATCCCCAAATCTATCCGCACTAAGAAAATTCCCGGGTTGAAATGTATAATAAATGTCCGCTGTGAAAACGAGTAAGTCGTAAAGAAGGATAGAAATCCTTATGACGTCATTTTGGCAATAAACTGAGAATGATCTTTGAAGTCGAGCTCAAGGATGATATTTTCAACACTTAACGTAACTTCTTGTATGAGGTTGAATTTAATGTAAAAAAAAGAATTTGTATGAGGTTGTATTTAATGTAAAAAAAATTTGTATGAGGTTGTATTTAATGTAAGTACTTGTATAAGGTTGTATTTAATGTAAGTACTCTTTATGAAGTTGTATTTAATGTAACTTCTTGTATGAGGTTGTATTTAATGTAAGTACTTGTATGGGGTTGTATTTAATGTAAGTACTTGTATGAAGTTGTATTTAATGTAAGTACTTGTATGACGTATTGAATATAAGTACTCATATGACGTATTTAATGTAAGTACTTGTATGACGTTGTATTTATTGTAAGTAGCTGTATGAGGTTGTATTTATTGTAAGTACTTGTATGAAATTGTAATTTATATAATTACTTGTATGAGGTTATATTTTATGTAAGTGCTTGTATGACGTTGTATGAAATTCCCTTAATGCGGAGTGACTTTGGGATCCTTTTATATTTGTATATTTCCAAGTAATCTTTGTGTGTGTGAGCGCTAGCTTTCTATTAGATTATTTATTTTGTGTGTATGTATGTGTGTGTGAGTGTAGTATTTTCGCCATATTTTATGACTTAAGTCATTAAGGAAAACTAGTTAAAAATACATTTAAAAAAATTGGTTTCCGGTCGTTTGGGTGGCAAAAAGAAAATTTTGTTTGAGGGAATCCTGTTCTTTGAGGCCTCCACCCCCAGCGACTCCCCAGCTCACGATTTCCGTAAACAGCAAAAGAAAGAAGAATGATTTATGCGATGATTGAAAAAAATAAGGAGTGGTTGGGGCAATGTATAAAAGTTCATCTGTTCAATTTTTTAATTTCAATCCAATCCACGAAGAAAAAAAAAAGTGATTTTGGAAAAATACATTTACAATTTTTTTTAATTTACTGTTTACACCTTTTTTTTTGGCTTTCTCATTAAAGAAGATAGAAATATCTTTCCTTTTCTCAGAATTTTCTTTCTCTGAATCAGATCTTGGAACAAAGAAAGTTCACCTATTGTTAAGATCAAATGCATCAGTGAGCGCTAATATGCAGCTCAGTTTGGGCATTTTTGATACTAAAGTTGGAACAGAAAAAAATAATTATTGAGTTCCGATATGGGTACATTTAACCCAATCTAACTATATATATATATATATCTATCAATTAATCTATCCGATATTAAAAGGATTAGAATCATCCAACCAAATATAAAAATCTCCGGTTATTTTAATAAATAGCTATTTCTGGCCAGGTTTCCAATCTGAAGCTCAAAATACTAAAGCATATATATATATATATATATATATATATATATATACATAATCATCCCCTATTCCAATTTAGTGAAAGAATACCTCAAAAATAAATAGAGATGAGGTGATGAAGATTGCTGACAAAGACGAATGGAGATGAAAGACATATAGTTAAAATGCTAATAGTCGAGAAATATCGTTTAACAAATATACTGTCAGATGTAGGCCGTAGTCCTAAAATTTTAATTATATATAAAGTAATTGGCACGTTATTTTAGATATAACTAACTACTATAACCATGTATCAACTTAAAATTTCAAAATATGATAAATTCTAAGGTTAACTAACTTTTTAATGACTTTGTTGCGAGTTCTTTTAGTCTGAAAGCGATAAAATTATTTGATCTGCAAAATTCGAATTAATTCAGAAAGCCTCGTTTTATGGCCAAAAAGGGACACTTGTATACTAAGTCTATGACAAGTTTTAAATTTTGACAAATAAAAAAAACTAATCAGTATTTTGAGATAAAAAGACCGAGTATATGCCATAATCAAGTCTTTCCACTTCAGTTCACTCTTTCATATCTCGCCCAGCCTTTTCGGGCGGTCTGTTCCACTTTCAGCTCTTAGAGTGTGAAAGTACAGAATTGTAGAAAAGGGAGATTAATGTAAATCAACGAGTATTTGTTGACCTTGTGACTAGTAAATGAAGGGAGGAAAGTATGGAAAAGATGGAAATAAATAAATATAAAGGAAAATAAGAGGGATGAGGATTATTATAAATGAAACAGGTATTTGTGAGCAATGAAGGCACGGTTTCACTTGGTGTGAAAGAATAAAAGGACGGAGAGAGTAGCGGAATGATAAAATGGATAAAGAAGAAGAAACCTAATGAAAAGTTGGAGGGGAATCTAAATGATGGAAAAAAGAGTGGAACATGTTAGTACAAAAGTCAAAGTACCTAAATTAGTTAGAATCTCCATACTGGGGGATGAGGAGTGCAATAACAGCCCGTCGAACTTCAAATGTTGGGGGCAGAAGGGCGCATTAATGAACTTTCCAAACAAATTCATCCAAAAAGCAGAGGCAAAAAAACGAAAACCCTAACTCACTGGATGGATGCCAAAATCTACTGTTGTGTTTATTGAGAAAGATCATTTTCATTAAAATGATATCCCCGAATATTAGTAATAATTTAGTAAGATTTAATAAACTGATTAATATCCTTAAATCCAGATAATGTGTATCTTAGTCGAATGGGAATCCGGTTTCAGAAGATTCCCTGGAGATTGAAAACAACCGCCATCTTTGCAACGCCTTTTGGTCTCTCGGTCATACAATCAAACCTGCATTTCGCAGCTTGGACAACTCCATTATTAATCAATTTAAGTACAAACCATAGCTACCAACGCCCAAGAAGTCGTTTCAAGATTTCTTTCAGACTCTGCCAACTTTCCCCAACTTCATAACAAAAGACTCCATCATTATTCATGAGTTCGGTCAACCGGATAATATATCAAAGCTACAAGAATGAGGAACGAAGTAATAACATGAAAAGAGGAACAGCATTCATCCGTGAAATGAAAAAATAGGAAATCTCATAATTACATAGTTGGAATATTTTATTAAGTAATTTATGGATGAGTTTCGGGATGGTGGAAACAAAAGATGATTGCCTTTGGCTTTACGGTGTTTTTAGTTTTCTTCCTCGATTTCTTATGATGAATGACCGATATCCTCCAGAACAAGTAGTTACAAGGTGGATTACACTGTGTAACACGATTTTTTTCCCTGGGTAGCAACTGTTATTTTCTATTTGCTTGTGTCTAGAATACATGAAAAAACACTGTTATCTATTTCAAACCTTGGTTGGCTATCCAGGATAATGATATTTATATGAAATTTACCTATTCCCTCTGGAAAGAAGTGGCGAATTTGAACTTTAATTTATATGAAGTAGAAACAAAACGACATCATACAAAAATAACATTTATTTATTGTAGAATTAAATAAGTCAGACAATTAAAGTATTAGAAATTAGTAGTTATCTGTGATTTACGCTTATACTGTAAATTACCAATCAGCCCCCAAATATAGTCTCACATCAGATTTTCATTATACGATCCTTGATTGCGGCGTTCAAAGTCCAGTAGATCCTGGTGGAAGCGATCGGCATGCTCCTCGGAGTACGCTCCAATGTAATCCTTAAATTTATAAAGATGAGCGTCGAGAATATGGACTCTCAGGGACATCCTGCAACCCATCTTGCCGTAGTTTCTCACCAAGTTCTCATAAAGCTCTACATAGTTTTTGGCTTTGTGATTACCTAAGAAGCCCAGAACCACTGCGATAAAGCTGCCCCACGCTGATTTTCCGTCCTGGTGAGGTTCTCGGTAAACTCCTTGCACTTCATGATCTTTTTATTTTTGGACCGACGAAAACCCCGGCTTCCACTTTTGCTGCAGATAGCTTAGGAAATAAATCTTGAAGATACTTGAAAGCTGCAGACTCCTTATCTAGAGCTCTGACGAATTGTTTAATAAAGCCCAATTTTAAGTGCAGAGGAGGAAACAGTACTTTTCGGGGTTTCAAAAAGGCTCTAATTTGATTTTGTTTCTCCTCACACTAAACTCAGTCCGTTGTAGCCAATCCGACTGATGGTAGTGTGCCACGGTGTCCCTGCTGTCTTAAAGGCAAAGATAACAAGGAAGCTTGGTAAAGCCGCCTTGGAGACCCATCAAGAAGGCCACCATTTTGAAGTTTTCGATAACCTCACAACTGTACTCTTCATATTTTAATGCATCTAGCAAGATCTTAACACTGCTGTATTACTCTTTGAGCTGGACCGAGTGAGCAAGGAAAAGAGATGGATACATGTTCCTGTTATGAAGAATCACTGCTTTGAGGCTCCTGGACATGCTGTTAATAAGGAGGCGCTACTTGTTGGATTCCGATTGCTTCAAACAGGCCGGTTACATTGTAGCAAAAGCAAAACTCATATTAACATGCAAAAAAGCTTGGAAAACACTGGTGACGCTTTCTCTAACCTGATATTTGCACACTGTCATCTAGAAAATCCACTACTTGAGTCTCGATGTTGAAAGCTGGGCATTGGACTTGTGAGACCAAGATCTCTGACAAGGTCTTTGTGATCTTTTTGGTTGGGGTAGTATGGGTTTCTCTCTTCTGTTGCACCTCTGCAATATGGATCAATGAGTTCATCCTCTTCCGAACTGCTTTTCCTTTCTAAAAACTGCTGCTCTCTTTTTGGATAAGTGGGTACGGGGAGCTCAAAACTGTGTTGCACTGGCGCAATATATGATTGAAGGTCTTTATGTAAGATAACAGGCGCATTTCTGACTGCTCGACGCTTGGAAGGGTTTGTCATGCAGAAGAAACAATTGCTTGAGTGGTCAGTTGGTCCCTTCTAAATTCGTGGAATTGCGAAATTCGTAGTTCTCTTTTTTCCTCTGTATCATCCTGTAAAAAAACAAAATGAAAGCATAAGTATAAATATACAAATACTTTTCACTTAGTGTTGTTCGAAATGTTAAAAAAAATAAAAAATCCAGTATCCAAATGAACAAAACATTATATTTAGAGATACGAGGGGCGGTCAATAAGTTTTGAAATTCGGATATAAGAAAACGAGATATGAGGAAAAGTGTTTTATTATTTTTCAATATAACTACCCTCGACTTCAATGCACTTGCGCCACTTGTCCCTGAGGCTTCGAATTCCCGTCAACCAGAAATCTGCCGACTGCTTTTCAATCGACTCGTGGACGGCGAGCTGGACATCTTCATCGTCCCCAAACCGGCATCCACGCAGTGCAGCCTTGAGCTAGCGGAATAAAAAGTAGTCGCTAAGGGCCAGATCTGGACTGTAGGGGGGATGGTTGAGCTCCTCGAATCCGCACTGGCGCAGGGCAGCTTGTGCAACTCTGGCCTTGTGGACAGGGGCATTGTCGTGTCGCGCCGCTTCTGACGGATGCACTTCTTCAACCCAGCCTAGTTCCTCGGCGTAATATTTGCTTGTGATGGTCCTTCCACGAGGAGCATAGTCCACCATCGACACTCCCTCAGAATCCCAGAAGATGGTGGCCAGAATCTTCCCGGCTGAGGGTTGGGTCCGAAACTTGATGGGGGTCGGAGAGCCCCTGTGCTTCCAGGCCATGCTTTCGAGCTTGGTCTCGGGATCCCAGTGATGGACCCACGTTGCATCACCTGTCACAGAAGCAGCAGCTCCTCCAAACTTTGACGATGTTGAAGTCGATCATGGGGCGTCAGGTTTCTAGGGACCCAACGGGGCAGAGACTTTGGTCATGGCCAAATTGTCGTGGATGATGTTGATAACACTTCCATGTGATATTTCAAGTTCTCGCTCGATTTATTCGACCTTCACCCGTCGATTTCCGAGGATCATCCTCTCCACACGGTTCACATTGTCCTCGTTGGTCACGTCTGACGGGCGTCCTGGATGGGGGTCATCTTTGAGGGACTCACGACCATGGCGGAACTTCCTATTCCTATTGCATAGGAAGGGGCGGTGTCGGTGTACACTGCAACTATGCGTTCATGAATCTCTTTTGCATTCTTGCCTTCCTTGGTCAAAAATTTGATCACTCCGTGGTGCTCAACCTTCTCCATTGTTGAAAAATTTGTTACTGACGATCTGCGATCAGCTGCTGCTTCTTAAATAGACGAGGCAGGAGCGTGCGGCTGCAAGTCCTGACTTGTCATAACTTGTCCTAACACTCCCATAAACAGCCATCCCCCTTCCTCTGTTTTGCCCTACCGATTCGCATAACTTATTGACCGCCCCTCGTATTACTTTTCAGAGTTTTTTTGCAGAGCTCGCAGGTGAAATTAGGTGCCCAAGGTTTGTCTTGATCTCCGACATGCATGCCGAAATATGCCTTGTAGGCCTCACACATTTTAGCAGATCTCTCTACAGAGTACTTTTTCGCTCTTAATAAATTTCCCGCAGACACAGCAAAATGCGTCTGTCGTATGCTTACAACCTCTTGATGCCATGTGCGACGAATGCTTCTATCAATGACGAGTGACGATGTCTGCGCTGTGACGGGTAGAGTTAAACTGATATATTGAGTGGACATTCTTTGTATTTATACAGTAATCTAGGTTGGCAAAATGTTCTAAAAATTCTTCAAACATATACAAAATTCTCGAAAGTTCTAGAAAACTCTACAGTTTATTTTTCACCAAATTCGTGCTGTATCTATGTGGAATAAAAACAACTGCCATTACTTTTCAGGTCGCAAAAAAACAAAATATAAGGAAAATAATAGATATTACTACTGTATTACTGTTTTTTAAAACTTTTTAAAAACAGTATATCATGTTTATACCATGACAGAAAGAAACCACAACCCTTGAAACTTTTGATATATTTTTAATATTTGCATCAAAATAATGTTATTCACTATAAATAGGCTAATTTAAAAATTCCTTGTCCTAGCCATGAAAGCAAAATTTTGGGATTAAATTTGACTTTTTTTATTTAATAGAGGCACAAAAAATTTGGAAATAACACTTTAACCCAAGGACAAGACAAAAGTGAAATTTTGTTAGTGTTATTTGTTATCAGAGGGTAAATCGTATCCTTAGATTTTGTTTTGAAGGTGTATCCTAAAAAGGTCATTAGAAAGTAATCTTTTATTGAAATTAATTAGTTCAGATAAAACGTGATTTTTGATTTCCTACACCCAGAACTGTTTTCTAAGATTGTCTGAAAGGGATTAAATTATTAAGTTAGAAATAAAGTTCTTGCCAAAACTTTTAAAAGTTTATTTATTTATAAATTTATATTTCTAGATATTTTGAAAATATTATTTATTTATAGATTTATACATGGTGTAAGACTAGTTAATGTGTAATGTGTAGTGGCCTAGTCTTTCTTATGCCTCGCTTGAAAGTGCACAGTGACTCAGAGACAAGGTAAACTAGGTCAATATGCACTTTCAAGCGAGGCTTAGGAAAGCCGAGGTCACCACACAGTAATTAGTGGGACAACTTATATGATATCTAAAGTTTTAAAAAATTACCCATCAAATAACTCTTTATCGTGAACAGCAACGAACTTTTTTACTGTATAATTACAAGTTCGGCCTAAAACGGTGCCCAGTCGCAACTTCGTATCAAACCTTCATTTGCAAGATATACAATAAGTCGTCTTACAGCCTAGTATTAGTTTAAGAAGTTTCAGAGTGGCTGATTCGATCTTCAAGATCAGCCAAGATGTGGTCTACCATAACATATTCACAATGACTGTTTTTGAGTCTGTGTCAAAGCTGATCCATATCTGACATCACGCGAGCTGACTTAAAAGTTTAGCGTCAACCATACAGCAATTTTGCATCATTTAGAGGAAATTGGCACTTCAGAAAACTGGACGTATGTTTTCCACGTAAACTGACTGACTTCGCCTGTCAGCACCGCATAGACGCCTGCATGACACTAGTGTCCAAGAAACGTCAGTTTGATTAGTTGATCAAAGTGGTTACTACAGATGAGAAGTGATATCTACACTTGAACATGGCACACAAAAAAAGCTGGACAGACAAAGGTGCACCTGCACAATTTCAGGCAAAGGCCGACCGACATCAAACAAAGTTTATAATTTTGTCTGGTTGGATATGAAGGGAGTGATATACTGAGAAATGTTCGAAAGCACTCAGTCTATCGACGCTCAATTATGCAGTTAACAACTACAAAAAATGGTGGATGCAATTGCGCAGAAGCAACCTGAATTGACAGGTGTAGTGTTTTTTTTTAATGATAATGCCAGACCACATGTTGTAAATCGTACCCGTGAAAAACTCCTGGAGCTGGAGTGGGAAGTTCTCCCTCACCCACCCTACTCGGCAGACCTGGCGCCAACAGATTACCATCTATTCCGTGCACTGCAAAACTTCTTGAATGGCGAAACGTTCGCAAATGTTGACGACCTGAAAACTGCCGCTGGAAACTTCTTTGATAGCAAACCAGTTAAATTTTACAACAAAGGTATCCATGATATATCCGTCGGTGGAAGCAGGTGATCGAAAATAACGGTGAATACATTGTTCATTGATATATTTCTTTTGCTGCATTGTTTCGTTATATATCATTGTCAGTAAAAATATTGGTAAATATTTAAGGTAATTATTCTCTATTTAATGACAAAAAATGGGAAACCATAAAAAAATGAGATGCAATATTAATATTTAAATGAAAAGGTACTAGTAGTGTAGTTGAAAGAAATTAATAAAATGAAAACCACGATACATAATTTAATTTTTCCTCTTCATGTTCTCCATTTCAGTCAAATATAAGTAGAAAAAACACTAAAGTAGGAAGATTATAGAGTAAAGATACTGTCATTTAATGAAAGATCTGACTACCTAAAATTGTTTTTGTACTTTTACCCCATCGTCGTGTACAACACATAATATTCATACTTCTGTTTTCATAAAAGGAATGCGAGAAAACTATCGTTTAAATTGCTTTGTGTCTCCTTTAAATGAGTACTCAGTGGGTAAAGTTACCCTTTTGTTTTCACATGAATTCTCAATGTGTGAAATTTCGTATACCCATTCTAAACGCATTCAATGTGCGATGAATCTGTAAAATTAGTTTAAAAGTATACAAGATTCTGTTTTAAAAGTATACAAGATATCTGTAAGGTTTGGGCACAGGAAATATAAAAATGGTATGTTCACCAGATCTTACTGCTCTTGTCTTCTTTTTCTGGGATAAGCTAAAGGAGAAGTTTACCTCAATGGTCTCCTTATTCAAAAAACATCACCCTCTTGACTTCTTTTGCTGGGCTATGCTAAAAGAGAAGGTGACATCACTGGTCTCTTCGTTCACAAGCTCCCACCGGCTGGACTTCTTTTAATGGGGTCTGCTAAACTAGAAGGTGTACTCAATGGTCTACTCTGGCTCCAGACCTCCTCCTTTTTTTCTGGGCGCTGCTAAATGAGAAGGTAATCTCGATGTTCTCTTTGTTCACCAAACCTCATCACCTCTGACTTCTTTTTCTGGGCGATGCTAAAGGAGAAGGTTGCCTCAATGGTCTCCTCGTTCACTAGAACTCACCCCACTGGACTTCTTTTTGTGTTGTATGTAAAGGATAAGGTGACTTCAACAATAATCTCGTTCACCAGACCTCACCCCCTTGACCTCCTTTGATGACCTATGATAAATGAGAAGGTGTCCTCAATGGTCTCCTCGTTCACCATACCTCACCCTTCCTGACTTCTTTTTCTGAGGTCTTCTAAGGAAGAAGGGAACCTCGAAGAAAATTAAAGCCACGAGACATGAAATTAAAGGAAATTTGGGTGAATCTCGCATTGCCCAGGAGATTAACATCACAAATGGTGCCTAACACATTGAAGATATTTATTAATATTACCATTAAATAAAATTTAGTTGAAATTAAATAAAATATAGTCCAATTTTTTTAGTGAATTTTGCTTTTTGCCTGTGTCCAGACTATAGCAATGAATAGACATTTGAGAATGAAAACAGTGTTCATATTAACTGTAAACATACAACTTTTATTCTTACATAATAATATATATATATATATATATATATATATATATATATATATATATATATATATATATATATATATATATATATATCCTGTAAATAACACACCTTTAAAGAGAGAAATAAAACAGAGTGTCAACGCAGGGTGACAAGTGAGTCTCTTTTATTTAGTTTCGACAATAGTCTCATTTGGCTAAACAAGTTTAAGCAGAAATTGTCCTTAATCAGTTGGAAATACGGTCTAGAATTGTTCCTTCCGTTATCAATAAATTCTCACCCAGTGTGCATGGCCGGGTTAAAAATTATGTAATTTTGGAGTTAGTAGTCTTGAGTTAATGAAAGTTAGTTAGTCGGCTAATCACTTTCAAAGTTAACTGAAAAGTTAAATATTAACCGCTTTTTAACTAACTTTGCTAATAAACCTTCCAACATTCACAGTATTCAAGGATTGTCACTGAAGTCTTTGGTATCTTTTAAATTTTTCGCTATTCGTTGTATTTATCTAAGGTTTTTCTCCTTCTCTTTGTACCAATCTCTTTTTCTTTCTCCATTGAATGTAAATACCATCGGTGGTTATACCATTATCCTTTTTTAATAAAAATCAATTCTTCTTCTCTCTTTGGTTCATTTTACGCTACCAGCCCAATTACATAAGAACATAAGAAAAGAAGGAGACTGCAAAAGACCATTCATGGCCTACACTTGGCAGCTCCTGTTCCAGTCAACACACAAAAGATTTCTTACCAGAGAAAAGTCATCAACATTGTCACCCTTTAAAGGAGTTTGTCAGATCTAATCTACAATATACATAAAATGCATCCAGAGGATTATGTCCATTCATGCAACCGCAAAATATAATCTCCCCACTCCTTAGAAAAATATATACATATGCACATAAAAAAAGTCAGTCCCATCTAGCAGCTTCATCCATATATTTATCTAATCTATTCCTTAAAACTACCCAAAGAGGAGGCTTCTATCACTCGTCTAGTGAGCCTATTCCATTCATCTACCACACGATTTGTAAACCAATTCCTCCCAATCTCCTTCCTAAACCTATACTTATCAAGCTTAAACCCATTGCTACGTGTCCTGTCATGTTCACTAAGTATAAGAACCTTACCCAGATCCCCTTTATTATATCCTTTTACCCATTTAAAGACTTCAATCAATTCCCCTCTAACTCTTCTCCTTTCCAATGTATGTAGATTTAGTTTTCTGAGCCTTTCACCATAAGGTAAGTTCCTTAGCCCACCAATCATCTTTGTCATCCTTCTCTGCACAGACTCAAGCAAATCAATATCCTTCCTATAATATGGTGACCAAAATTGTACTGCATAGTCTAAATGAGGCCTAACTAGCGCCAGATACAGTTTTAGAATGGCTTCAGCACTCTTATTGCTTACACTCCTCCTAATGAATCCCAATATCCTTTTAGCTTTATTCTTAGCATTTAGGCATTGCTTTCTAGGACGAAGGTCTGAACTTACCAAAATACCCAAGTCCCTCTCACAATCGTTCCTCCCTAAAATTCTCCCATTTAATTTAGTACATTTATTCCCTACAAATGTGTTACTGGAGTTTTAAAACGTTCCCTCCTTGCCCCAACCTCTAGAGTTGATTGAGTTTGCTGAATGACTCCCATTCATTGTTAGACGTCTAACCATCAAATTCTTTTAGTTAATTTATTTCATATTTCTTCGTCGGTTTGTTCTCTCCCCATTCGCAGGCTGCGACAGACCCAAGCATGTGTGAAGAAGGGTGTTAATAGCTTTTTAAAAACGACTAAGATCGTAAATAAGTTTTCTTTTTATTGAAGGTAAGTTCACATTTGCGGCCTCCTAGAACTTGATACGAAGAGTAGGTACTAGTTAGAACTTAACAGGAGATGTCCACATAGGGCGTTCAATCTGGTACCATGTAGTCCAAGTTCGAACTTGAGATCGTACTTGTGACTCGACAATGAGGACAGAAACAAAGGGTTCAAGACTAACCTTGAGGACAAAAACCTATAACTTGGGTGCAATCGAGTATGAGGTGGAAGACAGTAGAGGAAAAGGAAGAACTAAAATGAAGAAAGGGAAAAATAAAAAAAAAGACTGAGTCCTCTCAAACCACCCAGGATCTTGAGTTTACACAAAAAAAGGGGTTCTGACCTTTAAAATTCGAGGATGAAGGTAAAAAAGAACACCAACGAGGCTATCTCCCAAAATTTGTACATCTGAAAAGCGAAGTGAAAATGTGTGGAAGATATTAGAATCACATCCATCCAATTTCGGTGATTGGGGCTTGGAAGGCCCGAAATGTACCAGATGTAAATAGCAGCATGGTTTCCTTGCTACCCCTGATGCTCCCTTGCCGGGGGTAATCAAATGGGTATTGAATATTTTAGCTCACAGGCTTTCCCAGGAAGACTATGGTATTTTTAAAAATCCCCCCTCCACCCAAGAGGTCATCTCCCTTAGAAATAATGTAAAAAAATGTGGTAAATTAAGGGGAACTGATAATCTATGGGAGCATCATAGCTTTATTAGCCAATAAGGAGCAGGCAGGGCTCAGTCCGACTCGGACTGAGGAAAAAAGAGGGTCTCGAAGGCACCTAGGGAGGGGATTGAGCGTATGGCAACATGAAAATCATTCCACATTCTCGGAGCAAATATCGAGCAATAATGACTACCAATGCAACACATGCTACGATGCACAATCAGTAGGAGTAGGAGAACAGAGGTCAGTGAAAAGGCTGTGGGGGGCCTGGGTAGGGTTAGTAAGAGGGAACTATGGTAGTTAAGGTCTTATATTTAAGAAGGATGTCTTGAAGGTGATTCTGTATCGAAATGGAAACCAGAGCAGTTCGCAAATCAGTGGAAGTGTATGAGAGAAACATCCAAGGTGGAGCAGAAAGCGGGCTTATGCGTTGCCATCAGTTGAGAAAGTTAAAGAGTGGAAGTCTGTGAAGAGCGAGAAGGCAATCTCACACTGTTGTGCTCGAAGTGGGAACGGATGCGGCAAAACTTACAGTCAAAGTACAGATGATTGGCAAAAAGTTAACGACATGAGTTTTGAGACATAACTCATCATCAAAGGAGGTTACGCCCACACTTTTAACTGTATCAGAAAAGAGGTCACTGGTGGCCTCAACTTTAAGATAGAGAGTAATAGTTTTGCATCAGATCAACATCCGGAGGATCACCTTCCAGTATTACCTCTGCTTTGGTATGCTTGAGTTTCAGAAAATATTCCGAGAATCATTCACTGATGGCGTTATTAACGCATAATAGGTTGCCTAAGAGTCCCGAGAGGGAAAAAAAGATACGAAACGGAGCGGGGCAAGTACCAGCCCTGGCGGAAAGACAAAAGGCCCCTCCGCCGACCGAGATATATCATTATCAATATAAATAGATCGAGTACGAGATAAAACTGAGCTCATGCTAGCCAAGTGGATACGGTGTTGGCCTCCAAACGTCGTGGTACCGGGTTCGATTCCGAATTCCGGCATGAGCGGACACAAACGTCAGAGCACGTAGAGATCTGACTACCGATTGGTGGACGCGCTGTGCTCACCCCTGTATTCGGGTGGGTAGATCTTACACCTCTCACCTCACACAAAGCCAATCAAAACACTGATTTCTTTCATCTCCCGCCTTCATACACACACATTCTCTGTTTCAAGGAATCCTACCGATGGGTATTTATATCCACTTACCTCTGACGTGGAACAGGTTCTTCTCTGTTTGGTGTCAAAACATAATACTTCCTGGCACCTCTCCCCCCAAAAGGACCGGCTCCTGCTGCCCTCGGGCTGACCAGCGATTGCCATACTGACCTTTATATAGATTTCATTATCCGGTCGAGGATCCTACAGGTATCATGGAAGGATTGGTGCTGACTAACTAACTAACTAATGAGATAAAACTAGTAGATAAGAGTAATTTCAGAGGCACCTGGGAATGAATGGAAGTGGTGAAGTACAGTGTTATCAACAGTTACCGAGGAGAGCTGATCCAATGATGTGTTTTGCCTTAAGTCCAGATCGAAAGATTTCATATGAGGTAAAGGAGGACAGGTGATCTTTTCAAGGAGATTTGAGAGGAATGGGAGTTGGGATATTCGGCGGTAGTTCTCGGGTCTTCCCCCAGCGCCGGATAATGTTTCCTTCTTCTTCTTCTTGCTTTTGTTCTGTTTCTTATTTTCTACGTTTTTTTGTTTGTTTTTTTTTCGTTTAGTTTGGCCTTCGTGAATTTCAAAGTAGCCTAGTACTAGGCTGGAGATTTAATTGCCGCTATTTATGCCTTTGGTCGCAATTGCCAGAAGGGCAATATAGAGGACCAAGGTCTGCTGACCAAAAGTCGTGTGCTTTAACTTATTCTGATTTATGACCTTAAAACCTTCAAAACATTCAATAATTCACGGACTAACTTTAGGAGGACCTTGGCAATTATATCATTCGAAAAAAAATGTAAAACAAAATAAGAGTTTCAAATTTCGTTAGAATCAGGCGAATAGTTATGATGTTATTGCCAAATCCTTCCCCGGCTAACACCGGGAGGACTTTGGCAATTATATCATTCGAAAGAGAATGTGAGAATGTAAAAAAAAATAAGCCTTTCAAATTTCGTTAGAATAAGCAAAATAGTTTTGATGTTATTGCCAAAACGAAATAATTCCCTGGCTAACCTTGGGAGGACTTTGGTAAATTTACTATTTAAAAAGAAATACAAAACAACATAAAGGTTTCAAATTTTATGAGAATCTGCCGAATAGTTACAATGTTATTACCCCCCAAAAAAGCATAATGGGGACCGACCGACCGTCGACACAGTGAGATGTGTACTCGCCCGCGAATAATAAAAGAGTAATAGCTCTAACGTCGTTTGTTTTTTTAGGTTCTGTTTCTTTAAGATGGGGCAAATATGAATGTGTTTGAACTAAATTACTACTATTCTAGATGAGAGGGAGCTGATAAAATTACGAGTCTTGTAATGGAAAATATCAGGAATGCATTGTCAGTGAATACTAGGACGGAAAAAGTCTAGGTCCTTTTCGAAGAAAGAATGGGGAAGTTAATTCCTCAGGGGAGAGTAAGGCAGGAGAAAGAAGTTCAAATGGGAAAGGAAAAGCGGAAGCTATTCAGTGGCGAGGAATAGAGGCAGAAGTTATGCTTGAGCGGATCTGGAAAAGGCTGAGGTTTCGGAGGGGCAGAGAGATCAGCAAGAAGCTTGAAAAATGTGTGAGGCTTGTCTTTCATTTCTGAAGCGATACGGTGGATGTGGGCCTCTCCGGGATGGCCGTTACGACGGCAGTGTAGGTGTGAGTTGCAAGGTTCTATGCTACTGACGAGGATTTTGTCTCTGCATCACGATCCTGGACAGTCTAAAGCCGTCTCTCGCATTCACGTCTTTCTTTCATAATGATTAAAATAGTGGCCTAGAACCATGGGGCTCATAGTCAGCGAATGGAGGTGAGGAGAAGGAAGCCATGGTGTTAGAGCAGGATGAGGGGATCTGGGGTAAATAGGGAGGGCTATGTTGAGATCAGCAAAGGTCATTGCAGAGTCTAACGGTGTAAAGAGAGTTTCGCGATCCCTTGTCGTCTGTTCTTGGTTAACTGAAGAGATCAGGCAAAAATACTGCTTCATGGCAGGGTGTGTGTGAGGGTTGGGTCAGAGAGGAGGAGAAAAAACTCGATAAAATAAGGACACAGATGAAGTTCGTTTGTAGATGTGGCAAAAGTGTTATTTCCTAAAAAGATTATTATTGGTCTTTTAATACAAAGGTAGCGTCCATACGTCGGTTCAGAATTAATATAAAAGACCGAAGCCAAAGAAATATTGTTAATGTCTCAAAATACTTTAAAGAGTAATTAATGATTTTAGAGTATATTAGCTGATTTTAACGGCTTTGAAAGAGTAAATATTTCGATTTGTAATGCCCAGAACTGATTCGCTTGCCTCGCTCGCTCTTCAGCTAAGCTTCGCAGACTGCATTAACAACGACTATGTAATAACACATAATGTCTCTATCTACGGCAGTGTATAGGTTCTGTTAAATGTCTGATGACAAAATTCAAAATTTTATCTAACATCTACATAGTAGTAGATAATAAACTATATGGAGTTACAAACCATGTTTTCGAATGTAATTTTCGATTAATTATTATCGATTTCGTCATTCAATAAAGCACTAAATATATATAAATGACACTATTAGATTACTTGTAATAAACTGGTATTATATTTTTTTTAATTTATTTGTTTAATCGTTTGGTTATATGTACATTTTTTCCATGTAAATTAAGTTTACATGAAAATTCACTTTAGCTACATGGAGATATTGATACCCGGCTGCAATTCATCTTTGCATCAGTACTTTGAATTTTCTGTAGATTTCTGTTAGAAAATTCCCATTCACCTCAAGGAAAATTATACCTTCCGCGTTACAGAAGTTATATGTAATAGCTGTAATGACTATGTCTTATCTCTTAAGAAAATCATTGATTTCTTGTACATAATTGACTGGTTTATGATACGGTATGTGTTCCAGATTGAGGGTTTGTTCATTTTTCCACGTTGAACAATAATATTCTACGACATAAATGATAGTTGTGGTCATTTTGTTAAAAAGATTCATTCCAATAGTTTAATCACATTCAAAATAGGCAATGTTTGACAAATATCCTTTTGAGATTGCTAAAAGATCTATTGACAGGGGGTTTTGCTAAAGTTTTCAGCTTTTAGGTGTTACTTCCACGATAAGACTATTTTTTATTTCTCACCTCTATGGTTCATAAGGATTTTAAATTCTGACTTTAGATTTTCAATTGTTTTCTGTGACAGCTTTGAATAACTCATTACATTCAAATTTACTGGTGTACCCTACTGAGTATTTTAGAACAATTCTAATAGTTTGAGTTTTCTAAAGCCTCTTCTCTTACACGAGCACAAACACACATAAAGCGTTTACCATAGCTAACAAAACCCTGTCTCCTTTTCTCAAATATGTAAGTTATTTATAGGGGAGAGAAACAAGTTTCCTCACCCAAGGCGGTCGCTGTCCCCTATTTTAGCACTCACAATATTAACTCGTAAATTACACAATACCCCTAATCATGGTAGCAATTATTATTACATCATATTTCATTGTTCACTGATTGTTTTCATCTTATGCTAGTAAGGGGCAAGTGTGTAGGGTAAGAAAAGGCGTGTTTGGAATCAATGTCTTCTTTTCTCCTCAATGCTCCTTACGACCCCTGCCCAAATGTCCTCCAGTCACCACTAGCCCTAGGCGACTTCGGGCATTTTTATATCTTGCCCCGAGATTTAATGACCAGTCAAGGATTGAAATCTTCACTGACGAATGACTTAGTAACAAATGGGGCCTTGAAAGGTGCGGCAATTGAACATTGAGTTGTGTCAAAAGATGAAAAGAGAAGACAAAATAAATTACCATATTGTAAAAAAAAAATAAAAAATCGGCAGCAACCAAAGAAAAAAAGGGCACCAAGTATGAAGAAAAGAGAAAAAGGGATGAAAAGAGAAAAAGGAGCGGAAAAACTATCATATAGGATGAATCTACAACACACAATAAATCACTTACACTCTGAAACACTATCTTGACCTCCGCGGAACTCAATTTATTAATAGTGAAGGAAACAGACGCACCATTACCATTAAATGCAAAACCCATGATATTACATGAAAGACCAATGCAGATCAATACATGAACATACAACATAGCACTACTCCAAAGAATCTACCACCCCGTAACTAGACTACCTTTATCCACACAACAATCCACAAATAGATTACCCAACATCTACTCTTGGTGTTGCAAACCACTTCCTCAACGCCATTCTACAAAACATCAGCCCAGAAATAACATCAACTACTACTTCCCACGCAGGTGACCCGAGCAAGGCTCCGGTGCGCTCACCGTCCAAATTAAACTCATACAAATACCTCACTGGCATGAACCTACATACATCTGATCCCATTGCAAACCAGAAACTAGGCACAGCTCAACACATATTTACGACATGACAGATATAAGCATAAATAGACAAAAGTCGCAGATACAAGGAGTCCTGGATCTTTGGGATCATCCCGTCCTATCGTTTGACACTACCGGCATAGGTGATTTACTTAATCTAGATCAACATAAATAAAGAGAAAGACCCAAGAGACAAGATCAAGTGATAATGAAAATATTTTAAAAAAAATAGATGAATAAGACTTGAAAGTCCATTAAAGGTAAAATCGCAGGAGATACAATGCCCTTACTTTCTCCTGCTCCCAAAGTCGTGAGGAGATAAAAGAATTCGTGAACAAAACAAAGAATACAAACAAAGAGATTACATACGTGACGAAGAATACATTAAAAAAAAATCAATTATTCCTGAAAGCTCGAACAAGAGATCCTTATACAGTGCTTTACTTCATCTAATTTTGAGCGAGGGTTACACGGGCCTATTGACCCATTGGAATCAATACCAGAACCTTAGCTGGTCACAATCAACAAATACCAACTTCAGTTGCGTGAGCAAATTGTCTCCTTTCTGACACTACTCGTATTAGGCGATTATTTGAAATACTTCAGGATTAGGGAGGTAAACTATAAAAAAAGTAAGGGTTCTTTTGTGATAATTAATGGAGACAAACTAAACCTCAAAAAGTTCAGCAAAATACAATCACAGAATATTAACTCCCGCCGACAGTGAATAACTCCGTCACGTTATAAACAGTAACAAAAACCATCAAGGCCTATCAAAGATCATCGGACTTAATCAACCAGATCGGTTTAAGTTTTAAGGGCGGGTCTTGTATCATGGTTTATGGGTAATAAATTACTTATTGATACCAGTTCAACTTTATTTTACAGAAATTGTTATCCTTCAGTAATCTTCGAAGTGATTTTGTTATCAATCAAACAGATACAGGACGTAATAAATTGTGCCTGCCATCACCCTCCACTAAATTTTATAATGATCCATCTTGTAATAATATTTTGCGTGATCAAACTGACGACACGATAACAATTACCAACACTGGAACGGGATCACCTTCTTCTTATAATCACCTCCTTCAGATCCAACACAAGTGTTGTGATGCTCCACTCCAAACATTTCAAATAATTGAAATGGCATACACAATAAAATCGCAGGATTGTAATGGAGGCTAAGTGTAACAGCACTCCAACAGAAAATTCATTCAACCAAAGCCTTGGATGAAAAGGCTTTTTACAAACTTCAACGAAGTTTGTAATAAACGGTCAAATTGGCTAAAAATCTGACCAGAGATATTAGTCTGGAGTATTGCTATAGGTGAGAAGGGGAGAGGGGGAGGGACGTGGACGTGACTCTATAAGTTACTATGTCGGTCCGTAGGTCGTCGGTTGGATGACAACCGTTTTACTTTTCAATGAGTTTTGGGGGAATACCATCGTAACTATTCGGCCGATTCTAACGAAATTCGAAACTATTATGTTGTTTTACATTCTGTTATTCGACCCCGAATTTTGGAGTCTGGTATCTCCCGTAATTCGAGAGGAGATCTATTCTTAAGCAAGATTAACTGCGGAGTAAAGGGAAAGGAGATATGAACGCCTTATCCGGTGAATCTCAAAGAAAGCTTGTTTACCACTCTCACTCGTTTCAGCTAGAGCTGGAGGCTCGGCCCGAATTTTCCTTTGTTTTCACAGGAAGGCTCATGTAAGTTGGAGAAATTCGTGGAGGTCAGTCGAGGATGGCGTTCTCCACAAGTGTTCACCACCACTTCCCTTTCCGATAATAAAAATAAGGAAAGTTCGAAGTTTATAGTGGTCACTAAGTTTATAATAGGTCGCCTAGTTAATGAGATGCCGGGCGAGTACCAGTTTAGAGAAGGAATAACTGGAAGTGAGCCTGGGTTACCCGTAAAAGGGGCTTCGGACGAAGGTGTTTGAGATCTCGCTGTCGAGTTTGCTCTGACTCCCAAAGTTCTTACGGGGAATCTGTTTATAGACTGGATTCGAAAGGTAACTTGGTTATCACTAGGTTAAGGGAAGGAATCGAAAGGTAAATGGTGTTTGTAGGCTTTATTATTGGCTTAGGTCTACCTTAATCGGGGCAAGTAAGATAGTCGAGTCTTACGCGGCTTTGTTGTGAGTTTCCCTCTACGTAAGATAATTCAGGCTAAGGATGGCTGGATTTTAGGATGAGGAACGGACTCGTGAGGCCAATAAGATTAATGTAAAACCGGCATCGAGAGAGAGGAATGTATCCTACTAATAATAGTGATGTTCTCTTCTCGGGAATTCTTATCCTGTCTTATTTATACGAGCTTCCATTTAGGGGGCGTAACTTAGCTATCTTTAATCTAAGCGCGAAGCGGAACTTACAGGTTAAAGTATGTTAGTTTGTTCCTTTATTGAGACTGCTGGGCGGATTTCAATTGGTGTATGTTTCACTGTAGACACATTTGGCTGCATCCGGGTTGGCATTGATAGCAAAGTGATATCAAAGTTGATTTTGACGTTTCGCAGGTCCACATCAACTTTAGCTGGTGAAACCCGACTCCGTTCCGGCTGCATGATTATCTTGTATTGAGACCTTTCGACTCGCAGCTGTTTCCTCTCGTGTCTGTGTTTGTGTTTTCGCGTGGGAAACTCCAACTATTAGATTGCCTTCTTACACTCATGTTTTTCTTAATACATGTATAATTAGGATTTAAGATTATTTATAAGTATTCGCTTTATTCTACATTGGTTCATTGCTACTACATGGCATATTATTTTAGTAGTTAATATGTTTGCCCAATTTCAAAATTTCATATGTCCAACATGGTGCTCATTGGGAATCTCCTCGTTCCGCCTACTTCACCTTGCAATTCGGGCGTCTCTACACATTTGCTCCTGATTCAGTATTACGTACATAATACTTAGGAGTGCGCCTGAGGAATTGGAAAAGCCCTATTATGTGAAGAAATACGCTGTAAACGGATTTTTTTTTTATAAAAGAATGCATATTTCTTTATTTCATGAGCAGTTTTGAAAGTGACATCATCCTTTTCCTCTTGTGTAAGATTCGCATCTGCTTGATCTTCCACTTGGCGCTCTAAAAGGTGACGACGAAATAGGATGGGGAATGCGTAGGGTGCGCTAAGTAAGCTTGCTGGATATAAGGAGCCAAGTCTCGTACACAAGTTTGGCCGGAGAGGTGCCGACTTCCTTCAAGTGGTCCTGGGGGTCAGAAGGACCATGCGGAGTGCTTACACCCAGGGTACCTGGGCATTGGCCTTCAGAGTTACTTTCAGATGTTTGTGATTTCGCTCGATAGAATCATTACCTTTTTGATGCCCCGAATCTTTATAGTGTGCTGAAAGCCAAGGGTACGAAAAGGGAAGGAGTAGAATTGACGGCTGCGATCTATCGTGGTGGCCAAAGAGGCCCTAGGAGCCACCCAGAAAGTTATGAAAGCCTGTGCGGCAATGTTCAAGGGGACTATGTTTGCCATGGGTAAGGCTTAAGCCTACTGCATAAAGCCATACACCTTCGTGAGCAAGTAGGCCTTGTCTTAGCCTCGCTTTGGTCCTACTATATCCAGGTAGACTTTATTAAGCCATTCGTTGGATAGGACACATGAATGGACAGTCACTGAATTAATTTTCAAATTTGAAACCACTAGTTTTCTTTTAAAAATAGGCTTTCAATGAAGTCCTTTCTCCAGCCCAAATTCTCCGCTTAATTTTCTTTCTTTTGAAAAGACTTAAGAGGCATTCGTCGCTTGAGGTCATTTGCCCCTTTTTCTTGCGCATTCACCCGAATCAATCCGAATGTCAGCTGGGTTGAATAAAGAGGTGAAACTACTCCATACGAGGCCCATACTCCCTTTCTTTTCGTATGACTCTTTTTCCTCATAATGTATCGAAATTGCAATTTTCTATTCTGTAAAAACTAATTAAGTGTTACTGATACGGTAGTTAAATATAAATTTTTAAAACATCAGTAAAATGGAAAATAACGAGTAAAAGTAAGCTTGAGGTTAGAAGTTTATATCAGCCAAGGAGTGACCCCGTTAAAATGGCGACTTCCTCCTCTCTTCCCGGACTCAAGCATATAAATATACGTATATATTGAATGAATTATTGCAGTCGTGATTATAAAATTAAGAGAGATTCTAAATTCTATTTTCTTTTGAATTTTTTGACTCACCAGCGAGTAGTTCTCAACCGTTTTAGTGTGTGCGTATATGCAACACTAAGATTTATTTTTATGGTTGTTAATTATAGGCTATCTCAGCGTTTGTCGCGTCATTACGTATTCCGTTCGCATTTTAGAGTTATTGATTTTTGCCCCCACGAGCCGATGAACGGTTAATTCATGCGCAGGTAACAGTTCCTCAAGGAAGGGGGACAGCTAATTCTGACCCAGTAACAACTTCTAGTTCGTGTCCAGACAACAGAACCCTATCGTCGTTCATCACAAAGATTTACGGTGCTACATTCTAGAGAACCGAGCATTACGTGAGAACAGAAAATAAAGTACTCGTGAATAAGCAATCACTGGGAGAAGCAGCCACAAATCATAGATAACACTAGTCAACAATGATTTTGCTACTTGGGCATTAGCTTGTGATTTATACTAAATCGAGTATGCTGATTCCGAATCTGTAATCAGAAATGTTTCGGCACGTAAGGTTCCTGAGTTACACAAATACTCTTTAGTTACACATATGGGCAGTGTTGCTTCGGCTACCCTAGTGAGATGATGTGTTGTGTGTGTTTGGTTCCTGCGTTACACTCCTGCTTTATCCCGTTGTCAAATTTAGCCATTATAGTAGTGGTGTTGAAACAGTATTTACATACAGTGATTAATTGCAATTTTCTTTCAGATTTATCTCTCAATTAATTTGTAAATGAAATATGATTGTACAAAAGTATATAGCAGGATATATACAAACTAAGTTGAAAACATGAATCGGCGAGGATGTATAAATAGCCCAGACAACTTTTGTTATATCTGTGGAAGATATACTCCAAGCAACCAGCGGGAAAAAATAGCTAAAGGAGTGAAAACTGCATACAATTATTATTTTGGTTGTAGAATTGGTGACCAATACAAGCCCTGGGTACCTCACAAATCTTGTACGGTTTGTTATACGGGACTCACACAGTGGTTAAATGGCAAAGGAAGGGTATGCCTTTTGCTGTACCAATGGTGGGGCGTGAGCCAACAAATCATGTTTTTGATTGCTACTTTTGTATGACAAATATTGCGGGATTGTCAAATAAGAACAAGTCAAAGATTGTATATCCAGATTGTAAGTCAGCTGTAAAACCAGTCCCCCATAATATGAAGATGCCAATCCCAGTTCCTCCATCAGCTAGTGCAGTTAGAGAAGATGATTCATCGCCTAAAGAGGATAACAATGACGATGAAATGTATGAGGATGATTCTAAGAAAAAGAAGTCCCAGTTGATAAATTAAGAAAGATTGAATGATTTGGTGAGGGATTTGTCATTGTCAAAAGAGACGTCATCGCCTAAAGAGGATAACAATGACGATGAAATGTATGAGGATGATTCTAAGGAAAAGAAGTTCCAGTTGATAAATCAAGAAAGATTAAATAATTTGGTGAGGGATTTGTCATTGTCAAAAGAGAACGCAGAACTGTTGAGGTCCAGATTACAGTGCCATGGTATGACATTACATTATATCAATACCATATTATATCTATGAGGAAGGGACCAATAACTTGAAAGTGAACCGACAAAAGGGACGGAAAACCACGAGTTTAGACGGGTTGAGTAGCGTGAGAGAGTGCAACGAGGTCAGGTAAATTATGGACAATGGCAAAGCTCAAGGTTATTTAAAGAGTCAAGACAAAAATATAATTTTATTTACACAAAAATAATGAGAGAAGTGATGGGTAAAATTACCTCAGAGAATTAACGGGCAAAATCAGATCAGTAAATGAAAGGGGAAATTGCAGTTATAAATCAGGCTATGAAGTTAGAACTTAAGATATTCCCGGATGACATTATTCAAATGGAGGGGGGATTAACTCAATTGGGTTGCTAAACGGGGGAGAGGGGGTTGGCTTACGGATGTCTTCTACACGTGAGGTGAGACCGCTCGGACTTCGGAGCGGGAGGTTGGAGTGATCACGGTTCTCCAAAAGCAAGGGGGGGGGGGTAACTTCCGGTCCAGAGGAGAGTATTTAGGCTACCCGAAATGAGGAGGGCTTCGACAGGAGTTGATGAAAGAAGTCGGGAAAATCACTCGGGGCGATCGTTTCATTGGAATTACCTCCTGGCTGGGGCTAATTACAAATACACAAAATAGTCCAGCTGTCACTTTGCTTTGTTGCTAGCACTTGACTTGGAACCATGGGGAAATCTTCTGAGTTCTGGGCGAGACTTCTCAACTCTGTGTCTCTTCCGCGGAGTCGAGCGTTATTTATATCCGAGGGTCTCTCCGGAGTTGGGGGCTGGCGGGAAACAGCTCTACTCTCGAAGGACCTCGAATCTTCTTGCAAAGCTATTTTAGCCCGCATAAAGGTGAATCGTGGGGGACTCGATTCGAGGCTACCGCTTGTGGAAGGAGGATGGGGAGTTAGGCTTATCACTTTAGGCCTAGCCGGGCCTTCTGCTGGACATGGGAGTTCCTTTCTGCTAAAGATCTTCCACGTGGGGATTCCCTCACATACAGTAATGGAATCTTTTAGAGGACGGTGCAAAAATATATGCTTTCCGTGAACGCCAGGAGGCCTTAGCTGCCTTCTTTAAAAAAAAAGATGGTGCTTGTTTTTGTACTAATGTCAATGGCCTCATGAATAAGCTAAGGAAACGAGCAATTACCAGATGAATGGAGACTATTCATCGATGCAAGCACTACTAGCCTCAAAGCTATGTTGCTACACAGTGGTAACAAAAACCTTTAATTCCTGTCGCACTTATTGTGGGATGATAGAGACATATGACTAAATGAAATTTGGAAGGTGTTCATTACTCGTATTATAAGTGGAATATCTGTGGTGATTTAAAGGTTATTTCTTTACTTCTTGGACTGCAGCTAGGATATACAAAGAATATGTGCTTCTTATGCCTATAAAACAGCCGTGACGACAGGAATCATTATATTGTCAAAAATGGGCCCGAAAGAGAAGAACACATAGTTGGCCGATACAATGTGAAGCACATGCCTTTGGTACATCCACAGAAGATCTAACTTCCACCACTTCATATCAAACTTGGCCTTATCACGATGGATTCCAGTATCTTAAAGAGAAATTTGGCGCAAAGAAAACCGATGCTAAACTTAAAGCTGACATTTTTGTAGGGTCGAAGATCAGATAATTGATACGTGACAGGGAGTTCAGAAATAAACTAACTCCACTTGAGTTGGCAGCATGGGATTCATTTGTATATGCAGTGCAGAACTTCCTTGATAATCATAGGGCTGAAAACTATGAAGAACTAGTGGACAACATGCTAAAGGCCTATCAACGAGTGGGGTATCGGATGTCTCTTAAGATGCATTTATTGCATTCGCATCTAGATTTCTTTCCATCTACTATTGGTGATATTAATGACGAACATGGGGAAAGGTTCCACCAAGGTATCGCAATGATGGATTGCAGGTATCAAGTCCTCTTCACAGAAAGCATGATGAGTGACTACTGCTAGTTCCTACAACGGGAAGATCCTATATCCACGTACAAGCGCAAGAGCAAGAGTCTCAAACATTTTTGAAGAAATTCATAGTTAGGTGAGTGTGACAGAATTGCCTAAGGCGACCGCGCCTCGCTTCTGTCACATATTGAAACTCATGCTTCCCACGTGTATCCTGCGAGAAGAGAGTAGCATGGCGTCCTTATCGCCCAACATTTCCTGAGTATTATCTTCCCCTGCCCCAAGTTTAATCAAGGAGGTTCAATCCCCCGTTTGCCTACAGGCGTCGATCTGTCCAGATTAAATTAGGCTTATGGGAAGATAAGATTGTTCGAAGCGCTAGCGGGACATTCCATGGAAGTCCCCCATTGCCCCATACCCCGAAGGGCTGGCTCAGGCTATTTATGCGATAGAATTTCGCATTTGATGTAGATCGCCTAGGAACTCTAACTCGAGAACCCCCTTATTGTCCAGAAGAGGACAATATCCTTGAGTACCAAGGTTCGTGCTCCTCGAGACGCCAAGTCAACCGCCCCCCCCTGTTGTTCAATTGTTGAGAAGATAACAACTTTAGAACAGTCATTGTTCTCCTAGCCCGTTCGACAAGAAACGGTTCTTGCTCCCCTGATATCACGTCAGTGATAATTTACAATTGTTCAGAAGAGAACAACTTTAGGACAGTCATTGTTCTTCGAGCCCGTTCGACAAGAAACCGTTCTTGCTCCTCTAATATCACGTCAGTGGTAATTTAATTTCCCCCCTTTTTACGTTCTTCAAGAGAAAGCTTGGTTACACCAATAACCTCAATTGTTCATCCAGAACATCTCCGATATCATGTCTTTCAAATCGCCTTCATCTGCACGACGACCTTATTAATACGTAAGCTACGAATTGCATTTAACTATTTAACTTTGTGCCAACGTAACTCCGTGCTTTAACATGGATTTAGCCAACCCTTTCCTTTCTTGCTTGTTTTGTCATTTTAAATCCCTCCAAATCTTAATCCACCGCTTAGTCAAATTTATCCCATGACCTTTTTCATTTCATGTGTATCTCCCATTTTAATCCCCGGTCATGTAAATATTTTCCCTGTGTTATTTTTGTTAGATTAATTAATAAAATTCTATTTTATTAATGCTTGCAATATTATTTATTCTTGGGCTCCGTTCCACTTCTTAAGTATATTGAAGATAAATAAGGCCTCTCCAGGCCTATTTATTAACGTAGAGTAATACTCGGCCATCTGATTAAAACCCCGCACTCAATTATTGAATAATCCCCACAAAGAATAGATATATACTATATCGTCGGGAGCCTTTTCTACGACAGTGATTACTACTCGTACCTCTTTTATATGTAATACATATCTTGTCTGGATCTGCAAAAGGACGTACATAATGCCAAATATGGTGCCCCGATTACAATCCTTGACCCAGAAACGTCTCATTCTTCTCAAACTCGTAATAATTATATCATTAATTGAACCAAGGTGATAAAGCGAGCCATATAGCGTAGTTGCATAACTAAGTACCCTTATGTGCTAGGACATCTCTGAGCACAGATTTAGAATCAGCGCCCCCAAATTAGCAGAGACAAAGTTAAAACTTGTTGGCTAGTGTAATAAGTCACTTATGCATGTGGATCGTTCCCACCGAGGACAGCATTATTGTCTTACTTCCGCTAGGGAAGCTTTAAACCTCTTGTAAACCTCACGCAACATAATTATTTTAACATCTAATTAATCAGTGTCCCAATCACCTCATTGTATTTGTTTGTTTTTTGTAAGCTTATTCTTAGTTATTGTAGTGCTTTACCCAACAAAGACACATTGGAAATATCAATTTTATTTGTTTATTATCTGGATAAATAAATTAACATTATGTTTTTAGGACAGTTGAATTATCTAACATAAATGCTACAGGATAGCCCTAGTATCCAATAAGAAGGATGAGCTCTCGAAGAAGTGTTTCTATTCCACAGCAATTTCCCCTTTGCGAAAATACATGCATTTTAGCAAAGTATTCTCCCATATATATATATATATATATATATATATATATATATATATATATATATATATATATATATATATATATATATATAAGTGAAACCATTGTATAGGAGCAGAGAATTCATTTGAGAAACTATTTTCGGTATGAAGTTTACCATACCCTCTTCAGTCGTATAATGAGAATGGAATGACCAACACAAGTTACTAAATACCTCAAAATCCCAGCGAAAGAAAAAAACGGAGAAAAGGGAGATCATTAATCAGGGCTGGTTCTTAGATCATTAACTAAACCCTTTACAAACATTTAAATGATCTTAGAACCACACCTCCTGATTAATTACCCTTTTTCTCCGTTTTTTTTCTTTCGCTGGGATTTTGAGGTATTTAGTAACTTGTGTTGGTCATTCTATTCTCATTATACGACTAAAGAGGGTATGGTAAATTTCATACAAACATAACTCGCTATTGAGTTTTTTCACTCATATATATATATGTATATATATATATATATATATATATGTATATATATATAAGAGAATTAGAGGAAGCACTGAATCTTACATATATTGGTGAAAGTTTCAGGCTCTGGACCCATTTTCTGGGATAAAACAATTAAAAAATAAAATAAAATTGTTTCTAAGATAAAGAAAACACTCACACGAACTAAGGTCCCAAGGCAAAAACGTAGGAAATAATGTCAAGAAAATGTAAAAATAGAATAAATGAAAAAAAAACACGAAAAATTTCAAAATGAACGAAGAATTTTAATAATTTGAGGAAAAATTTAAACTACAAAATAGATTATGACATTAATAGGGATAGAAGTGGAAGAAGAGGCATACGAGATAAATACAGTCTCAAATATTACCTGATTTAAAAATTTGTTCCTAGGAAAGCTTTGATCTAGAGTTAGTTGGTATTTTATTGTATGTAAGTGAGTGGTAGAGAAAGAAAATGTAGTGTCAGTTAGTTGGTTGTTTTGGAAGTAATTAATTAATGGCAAGTAGTTAAATAAGTGTCTATATTTTCAATTAAGCATTGGATAACGGTGTGGAACTAGAATATTTATTTAACTAGGGATAATTGTATTTATTAATAGGGACTCCATTATAAGAAAGTGAGATGTAGATTTTGAGGAAGATAATATTTTAAAGTGATCATAATCTATTGGGATTTTACATGAATGAGAATGAGATCGGATAACAGATTTTTCTTTCCAGAGAGATCCATTCCTGGTGTGTAGCTGAACCTCGGTGAGCATCAATGCGAACCTTGAGAAGCCATTCCGCACATGCAATGTACATTGCCAGAGAACATTTGGGACCAGTAAATTTGTACACTACTCCAGAACGCATGATGTCAGAAGTGGGTCTTTTACAGTGAACAAGGAGCCAATTTTTAGAGGGTTTGCAAAGATTAGCGTTAAATTAAAATGTGGATGGAATCTTTTTAAAATATTCAATAATTTCTTTCTAAAAGAAATATTCTGGTCTCCCTAAAAGGGAAAGCAGATATATAATTTTTTCCGGGTAACATTAAATTTTTTTTGAGTTAGAATTATTATTTAAAAAATTCCTAATACAATGTAGTTATTTAATTTCTTAAATTTGCTTCCATTTCAAAATGGAATAGGGGTCAGTTAGAGGAGATATTGAAGGCATGGTGGATCACCTTTTTACAAAAAATTCACTTTAAATTGATATGTACAGAAACTACAAAAATTTGGACCAAGGTTAGTAAACGTTGTCTTTCGGAAGACAGAAAATACAAAGTAATCGTTAATTTTTTTTTTAAATAAACTATTAATGGTTTCTATTTCCATGGTAAACGAAATTTTAGGTTGATATGAGTTTATGAAGTTTTGGAAAAGTTCAGATTGAGCAGAGCTATGGAATAATGTGAAAGTGTCATCGATGTATCTTTTATAAAAATAAAGTTTAAATTCTATGGAACAATCATTTAGTAATTGGTTTTTTAAATGGCACATGAAAATGTTGGCAAAGGTCGATCCACTGGCGAACTTATAGCCATACCATCAACTTATTTGTATAATTATTTTATTAAATGTGATAAAAAAATCGTGAACAGCTAATTCTAGAAGTGCTATTCAGAAGGAACAAAACACTTTATTGAGAATTATGTCTATGGTTTCAGTTAATGGAATGTGGGTAAAGAGAGAGGAAACGTCATAACTGACAATGTGACAATGGAAACGGAGAGACTTGATCTATCTACGAATTGTTGAGAATTATCTACAATATAATCATTTCGCTTTCAATCGGAAAGAAGGTGAGCTAAGAATTATGCTAGGTCGTAATTAGGTTTTAGGGAAACACCCGCCTTATGAGTTTTTGGCAAACCGTATAAGGAGCACAAAGAAGAACCAGTAGAAAAAAATGACTGATAAGTCAATTCTGAAATCAACTTCTATGCTAATGATCAGTTTAAACGGTGGAGTATTACCGGTGCGAATTTTGATTCATCAAAAATAATATTATTTTTTATTTGGGAAAAATAGTCAGAGCGGTCCATGGGGACAACGCCTTTGCATTTATCTGGTCTAGTTACGATAAGATCTTGGTTTTTACCAAGTTTATATAAAATATTGAAGTCTTATTTTTGAAAAAAACAAATAATTCTGAGGATAATTTAGCATGATTGTTCTGGACCAGTTTGTGTAAACGATCTTTAAAGAGGTGTATCTGGCATAACATGGTTCCTTTTTTAAAAGAGTAGAAAGTTTTCAAATGAGAGAAAGAATTGGGAAAAAACTTGGTCTATAAAAAGGTATTTTGAAGTCCAGGTCAAGTGACAACAAGAACTATTCTTTTGAACTCAAAGTGTAAGCCGAAAAGTTAAAAATTGCATCAGACGGAGAGAAACAAGAGGTGAATTGACACTCAAGTAAAAAGTTTGCGTGCATGAATACCTTGTACAGATTTAGAGTATTGTTTGACATTTATGTATTTAGTGGACATACAAAAGTCGTGAAGATGGAAAACCGTTATTGAGAAACAAATTTATTTGTAATTATAATTCTCTGCACATCAAGGTGAAATTAAAAGATAACCTCTATGCACGGTTTACTACGGTAGTAATGAAGCTTAACTTGTAGGAAAAGAGGAAGCTACTAAAGAAATATAACCCAAGCCAAGTAAAGGCTGGTTTGCGGTAAACAGATGTGAAGAATGAAGATCCAGAACGTGAGACTGGAATATCCAGGAATGGGAGGGAATTATCATGTTCATTTTGCTGTTCAAAGCGTCGTTCATTTGTCGAGTCCATTTCTGAACTAAAACTAAAAAAATCTATAGTCAACTTATCGCCTATAAAAGAGAATCTTAGAATCAAATGAAAGGCAGCTTAAGAAATCATATTGGAGCTATTTAATCGGTTAAATCGGTTAATGTTATTGGTAAATATTGTATCTTCTGAAAATTTGAGTGTACAGTTTCTGATAATTGGCGTATCCAATCCAAAACGTCGATTAAATGAACCTTTCTGCCTTGTTTTTACCTTTAGCCTCTCTCTTTAATATATATATATCTATACTAAAAGTTAGTGTAAAAGTACATAACTAAAAACCATATAAAAGGATTTTGATGTCAATGCACCTGAACCTTTTTGTACCAACGTGTTATAAGGTGTTCTAAGATGAACTTTAAATGTATGTGACAATGCAGTGCCGCCAGTTGGAAGTCAGCACCCGTTCAAGCAGCATGCCCTCCTCCAAAATCGAGGCCAGGACAAACATCAAATTCATGGTGAAGCTCGGGTGGGAGAACGGCCAAATCATTGACTCTGGAACAAGTTTATGGTTATTATGCCCCAAAGAAATCAACAACCTACAAATGAATTAGTTATTTCAGAAGTGGAAGAAATGAGATTGAAGATGATCCCCGCAGTGGGAGGCAATCCACGTCAGTTTGTGTGGAAAACATTGATGGTGTTCGTGACCTGATTGAAAAAGAGAGAAGAATAACCACTGAATCAGTAGCAAACACTTTCAACATCTCCATGGGTTATGCACACCCAATCTTGGTGGCGAGTTTGTGGCTAAGCGAACTTTCCACTCAATGGGCCCCTAGGCTGTTGCGCCCAGATCAGCAACAAACAAGGGCAGATCTTTCAATGGAAATTTTGGACAAGTGGGATGCGGACCCTGAAGCTTTTATGCAGAGAATTGTGACCGGAGATGAAACGTAGCTCTTCCACCAATACGATCCCGAGGACAAAATTCTATCGAAACGATGGCTGCCCAGGGGTGGAAGTGGTCCAGTCAAGGCAAAATCTGAGCGTTCAAGAGGAAAGGTCATGGCCACTGTCTTCTGGGATGCAGAGGAGATTTTGCTGGTTGACCTCCGCGAGAACAAGAAAACAACTACAGCTGATTATTATGAAGGCGTTTTGAGAAAACTGTCCAAGAAAATCGCAGAAAAACGCCCTGGGAAGCTGCATCGGCGCATCCTCTTCCACCACGACATTGTACCCGCTCACGGCGCTCGGCAGACAAGAGCTGTGCTACGAACATTTTCATGGGAAATAACCCGACATCCAACTTACAGCCCTGATCTAGCCCCATCCGTCTTCTTTTTGTTTTTGTTTCCAAACATAAAAAATCATTGAAAGGTACCCATTTTCTATCACTTGCAGATGTAAAAAGAGCTGATTTGACATGGTTCGAATCGCATGACCCTCAGTTTTACACAGATCGACTTAAAGGCTGGTATCAACGTTTGCAGAATTGTATTGACCTAAATGGAGCATTGGTGAAAAATAAACATCATAACTTAGACAGTTTTTTTCAACTGTCTTTTTTCACGACTTTTTGAAGCTCCCATGTATATATATATATATATATATATATATATATGCAATTAGGTACGGGTAATAATAAGAATTCCTTGAAGCGCTAGAGAAGTCTCCTAGATTTCCTCAAACCTCTTCAGGAGCATTATATATATATATATATATATATATATATATATATATATATATATATATATATATAAGCACATGCTTTGATATCATTTTTCTAGGTGCGTAGGATAATTTAACAAAGGCTCCAAAATTCAAACCTTATATAAAATTAAAGTTTGCTCAATTTGTACAATAAGAAAAAAGACGGAGAATTATTATAACTAAATTTAATAATCAGTCGGTTCCTCATTTGCCTCACATACTGGTGCCAAACGTTAGGATAAGATCTAAGATATTCAAATCATAGGATGCTTTCCTGCCATAGATATATAGCTCTCCCCTCACGAATATTTGCAAAAGAAGATTCGTATCCTTTGATTCAAAATCAGTTACTCATATTTTACGACTATTAAATATTTCATCAATTCATTTGTGTATTAATAAATTTCTCTCCTGCCTCTATTGCTTCTCTATACGTATTTGTTCCAATTCACTTTTCTACATTTAGCTCTTCTCTAAGGCAGATAAGTGTTGACATTTGTTTTGTTTTTTTAAACGGACAAGAAACATCGATTTAAGCATTTATAATAAATTCATAAACTTTGCACTCCCCTAGCAAAAGTTTATACACAACCCTGTAGTATAAGTATATTTCGTAACTCAGGTTAATTTAGTTACTACACTGAATCGAAACCGATAAATTGCATAAAGCTTTAAGATATTAAATATATCTATATTGTAGAAATTACTCTGTTAACGTTAAGGTCCGTTAAAAAAGTTCGAGTGAAATTTAAAGGCACCTCCTATCAACTTTCCTGAGGATGAACTTTCATTTTTGAGCGTTCGGAAGTTCGCACCACAAACTTCCTTCCTTTGTCAATTTACGGAGGAGAAAATGAGTGATGAAATTGACGAGACTGTTCGAAAATTAATAAACGAATGCTTTACACATGATTTTCATCGGGTAAAATGCAAATCTTGAGCGGAAACTCGACCACAAAATCTCTCCATAGGATTATTTGGAAATGACTCCATTTTCTATTCAAGAATTTAATTTTAGGGGAGACATTTCTAAACATATATAGATGAAGTTAAATAATACGTTTTTTTAAAAGGATCTGAATTGTTAAAAGCAGAAGGAAAATGAGTTGACAGCAATGGGGTCCCGCTTTCACTAGGAAAACAACGAACGGCGGGGGAGGAGAAGATGACACGATAATCCTTGAGTAACTTTGAAGATCCATGCCCCAAGAGCTTCCTCTCTCGCGTTTCCATAATATTTCGTCTAATTCCCAATATGTTTCACCTAACCATCTCATTAACTGTCATTTTATTACTTTGTCCTGAGGGCAAGCGTATTGTAGCGGAGCGAACTGGGTGGTTTGTGGGGGCGTAGCCCCCATATAACAACCTATAGTACGGCTCGAAATTGGCTTCCAGTAACCAAACACAATAAAATATTTGGTAAAACTGAAGTAGTAAAACAACAGTTAATGAGCCACTTAGGTGAAACATATTGGGAAATGGATGAATTATTATGGGAACACGAGCAGGGAAGCTCGCGGGGTATGGATCTTCAGGTTTACCGCAAAATATTTCCAAATCTTCAGAGCATCAATGTACATAAGGGCTTGAGAGACACTAGTTCGAACTTATATACCACATTTAAAGGAAAATAGAAATACGAAATTAACTGCTAGTGTAAGTTAATGGCAAAAACATTTGAGTTTAGACCGGTTGGTTACTTTTGTGACCGAAATCTTTTAGGCTATGTTAGAGAACACAACATTTTATTAATAGGAGATAGAAAAAACGGATAATACATGGAAAAAACACAGACAGATAAATGCATAAAATAAAAGAGCCATAAATGAAAAAGAAAAATCAATCAACTTTTAATTAGCCTTTTAATACTAGGTGACCTTTTTTTTGTTCGTGCGCCACCACACTTAGGTGTATCATGTGTGAGAATAAGTTGCAAAACAACTTCCACTTCCTATCTCTCGCATAGATCGCTAGCAAGCTATAAAATTCCCCCAGCATGCAACAGCCTCCCTTCCCTTTAACCAGGTCCCTCAGGACAACCTCAGAGAAAGCGCGGCTCCCCTCATTGTGGCAATGTTGACGGGGCCTGCTTCACAGTCTGTATGATCAACGCTTTCTCCCTTAATCTCCCAACCGGTCGGGGAGAGCAGAGATGCCATCTGCTCCTTCAAGTTCCTGGGGACCTACAAAAAACTACAACAAAAAATTAAATGACGCACATTTCACTGCCAACCACTCCGCACCAGAGACAAAGTAGCGACGTAAAGAGCGTGAACAGTGAATGGGCAGAATTCTGGAAGATAAACCACCCTAAATCCAGAGCTACGGTGTAATACTGAATTTAATAATTATTTCTGAGATTTTTCCTGTATTTTAGGCATGTATCATATAAGATACATTTAAGAGCAACGGTGTAAAAAACTCTTTGTGACAGCCACCCTGTCACGAATCCAGATGCAAGGTAGCTGAACAGTTTGGATTTATCGCATATGAAGGGAGTATTCGCCTCTCGGATCAGTCGCGGAACAATGGGGTAGGGGGTTGAATCCCCCCTTAAATTTGTAATGAAAGAATATTGGAAATAAAGTTATATTGTATCCATTTCAAGCAATCACTACCACTTTCTGATGCAAAAAAATTGCTAAAGAAGAATCAAGGTAGAATTCTTCTTGGAATCAGTATTAAAAATTTATCATGAAAAGAACCTTTGATTCGTTTGCTTAAAATACACGACTCACATACGTTGCTAATCGGCACGTCAGAAGCCGCATATTTACTAGCACAGGTCTCGCACTTTTAAAAGTCGATTAATATATGAGGCACGTGGGCGTAATAAGAGACAAGTGTAAATAAGAAGGCAGCACAATAGAAATTGGAAACTATCTACTGGCAACCATGAGTCCGTAAAGTGGCCTACATAGTAGAGATTGACGGTAAATGGGTCAATAACTGATGCGCCATCTCGATGTTTTATCTGACCCTAATGAACTTTGTCGTGCTTGGTTTCAGGGCCTTTTGTCTAATATTACTAATAATTCATTTTTTTCATTCTCTTCTTGGCTAACAGGATTGAGTTTGTATTTTGAGTTATGCATTCTTTTGTGCCAACCTGTCCTTTGGACATTTTAAAATGCATCTCAGTGCCAAACCCCTGCATTCAAAGGATGAATTCCTTTATCTCATCACTTCCCCTTTCGATTTTAGGATATTTAACATTGTAATAGTCTCTACTTCATCGTAATTAGATAAATACAAGCCTTTTTCCCTTTCAGGATTAAAATACTATGGCGAAATCATTAGCTGATACCCTTCATAAATAGTAATGAAGTAGAATCGGATGGGAATTGTTTTTATCAAAATATGACAAATATTTCTATTTTCTATCTAACATCAAAATGGATGAAATTACCCCTAATGGAGTAGAAACAAACCTGAAAATGAACTAATGTTTCTGTGAAATTCTTAATTCAAAGTTGATGAAAAAAAAACCAACAAAAAACTTTCAAATGTCGATTATTTCAAGAGAGAAATAATAGCGATAGTAGTTGAAAGGTACGTAACTATTATCATTTTGATCAAAGTTTGCTCGACAAAATTGCTCTATTTTGCTATTTTGTGGGACTTCGAAAAGGCTTCCTGATTGGTCCAAATATAAAGAAAAGGGCTTTCAAAACCGCAATTGCAAATTGAGAAAAATGAAAAATAGCTTCATCAATCGAAGAAACCCCAAAAGACAAGGTGAATGTAACTCATTAATCCAAAAGAATAGAAACCTAACTCCTAATAACCGAACATATCTCTCGTAGCAAATGCTTGAAAAATGCTATTGACGACGAGGGAAAAATATTGAAAAAAAGGATGGGTAAAGGAAAACTATGAGAACAAATGATAGCAATAAAAACAAAAGAAACGGCGAAATTTGAAGCTCTAAAAAAAACGCCAAAATTTCTAGTGACTTTACCTATCTACATGGAAACGATCCCATTGGCACGTAAATAAGTCTTCAGAGAGAAGTATTTAGGAAGAAAAGATAAGAAAGAGATGCAAATCACTCGAAGAATAAATGAGGAAGAAAGAGAAAATTACAGCCTTAGATGTTTAGGGGTTTAAGAACGCGAATCTCAAGACCTCTAGAAAACGATAGAGACCCCAATTTTATGGAGCCACCCGAAAAAAAATCTTATTTCACAGAAATAAAACTGATTTACTTAACGGAGGTAACTCTCTTAAAGCAGAAAGAATTATGAAAGACCAAATGAATGGATATAAATTAAAGAATACTAATGAAGTTTATTGTGGACAAAGACATGGAAAAACAAACTTCCTCAAGGAAACAGAGTATCAGGAAGGCTTTAGGAGTTATTTATAGAAGTATGAAATTTCCCATATAACTTTTAAAATGACATTACTACTTATTTAATAAGTGGCGGTACCGGTTTCATTAAGAGAAAGAGTAGTTTGAAGGGAGGTGTAAGCTTTTTGGATGCCTTGCATGGTTTTTGGTTTCTGGATTGGTCGGGCCAGCTTTGAAAGAATGGAGTTTGGCGGGAATTTTACCATTCATTATCCTTTGGCATATTATATATATATATATATAATTATATATATATATATATATATATATATATATATATATATATATATATATATAATATATATATATATATATATATATATATATATATATATATATATATATATATATGTTTCTACTTCTAGCGAGCCGGATCATCAGCTGAAAAGGAGATCAAGTACTGAATATAACATATATTGCCAACGTTTCGGGTTCTGAACTCATCTTCTAGGCTAGAAGATGGGCCCAAAACAAAAGAAACGGCGAAATGTCGGGAAATGTCTACAACACGCTGTTAGAAATAAAAAAATTACATACTCTTAGTTAACGCAAGTTAATTAAATTTACAACAGACGTGAAACTTTATGTCATAAATGGTGAAGGACTAGGAAAAAATTCTAAGAGCAATTGTGAAATTTGATAGCTTTAAAGTTTACAACATATTCATATATACATAAATGGTTTAGTACTTGATTGTATAACCAGGTTGTTAATTACAGCTTCAACTTAGATATAGGTCAGAAGATTGATTTAACAATTCCAAAACATTAAATTTATATATATGCAGCCAATTCTTAGTTTGTTTTGCTGTATTTTAAGGGTCATTGTCTTGTTGGAATGGCCATTCTAGTTTCAGGTTCAGAGAGTTAACGCTACGAGTAGATAAAAATTTCTTTCCACAATTCAACAGTACATTTCGCCATTCATTCTTCTTTAGACTACCTGCTTTCTTCCACCCCATGATTAGCTAAAACAACTCTATACCATGATTCATCCACCACCGAATTTGACTGGAGGGATGGTGGTATACTTTAGCATAAGCTGCACAATATTTTCCCCAAACCCTGATGATTGATTTTGGACCGAAAATCTCTATTTTATTTTTAACTGACCAAAGTATTTGTTTCTAGAACGTTTCTGGTTTATTTAAATATTCATTTACAAACGCTAAGCGAGGTTACTGTGAGTTTTCTTAAGGAGTTGGGTCTTTCTTGGAGTACGAGAAAAGAGATCATAACCACGCATCGTTCTACTTGTATTCTTAGTAACTTCAACTCCCCTTGTTTCCCGCTCTTCCTGCAGCTCTCAAAGAGTAGGCTGTGTTTAATTATTAACTGCTGTTCTAGCAAGTTTTCGAGTCGCACGTTACGTTAACATCCGAAAGTGATCTGAACGATCCAAAGGATAAATTGAATTACGAGACTTCAAGTTGCGTATTGTGGAATCAACTGAATTTAGAAGTCCTTTGAGTTGCAAAGGTCACTCATATGAAGAGCTAAATTGCTTTAAAGAAGATCTTGACTGATTTGCTTGTTTCGCCTTATGATAAAAATTGACGAGTAATCTTACAAGATGACGAATGAAATCTCGCAATTACTTCAGAATATTCTAGCTATTCGGGAACAAATAAGGATGAGTTTTAATAAGACATTTTGAAGATGTAACCTATTTATATGTATTTATATGAATGTGTTGTAAACTTTTGCAGTGTCAAATTTTACTATTAACTTTATGAAGTTTTCCTGTTCACCATTTTGCTATTCTGATTATTATATTGTATTTAATACAAAAAGTTCAACGTGCTTTGTAAATTTCATTAACCTGCGTTAACTAAAATAATATAAATTTGAAATTCTAATAGATTGCTCTAAACATTTACGGCCCAATATATATATATATATATATATATATATATATGCAGTTAAGAAGGCAATGTTGTAGCTAACTACGCTCTTCATCACGCTGTCGGAATGTGTTCTTCTCACAGTCACGGGAAGATAGTGCATAAGCCAGCCTTTCTAAGAAAACCAAAAAAGTTGTCTCATGACTGTGGGAAGAGCTCCTTCCGAGAGCTTGATGATGAGCTTAGTTAGGTACAGAATTGCCTTCTTAACCGCATAATTATGATTGCGCAATTGAAAATAATTCTCGATATATATATATATATATATATATATATATATATATATATATATATATATATATATATATATATATATATATATATATATATATATATGTACTATCGATGTCCACAAATGCGGCAGCGTTATTAATTCTAACTTTTATTTTCTTAATATTTCTTACAAGTTTTTTAACTGAGTCTTCAAGGCAAGAAAAAAACACCCGCGAATGATATTCTTTATTCTTAGACGTCTTTAGACCGTGTTAGGTCATCTTTGAGGAATGAACAGAAATGGAATTATTCTTTGGACATTGGACATAATAAGTTGTGAAAGGAAAATATATACACACATATATGATTACAATTGCACTCATATATGCAAATATATATAATAGTAGGATATGCATAGATAGGGATAGATTTCGCTGGTGAAAGGGAGATCGAAGGGTAGAAAATCCCTGGTGAATGGGAATCGCAGGCGTTTCTCTGAGATTGGTGTTCTTTTCATTGTTTTTGATCTTATTTTCAAGCTTTTTGCGTAGTCTTTTTCTGTTGTTGCTTATGTTATTCTTGGTTTGTGATGATATTGCATGTTTTTTTGTTTTTTTCTTTTGGTTTCATGTAGATTGTGGTAGTTTCTTGTGGCGTTCAATCCTTTGTAGGTATTTTTTTGTATTTCTCTCGTTGTCCGTTTTTGTATTTTTAGTGTTATTCTTATTGTAGGTTATTTGTGAAGTTTAATGTTTGTCGTTGTTTCATATGCGTTGTCTTATGTGTAGATTAATTCTTCTTGTCTTTGGGTATGTGCTTTATTGCTGGTGAAGTTTTTCGTTCTTCTGTGTATGCCCTCCAACGGAATGCCAATGTGTTTTTGTCTAGTTTCGTCCGTCGTGCATTATGTGACTTTCTCCCAGATATTTTGGGCTCTTGATTGAAGTTCCAAGTTAATCGGTGTCATCTGGATCATCTGATGTAGGTCCCTCTGCCTCCTTATCTCTCTCCTTCTAACGTTGGTGATTAAGAGTATAGCTATATTTTGTACCCTTTGGAAGAGTCTCAATTTCGTTTTGGAGCTAGTATTAATAAGTATAAGTAGATAAAGCAGCTTTGATCATATGAGCGCGCTATAAATCTTCTTTTAGTTGGTCATGTTCAGGTTTTTGAACCTGAATAGCTTGTTGAGCTTGACCTTCACTCACGCTGCTGTTTGAGCAACGTGGCATCCGTACCCATCTCTATCTATCTTTATGCCTAGTACTATCCCTTCGGTGCTGTATGGTATGCGGGCGTCGTCTGTTTCAATATGGGCCTATTTCCTACGGAATAGTGGTATCACCTTAAATTTCTGGGTGTTAGTGGCGATTTTCCACCTTCTTTCGTACCTGGTAACATAGTCGATTTCTCTGGCTGTTATTTGTGCCATGAGTTCAGGATTTCTGAAGGAGTCAGTGAGGATCTGGGAGATGTCGTCTGCAAACTGGACGTACAGCGACTCTTCTCTGACAGGATCAGGTAGGTCGAGGGTATAAATTTTTTAAGGAGGGGGCTTAGGAACCCTCCTTGCGGTACGCCTGCAGTTAGCTTGAAATCTGGTCCCGTGTGGTCGTTTATTTGTATATACGCTATCCTGTCTGTTACGTAGGCACATAGTATTTTTTCTAGTCTTAGGGTTGGTCCCTGTCGCAGTATATTTCACTGAAGGCCAGTCCTCCATACTTTGTCAAATGCCTTCTTAACGTCTCTGATGATTGCTAGCGCCGTATCAGTCTCTCTCCCTCTTCTGAATCCATGCTGGTGTTGGTTATAGAGATTGTTATAATCCATGAATTCTTGAACTCTATTAGCAAGCACCTTTTCGAAGAGCAGCTTGCCTGCTACTTCACGAGGGAAATGTGCCTGAGGTTTGCTGGTGTGTCTAGCGGTTTTCCGGCCTTTGGAATGAAGATCATTTTTAGCGATCTTACATTCGTCCGGAAAATATCCAACGTTTAGGCACGCATTCATTAGATTGACTAGCCCATCTATGATGTTACGGGAGGCGTTCAAGAAGTTAAGTTTGGTTAACTCCGTTTTACCTGGTGCTCTCTGTTTAAAGGTACGTAGCGTCGCTAGGATTTTGTCTTCGATTACACAGTGGAACAATTTTAATCACATTTTCTGGTGATTTAGATTTATCAGCTGATTTTAAGTCGTTTTTTTCATGCTGACTTCAAATATATAATCCATTTTTCACCTACATGCTATAGTTATTCTGTAATTTCTTTTTTCTTGTTTCTTCGAAAACTGCCCTCCGGACGGAGAGAGAGGGTGCTTGTAGAAAGCAAATACTTCACAGTACATAGTAGTAAGATAGTAATAAGTGTTATTGTGCAAAATATTGACATTATTGTATCTGTTTTCAGGTCCCATGTTAGAGTGATGGCTTCGTTAAGAGAAAATTGCGTTAATGATCCAGAAACCATCTGCTACCTATGTGGCTGTTACATGCTAGTTCGTCAAAGGCGCAATATATCAAACTTTATGATCCGCACTTATAAGGTATATTTTGATGTTCCTCTTGGCGATCAAGATAAGAAGTAGGCCCCACATGAGGTTTGCCATAGTTTTGTGGAACATCTTCGTGAGTAGACGAAAGGAAAGAGAAATGGTCTTCCTTTTGGAATCCCCATAGTGAGTCGAGAGCCAAATAATCATGTATCGGACTGTTATTTCTGTCTGTTGAATACTAAAGGAATTGGCAAGAAAAATCGGCACAAGATCGACTACCCAAACATTCCCTCGGCGATTCGTCTAGTACATCATTCTGAGTCTTTACCAGTTTCTATTTTCAGTAGATATCCTTCCACCGAGGATGAAAACGATGTACCTGATATGGACGTCCACGGAATGGATTCAGAGTCTGCATATTCATCATCAGATGCTGAACAGTCATTAGCTCCTCACTGTTTCAATCAAGAGGATTTGAATGAATTGATACGTGATTTCGAGCTCTCCAAGAAAGCTGCAGAACATTTAGCCTCCAGGTTGAGTGAAAGACATATGCTTGACAGGTCGGTACGGGTATCATATTACCGAACAAGGGAGAGTACACTTGTTAAGTATTTCTCTGAGGACAAGCAATTTGTATATTGCCACGATGTTCCTGGTCTGTTTACTGAGTTGGGACTTGTCATCTATAGCCCTGCTTAGTAGAGACTGTTTTTGGATAGCTCCAAGTGTAGCCTAAAGTGTGTCCTTTTGCATAATGGCAATGACTTTGGTGCAGTTCCTCTTGGTCACTCTCTCCATCTGCGAGAAACTCACGATGACATAAGAATGGTCATGGATTTACTTAAGTACCATGAACACATTTGGATCATATGTGTAGACCTTAAGATGGTCAACTTCCTCTTTGGCCAGCAGAAGGGATATACAAAGTTCCCATGCTATATCTGTATGTAAGACAGTCGAGCCCGTGAAAAACACTAGTCCCCAAAAGATTGGCGAGTTCGAGAAACTTTGGAAGCAGGAATGCAAAACATTGTTAATCAGCCAATCGTAAGTCGATTGGCTCATCTCAAACTGGGGTTGATGAAGCAGTATGTCAAGGTCTTGAGCACTGACAATGATTGTTTTTAGTACATAGTATCGGCGTTTCCTTCTTTGTCATACGAAAAAATAAAAGCAGGAGTATTTGATGGTCTCCAAATCCGAAGACTTTTGAGTGATTCTAGATTCGTGAACACCATGAATGAAAAAGAGAAGGCAGCCTGGCTCTCATTTTCTACCGTTGTTCGTAACTTCTTAGGAAACAAACTAGCGCATAACTACGAGGATCTGGTTACTAATATGCTTTTAGCATATCGTGATCTGAGATGCAACATGAATGTGAAGCTACCTTTTCTAAATAGTCACCACGACCGATTACCAGATAATCTGGAGCCGTGAGCGACGAACAAGGGGAACGCTTCCATCAGGATTTGATGACGATGGAAGAGCCATACCAAGGTCACTAGGATAGACACATAATGGCGGACTACTGCTGGACAATTAAAAGAGATCAGATAGAAAAGACTTACAAGAGAAAGAGTTATAAACGCAAATATTTGCCCGATTGAAATCAAGAAGAGGTTCGTACGGTCATTAATAAATTACCATCTATTTGATTACAGTATTTGTAATCCTAATGTGCAATTCAAGTTTCTTCTCATATGCAATAAAATGTTTGTGCAAAAAAACCTTCTTTACTATAAATAACGCAAAAGGATGATTCAATATTACTTCAGGGCATGATGATAGGCGTTATAAAATGAAAATTATTGATATTACGAAAAATCTGTAGCATTTAGAGAGAATCTGATTTCAGATTTGAATTTGGTATGCCCGAATTATGTAGGAAAATGTACTTTTGTTAATTCACCAAATACATTGTTCCCCAGTGTTATCTTCAGTCCATAACCAGTCATTTCTCTGTCAGAAGTTGTATTGTTGAAGGGGTATTTCCTTTCGAGTTATTTTCTCGGTTGGTCGTGAATGTGTTCCTCATAGTCATGGTCATAGTGTTGGTTCTCTTCTGGTGTAATGGTAAATATATTCTTCCAATAGTTTCTGAACTCTTCTTCCGTTTCTGTTGCGTCCATTTTTGTCCCATCGTCTTTGTTAAGGAGTATGCTTCTGTCTGGTGGTTTACCCTTTAATCTTGTTACTGTGTTCCAAAATGTTCGAGGATCCACTACTTCGTCGAGTTTGTCTATAAGGTCATTCCAAAGTGCTGCTTGTTTTTCCGTTATGTGTGTCTTCATTTTCGTCCTAAATATTCATATTCTTAAACGTCTGTTTCTACCTCTGTCTGTGTCAGTCAGTCTAATTTCTTCATATAGTCTTTTGTACTCGTCCGTTAGGTCATATAGCTCCTGTGTCAGCCTTGGTGCTAGTAACGTTTTGTAGGTTGTTCTGGGGAATGTTGCGTGGTCCGCATCCACCAATTTCTCCTTTAATCTTGCCAGTTTTTGGTCGATCTCCTCCAGGGTGGCTTCTTCGAGTGGTTGAAGTCTGTACTCACCGAGAAGGGTACAATACTCTTCTTAGTTCGTTCCGGAGAAGCATTTTCTCTTCCTGATGGGTATCTGAATTAGACTTAATGATATTTTATTCATAATTGCAACGTCGTCACTTGGGATAAGTGAGCCGGGTTAGATGTAGTAATTATAGGGAAATTGTGTGCTGGTCAGGGTGATATCTGGTTTAGTTGCGCAGGTTTCGGTGATATATGTGGGGATGTTGGGCCCCATGCGGGCAAAAATACCCCTGTCAATAAGATTCTTCAAGTTCTTTCCCCTTCTTATTTGGACGTCCGCGGTATCCGGATTCCTGGCATCTGGCATTGACGAGGCCAAGAGTTCTGCGTCAGTTTCTTTTTAGCATATAGCCGTATACCCGAAAGGGGTGTCAATAAGTCGGACGAGTGCTTCATCTAGCTCCCCGTAAACTATTGAGAAGACTTTTCCACGGTCAGGCTTTGACCTTTAGGGGAGAGTCCTAAGACTGATTCGCAGGATGTCGCTCGTCATTTTGTCATCGTTAATCCTTAGTCTGTGTGTTTAGTGGGTGTAGAATTATAGTAGATGATCGGAATAGAAGAAAAAGGAACTTTTTTAATGTCCAATGGAGGAGATTTATGTGTAAACTAAATACGGACACCTGATTATGACCAAAATATTCACGAATAATAACAAAACGCATCAGATTGTACTTGAAATAAAAAATGGAACACAAAACTAACAACCAAAAGAAGCAAATTACAGAACAAATCGAAATAAAATATTCAATAAAGAAGAGAGAAACAAACATATAACTAATTAAGAAACATGAATTCACACAACAGATACGAGAATAAAACAACATAACTCACAGAAACTTGAGTTGATATAGCAGGAAAATAAAGTTATGCTAAAAACGGTTTGAACTCCTATCTCATATACACATAACATAAAAACAAAACAAACACACAAATAAAAAAACAGGCATACTTTTACTCTTACTTAAAAATTAGCTTATAGTACAGAGATGGGTGTGACATCTACGCAAACTTACACCTCTTTGCAAACCTCCAACTTCCTTCCGCTTTAATCATCTTTCTCTTTTATCGCTATCCATGTTGGGCAAAATATTACCACTAGGGACAGGTACAGCAAATGGTACTAATTAAAATGATAGGAAAACATATAACACTGTGGTTCGAGTCCCACGTTAAGCAGGTCCACAGACCAACTAAGTCAACTTTCAAGCCTTTGACTTTATTTCAGTCTGTCCTATCCTTACTTTTTTGTTCTTCCCCTCCCTCTCTCCACTACTCCGGGGATCTCCTGCCTCGGTAGAGGGCGCCGGAGATCTAGGGGAACCGGGCCTCGCCCTGCCTCCCCGAACAGGCGCCTCCTCCGAGAAGGACTGGTCGGGGGGACGGGGCACGGGAAACTATAACTTTTTCTCCCACTTTCACATTTCATTTCATTTCTAACTATTTGTCGCTCCGATCTCGTTCTCTGGCAAAGGAGGCAAAGAAAACTAGAAGTTTGCAAACGGGCTTCTTTTAACGGCGGTCAACTCGGAGACGCCGAGATGTTGTGAGTATGGTTTTTCCGGCTTATGTTGCACGTTAATTGCGAGTTTCTTCATTTGAATAGTGGCGGCTTCGACAATCCGCAATCTTCTGCGGTTTTGGAGTCTCAGCATGATGGAGGTGTCCTTAGGGTAGTGCCATGAGAGTAGGCGTGTTTTTTTTAAATCGCGCAATCTTGAAGGTGAGCTGTCAGTCGCATTGACAGGGTTGTGGAGGTTACGCCGATGTACTTGGAATTGCGGTATTAGCAGTCACCGACTTTGCACACGAATATTCGTACACGACGTTAGTATCCTGGTGTTCGCTCTTCGGAGGGTAACAGCTGTTCTTCATGATGCAACTACTTGTTTTCTTGGTCTTGTAGTATATAATAAGATTTATTTATTTTATATATATATATATATGTATACATGAATAGTTTACTCAATAACGAGTAAATTAAATGTAAAAAGAAACGACTGTTTGGGAGCATAAAGTTTATTCAAACGGAAAATTTATGCTCCCAAGCAGTTGTTTCTTTTTACACACACACACACACACATATATATATATATATATATATGGTTCTAAGTTAAATCTATACAAATTGTATACGAAAAAAGAAAACAAGTTGTATACCAAATAAATTAATATAATGAGAGTAAACACAAATATAACGATATATATATTTATATATATATAGTTGCGAAGTCATTCGAAATGGCCACCATCTTCTTTTACCTCCTTCTCTAGACGTGACCTAAACTGGTTGCATACCATGGTTAAGGAATCCTTGTCTTGTGGATCACATTTCCTACACAATGTCATCTTGCAGAGATCCTAAAGTGTTGTGAGCAGCCTTGTTGACATCCTTCTCAAAAACACACCATACAAAACAAGCAGCTAGGAGGTTGCATTTGGGAGAGCTGAGTGTCCAAAGGTCTTGGACCAGTGGTGCGAAACGTTGTTGAACAAGCACACCTGTGTCTTCCTTGCTTTGTGTTCAAGAGCAGATTCCTGGTGGAAAACCTAAGGCCTTCTGGCGGTTACTTGGTCCAACCAAGACTTGTCTACAGTCTCCATCACCGTCTTCACTTTACGGCATTCCTTGGTAGCCTGTGTGAGAAGCTAGTGCCTCACTGTAATATGGTTGGTTGCCTAGTTCACACTCATCTTCTTTGCAAGTTTACCCATGTACTGACGAGGTTCGTCAAAGATCTTATGCCTGACACTGGTGACCAATTTCTTGATCCTGGTAGTATCGAAGCGACGGATGTGACACTGAGGTTGAACGTTAATTTTGTCCTCATACTCAGCCTCGTCATACTGCCGTTTCACTTTGTAAACGAGGTGCCTTAGGTAGTTATGAAAAAAACCCACTCTCTTTCATGCATCTCACGGCTGGATTCTCAGGAAAAACCGCTTATGCTTGGAAGCTAAACTTACTGAGCGTGTCCAAATGCAAGTAACCTACATTGGTGCGGTCATTATCCCTTAGGCACTCTTTTATCCTTGTATCGATTTCCCTGAACGCAAATATATATATATATATATATATATATATATATATATATATATATATATATATATATATATATATATTATTCTCATAACAAGTTTTGTGGTTTTGTTGAGAGCAAAGGCTAATTTTGTATTAAGAAGTTTCTTTTCGTAACCATTTACTATATATAATATATAAACTTATTCCTTGTGACATATCTTTACTTTGTCTCTTAAGATAATACAAGTTGTATCCAACACATCAGTTAAATATAAATATTGTGTGGAGCGCCTCAATTTTCTGTTTCGTTTCTTAAGATAAAAACAATTACTTCCAATGAGCTTTGATCAGCTTATTTATGAAATTAATCAAGAAGAAAAAACGCGTATACGACAAATCGAGAGCATCGAAACGAAACTTATTAAAATAATACAGAATTAGCCATGGCTTTCAACAAAACTTGTTATCACGAATATGTAATTCCCAAATTATATATATATATATATATATATATATATATATATATATATATATATATATATATATATATATATATATATATAATCATTTAAGGCATTTGCCTCTCACTGCCGAGAGAATCCCTTTCTCGTCCTTCTGAATATTTTTCTTCCTTGTGTGTAATTTGTTTTCAATTGTAACATATTTTTGAAACTTATCTCTCTACCTTGTTTTGGTATTATTTTCGGTCGTCTTTAATAACGTGGAGCGCATTCGGCAATTTTTCTGGTCCATCCTTCTTCCCTGAATCTTGAAACGTGGCCTTCTCGGCTCCATTTCAGGTTTCTTATATTTAGTTTCCACAAAATCCTGATGTTTAGTTTGTTCATGTATACAATATGCTGATTTTATGTCATGCCAAGTTATCCCCATCATAATGCGTTCAGGGGCTCTTTGTGTTGTTCTAAGTTTTAATCTAAGTTTTTTTGCTAATGTTCTAAGTTTCTGCTCCATAAGTCCTAGTTGTGATTATCCATTGGTTGTATACTTTTCTTTTCAGGCACATGAACATTTTGCTTTTGAAGACGATGCTTGCCTTTCCAAATGCTTTCCAGCCTATAGTTATTCTGCGTTGGATTTCCTAATCTTTACCTGGTGCCATTGTAATCTGATAACTCACATAGATATATTTTGTACAATTCCAATTTGCTCGTTGTCAATTGAAATATCTATCATGTCGACCCCTGGTTGGCTTGTCATGATTTTTGTTTTTCCAAGATTTATTTTTAGGCCGGCTTTTAGGTTATCTTCAAGGCTGTTATGACCGGTGGTGTTTCTATGGGTTCAAATTGCTTCTGGTAGTTTACAAGTATCAACGTATAGACGTATATTTTACTGTGCATTTCTCTCGATAAACTGGCTGAGAGTATGTATGCGATTAATCGTTGAGAGTCTTTTCTGAAACTAGCTTGTTTTCTTAGCCGTTGATAATTATCTAGCTGGTTTTACAGTCTGTTAGCGATGACTCTGTTGAACATTTATAGAAACAAGAAAAGTAGCGATGACTCTATTGAACAGTTATAGACACACGAGAAAAGTAGCGATATCTCTGTTGAACAATTATAGACACACAAGAAAGTAGCGATTACTCTGTTGAACGGTTATAGACACACGAGAAAAGTAGCGATGACTTTGTTGAACAGTTATAGACACACAAGAAGAGTAGCGATGACTCTGTTGAACAGTTATAGACACACGAGAAAAGTAGCGATGACTTTGTTAAACAGTTATAGACACACGAGAAAAGTAGCGATGACTCTTTTGAACAGTTATAGACACACGAGAAAAGTAGCGATGACTCTTTTGAACAGTTATAGACACACGAGAAAAGTAGCGATTACTCTGTTGAACAGTTATAGACACTCGGGAAAAGTCTAATTGGTCGGTAGTTAGTAATGACTGTTTAATCATCTTTTTGTGTAGAAGTATTATTATGGCATTGTGCCAGTTCTCCTGAATCTTGCCTTGTTTTATACATTTAATAAAAAATCAAGCTTGTTTGTCCCCAATGACATCTCTAGAATCTTTCACCAAGTCCGAAGTGATGTTGTCCTAACCTGGTGCTTTGTGGCTCTTGATTTGATTGATTGTAATTTCAATTTCAAAATTTCAGAACGCTATGGCATTTTTGAGTGTTGTTAGTTGGTTGTGGCTATAGATTGTGGTGTCGACTATAGTTTTTCATAGTATTCTTTAGTTCTTTAAACTATTCTTTGTCGATCTTGGATGATTGTACCATCTTGCTCTTTTATAGCTTCTATGTGAGATGTTCATTTTTAAAGTCTATTTTATACCCTTTTCTTACTTCTGTTTCTGTTTCTTTTTAATGAGCTTGTTTAGTTGTGCTAATTAAATTTTTTTGTTGGTATTTGTTAATTTAAGTTATTGCGCTTCTTCATTAAGTTTAGGGCTTCTTCTGAGACTTTGTTGTTGTTCTTATTTTGTGTTTCCTTGTATATTTTTAGCATTGTCTGTCATATGTTTCATCACGTCATTGTTCATAGCTTACATATTGCTGGTGTCATTGGGGTCAAGAGGAATTTCATAGTATCCTCTGTGAAAATGGCTTTGGAATTGTGAAACAAGATTTTTATAAATTTTAATTGGATTATTTTTGGAATAAAATAGCTTTATTCTCTCTTTTGAATCTTAATTTTTATCTTACATTTGATCATCTTCTGGTCGCTGATTTTGATTTTATTGATGACTTGCAAATTATTGACAGTGGTTGTTTTGTCAACCAGCATATAATAAATTTCATTGAATATTTAATATTCGTGCTTCTCCAAGTTCATCTTTGCTCTTGATTCTGTTTAGTAGAGTGTTGGTAATTTTTTCCGTCTTGAGTCAGTGCAAAGTCAAACAGAGCTTGTATCCTTTTATTTCGATCCCCCATTGAGACCTTTTCCATGTCTGACTCATTCACTACCTTGCCCAAATTTTGCATTAAATTCTCCCATTACGATGTTGAAATGGGTTTTGTTTTTGTCTAGGCGTGTCCCGATGTAACCATAGGATCTATCTAATTCTTCCCGCATACTAGCAGATGTAGGTGTGTAAACTTGGGCTATTTTAAAGTTGTACTTCAAAATTCTACTACCATTTCTTTGAGCTCTCTATGTATCAGAATTCCAACACCACACTGCCTTTGCGCTTCTTTTTCTTTGTGGTAGAGTTACAGTAAGTAATGGTGACTTGTTTCATTGATATGTTCCCCGTTTCCTGGGGTGTAGGTACACAGAACAATTATATCTCATTTAATATCATTTAGTCAAGTGAGGACTTCTGCGAGATGTACCCCCTCAGATAGTGTTCTGCAGTTGTAGGTTGCAAGTTTCTAGTCTTTATTTAGCCTTTTGATGTTGTCGTTGGGATTGAAACTTTTGTAGACAGTCGCATCTTGACTCACATCGCCCCGGTCCATACAACCACGAGACCTTAGTTTAAATCCGATGATGCAACAGGAACGGCCGAATTTTCTAGCATTATCGCGAGGAGTTTTGTGCCATAAGCTACCATGCTGGTCCCAAGCAGGTTGATATATATATATATATATATATATATATATATATATATATATATATATATATATATTAGGTATAATCACCGGTATGTTGTGAAGAGCGCTCGCAAGCTTAGTATATATTGAGTTAGATTTCTGACGTTTAGGTAGGGGGGTCAAGACGAGCATATGCGGACACAAAGGCTTCCCTTAAACGGTATTATGATCTGGCTGCCCATTGGGCGGATAAGCTGATATTTATACCCATGGGATTAATTTGCTTTACATGAATCATCGTATCACATAGCCTATCCCAACACCGCTATAACTTCCCGTCCTGTCTTCATAAGACAACATTCCCACTCTTTCCTCCGTTCTGTAACCCTGCTGTTTGGGGAATAGAGGCCCCTCTGGCGCGCCACTCATACCCACATTCCCCTGGTGGGGAACGGGCATCCATCCTGGTGCCACAAAGAGTTCTTTGCTTATTTAGTGTCAAAAACACCCCTAAAACCCGAATCCCCCTCACCCCATCCCCAACTACGACCTCTCTAGAATCTTTTCTGTTTACCAGTAATGTCATTCTTATCTTTATGCGCTTTTCATTATAGGATCGATAGGCATCGTCCACGATGCGTGAGAATAATGGATTTTAAAAGACCTTCCTACAAACACATGACAAAAGTGTGACTGAATTTTCAGTGAGACCAAAAGAACCACACGAACTCAACTATCTTTATCTTTCTCTTTTGAATATGAAAACGCTTTCAAAAAAGGAAGTTGCCACGCCTCACACTGTATAAAAGACCCTATGGAATCACCCTATAAATTACTCTATGGAGTCATTTATATAATGTAATTAGACATTTTGGATAAATGAATTCAGTATATATATATATATATATATATATATATATATATATATATATATATATGTATATATATATATATATATATATATATATATATATATATATATATAATTTTCTATTATTTTAATAATTAGTTAAAAGCTGTTTTGTTTTATTACGGTCATAATTATTCGTTGCATTTTATCCAATTTTCATAAATTTCTGATGTTATCTTTTCCCATTCAACTTGTAATTTTCCATACAATTATGTTTTATTTGTAATTGGCGGGTACTTTTCCTTTTTCATGCAGGCCCTACAAGGGATCTATTGAATTTAAGTTGAAGGTTTTGTAGTGTTCTTCAAACCAATTCTTGGTGATATGGATGTATAAAATGGGGCATCGACAGTCATATACTATGGTAGAACCACCTCCATGCTTCACAGTTGGTATCTTACAAGCAGGGTGAAATGCCTCTACAACTCTTCTTCTGAAAATAGTAGCTCCAGAGGCCATGAAAATCTCCTTAAATTTTTAAATAATTTTCTTCAAAGATATATTTAAACCGAATTACATATATTACATTAGTCTTTCCTACGTTATATTTACTTTCATCTGAATACATCAATTTAGATCAATAATGTTCATATGTCCAATTCTTGTGATCTTTGACACACTAAAGGTGTTTATATTCTGTTTACGAAAGATATCGATGGCTAGTTTCTCGCCCTGCAGCCCTTTGGCCATTGATCTTTAAATATCTTTCTAACTGTTGTGGGTTATATATATTTGAACTAGAAGCTTCATTGAACTCCCAAAAAGTTCAGAAGATGTTTTATTGTGATTCCATAGTGAAGCCCGAATGAAAAATCTCTCTTCTTTAGGTGATGTAAAACTCTTTCTGCGCCTTTTTTTATACAAAGCTTTTGTTCTCATTATGTCGTTTTATAGTAGTTTTTGAAGGCAATATCTTGAATATTTTTTTAGCCATTTATGATAACTCTTGGCTATGGCGAATTTAGATTTGTGCTCTCTGTACTTCTGTGACTTTTTTATTTTTCATAATTCTTATTCCGAACGATATTAAATGCACATTAGTTATCAGTTTAAGCTGAAATATGAAATAATAGTTACATTTATATTTTAGAAAACATACCATTTCATTACTTACGCCCCATTTCGTAAAATACTAAGAAATTTAAACATATTTATAAAATATTCCACCATTGAGCATAATAGTCATCCCTACCTGTCTCTAGTATCTTTGCACAAATTTTATCTAATATTCCTGCACATGGATAACACACACATAGCCCACCTTCACAGAGAGGATTACACACGTACACACTGATACTTGATTATTACGGTTAAAAAAAGGCCTGACAATTACTCCATATATATATATATATATATATATTTATATATATATATATATATATATATATATATATATATATATATATATATATATATATATATATATATATATATATATATATATGCATAATAACTAAAAATAAAATAGTGAAAGCCGATACGCAAGCGATGATTTCCGAAGAAAAATTATCCTGTTTTACTGTTTCTTGCGGTTTGCTGGATTCATTTCATCATTCTTTCGCATCTATGAAAAATTTATTCATTGTATATTTGCCGCGTGTTTACCTCAACTCTCCTTTGTCCTTTGAATTCTCTATTAATTTTTCTCTCTTTCATAGTTTCGATGGACCTTGCGAAGCGTACCTTAAAAGCTTGTTTATTCGGAAGATTTTTGTCTTCCGCGGAGCCGAATGGTCTTAGGAACGGTTTAATTGTGTACAGAATTTTGCGAATTAGTAAATATCATTTTCGAAGAAAAATTATCCTGTTTTTCTGTTTCTTGCGGTTTGCTCTCAAGAGCATGGAAGAAGCTACAGACCGTTAAATGGTCTATAGTTTCTTTCATGTTCCTGAGAGCATATTGCATTTGGGATCCTTGTTTCTTGCAAGACGAAATTAATACAATTATCCAAACATTCATTGAGCTGCAATATCCCCTTTGGTTCATAGAAAAGTGTCACTATGAAGCCAGAACTATCTATTACTCCCCAGCTAATTATAAGGAAAACAGATGTGACAAATATTATGTTACGTTCCCATACTCACCCCAGTTAATCAATTTCAAAAAGTACGAGAATACGATCAGGAATAGCTTACCCCAAAATAGGTTGATCGATAAAGAAAAGGGAGTTTATTTTGTTCCCTGCAAATCATACAATGAAATATATATCGGTGAAAGAAGCAGATTTTCCAAGAGAAGGAATGAACATAAATGCGATATGCAACGTGGTGCCCTCTCCTCGACTTCATTTCTACATATGTCCAATAAAAATCATCAAATTGATAATGCTAAAATAGTTTATAGTTCTCACAATTATATACATCGACGCTCAATTGAATCGACACTTATAAAAGAAATTCCCAACTTTAATACTTCCGAGGGCCAATTTAATACTAATACCTTAATAAGCAAGAAATTCATACTTCCGCTTCCCAAAGATGCCACTACAGTCCCGCAACATCCACCTTAGCCCCACTGATTTGTGTGTTTGTACGTTAAGCAAATTCTGTATTTCACTTATCCACCAGCCACTGACGATGACGGATGTTTCCGTCGAAACCTGGTTTCGCATATAAAATTAGTCCTATTACTGTGATTTTATCCGTATAGTTACACGTTAGACGTTAAACGGGGAAACACAGCCTCTAGTTTTTTCACACACACCAATAACTTTAACCACCCGATAGACTTTCCACAGGCCAAACTAATCTACCTGTGTAAGGACTTCTGCAAAAAAAGGGTCATTGAATCCTCCCTTATAGATGAAATCCCCAACTTTAACCTTACAGGTGGGCAATTCAAATGCAGCCCCTACGTCAAAGATCTAATCTTAAAAGATATCCTTAATGGACTTAAATTCACACCCCTTGATTAGGAACTCCAATTGGATCTCTGTAAACTATATATATATATATATATATATATATATATATATATATATATATATATATATATATATATATATATATATAATATATATATGAAAAGAAGCCCACAAGTTACACGTGAGTCAAAATTATGATAAATAACACCCATTTTCCTCGTGGGTGTTATTTATCATATATGTATATTTATATATATATATATATATATATATATATATATATATATATATATATATATATATATATATATATATATATATATATATATATATATATATTATTCACTCCCACCTTTTCATGCCTGCGGAAGAAAATCAAATTGATAACTGGATATGTTCCTAAACTCCGCCCTACATGAACATGCATTCCCCGTATCATGTAGATGCTAAAAAAACACATATTACAATTTGCTTTAGGGAGTTTAATTGGAGCTCTCAGAATCTCATCGGATACGGTGGTGATTTTTTCTCTCGTTCAGGTACCCGAGTTTGATTCCAGGCAAGGGCGTACACAAACCTCAGCCTGCATAAAGGTTTGGTCACTGATTGGTGGTTGTGTTGTGCTTAACCCCAAAGGTGTAAGAAGATCTTACATACATCATTGCGCGCATAACTCATCACAAATCGCTATCGTTCCTCCCCAGTATTCAAAACAAAACACGCAAATCTGCTCTAAGAAATACAGCCGATGGATAGTTGGATCCTCTAACTCGCAATGAGTTCCTCTTCTCCAGGGGTTGGCGAAGAGGACCATCTGATCGCTGGTTGGTATCAAAGACACACTTCCGTTGACGCCCCCTTACCCTCCAAAAAACCCCTGCTCCTGCTGCCATCGGGCTCTAAAAAGTATCATTCTGATCTTTATGTTTGTTTCATTATCAGATTGCTGTTGGATCATTAATATAGGGATGGGGTTCCGTTCCGACTTAACTATTCCTTTATTTTATTTTAAAAGTGAAAATTTTAAGCTTCAATTGTGAAATTTATGCGATTATGTTTAAATACAATTTGAACCAACAAAACCCTCAAGATCTATTCGAGTCTGGTTCAAGAAATAAGAAAGAAGATGGAGTTTAGAGTTGAAGGGCGAGTCAAAGGGAGAGATGATATGAATGAAGAATAAATTCGATGACTCCTATTTCTGTAATGATAGAATTTAGAGTAATAGTTTGTTGTTAAAATAAAATTGACTGTAGTGTCTTCAATGAATTGTGTAAAAGCACTTCTGGAACACCCCAAGAGAAATCTGTTATTATTTCCTGTAATAAAAGCCTCAGTGACGAAATGACAAGATAAATAAGGCCGAAGTTCCCTTAGAATTTTAATTGATCCTGGGTACTGTTGAAATTGCTTGCACCATCATCATCACTTTTTAATATCATAGTAAATTCTGGTGTTTGTGATGGTTGCCGACATAAAAACACACATTTTTTTCTTTAAAATTCAAAATCAGCGGAAAAATATGCGAATACTTTGGTTTCGATTCGCAACAAACCAAAATAATCTTTTGTTGTTTTCGTTGCTTTCCTACCCATGAAATTATCTTTTATTTTGCAGTCTGAAATCGAGAAAAATTTGTCTCTTAACAAAGAAATAAAACGTGACAAAATTCCAGACTTGAATTCTTATTTTCTATTGTCTATTTTTAAGCAAATCTCTCGTTTTCTTCGAAATTTTCTATTTTGTATCCTTCGTATCGGTCTCTTTTTAGCGATCAAACTAAAATCCTTCTCGAAGCTGTAGCAAACATAAGAATTTCGATTTATTTAGTTACCTTTTCGCTTCATTGAAGACTCTCTTAGTTAATTGAAAATAGTTTTTTACTGACAACTTATTTATAGCAAATTATAAATGCATTGAAAAGTTTATGTATTCATGAAATTTTCATCTTACCACAATCTGTGCCTGATTTGTAAGTATGTTATGATTCTCTGACAGTTAATAGCATATCTAATACACTACTGTTCTCATATATCTTTTTCTAGGGGAAGTGAGAAACCAATCGATCTATCAAAGTTTTTCTTTGATCTACTTAACTAAAGATTTTTTTCTAAACTTACAATATGGCAATTTTGATTAATATATATCCCTAAAATTTGCATTCTATTAGCCCTAAAAATTTTCAGAATGGTTCTGCTGTATTTTTATCTCAATGGAGTGGAGGTTGTAATCCAGTAATGATTATGCTGAAGCCTTGGCGATTAAGGGAGACCCGTAAAGTTCCTTTCCTTGATTTTCAATGCTTTCTTTTTTAATTTTGGTTCTGTAGATGCTTTTTGTTTCCTTTAAGTTTAATCTACATCAGCTATCATTCAGATCTCGATATTAACATTGTTCAGAAGGTAAGAATATTGATACTATACTGTCAGCTACTCAAAGTATACGTAAATACGACAACATACACGGTTAAATCGGCAGTGTCAGTGAGTGAGCAATCCATAAATATTGAAAAAAGTATATATTAATGATAGCATAATTACAATCATTGAGGAATAAATGACTTTTTCAAAGGTTTCTGTTTTTGTTTCACATATAGAATATATCCCTTGATACACAGTATTAGCAAGCTTGTTTACGAAGCATTGTTTCCGGTACCTCATTTTAATAAAATCGAAGGCCTTGATTAAAACAATCTTCTTATTTCCCACTCTAATCACTGCAGTTGTATGAACTGTAGTCGAGATGCAAGCTAAAGAAATGCATCTTTGCAGATATGAGGGCATCAGATTACAAGTTCGGCAGAAACTAGTAAATAGTACATAAATTGTAAATATTATTAGGATGACGATGACGTGAGCAAATATCGCCAACCTTGGAGTTAGTAGGATGTTATTATAAACATTAATTAACAAGTTCCCAGATGATACCAAAACTGGTATTATGAATGTAATTTGGTTCACTTTGGAAATAAAATTAGGTTAGAGTATACATACTTTACTTGGATTTTTTTTTCCATGCTCGATAGATTTTATGTCAATATATTCGGCGATAATTCCTTCGAGATAAAGTATAATGGTTTAAGGGAGGACAAATCTTTAGTTACCTTTAAGTGGGAGCCTCTGTAACCATACTAGCAAAATGTTAGGCATTTTATTCACATAAAAAAAGAGCCAAATTCAATTGCCAAGAGTCTTTGAAAACTATCAACGTAGTTTTATCTAAAATGATAGATCAATTTGTTTCAAGGAATCAATACTTGCATTATTTATGATTTAAGGTTGAGTATAGGTAAAGATTCTTCAAACAAGCTTGCAACATGTACTAATGGATATATTTCAGTGAATATTTTAGCGATCCAAATTATTGTATTTTTCTGGTCTTCTAATCATTCTTTCTCTACCGGGTGAAAATGCTTTGTTTTGCAAGACATAATGAATGCGAAAGTTTAACTAAAACAAACAAATTGATGCATCGCTAACTTACAGTATTGTATATGGTATTTGTGGTTGAACCCCATCTAGTTATAAAATTCAAGGCTGTTGGCGAGAGAGAAAAATCTTAGCTTGGCAAAGTTTATTAACTGATCAATTGGAGAAACACAATCGAATATACTGGTATTAATCAGGTCTCCATTTTTTCAATTTTGGTCTCTATTTGCGAAAAGTTATTTTGACCTTGGAAGGTTTGAACCTAGAATGATAAAATTGTATGAAGATTGAGAGATTTAATTTTGAATAAGTGGAAAGTCATCATTTGCGCGGTGAGTTATTAAATTATTTAAAAACTAACTGATTACCTAGCATCGACTAGAAATGACATTTAGCTTATTAACAAAAGATTTGGCATAAAATTACTATATAGAGTAACATTACGAATAAATTATCATGTATAATTTATATTTAATCTTTCGGCTTCTCTGCTCGTCTCTCCTACGTTCTTTTCCTTTCTTGGACTTACCTCAGTCCGGTCTTAGTGTCATTGCCTGTGTATAATTCGTCAATACTAAACTCAACTAACTTCTTAAGACATGACTGAAGGAAAAACAATAAATGAGTCACTAAAACTTCCAAAAAAGAGCAACTATTAGCTAAGAATAAAGGGCATCACTAAAGGATAAACATGTTAAATAAGATTACAAATAGCATAAAATCTATTGGAAAGGATGAAAAAATACAGATGACAGCATACACCAAAGCAACTACGAGAATACCGTCTACATGAGGGCTTGTATCACTTGGTAGAAGAATGAAAAAATACAAACAGATGAAGGCAATTAGGCGACATGTAGATTTCTCTGCATTAAACGGAATGATTTTAAACAAACATATATAAAAAACAGTGATATAGTGAAAACAACTAAATAAGCATAACAAGATAAATGCTACGAATAACCGGCAGGGACAATAAAATAAATATTCAGTATTAACATAAAAAAGGTGGTAGATACGAGAATAATAAAAGTTCTGAAATTAAATAAATGTGAAAGAAGAAACAACAGAAATGAGACTAAAGAAGATTTGAATCCGAAACAACAGGATGCAAAAGGCGACCAATTGAAAGGAAATAAGATAAAAATCATTTGGTGACTTGATCGTATCATTTACTTCGAATTCATAATAATTATAGTCATTGATAACATTATGATGACAAGCCAGTTCCACAATTGGAATGAACATGAACTTTTCAAAACGAAAATAATGATCAGATTTGATGAAGTTACAGCCATTAAATTTAATGACAAAATTTTCGATTCTGCGCAAGTATATATATATATATATATATATATATATTAAAAGGCCCAAGGAAATGGAAGTTGTAACACAATCCGAAAACGCTAAGGAGAATATTACATGAACTAATGAAAGCTTAAGAAGGAAAATGGGTGATGTAGAGAATGGAGATATAGGGCAAACAATTTTAACCGTTATATGAAAGTAAATAAAGAAGTTGGATTTAAACCTGTGTCATCAAGTGCTCATCGATTATATGACCAAGACACTCATCGCCAGAGCTACAATCCTCAACCACCCAAAAGGTTCATTCAAGAAACCTTTTGAATAACGAAGTGTAGGTTTTTTCCAGTGAGAGATAAGACAAGTGTTTTACTAGCAGAAGGGGGCACGGGCTTTTTTGTTTGTATTAATTGAAAATCACATGACAAATTTTAGAAAAGATATATTTAAATAACCAAGGAAATGGAAATTGGTAACACAACAAGGAAAACGCTAAGGAGAATATTACATAAACCAATGAAGGAAAATGGGAGATGTAGAGACCATATAAAAATAGAGGAGGAGGAAAACTTTGACGTTAATGATCAAAAGACAAGAAACAGGAGCTTTTACTGGCAAGAGAAAGGGACGTTGACAAAACAAAAGGATCAAAGAAAGCAAAGGGCAACACAGTGAAGGCAATATATACTCTGAAGACAGAAATAACGCCAGGAAATAAAATTTTGAATAATCCTGGTCTGGATTATATATATATATATATATATATATATATATATATATATATATATATATATATTAGTACTGTAACGTATATGTAAATGTAGGAGAGGAACCACATTATTTTAAAAGGATTTATTGTGAAACCAGTCTTCAATGGACCATCCATCATCTTCAATTGCTGGCAAACTAATAAATACAGAAAAATGCTTAACCTAAGGACACACAAATTTACCAGTCACAATTTAATCAGGCGTTTGGTGCAGGAAGATAATTTTTTAGCAAAAATTAACACGGAATTGGTTTGTTCAGAATGATGTGAAGGTGCGGCAGTGGCCTAGCAGGACTCCAAGAACATAACCGAGTTAAAAGTGCTATGCAAAAAAGAGTGGGCGAAAATACATCTTCACGCAGGCGTGTAAATCCTCTGCTTGACCACTGATCCACAATGAACAAAAGGAAGCCCAATTTCAACTATGTTAAAAGCTGCAAGAAAAGACGCCAACAAATTAATGGTCAGGTGTATTTTAGACCTCTTGCCGTCCACATTTGTTATCATTTAATGCGAAAGTATCTATTGTATCAATGAGGCCCTCGTCTGAGTTCGGTAATCCATAATAATGCTTCTCGTGGATGTTGAAAAATCAGCCTTCACCAATATCGTATTTTCATGCCTTTCTTCGGAACTCTTTTCTGATGTCTGTCGTCGCTCAGAGGTTAACACCCGGGATTCGCGCACGTGAGGTCGCGAGTTCGAATCTCCTTGGAGGCTGATTATATATATATATATATATATATATATATATATATATATATATATATATATATATATATATATATAATAAATCTTCAAGCTTGAATAATTTGATATTACACTTGACGAACACAAACCACTTTGAACTATGCGGACATCATATTAGCTGATAACGAAGGGAACATAAAAAAAAGAAGATGGCAGAAAGTGATTCGAAATTGAATAAATGTGGGTGTTCTTAGTTTTACTTTTTTTTATTTAATTCTCGTAGTCAATTAAGTGAATCACCAAAGACATTTTGTTTTAATTTTTTTCCATCCGAGACAATTTAATCTTAAAAAAAAAAGGAAATCGTTCAAACATGAAACCAAAAGTAGCAAATAATGAAGGAACACAAATTTCCACCGGTCGCTTCTCTCTAAAATGGCGTTTGAGAGGTTGGAATTTCTGCTCTCTTCCGTTTTCGAACTCCCTCGATTTCTCTTCTCTGAAGATCGAACCTGTCGTTTGGGTCGAAAAATGCGATTCCCTCTTTTTTTCTTAGTTTTCATTCAAATCTTCAACTTCTTCTCGACCTCCACTACTCAAACCTGTCCTCGGGCCATTAGTTTTTAGTTTAATGACCTTTATTTCAGAGCATTCATTCATGCATGAGGTCCACACCACACATTCGTATACACATTCATACATATATCTATGCTGCACATACACACTTCTTTCCTACCAATTTATATATATATATATATATATATATATATATATATATATATATATATATATATATATATATATATATATATATATATATATATGATTCATACATGTATATATATGATTGTGTGTTCATTCTATCTTGGCATCTCACCAACCGTCCAGAAACCCCTGCTAAATCCTCCATGAAACGTTAGTAAGCCCTCACCGTCTCCACATCCTCCCCGTCTCCTCTACTTTTCAGAGGGAAGGGCAATATTTGATGCACTTCCCCCTTCCTCCTTCTCCCAATCCCACTCCACCCCACGATCTGCCCGGTCAAAAACCTTCCAGTAGTCTCGGAAATCATTGCCATTGCTAAGCTTGCTACCACGCAGGTTGGACACGTTTTCGCGGGCTTCTCTTCGACTATCAGATATTCGACACAGCTTGCCAATCCCAGTCTCCTCACTCAGCATTAGTTAGTACTAGGAAAACGACCTTATTCCTTGTATCTGTAATTTGTGTTCGTTGCTTTTAATTCATAAATAAGGAAAGGAAAAGAAAGCTCATTCCTTCTTAGAGGTTTATATATAGGAGCGGTTTCTTATATGCTACATTTTAGCAAAGAAAAGGATATAACACTCAAGCACATTTATCTCATCTTTTCTTTGAATTATTTTCATTTTACTTAAAAAGTGCTTCAAAATTAAAGCTCGGAGACAAATTTAGATTCAAAGACAATAGATTAGTGAGCAACACTGAAGTTAAATCTAAGATTTGGAGACTACAACGCTGCATCTGAAGTGATCTGAAGTATGTTTCTAAATTGGCAAACTTCTGCTCTAGTTTTCGCTGTACTGGTCATAGGTAAGGAAAAATAATTTTAACTCTTATATTTTTCATTAAAGTATTCATTAATGTTAGTTTAAAAGAGAAGAAATGGTTGAAGCTTGTCATTGGATCTTTAATGGTTGTATATGAGCGACAAAAATAAATGATCGCGAGAGAAGTTGTAAAAAAGAAAGACTATTAAAAACAAGTAACAGAGACAAGTAGAGGAACTGATTCATATATAAATAGAAGTATAAATAAACAGATAACTCGATATCTTGATGAAAATTTAGCAAGTGATCTTTAAAATAAAGGTAATCTCATAAATACAGAGGGTAAAAGATTAAAGTTCCCCAGAAAAAAATATATACCGAAAAATAATCAAGCATCAATTACCAGGTTTTCATTCCATATTTACCCTTTAGAAAGATAAGTACCATAAGTAAAGATAATGGAAATTTAAGAAATAATTATTAGTTCCTGCAAATGCAACAACTCGGAGAAAGAAAATTTTATTATTCCCAATTTAAATGTTAAGGGAAATTATCAATTAATTTAACTTGATCTTTAATGTCTCATAAAAGAAAAGGAATATATTTAGTTTAAAAACGTTGAAAAATATTCAGAGATTAATTTTTTTAGTGCATTCATCATTTCATTTAAAAAACTTCATAGATATGCTTCGTTGACACATATATGTGTGAGGATTGTATGTATGGTAGATGTTAACTCTATTTTTGGGGGGATAATTTTAAAAAAAATGTGAATAAAACAATGAAGGTATCTTCATTATAAATGTTTAAAGAGAGTCTTAATATAATTGATTAAGTAAAAATGTATGGAAGAACGTGCAATTTTTCTAAACCTCCCCCCATTATGTGATGTTGACTGAAGTGTTCAAAAAGAAATAAGATGTATTTAAAGGGTCTTTCAACAAGGACGCTCGAGCTTTGTCAGGCGATAGTGGCCATGTTGTTAAAACGACATCTGGCTACCTCACTGTCAACTGTTCAGTAGTATTTGGCAAGTCATAATATAGAAGGTTATAGCGTTGAACAGCGTGTAAAAATCATCAAATGTTATTTTCAAAATCAGTGCTCCGTTCGACAAATTTTCCGCGCATTACGTGATTTCTATCCTTGCCACAATCGTCCTGCCAAGTCCACTGTTTGTCGCTTGGTGGCCAAATTAGAGGAAAAAGGGTCGATCAACAATCAGCCAACACCCGTATGTCGCCGAAACGCAAGGTCTGCTGATGAAAACATCACTGCCATAAAATCCAAGGCAGTCAATTTCTTGTCGTTCATAAGAACTTGGCGACTTCAGTTTAGCGAATTATGCGTAGGAACTTGTGTCTGCACCCGTAAAAAATCCAACTTACCCAGGAACTTAAGGTAAACAACCATATACAACGTCGTGTGTTCGCTGATTGTGCTCTATAGCAGTTGGAAGTTGCCCAAATTTCACCCAAAAAATCATCTTCAGCGACGAGGCCCATTTTTGGATGAATGGATTTGTGAACAAGCAAAATTGTCGGATTTGGGACGGAAAAAATCCACATGAGATACAACAGCACAATTGCTTCCCGACAAAGTCCCTGTTTGGTGTGGATTTTCGTCTAACGGAATCATCGGTCCGTACTTTTTTGAGAACGAAGATGGGATTGCCATAACCGTCAACGGCGAGACCTACAGATCAATGATAAACAACTTCTTGTGGCCTTAACTAGTTTATATGCCTGGTATGGATACTAACGACATGTGGCACCAACAGGACGGCGCTACGTGCCACACTGCGCACGCCACAATAGACAGTTTGCACCAGCGATTTCAGGGCAGGGTCATCTCGCGCGGCGACGATGTCAACTGGCCACCGAGATCATGCGATTTAACGCCATTAGACTACTTTATTTGGGACTACATTTAATCCCAGGTCTACGCGAATAATCCGCACACAGTTGATGTCCTTAAAGTCAACATAACGAACACTATCCAGCAAATTCAGCCAGACTTATGCGACAAAGTCATCGAAAAATTGGGCCTCCCGAATACGTTCCACCAAGCGAAGCCGCGGCGGAAATTTGAACGACGTCATATTCCACACTTAATGCCATAAAATTTACTTGTAAATTTAAAATAAATTGAATGCATACATTACACACAACTTGTTTTACTTACATTTAAAAATTGAGCGGCCTTATTGAAAGACCCTTTATAAAATTCCTCCCTTTATGTCTGTAATAGGTATTTTTGCATCTATATATGGGTGAATTTAAGTGCATATTATAATTACACACACATGTCGTAGGGAGAATTGAGGGAACTCTCCTTGATTCTTTTAGAAACACTAGTAATACATAATGATTAGAGATGTAAACATTGGTTTGGTAGAAGCGAAAATATTTGTGGTGCAATAAAAGAAGAAAAATCCCTTCCTTCGCCAAACGTGTCAAATGTCTTCTAGATGATGAAAACATCAGAAACAACATACATCGATAACTTCACTAAAATTTTTAAATGTGGACGAAAGTGCATAACTATTGCTATGAAAAGTGCATTGAAACTATCTAGGTAGATAAAGAGGCAGAGAGAAACGTGAATGCCCAAGATTCGAGCAGGACTAAAAAACTACGAGGAAACTTCAGCAAACAAATGTCATGTCAATGCACAAAAATAGATAGAGGCGTCTATAAGTAGAGAGATATGCCATTGAATTCCTTACAGTATGGATCGATTGCCTAGCTCAAAACCGGTTTAGTGAATAATGCTCAAGGAAAGTGAGGAGAAGACAGACGCTTAAATTACATGGGAAGTGGTATTGTTGGTTCCTTCTGGCGGTAAATTATACGTTTCCTTTCCAGAAGATTTATTATGAAAAGCAAGAATTCAAGTGAGTTTTAACTCGCTGGTTTCAATAAAATGAAGTTATAGTTACTTATATTTTTAAAACAAAAACTAGTTATCGCATCTCCCGCTTAAAATATGTAAGGAGAGTGCTAGAAAAAAGTAAAGATAGAAGTAATGATGTGTGGAATATAGCCGCAAAGAATGTTGCTGGCATTGGGGTATGGAGGGCATGTAATCTTCTATATTTTAACTGCAACTTGTTTGCTTATCCTACAGCTTACAGCCCCTTGCAGGAGCTAGAAATAATAGGGGAAAGATCCAATATGTAATTAACTGTCCATGCTGAGGTAAACCTTGATATGTAATTGAAGGCATTCATATATATTCTCAATCAAGCCTAGGATGATACTATTTGAAATTAAATATATTAAATTAAATGAGCAGCCTGGATTTTAGTTAGCATTGAATAATTTATTAATGATGATGATGTACTCAATTTTCGAAGAGAGATGGTATTGTGGAAGATATAGTAAGTGAAAAAAATTAAAGATGGGGGATGGGATTTTGCCCTAGTAAGGAGGACATCACTCTATTTTTATGGTTTCTTTTTTCCTTTATTTGCCTTGTTATTTTGTGTGTTTTTTTATCTTCATGTGTTTGTAGTGTTCTTCTTATTGTCTTTTGTTTCTTCTTCTCTGTCTTTTTACTTTTAGTGTAATAATGTTGTTTGTAGCATTCAAGCCTTTAATAGCTTTTTTGCCGACAATGCTATTTTAGTGTTGTCTGTTGTCTCATTTTTCGTGTGTAAATGTATGGGACTAGATGTTATGTGTTGTGACGCTTTTATGTGTATATTGGAGTGATATTGTTACGTGTACACAGTTTTGTGCTCGGGAACCGGCTTCTGGGTGAGGCTTTCGCCCGTAGCCACGCAGGTATATTCAACCTGCCGCCTGCTCCCTGGAGTTCTGGAATGACATCCTCCGTTAGAGTGGACCAGATCTTTTTGTCAAGTTTCTGGGTGACGACATTGATGGGCTCCAAGTATTTCCTTCGATGCAGGACGCTTTGCCTGACTCGGTCACGCCTTCTTACTTTGTTGATAAGCAGAGAGGCAGTGTTCTGGATAAGTTGGAGCCTTTTCATCGAGGTTTTATTAGCCGCTTGGGACACCACTGCGGGGTAGATCAGCATAGCCCGGACATACATCATATATAATTTTCTGATGTTAGCCGAACTAAGATCTCTAAACCTGTAGAGCTTGGAGATTTCTCTCTTCGCCAGGTTCCGTCTCTCCATGTGGTGTCTCGAGTATCCATGGTCAATGATTTTGAGGCCCAGGACGGTGCCTTCGGCGGAGTAGCCGTACCTCCTCCCATCTATGATGATGGGCCATGTCAACTCGCGGTTCAACGGGAAAATTTTGAACTTGTCCCTGTTGGTCCTGATTTTCCATCGTCTCTCAAATCGGCTGATGTTGTTGACTTCCGCTATAGTGCGGGCCGCCTGCGCCCTTGCTTTCCTCTCCGGGCACGGGACAATTTGAGTGACGTTATCTGCGTATTGCAGATACATCGTGTCCCTGTGCACCGGAGTTGGGAGGTCGATGGTGAAGACCAAGTAAAGCAGAGGACTCAAGCAGCTTCCCTGAGGGACGCCCGACTTTAATTCGAATTCGGGACCTCTGTGCCCTTCAATCATGAGACACACCATTCTGTCCATGATGAAGTCACAGAGGATCCTTTCCAGGATTGGTTCTTGCTGGAGGTTCAGGATCTTGTATTGAAGTCCTTCCAGCCAGACTTGATTGAAGGCCTTTTGCACGTCCCTCAACACAATGTCTACATAGAACCTGTTCGCTTGGGTGTATGTTACTTTCTGAGTTAGGAGCACCAGGGCGGTGTCTGTGCCCCTTTTTTTGCGGAACCCGTGTTGTTGTGGGTTGTGCGCTCCTAACTCGCTCAGTTGAGCTTGTAGCCTGTTAGCTAAAATCTTTTCAAAGATTTTTTCTGCATCTCAAGAAGAGAGATAGCTTGCCACCTGGTCTGGGGGCTTTTTTTCCTTTGGGATAAAGATTATTTTGGCCATCTTGTATCCATCCGGGAAGTAGCCTGTATTCAGGGCGGCATTCATCGTGTTTGCCAATCCCTGAATAATTTGCCTTGGGGCATTTACGAGGTTATTTTTCGTAATCCCAGACCAGCCTGGAGCCCTCTGCTTGAAGAAACCTTATGGTGTTCGAGGTCTCTTCTACAGTTATCGGGCATCCGTGGTCAGCCATCACTCTTTCCTGTGATACTTGCGGATAGGGGTGGGTTCTATGTATCATTGTGCCGAGGTCGTCGAGCAGTTGGTCTTCGTTCTCGTCCGGTGATATATCGAAAATCGTTGGCCCGTTCGATCTAAATCTTCTTTCGAGAGATTCTGGGTCCTCTACAATGTCGTCTTCTTCCTTGATTTGGGTTCTGGGTCTGGAAGGTAATCTCATAATTCTTCGGATGTTATTCCAGAATTTTACGGGATCACTCTCCCTGTCCAGCCTCCCAATGATGTCATTCCATATCGTTGTTTGTTTTTCTAATATGATGTCTTTCATTTCCATGCGTAGATGTCTCATTCTGGCCGTCCTTTCCCTATTGGTACCTGTCCTGCCAATCTCATCATAGATTGCTCTATGTTCTCGGGCGATTTCTCTCATCTCGTCCGTCCACTCAGGTTGTGGGAGCATTTTATAGGAGATTGTGGGAACACATCTCTCATCTGCTTGAATGAGAAGATCGGTGATCTTGTTGATCTCCTCATTAATTTCTTTGAGATTAGCGTCTCCCAGATCAGTTGGTTGGTATGTACTGAGTATCTCTCTATATAGCTCCCAGTCAGCTTTCGCGTAACTTTTCCTAAGTATAACGGGCTTGAGTATTGGTGCTAGCGAGATGGTAGTGAGAATCGGGATGTGGTCGCTCGGAACCACTGGCCCGGGTTCATTGACAATGTTGAAGGGGAAGTTTTCAGATGTCAACACAATGTCCGGCTTTGTTGCTGAACGTTGTGTTATGAAGGTCGGGAAATCTGGCTGGCCCTCTGGAGTCTGTCTCTTACGAGTAGCATCTCCAGGTTTCTTCCCCTTTGATCGGTGCTTCCGTAGCCTGATGCACGGCATCTGGCATTAAGATCACCGCCAAGCAATGTCAATTTCCCACGCCCGAAGAGGTTGTAAAAATTAGACATCGGCAGGCAATCGCGTCGCGGTGGTTGACAGGCCACCGCTACGGTCAGGTCTCAAACTAGGGTAGGTATTTCTACTGCCACGAATGATTAATCTAGACCTGGAAGTGTTTTATATGTAAGGTTGTTCCGGATCGCGATGGCAGCGCCATCGAACCGTTCTTGTGTGTGTTTTTTGCTGATGATTGTGTAATTGGGTATTTTTATGTTGTTGACGTTTGTGTTAACGGCATGTTCTGTGATGAGGATTAGGTCGGGATCCACTTTACGAAAAATCTTTCCGTAAGGAATGTGTTTCCCTACCCATTCGTTGACGTTAATTGTTAATATATTTAGTGTGTTGTTGGTGTTCTTCATGTTTATGTTCTGTTGTGTATGTGTGTGTTGGTTTTGTCTCGATTAGTGATGTTCGGTGTGTGTAATTCTCCCGTTCCGAATTCTTTTGAACTTTGCTTTGCTTACGGCGAGGCAGGAGTCCCTATATATTTTTATTCTGGCCTCCATGAGTGCCGCTACTACCAGCGCTTCACGGTCTGGGGAATCATACGACCATTTTAATTGTCCTGTCCTTACTCTATCAATGATTTTCCCCACCTTGGGGCTTTTCAGAAAAGAAGTGTCTTCTGTTCTGAAGAATTTGATGTTGAGGTCTTCTCCATCAAATTCCCTAACTTTCTTCAAATTCCTACTCCTGCTCCTGTTCTTAGTGGGTTGAGAGATCTCCCGTTCGTCCTCGGATGACGAAGCCGAGTTTAGGAGATTTACTTCCGCCGGCTTGAGACGTCTGGCTGCTCTCTTCGCACTCTCTTCCCTCTTCTTCATTGCAGCTAGGCGTGGGTCATTGTTAGGGAATCTCTATGGAGTGGGCTTCTTTTTTAGTTCACTGGCGTTACCCTCTCTCTCCTTGGTCTCCCGTGGAAGGGTGTCGCGGGCGCCTCTTTTTGATTTCCAATTTGAACTTGGAGGACATCCCCTGAAGAGGGGTTCTCCGGGAACCACATTTCTGCAAGTCCATTGTTCTACAGCATAGTGTTGACCTCCCTGGCGAAGCAGCCTGGGCTGGTCAGATTTCTTACGTGTGCATAGAGGATACACGTAAGAATTTTTGTGGCGTACTTGTCGTCCTTATCTACTTTGACGTAGGTTCTTGGGGCCTGGCTTTTCAAGGCGCTTGCTGAGGGGGTGGTATTTGCTGCTGCTTGGGCATAGTAAGTGTTTGCCCTCCTTATATCTTCCGCCCTCTTTGCTTCCGTCTTTTTCCTGATAATCTCCTTTTTTGGGGGGCATGACATCACCATCGCCCCATGTCTTTGGTCACAGTTCGGACACTTCTCCTCCTTGGCCTGGCATTTGCGCCAGCCGTGTCCTTTTTGGCTGCACTCTTAACAATTTGCCTCCTTCTCCTTGCATTCTTTAGTCGTATGACTCTCCAGGCGATAACAGTTAAAGCAGATCTGCACGGGGATGTACTCCTCGCGTTCGACCTGCTCCCCACTGATTTTGGAGTTGAAGAGAAGTAGACCTCTCTCTTTGGCCTTCGACGCCATCTCCGTGTCTGTGAAGACAACCTTAAACACGTGGGAGTATTCCGAGTTGTCCCTTTTATTTCGGAACTTGATGATCTCGGCCACTTTTGTCCACTTCTGGTTTTTCTCTATTTCTTCCTTTATTTCTTCCTTTGTGTGCTGGCCTACCCATGGGTCCAGCCTTTTGCACACGACGCTCCTGTGCGCCTGTATTTGGGGAGGCGTGGTTGGTTGGAGGTTTATCTCCATTAGGTGCCTTACCCCTTCTTCCTGCGTGAGCGTCTCGATATCTTTGTCCTTTTCGCACACAGCGACATAACCAACTGGAGTGTCAATCAGTCTAAGCACGCCCACGTTGAGCTTACCGAACAGGGTCTTATATACAGTACCCTTGTCCGGTTTTGCTTGCCCACTAACACACCTAAGCGGGACTCTTGGCGCATCCTGTGCCGCCATTATTCCGGGTGGGCCCCCCTTGAAGAGGGGGCGCACACTTTTCCTTGAGGGAATTGACTTTCTCTTTATTCGGGACTCTCTGTTATGTTTTTTAGTTTAAGGGGGAATTGTGGATATTTTTCCTAAAAAAAAGTTTGGATTTTCCTTTTTGGGAGAAGAGGGCCCCCCCTTGGTAAAACCGCCACCTGGATGTAAAAAAGGATTTGCCTTTGGGTGAATGATGAAAGATGGATGAGATGAGTCCGGGTGGGATCCTCTCAGGGGTGTGATTGTATGGCGGACTTATTGACAACGCTGCCCCCCCCGAGGGTTTTGAATCGCGACCGCTCCCCAACATACCATAGAGACGGTTGTATGTCCCTCTATGGTCCTGGAAGGGGCCTTCGCCGTAATGGGCACCGAAGGTTGCGGTCCGTCCCTTGTCCGGAATATTTCTGACATTGTTCTCTACTGTGGGCTAATCCTCAAACCAGCTTCCTCCAATGCCCCCAATTATGTCAATGCAACTGCTAGGCATAGTTAGGACGAAACATGAATGGCAAATCCCACCTCACATCTGACGGCCGTTAACGTAAGGGGACGGGGCCGGGAACTTAGGCAGTCATCTGCTTAAGTGAGGCCGCTAGAAAAAAAGATGAAGTTAGTATGATGGTGAGTGGTGATGAAAAATGAGTACTAAATCTCTTTTGGAAGTTTTTGTAGGCGTTTGGGAAATATTTACCCAAAACTTTCCCTCCTTTGCCGGATCTGAGATGCTGTCGGAGCTGTATTTACCAAGAATTCTTCGCCGTCATTTATAAATTCTTTCTCTGCGATTTAGAAGTCGATCATAATGTCGAATTTAAGAGAGAAAACGATGCATATTTTCTTTTAGTTTCGAAAAAAAGTCCAATTTTATTACATTAAATAGGAAAAAACATTATAGTACGCTGTTTACGGTTTTTCTTTTATATTCAAATAATTATTTAGTTTATATGATAGATACAAGTTAAAATATTTATAGACAGAAGTCACACGGTGTATTAACAAATTATAGAAAGAGGAAATGCAGTTCTACTGAGAGAAAATATTTTTATTAATGGCAGGTAAGAGAATACTGATAAAGAACAAACTGCAGTAAGCACTTAAGATTCTATATTTACTTTTATAATCAATTTATAAATATATTACAATTTGTTAAGATTTAAACATAATATTAAAAAAACAAAAAGCCTCACACACACACTCTTTGTTTCTATTTCTCTCTCTATGTCACCCTGTGTGTATGTGTCTCTCTCTTTGTATCTCTCTGTCTCTTTCTCTGTCTTTCTCTCTCAGTCTCTTTGCGTTTCTTTCTGACTTTCTCCCTGTCTCTCTCTCTCTGTCTACCCTCTGGCTCTTTATGTCTGTGTCGCTGTTTCTCTCTCTGTATCTCCTTGTGTTCTTCTGTTTCTCCCTATGTGTCTCTCTCCGTGTTTCTCTGTGTCCCTCTTTGTGTATGTGTCTCTCTGTTTCTCTCTGTCTCTCTCTGTCTATCTCTCATATTTCTCTATTTTTCTTTTTTCCTACCCGAAAAACATGGAGTAAACTACGATAATACCAAGGATTGACACTTCTTTAAAAATAGAGTGGGCCAAAAAGTCGGGTATTTGTTATAGTCTCAGGTAAAAACTATTCTTGTGCTCATTTTAACTTCTCTTTGTTACTTCCAAATATTTTAAATGAAGGTTCTGAACAGATGTTGGAACGAAACAAAGATTCCTGTCAGACAAAACAAGTAGACCATCTTATGATTTAATTCCTTAGTTTAAATTGAACTATTACAGCGTTGATATTAGAAAAGAAATTGAGTATTTCAAATTTCCTCTTTCTTGAAAATACGGAATTTAGAATTTAGAATTTTCCTCACATTTTAGGATGAAAATAGCAACAATTTATCTTTAAGAATGTAAATAAACAGCAGTATTATAAAGTAAAAAGACCTTTTAAGAGAAAAACGAAAATTGTTGTTATTTATTGTTTTAACTTTCAAATGAGAATTATTTATTCGGAAGATATTATAATAAGGAAAGTATATGCTGATATTTTATCATGACCCCCCGCCCCCTAGATTAAATTTTTACTTTGTATTAAATAAATAATATAATTTTGACGAATGTGCACCGTAATGTAGTTTTTTTATGATATATAAGAATATTGATACTCTACAACAATTCAATTTTCACGCATATCTAATATAGAGATGTCTTTGTTTTTTTAGTGGAAACAATATAACACAAAATTTAGAGTAACCACAACCCCCACACAAACATGATTCCAGTCAACCACAGCCAGACAATCTGCACTGCCGACAAACCATTCTCCCATAAACCACTTTTGTTTTTCATTTTTCTTGTAAATAATTCGAAAAAATTTTATCTATCTCGATAATGGATTAGTTGGGTTCCAGCAAAGACTGGCGTCTGAACCGCAAGAAACACTAGCGGGGTCCGTCAAAGTTACCATTACTCCGGTGAATCTAAAAATCAATGTCATTCCTCGTCTTCGCTCTCATCAATAACTGGTCTTTAGGTGGAACGTATACACGCGCTTGCACACATGCTGTAAAACGCATGGATGCCCATAATCGAACGCAGACGATGGCATTTATATCAACATAGGAGCGTGGGGTTTGGGGGCACATCCTTCTACATGTGGGGTGATAAATCCGGATGTTTCTGCACTGAGAGCAGGAGTTCGTTGAAATTGTTTCAGTTTCGGAAAGACTTTTTTTTTATTTGAAAATTTATGGATTGTTTAAAAATATGAAGTACAACATTTGCAGCGTACATTAATAGAAGCTATGAACTTAATGCATGAGGTGACTCGTAAGAAAGAAAAGACCGTATTAACCTATTGTATACTTCATAAAGAAATTAAATAGTTTTGTATGGTGCAAGAAATCCTATACAAGCGAGGAAAAGTTCTCCATACAACCATAAATCATATATTTAAAAAAATAGTCAGGTACCAGAAAATTAAACAAAAAAATTGATAAAACATAACAAAAAACTGTAATAATTAGATTTAGAGAATTAAGAGACGCCTTTGTGTAACATTTCAAACCACCATTTACCTATCATATCAGAGTTACCCGAGTGCATTTGGTACCTCTGGGCCAGATACCTTATCATAGATAGTGTGTAACCAAGCTGAGCAAAAAACTTTATGAGAACCTAACGAAAAAATAACATAATTATTTTTGAGAGAAAATACCCAATAAAAACAACCAAACTAAGAATATTATTTAGAAAAGTTATTTAATTGAGGCAGAGAAAGGAAGAAGAAAAATATGGTTTGAAAAAGCCATACAATAGCGCCTTGAGGGTTTATTTTCTCTCTGACCCCAAGAGTCGGGTCGTAAAGGGCTGAAATAGAACGGTTGGAATGAGAACTTAGTCAGTTTTCACCTTTAGCATGGTCGTATGGAGTTGCTGATTGTTATGGAATTATACAAGAGTCAGCAAACATTAGGAGAAAATGGAAGAATTGCTGAGAGCGAAGTGACAACAGTCTACCAAAAGATGGCGTTTGCAAAATCCATACGAAATACCTGTAAATTCGTCCCACACTCACCTTCTCTAAAATGAATGCGCGCCTCTTCCTCACATAAATGATTGATTACACATGTGCACACGGATAGCACACTCACAACCCACCTTTACACATAGGATTACACACATGCACACAGCTCACCTTCGCACAGAGGATTTCACACGTGCGCACAGCTTACCTTTACACAGAAGATTACACACGTGCACACAGCTCACCTTCACACAGAGGATTGTACATGGAAAACACACACACGGCCTACCTTCACACGAAGGATTATACACGTACACAAATGCACACGGATAACACACACATAAACCACCTTTACACAGAGAATTATACAGGTACACACGTGCACACAGATAACACACTCATAGCCCACCTTCAAACAGATGTATTACACAAATGCACACGGATAACACACCCATAGCCCACGTACACACTCCAAAGCCTCTTCCAAATGACGTCTTATCGTCCTAAGTAAAGTTACTAAAGATAGTGGTGAAGTTATACGAAGTGAAAATAGGGTTAGTTAGGCCAAGTAGACATTTTTGGACTCTGGAAAGATATAGGAATGCATTCATAAACATTTCTATATCCCATATGTATGGGCGACTCTTCATAGGGTGTTCCTTCTCCCAGAAATAGATGCATACATAGATGAATCTAAATTACCCCCCCTTTAAGAAAATGGTATGGGGGTCTATTTGCCGTTGTATAGAGCCTTCCTATCCTCACTTCCACTTTAAATGGCTGATAAAGAAAGAAAAAGGGCTAACAGGAGAGAAAAAATAATCGAATCTAAGCTTAGAGGGAAAGAAATCAATAACTGACCCGATGAGGTAGTGATGAAGACAGGAAAGAATTTAGGGTCGTATTCATTCACCAAATTCAGTTCATCTATTTTTTTTCTATTGGAAAAAAACACTCCATTTTTTCTTCTATAACTACAAGGCAATGACCTCGCCACTCCTCCCTACGGGGAGAGCTTGTGCTTCGCTACTAAGATTAAAATTTAAAATCTAAAAAAAAGCAGCCATGGTTAAATTTTTATAAATTTTCTGAACTTCACCAATTATAATAATTTTAAAAAGGAACTCTAAACTAAATTTTTCCCCTTTCAAAATATCACGTTGCCAAAATATATAGTTATAAAGAAGATATAAAAAAATAAATTTTCTGAACTTCACCATTTGTAATTCTTTGGGTTTAAAAATTTAAAAAAATTTCGATACTTATATTTATTTCTGAACTTCGCCATTTTGTTTTTTATATTATAAAAGAATTATTAGAAATAACTTTTCTACAAAAAAATAAGTCATAACCAAACTAAGATGAAATTATTATTTAAATACTCAAAAAAATCCCCTTCTTAAATTATAGAGTTAGTGAGGATGAAGTGATGATGATAGAGGCATTTTGACTCTAGTTGATTTTATATTTATTTCCATAGAGCACACGCAAAACGAAATTAGGAATATTTTCTCTTCTTTTATGTACACGTAGATTACTGTTCCAAATAATTGGTCCTGTAGCTGAGTTAGATAATGGTTGAACCCGTTGGACAGAACCCATTATGAGTAGAAAAGAAATACTTGTAAAATTGTTTCATGAAAGAAAATACTCGATTATACAAAACAGAAATTTAGGAAAAGAATATTAAGCTTATTTTTAGACTTTCTTTTTCATTTTTGACAAAAATGATTCCCCCAAAATTCTGCATGCAAAAAAAAAAACAGCAACAGAACTCTAAAATCAGGTAGAGAAAAGGTAATTTTATTTTTTCTCCACCAATTATTTTTTTATCTTGAGTTACCATCGAAGTTGAAAATTCAACCAACTGAAAAACACACTTGTTTAAACATTTTTTTTATCCAAACAAAAATAAAATTTTGAACAAAGAGTGAATTGAAAATAACAATACGTTTTTTTTTTATCTATCATGTAATTATAGAATTGTTATTAAATATTTGATTTCCATTTCTTTCCTTATATATACATTCCTGTTTCTGGATCTAAAAAATACATTCCATTCTCCTCTTATCAGAGCCTAATCGTCATTATTCTTGTGTTAGAGAATAGAGGAACGGCAAAGATTCATAAAGACTAAGACCCGCTCTAGGTCCAATAAAAAATGAGAGAGAGAACAGAGAGTAAGAAAAGGCAGAAAAATAAGTAAATTTTAAGCTGTGTTAACTTTTTTAGTAATTTTGTATATTAGAGAAATATTCATTCATTCTAATCTTAAACTTATTGACTTGGGTAATCCAAGCTATTGCTGTGTTTAATCCTCTGTTAATAAGTTGAAGCCGTTATTTAGGGCCTCCGCTCTGTTATCGAATACAAATAGTTACTCATACATTTAATTTATAAAACCGTTTAGTATCTTAAAGACCTTGATGAGCTGACCGCGTAAATTCTGTTAAATAATAATAACATTAGCGGCTATTAAATCATGCTATTAGCATTCGCATTAAGTTCGGCTATTTTATTCAGCTCGAGTCCGATGCGATGAATATAAAAACCTTTGAAAAGGTGATCTGGCGCGGTGACCACCTAGGAGAACTGTAACTGAGCAACCCCGTTTTGGGAAGTCTCTTAATTCTAAATTACTATGTTTTTATTGATTTTCTTTTTTATGCTCTTCATCTCTTTTCCTATATTCACTGCGTACTAATTGTTCAATCGACCCCATCAAGTTTTCTTTTTACGTTTAAGGTAGATAATGCTACACTTTATGGATTCTCTAAAATAAGTGACTATATGGCTTACCTCATCTCCTGAAAGCAGACATAAAAGTTTCAGCGTACGCATCTTCCCAAATAAAAGCTGCCCGATAGGAAATAAACATATTCCAGACGACCCAACTTTCTTTCCACAGTGCAAAAAGAATATTAAACGAATACATTCATGTAATCAACAATTTAACTTCCAATTTCGGTAAACAACAGAATAAAATAAGAATACAGAATACAGTACCTCAATGCAGAGGCTGCTAAGCTTCCTTCTTATAATCTACAAATCGCCTACAACAATTTCTAACGGATTGAGCCTTCTTGAGTTGCGACGTCAAAAGAATCCACCTAGAAATGTCATAATGTCCATACTACAAATGAAACCTGGAGTAGCGTGCCTTTCTGACCTCAGTACCCCAAGTGAAACTGGACCTCTCTCTTTCGGTTCATCTTTTCCACCGTTTTAATATCTTCCCTTATCTTTTCGGTGCTTGTATAGACACACCAAAGGGCGAAAGAGGGCGTTAAATTTCTTATAAAAAATCACCAGTATTGGATGAGTGAGAGGACATGAGTATAGGAAAAAAACTACCAAATTCAGTCCAAAAGATCATTAATTATACTCTATTTCCACAGTAGATCACAAATAAGAACAAATTAACAAATTCGGAAACTACCAAAGGAAAAGAGATTATATAATACAAGGTACTACGTGATATACATTCATTAATACTTTGAGTAATGAGATGTAAATTATTTTAATTTATTTACTTACCTCTGTTGAGAACGAGCGTTGAACATCAAAGAATCAAAAAATACTGATTAATGGAAAGCTTTTATAAACATTCAGGGAAGCACGGAACATCGAGAATGTAATGTAATACTTATAAAAACCTGAAATTTATCCATAAACTGAAAAATATTCAGGATATATTTGTGTAATATAATGATTCTCAACCATTTGTGCCTCGTCACCCTTTTGTAAATCGGAATGTCATTCTTCGTCTTGCAACATTGAATCAAAAGGAACATTCCAAATACTCTGCTTAGAATGTTAAAAATAGTCTATTTTTGTATATTAATATGCATAATTATTTTAAGGGGGATTGTTTTATTGGAGATTTAATAGCAATGAGTGAAAGCGTTGCCTTCTAGATTATGTATAATCTGTAAAATTCTATTTTTTAGAAAGATCGTTATGTAAACAGTTTGTCTACCCGTATCTGGTCCTCGCCACCGAAACTCTAAAAAATTCTTGATGATTGAGAAACCCTTATCTAAAGGATCTAAATAGAAAAGAAAGTACCAGACATCTGAAACTGCTTAAATTACAATTTTTTCCCCCGCCCCATAAATTTCGAAAGCTAAATGCCAAAGACATTGGAACAAAAAATAAAATGTAAGATCAGATGATAAGTTAGACACAAGCACTTCACGTATTAATGCAGACCAGTGTTATGAAAGACAACCTTAAGCAACTGTTAACTAGTTCAGAAAATCGTTCGTGAGGGTTAAGAACAAACTTTGAGAAATGGAAAAAAAATCATAATCTTTTTGCTTCTTTTTTATAAACTTCAATTATCTTTAATTTCATTATGAGATTTTCTTAATAAAGAACTCGCTTGGAATCGTATATTTTTTTAATTTTTCTTCAGTTACCATGGGGTTAGGTATGAAACTCGTAGTTAACAAACGAGTTTTGCCCGCTTTCATCGTTCAAAGGTCTCAGAGGAAAGTTAAAATTTTCCAATGGTCGCCGGAGTGAGACAAAAAAAACGCTGATATTTTCCTGTACAGGTTTTGCAAGAAAATCAAGTTTATTTCAAAGAAAAGAGGAAGAACTAGTTCTGAAGGTGTGTGATGTATGAAAGAAAAGTGAGTCAAAGTAATTTCAGGGCAACTATTCCGATTTCTTTTTTTTCGTATCCCATATCTACAATTCAAATCTGATGGAGTTTTGTTGATATTAATTATATAATATTTTTTTTCCATTAAATATAATGAATTCTATTCATATATTATACCAGTAAAGAAATACAAGGGCTTAAATCAGTTTTGTTAGAAATGCAAGAACCTTAAACTAATTACCTACACACTATTAAACTATCAAATGGTTTGTAATCATTATAAAAAAGGCAAATCCATTCATACGAGACACACCATTCAAGAGAGAAAGCCGTGATCTAGAGAGAAATAAAGAGCGAAAATAACTTTAGTGATATTATCTATTAATGGCAATAATAACTCAAATATAAATATTTTACCACTAATATGGGTTCGATCCCAATTTATCTTGAATTAAAATTAAAGAATCCCGCAAGTACTATAATCTTTGAATATAAGAGCGAAAATCTTTTGTAGAGAGGGACAAAAATATATACGAATTAACTGCTAAAGAAAGAGGTATACATTGATGAATACTTATTTATTTTTATTTTTATCTTCATTCTTAAACATAATTTTGACATTTATACAATGGTAAATATGACTTTTAGTCTCTCTCTTGGCATCGCGTGCCATAACGAGTGGCCAAATATCGATGTATGCTCAGTAAATCCTTCTAACAGACAACCCTATTTAGGGTTGCGTGTGTAGAATATGTTGTATTTCAAGATATATGATTATTTGTGAGATTGAAGTATGGAGATTGGATATATGATAGATCTCATCACGCAGAGTATTGTTATATTTGTATATTTTCAGGTGGAGCCCATAAAAGGGTTTGGTGGTTTTTCCCCGAACATAAATGGAGTTGATTTTACTGCTTATATTCATTGCTGTGAAAAGGCTGCAGTATACTATTCAGACTCTTGCTCAGCCTATATTCATTGTTGTGAGTAGGCTGCAGTATATTACTCAAACTCTTGCTCAGCCTATGTTCATTGCAGTAAGAAGGCTGAAGTATACTATTCTGTCTCATGCTCAGTTTATGTTCATTGCTGTGAGAAGGCTGCACTCTACTATTCAGACTCTTGCTCAGTCTATATTTATTGCTGTGAGAAGGCTGCTGTATACTATTCAAACTCTTGCTCAGTCTATATTCAGTGCTGTGAGAAGGCTGCAGTATACTATTCAGAATCATGCTCAGTCTATGTTCATTGCTGTAATAAGCCTGAAGTATACTATTCAGACTCATGCTTTTACCCTCTTACACCCTTACGCCTAATCTACTTTAATTAGAAATCTCTCTCTCTGTCCGTAGGGGCTACCATGTTTAGCCTGTTACACTTGATGCCTGGGAGAGCAGCGCGCCGTCCTGTCCGAGGTCATATAGGGACGACCCGCTCACTCGGCTGATTTGAGCCCTTTGATGGGGCATATATTGCTCGTTCTCGCGGTATCGCTCCAAGCACGCAAGAGGCCCAAATAAGCTGATAACCAGTGATGAACAAAGTATGGCCGCCGCGTGCAGGAGCATTCTCCATTGCAAAGGGGTTTACCCATTACCACTCTCGGAACCGCTTTCGAACGTTTCCTACTTTACTTTGCCTACGGGTTCAGGACTTGTCCCCCTTACTCCTTTTTAGAGTGTTGCCTGCGGGCTACCCCACACTTGCAGCGAGTCGCCCTTTGCCTTCTCAGGGGCCCGCCAATAACACGGCAAGACAGAGAACGCGCACCCTCGGTCCACGAGGCGGCTTTACTACAGATGCGAGTTTTACGCATCCGTTTCTCTGTTGAGAGTTTGCTTATCGATACAGGGCAGAGACCACTTGCCATGCGAGGAGAGAGTGCATTATACACTTGTAAGCACAAGCTCGCCGTCTGCACCGGTTACCAATGGCTCTCTCTGCATCCCTGATGTTCTTTCTGCATCCCCAAGGCTCTCCCTGCATCCCAGAGGATCTCCATGCATTCCCGAGGATCTCTCTGCTTCCTCGAATATCTCCATGCATCCCCGAGGATCTTCTTGCATCCCCAAGGCTCTAAATGCATCCCCGAGGATCTCCTTGCATCCCGAGGCTCTCATTGCATCCCCGAGAATCTCCATGAATCCCCGACCTAACTAGATGGTGTATATGTTACCGAGAGCCACAAAATCAAACCTTAAACCCTTTTATTTTAAGGCTAGGAAACTACTTCGAAATATTAATATAGATAGATGGCGGTATCACCCCTGGTTCTGCCGAGAAAACCATCCTAGTGGGTACCACTTTCGAGTATTCGTCGCCACACCTGACTTCCCAAAGCTTCCACATCGTCAGGAGTATTGCGTTTGACCCTTTCGGAGCACACTTCGTGTAACCCTGGATCCGTACTAGTGTATACGGATAGCTCTAAGTCTCAGGAGAGGGTGAGCTTCCATGCCGTATCCACCTCTGTTTGAAGTCAGCGGGGCTCTACCAGGTGCTGCTTCTGTCTTCACAATCGAGCTAGATGCAATACATCGCACAATGAAGAAGATAACGCGTCGTGCGCGGTTCGGAGACTGGATTAGCGAATCACAAAGGGCCCCGAATGATCTGAGAGCACTGTAATCTCCGCATCACCTAGTTTCTGACATTTGTGATAGTATAGTTGCCATGAGCCTAATAGATGTCGGGATTATCTTCTACATGCTTCTTGGACATGAAGGGATTGCGAGGAATGAAAGCGCCAGAGTTCGCAAGGACTTGGCTACCAGACCAGCATTTCGTTCTTTCTCACACTACTAATATATATATATATATATATATATATATATATATATATATATATATATATATATATATATATATATATATATATATATCATTGTCAGTGGCATTATACCATTAATATTATTCAAAAAAATTCCCACACCCACGTCTAGCGCTTCTCTTGTTATGATCTGGCAGATCAAAAGTACAAAATGACAGCCTGCTTTTTTTTATATTCTCGGAATACCTTCTCACATTCTTTATTTACATACACAAGCTCACACACATGTTAAAGTATCATAACACACACTGCTATCCATACCTTTTCTCTTTCTTCCTGATTATTTCTCCCAATCATGCTAATATCACAGCATACTTCATTTCACTTTCTACATATGTGCAATCACTCCCAGTAGCGAAAATATTCTAGGAAATCGTTTTGTGTTTAATTTAATTTTGGGAATGATGAAGCTATTTCCAATAAGTCCGATTACCCATTATTCTCCCTAGGCAATGGAATCCAAGATGATTCAGGCTGGCATAGAGCTCTTATCAGGAGCTCGGCTGCCGCGGATTGATTGAACTCATTCATGGATGGAAAAGGTCACTGATACTAGGTTCATCTAGTGTGTAACTGATACTAGCTACCTCGGGAAAACCACAGAGTGGTTTGCTCGAGCGAGCCACTAATATTACATTCTTCTAGCGGGTTAATGATACCAAGTTCATCGAGCAAGCCACTGATACCAGGTTCATCTAGCTAGTCACTAATACCAGCTCCCTAGATTAAAGCCACTGATACCAGGTTCCACTAGCAGGGCAGTGATATCAAGTCTCTCTAGTGAGCCACTGATATCAGGTTCCTCTAACGGGTCACTGATACTAGGTTTCTCGAGCGAGCCACCGATACCAGGTTTTTATAATGAGTTACTGATACCAGGTCCCACGAGTGAGTAACTGGAACCACGTTCTTAATATTCCGATGATACCTTCTGTTTATCATCTCTTTCTCTGCAGGTTTCTCGTCTGCCTTTGCTCGAGATAATTCTAGTCCATCGCTTGAATGCGTCCAAAGGATTTCATTTATAAAAAGAAAACGGGGAAAAAAGGTCAAGATCATCTAAGCAAAAGTGTTTTGAAAATTTTTCATAAGGAAAATGGCTAAGTTAGGGAAAGCGCAAATTTTGGTAAGGTACGATACCCAAATATGCAGAAGAGAAAAGTTTTTCTAGGGATCGGGAAACTTGGTATAGTTTATGACCCTGCTACAGTCCTACAGCAACGTCAGGTTTACGCTTATAGGATATTCGAATACAGAAGATACTTCTTTTTTCCAATTTCAGTCATTTTATTAACTTTATTTTTAATATCGAAACACTTGAACAAAACCAATGTATAGTTAGTTCTAGGTTAGATTTGACAACGGTTAGGACAGATTAGGATACATTAAATAAGAGTCATTAGCGATGGCTACCTATTTTTCACAGAATTTCAATGAGAAGGGTAAGTTTTTCCTCTGCGTGCCATTTTGCTACCCAATAGAGTGCATAAAAATTCGAAAATGTGAAAATTATAATCGCCGAACCAATTTGGATCACATTCAAGTTTTGTGGTGAAATGCATCTTTAGCCATCCTCAGCACCAGCCTGCTAGGAACCCCCATCCCCGGTAAATCTGTTGTCATCTTAATAATAGAGAGCCTGGTGCCCACAGGGGCCACTACCTTCTCTTTAGCAACCGCACTTGGCATCTTGCCCCTCAAATTGGTCACATTATTCACAAAAAAAAACGGTTTTCGGAAATCAATGGCAGTTCCGTTCCAGCGAGAAGTAGAGTTTAATGGTTAAAATATGAAGAGGGGCTCTAATCAGCCCAGGAAACGCGCTTGTTAGCTATCATTGGATTCTAATATATTTAGGGAGGTGCTTTTAAATTTGGGGGAAGCTCACACACGCGCAAATAAGCTTTCTTATCATGGATCTTTTATCACCACTCCTGTTATTATCGATTTATGTACTTTTCTTCTGCTTCCTGATCTTTTTCCTACCGATTTTAGTGTTGGTATTTTGTAACTTTATTTTCTTCTTCATTGATTAAATTAAAATACGAGAGTTTTGATTTTATTTAATACGATCAATTTTTCCTATTTTTTTCTGTCACTTAGACCATAATTTCATTTCTATCTGACCACTATTCCTCCATTAATTATGTGATGAGATTAGTCATTGAAGTTTAATGTCATTGGAATCAATTATGCAATTCATTTTATAGGCATTTGTTTCCTTTTTTTTTGCTCCATCATCGGTGAACGCCCTGCTCTCGCATACATCAATTCTTCTGTGCTTTATATTATAATTAATGTTGGGAAGATGAAACTAATATAATTTAATGAGTGGAGTATCGACCTCGTTGGCGAAATTATTTGGGAGAAAGCAAAGAGAAGAAGCAAGAATAGAACGGTATTAGGAACAATGGAACGTTGCATGAATATTGCCATCGTCAACTTTCTTTACAGGTTTAGTGGAGACCATTAGGAGAATTTTACAAACAGGTAGAGGGAGACGACTGGTCATTGCAAACTTGTTCTTTCTCTCTGTGGTAATGGGCGAAACCCCGCCTTACTAGAGCTGTTGATTCAATACGATGGCCATTTCTCTAATTAAATGAAAGCCAGATGGAATTCAGTTCGCTATCATGCATCGTGTTTGTATACATGGGTATGAATGTGCCTTATTTGGCACCGTGATAGATATTTGTCTTGTCATATAAACCACACCAGTAATGTGACACACAATTTATAAGCAACACCCTTACGCGAGACTTAGTGCTAGGAGGTCTGCTATTTCTAAAGGTCTTTGTTTGTATATATTCATGCAAATTAAGGATGGGTGTTCCATTTTGGCATTTATGATGAGATTGATGGCAAAAAATAGACAATTTTAGAATAATTACTAACCACCATTAGAGCGCGGGATGAGCATAGACTATCGTATTTATTTATTGTTGTATTTATATTATATAGGCGAAATCCGATGGGGGCCATATCTGCCAGAAGATTTTGGACAACAAATCCGTAAGGAAAGGAATGAAGTAGGGAAAGAATGTGTAGGGAAAGTATTAGTTCGAGTGACCAGAAGAGTTACAGGTCACAATAGACCTTGCGGTTCATATCAAGTGACCTGTGACTGGTTGAGTATTAGTGCGAGTGGCCAGAGGGGAAAACATCTGGGGCGGGTTGAAACAGCGATCACGTAACGAACGTGAATGTTCCTTCGTCAAAAGGGGCCAAACTCCCTCGCGTGTTGCGGAAAAGGAAAGGCCTAAATTAGATCAAAGAGATACGCAACTCTCCTCCCCCAGTCAGGACAATTGGTGGGGGGGCATTTCAGGAAAGGCCGGGCAAAAAGATTTTAGATGTGACCGAGAAATGAAATACATTGTCGCATAGAGGAAAAAGGGACAAAAAAAAAGAGGAGGAATAAAGAAAGGGGGAAAGGAGAGAGAGAAACAAAATTAGACACTTTTGCTGGTGGTGCCACAATAAGAGGTTGAGTCCCACGAGATCAAAGGGGGTGGAAGGGGTAAGAAATAAGAGGTAAAGGGAAGGGTGGGGAAAAAGGAGGGATGAGAGGTGTGGGGACAAAGGCGGAAGATAGTTTTTGGAGGAAGAAATAACGAGGAGAAAGGAGGAAAAGGAGAAACAAATATCAAGAAAGGAGGATCTAGAAAAGAAAAATTAAGTTGGAAAAAGAAGACTCGGGTGGAATAAAAGTGAGGATCAAAAGTGAAGGACATGGAGAGGAAATACCGAGAAAGGAGGGGAAGGAGAAGCAAATAAAAAGAAGAGGGAGCTAGGGAAGAAAAGTGAAAGAGGAAGATGGAGACTAAGGAAAGAATAATTAAGGAGCGAAAGAGAGACTTAGAGGAGGAAATAAGGAAAGGAATTAAGGGACTGGAGAAAAATATAATGGGTGAGAGAGGCGTGGCTTGAAAGAGAAAACAAGGAGAGGTATTAAGGTAGAGAAGGAAATTATATAAAGGTAAAGGAAGTGGAGAAGAGGAAGAACTAAGTGTGATAAAGAACGGGAAATGGGAAAACTACATCTAAAGAGAAAAGAAAGAGAGGAAGGACAAAAAGAGTAGAGAAAAGAGGAGCAGAAGGAACAAACTATAGGGGGAGGGAAAGTGCAGCAGGCATAAAGGAGGGAAGGGAGTTAGGACGAATAAACAACTAGGTCAAGGGAGGAACAAAGAAAAACTGAAGAAAGTAATAATAAAGTAAAGAAGTGGCAAAATGGAAATGAGGGAACCATGCAAGGAAGTGAAGAAACACAAAGGACAAAGAAAATCGGGAAGAAGCAGACAGTGACGAGTGGCCTAAAGGAAAGAGACATGGATTCGCAAAAAAGGTGTAAGCGAAAATGCATAACATTATTTGTCTGTCCATAACCCTGTATGGGGGCTCAAATGAGTACTTTGAATGATTGTGCTCTTCATAGGAATTTGCTCCTCGGGGGTGTTTTTAAACCATTCAGAAATTCGGATTACGAATTTGGCTTCTGCGTTCGGCTTCTTCAATCATTTAATCTCCTTTTATGCGTATTATTTTAATTTAACTCTCTGTTTCATCCCCTTTCTTTCTTTATAAACTGAACATGTCCTCGTTGGTCACATGAATTTCATTTATCGACGCGAATAAAATTGCTATATTTACTATTTATAGTTGTCATCATTTAGGGGACGAACGAGGGAATGGCCGCTGCGACAGCGAACAGTTAATCCTTTAATCTATCCATAGGAAAGTGGACAAATATTTATTTACTAATATCAAAATGTCCAACAAAAGGTAAGAAAAACAAGAAAAAGAAAACGAACAAGTTGAATTAACCACCGAACAAAAGCAAAAGATGGCAAACACAGAAAGAGAAATCAAAACCCCCCTAAAGAACTAAAAAAAATAAAACAAGGAAATCTAAATAACCTAAATAAGAAAAAAAGAAAAACAAAACAAAAGTAGAAAATAAACACAAAAGGGAAAACAAAGAAACCCTAAAAGAACAGAAGAACAGCAACATCAAAAATGAGAAAAACAAACAAACACCAGGAAGAACAAAATCAAAATTAGGAAAATAAAACAAGCAAAAAGCAAAATGGAAACAAACAAACCTTTCAAGTAACCCCCAAAGCCCTAGTAAACATAAAAAACTAGCAAAACAAACAAACGTGAAAAAACATTCAAGGGAATAGAAGAACAGCAAAATTAAAAGTAAGAAAACAAACGAAATGGAAAAAGTCAAACAAAAAAGACATCAACAATACTAATGAAATGAGTGACCTACCAAATGGAACTACCTTCGTTTCAGAACTAGAGAATTTCTGGAGAGTTGCGCTCTACTCGGCCTTTATCTTCCCCACATTTTGACATTCTCGAAATTTATCCCTTGGTTTTCTGACTTCCTTTCAATATTGTTGCCGTCGTTGATTTTTAGGTCTCGTGAGAATCTTATTTCGAACCTTTACCTCCAACTCCTTATTTTACGTTCCTTCTCCGAATTCCTTCCTCCCTCTCTTTTTTAAGTTCTTCCATTTTACGGCTGGAAGAGTATATGCCCTTGTAGAAGAGTGCTATTTCCCCTATTAGCCCAAAGAGGTTCATTTGAAGGTGTTCGCGAGTTAAAAGGTGTTTGCAACCCCATGAAATCTAAGATTACCATGGTTGCCTTGCCAAGACATCTTTCTGTCCACAAGTCTCTGTTTCTCTTGCTTATAAACCGCCTGTTAGTTTCCACCTATGATTGTCAGTTCGTTTCGTCCGTTTAGTCACATTTTTTCTATTTGATTGTTTCTCTATTCGGGTTATTTTTGGGAGGTTTCGCTTGGTTTCATTAAAAATAATAACATCTTGTCTTTAATTGTGGGGTTGTTTTATAGGGAGGAGGGGCTCTTCTCGGACATGTGCACGTAATGTGTGAACATGTCTTTGGCAAGTGCCCAACACGCAGTGGAAACGAACCGTGAATTCCGATCCTAAAACAGGAAAACGGGAGTGGTCGCGTTTAAGTCCATCCATGTATGGATTTCTGCCCTTTTGGGTGTGACTGTTTAATGTTTGTTGCACAGCGTTCAAAAAATGCTTAAAAAAAGATGGCTTTTAAAATTGGATTAATGGATATCAAAAGCTTTCTTGAGGCATCATCAATTTCTTAGATTGGTGTGTTTGAATAAATTATTTTGTACACAGTATCTTCAGTTTAATTACACTTGAGGAATACACTTTTAATATACTTTTAAGTGAATTTTAATGGGTATATTTATTATTTAATCAAAATATTTTTTGAGATATTTCAGCTATTTTTACTCTCAGGAAGTACTTTAACGAACGCATTTATCTTCAAGTAATTCAGGGTTTATAGTTTCCTACGCAACCGAATCTTACCCACTATATTTTACATTCATACGGCTACTATTCTTAAGTTTTACTCCTTTTTTCTCCCTTTCCTGAAGAATGATCCATTTCCACCCTTTAATTCACCTCGTGTTTAAATTTTGAACATTAAAATTTTAAAAACTTCCGTCTCAAACTCGTAACAAATTTTACCCTTATTTTTGCACAACCGATTTTCTTTACTTTTTTTCTCTCTCTACATGTTTACAGCCTGTATTACGGTTAGATGTACACTCACGTTAGTATATGATGTGTATAATGTATGTACATAAATAATCTCGTGACACATGGAAAAAACACATTCAGGTTCGAATTTTCGCACAGAATTGATAGCGGCGTCCGGCGTACTCTAATTACATACAAGCGAAAAAAAGGTCGGTAAATTTTTAATTATTTGTAACTGTTCAGAAAACTTTAAGTCCAGTAAATAAAATTAAATTGCCGTCTGGCGCAATCCAAACAGTCATTCCAATAACCCCCAGAAGAAATTAGAGATGACTTTGAAAAACTGAAAAAATACTTTTGCTATATTATGACAATGAAAGTCATTAGTTTTCTTGTCTGCAAAGTAATTAAAAATGAAGAAATTTTCGCAATTTTATTTCGGTTGGTTTCTGCATTGGTTTTCACCAAATTTTCTACTGATCCATCAAGAGCTATACGTTCATGTACACTTCGTCGTTACGTTCGTTTCCTTCAGTCATATGGATTTGCAGGAGGGCGCATCTTTTATTAATGGTTGATAAGTGTTGTCTAGATTCATTTTGTTTGATTTCGATCAATATTATTTATCAATACGATGAACTATTATCAAGATTTCGAGATAATCACCATCAGGAGTTGTTAAAAATAAATAAGTAGTGAGGTTAGGGTAATTGATAGTGCTGAAGGTACTTAGAATAGGTAGCAAAAGAAAAGACTACTTATGCCTGTATATATTGTTGAGCATTCAATTCTCCTGATTCAAAACGTCTAACAAGACGGGTAAAACTAGATAAAAGAAGCCGTCTTAAAGCAGATTAGACTGGATAGCCCCCTGACCCGATTCATGGAGATTAAACTCATTCTTAGGATGATTATGCAAAGGAGAGTTCCCCAATCCAGCGGTTCCGCCTCTCAAATGGGTGCTGTCAGATTTGGTTCTCTGTGATGTTTTGCCTCCTTCTACATTGAATGGGCTGAAAATATAATAATATAACGCAAAAATAATAAATAAGAATACAAAAAGACTATACAAGATGTGAAAAATGAGACGAGATGAAACGATTAGAGAAAAGATTGAATATACTGATCTGGGCAAGCTTATTAAAAAAACCCTCTGGGTATCATAAAAATATAGAAAACACTATTGAAACCATTACATCACTCAAACAAATGAAACAACACCTAATATTCGGTAGACAGTAAATGGCAACACTAAGATAAACAGGGACATGAGGTCATACAACGAAGACATCATTAAAAGAGTAGAACAATTGTGTCAGGAATCCTATGATAACCTCTCAATAAATGGATTTTTTTAATTTTTTTTTTTAAAGGGACTATCTGGCGACTGCCCACTTGGGCATAAGTCGCCGCAAACAAACAGCCCAGTTCTAGGCTACTTTAAAATAAAAATTTTAACAGAAACAACAATAAAAAGGGATAACAATCAGGGAGCAAGCTACGGCGTCGAGGGGGCTCCTCCCCCCGGCGCAGGAGCCTGCGACCTACAAAACAAACAAACAAGCAACAATAACAAAAAAACAACAAGTTGAATACAAGAGAGAAGGCTGGCCTCCACCCAAAGTCTATCAGTCCACCAGTCATGGTGCACGCACTCAACCCAAGTACAAGGGACAGGCGGTAGCGACCCCGCCCATCCCGGTACCAGGATAGGGTAACGTGCTCAATAAATGGATAGGAAGTCCACCCGTAACGATGGGTGAAAATTTTCACGTATTTAAAAGCATAAAAAATGGGAGGATAGGGTGACAGATGATCACATAAAAGCTAAGGATGGTCAAACACGTCCGTTGTACATCCTGGAAAAAAAAACTACGACAGCTCTAACCGACACTCGACTGCAATAATTATGATCATATTTAGACTCTACAATTATATTTAAGATAAAATCGATCAGCAATCAAAACATTAATAAAATGAGTCGCCCAGGGGAAATCTGATCTCCCCAAAGTTACTCACAACAATGCTTGAGGAGACATTTTGGATTTTTGAACTGGGAACCAGAATAAAATAGAATTGATACGAGTTATTTGCCTTGAATACAGGTAAATAAAAGACGATGGTAACAGAATTACCACAAGCAAGGCTGACACTTAGACATGAAAAATTCAATTTTCAAACAAGATAATGATAAATAGATTGGCGGAATATGGCTATTATAGCAGTGAGTAGCATAGACTAGCCACCTTCACACTACATGGGGGGGGGGTTAGTCTACCCCCTTTATCCACGCCAAGCGAGTAACTGTAATCAATAGACCAATCTTACAGTCTTAAAAAGAACTGTATTAATTGGGTATTTTAACTTTCACTTATGGCGTGGCTGTAAACGTTATCGTTTTCACCCACTCGTGGCACAGGATCGTTTTTACCCGCCCGTAGGAGCAAGCTATATCTTACAGTAGTATGGTAACTTGCAGAGTATCCAATGATGGTATGTGGTTACTATACCAATGAGCAGTGGCGTAGCTACGGATTTGGGGGCTCAGAAGCATTATCTCCTTTGGGGGCCCCAACATACGAATGTTTGATATCATGAATGACACGAAATCAACTGCTGCAATATTTTGGTGCACTCTGGTATGTCTGGTAGTGTGTGAACTAAAACAATAAAAATAAGTTAGACAATTCAATAGGGAATACTTATGTTTGATTAAAACATATAAACAACAAAATGTGAAAACGAGATATTTTACATACTGAACATATTTTACTAGTCGAAATTCACATTGATACATTTCATCAGTCTGATACAGCAACAAAAAAAGTAATTATTAATGTGCTTTAATACAGAATACTTATGTATGATGACAAGAAATAAACTACAAAATGTGAGACCGAGATATTACATGTATTAAATATACCAGTCAAAATTTATATTGATATATTTTATCAGTCTGACACATCAACAATATAAGAAGTGATTAACACAGTTTAATTCTGATTTTAACTGTTTTTGTCATTCGGAAAAGGGATGAGGCACTCTTTTGGGGCCCCTTTTCAATGGGGACCATGGGTAACTTTTGACTTTGTAGCCCCTTGGTTCCCTTCTTAGATACGCCACTAGCAATGAGCAACCACCTTCACCCTGTATTCAATGGTTAGTTTAACCTTCACCTTTCTCGTTGCTGTACACGGGATGCTAGATTGATTGGCTAGTTACTTTCTTCACGTGTTAGAAGAGCATCCCCCAGTCGTGCCCAATACAGTGTGAAGATTGCCACTTATTACTATAACAACCGTATACCACCCACCACCTCGTACAGTGCAGGTTACCTTACTAGTGTAAGGTTTGCGGAAGATAGAACAATCAGGATACAGGTTCCATTCTAGAATATTTGCTAGAATACTTAAAACTTGTGACTCCTGATGGGAGCAAGGACAATGAATTAGAACAATAAAAAGAGGTTTGAGGGGGAGGGCAGAACGGTTAGCTACATCTTCAGAAGTGAAATCCATCCATAAGAGGCCAAGGATTTAATAAATACATTTTTACAGTCTTAATTTCGGGGGTAAAACTTGGACGCTTAATGCACAAATCATGCGGAAACTGAGGAGAAACCTGGAAGGATACATGGTAGGAATAACGCGTAGGAACCAAGAAAGAATTACCTGAATAAAAACACAGTTGGTAATTTTTTTTATTTTAAGAGCTCATCTGGCGATTTCCGACCAGAGCAAAAGTCGCTGTACTCACACCACAGTCCAATACTAGGCTAAATTAATAAACAAATAATTTAAATAACAAATATAAAAAAGGCTAAGACACAAGCTAAAAAGAGTGATAACAAAAACACCCAAAAAACCTACAGTTGGTAAAGTAAAACGACTAAATTTACTGTACGTGGGGTGGATAAGACACATTAACAGACGAAAGGACGCGAAATGGATAGAATCTTAAATTAGCCTCCTATATACCTAAATAGACCCTCAAGACGACCTCGCACAAAGTGAGAGGATAACTTCACTGAATGGCGGGAGTTTCGTGGTAGGCTCTCGTGACCTAGACCGTGATAAGTGGAAACTCCCCAAGGGGAACGGGAGACCTTTTTTACCCAGTAGTGGGAGATGTGCTGATGATAATAATAAGTATAATATAAAACAATGTGTTCTCGAGTGTCTTGAAAGCTTCGAAGGGCAAAGTTGACTATTTTTCTCAATACGAAAATTTACCAAAAATATCTTCTCTCTGTTGGACATTTTGTAAAGATGCAAGGATTATTCTTTGTTCTTCACTCTGAACTTCTTCTTCACACATCTGGTGTTATGATGTAGCAAACTAGGATATGGAAGAAAGTTTAAATGTATTCAAAATGCCAAAACAACGATTAACACAAGTGTACTGGTATGGGTAGACATCGATTGAGAAGGACTTCTAGAGTGGTTACTAAGCAATATCAGTCATATAGAAGATATTGTTGTAATTAAATATATATTTCATTTAAAGGGTTAATCCTTTTGGTCACGTGCCCTCAATTCTAAGCTACTATGTCGGTCCGTAGGTCGACGGTCGGATGGTAACAATTTTACTTTTCACCGTTTTTTTGGGGCAATAAGCCCTTATGTTGTTTTACATTTTTTACGAATGATATAATTGTCAAGGTCCTTCCAAGGCTAATCCGGGAATTATTCAAAGATTTGAAGGTCATATGGTCATAAGGTCAAAGTTAGAATAATTGAGAGCACGCGACTTAGGTATGTTGACCTTGTTCCTATGCATAGAGACTTTATGGAAACCCGGTATAATATAGAAAAATAATAATGGAAGCGCTGCTAAATGCGCCGACCAACCCAATGTTCAGCCGCACCTCCTATAAGATCCATCCCGTTTTCTACATCTTCAAATTAAGAATGATGAGATAATAAAATAAATAAAAAGCAAAGGCAAAATGTGCAAGAAAAAAACACAATAGATAAAAACAGAAACAAAGGATAGAGAAGCTCAAATGGGCACATAGGAACAAAATTCAGAATGCTAAATAACAAGCACTAAGACAAAAGGAAAAAACAACCCGAAAAGAAAGCGTTTAGCATCCTGGCACATATTCATTATCATCCTTATCTAAGTCATTCTTCATAATCATTCCTCCTCATCCATGTCACCATCACCCATTTGTACCTACACACATTTTTTCTACCTATACTATCTTCTACGCAAACACCTTCACCTTTTTGCTATCTCAATCCCAACATCTTCAAATTCGAGACAATCATATTGATATTGGGATTCAGGTTTAAATTTATGGTGGATGCGAAGAAGAGTAAACTAATAACTGGAGTTGAAGAGAGAAAGAGTAAATACGGTAAAACATCATACAAAAACACTATATTAATACTAGTATGGGTATTATTCTCAATATTATCAATAAGAATGCCAATGTGGCCCACTCCGTCAGAAGAACTTCTGAAAAAAGACATTCGTACCCATAATGGTAAAGTTATGGGAGTGAGAGTATATAGAAAGTGATGAACTTGAGTGATAGATAATAGGGGCACACAACTCTCTTGAAGCTCTCACTGTTTGAAAACATGCCACCTTATAAGGGAACGCACAAATAAGCGTTCGAGAGTGTATTAACCGTCCAGAAAAAACATTTTCCATGCCATGATTTTTCCATTCCATTGCAACCGTTGCCACGAGAGCAACAATATTCCTCCTTTCTTAATGATGTACAGTGCAATAATACAGTACTCATCTATTACCGGCTGAGAGATCATAACAAATATAAAACTGAATAAATAACATTCCATTGTTGTCTCGTCTGCGTCAAACTTTCCCCATCAGAGATTTTTAGTTTCGTTTTCTAGTGAAATTCCGATCTTATTTAGGGCCAAAATATCTAGTGAGAAAATGTGAGCCATCTATTCTCTTTTTGCCTTCTCATAATTACCTTCTGGGACCCGGACAGACGATCCGATGAAAAAAGTTGTTGCAGTCGGTTCGTGCGTGTACTTTGTACATCTGTAGGTTTTTGCGTGTACTTTGTACATCTGTAATCCTTTATTTCCGAATGTTTTCGTGGGATCTTTTCGAAAATCAGATTTTCTCAAGGGCCGCTGCAACAATGGAGGGGTCGGGAACTACGCGTGGTATGACATCCTCATCTACCAAATAGTGAAAGCTATTTAAATGAACTATGAGTTTTCGCTCGTCTGCACATATTCATGGAAGTGTAGGTCCTGCATACACACTCACAATTATACATACATTTTCACACGCAGTCTCGTATACATGACACTCGATTAATCTCTTATTGTCAGATATATTCAAAGTGCTTATTCAATATTAGTTTTGAATATCCTTTATCTTTTTCCTGTTTTTAGTTTCCATATTATTATTTCCTTTGTTCATTATTTTTTTCATCCGTCATATCCATCCTTTTGCCACTGAGCCTAATTTCTCGATAGTTCACTCCATTTTACTACTTTACTGACAATTTTCCAAGGATGCCAAGAGGGCGAGCTTTTCAATGATCTCCAATATTTTTTTACTTTTCTAATTTGTTCATTTTTGCTCCTTTTCAGCAGATGGCACTACAGCCCGTGGCACTCGAAGTTGTACTCGCTCTTGTGGGAAAGAGGTCAGACCCGTGTGCGGCAGCGATCTCGTCATTTATTCCAACATGTGTGAATTGAAGAGAGCCAATTGTGGGAAGCCCAAAACAGAACGTAGGTAGCTGAGTAACTTTAACAAAAAGCGTCCCTATCCAAGCTTCGTCGCGAGAAATCCAATCCAGATAAAAACTAAAACAGAAATCCTTTCCTCAAAAGGAGCTAATAGAAAGCGGAATAGATTTAGTTAAGAAAAATAAACTCCCAAACGAGAGAATTGCGATCATAAAGATTTTAAAAATAGATTTATAAGGTGGTGTCATTCGAAAAAGTAAAAATGTGAGAAGAGTATACCAATGGAAGTCAAAGAAGACTAAGTAAACCTCTAGAAATGTGGAAAACGCGCTGTTCTCCACCACGAAAACGGGCGAGAGACAGGATTAGGGAATATCGTCTTGCCTCTGAGGGTGAGAAAACTGTCAAAGCAAATCAGGTGGGGGAACTGAACTTGCCCAAAAGGTTAAGTCAGAACCACTTTAGTGTTTGTAAGGGGTGAACTGTCGAATAAACAACGATGAAACAAATCTAAATTACAGGTTAAATACAATAATTTAACTAAAGCGTTTTTGAGAATCCCAACATATGCCATAATTATCATTTGAACTTACCCGTTACAAACACTAAAGTGGTTCTGACTTAACCTTTTGGGCAAGTTCAGTTCCCTCACCTGATTTGCTTTGATAAACAGTGACGTACCTGGAAAATAATGGGAAAGCAGAGAAAAATAAAGGTAAATACTAAAGAAAGAAGGGAGGGAAGATGTAACAGAAGATATTTCATCAGTCATAAATGTTATAGCCAAGAAGAAATATCTCCAGCATCGAGGAATAGATTCGAATATTTACAAAATCAAGGACCAGGCAGGACCTTAAATATAAGCGAGGTTTGTCCAGAAGGAAGAGGAAAGATGATATAAATCGAGGATTAGTGATACGCACTATTGTTTTTTAGTCGCGTGAACACGATTCTATAAGTTAATATGTCGGTCCATAGGTCGGCCGGTCGGTCGGATATAACCCTTTTACTTTTCAATGAGTTTTTTAGCAATGAAATCGTAATTATTTGGCAGATTTTAAGGTAATTTGAATTCCTAATCTTGTTTTACATTTTCTTTCTAATGATATAATTACCAAGGTCCTCCAAAGATTAGTCCGGGAATTATTGATAGTTTTGAAGGTCCTAAGGTCTTTTGGTCATAAGTCAGAATAATTGATACCACGCAACTTAGGTTTTTTGACCTAATTTATTGTAAGTTTAAAGCAGAGTGAGACAAAGATGCGTACTATCACCCAATTTATTTTAATTGTAAGGGTGTAAATGTACGGAAGAACTGATGATCTTCGAGGATATCAGAAATGGAGAAAAGAATGTGAACGTACACCTGACAGTCCATGCGGGGGACATGACAAGAAATGGTTCAGCTACATACCAAACAAAAAGACCATCCAGAGAACGTTCGCATAGACGATTACCCCGGTTTCACAATTACAAACAGAACTATCATTGCCAATTGAGATGATCCAAGGAATGGCGGATGGGCGCTCAAAAATGCTCACGAGCAAAAATGAGCGAACGAGCTAAAAGTCATGCATGTTCATATTCCTATTTACTGAGTTTACTGAACTCACTGATGTATTATTCAGTTGAGCGATGGTCCACAAGAGCGGCTACAGAATTACAGTTGCCAAAAAATACAGCTAACGGTAACATAGTTGCATAATTTCTAAATCTCTCTTTAAAAAGAGCTTGAGCCAGAGGGAAAATATTAAATCATTTAGAAATAAATGAATTCTTCTACAAAGAAATTAAAGAATTATGTTAAATTACTTATGGCTGAGAAGTAAAGTTAATTTCCTTTTTATTTTCGTCTCAAATTTAGAAACTTTCGAACGAAAGATAACGAAAAAGCTTCGTCATTTTCACTGACTTTCACCAAAGCTCAGACTCAACTCCCTCCTTCCCCTAACTACTTTCTGGACCTCTTTTCTCCATAAGACTCAAGGAGGGAGAGGGAAAATGGTCCCTCCCTTATGGTTACTATTTGTTTCTCTTGAGTCATCTCTTCCTCACCGCCCCCTTCTTCAGGTTTAAATTGTTGAAGGTTCGTAAGGGGTCCGTATGGATGCGAGCCTACATAGAGGCACTTTGTAGCGCCTATTAAATTTTTTCATGTGGAATTTTGAGTTTTTTATATTAGTATTAATCTTCTTGTTTTGGTGGTTGTGGTTTCCCTGGTCCCCTCTAGTAGGGATCGCTAATATATATATATATATATATATGTATGTCTATTTCCCTCTACCTCCTCCCTCCCGGTCTCTTAATCCGGTTAACAGATTCTCCCCCCTCTATTCCAACCAGAAGAAGTGTACCTAGTGGCGGAGGAGAAGTGCATGCTGGTCAAAGGCTCCAAATGCGATCACAAATGTTCGAATCAGTACGACCCCGTGTGCGGATCCAACGAACGGACTTACCTTAACCAGTGCTTCCTCCGGGTGGAGCAATGCAGGTACGTTTCTCCATTAAGGACCGGCGGTAATTTGCCCAGAGGAGAATCGAGACAGGTGCTTTTGTTTTATTGACGGTTTGAACCAACATTAGAGGAGTTTAGGGAAAGCAAGGGTGATTCGGTTAATTATTTTTTTAAGAATGAATAAACTGGAGTAATGGGAGTAAACATCTGACATAATGAAACATATGTTGCAAAATTTATCAGATCATTATTAGTAATACGCTATAAGTTGCAACTCCACGGAGATGGAATTGAGAAAAAATATGATAGTTATGAAAGAGAGAAAAAACAGTCTAGGAATTGTTTAGTACATATAAAGAAAAGGGAAAATTCAAAAGAATGAGATGATTTGTTACGTAATTATGGAAAATGAAAAGAAATGTAATTGGAAAATTTGTAAATCAGGAATGGCCAGTACAAAGAGTTTCAAATCTTCAGGATCAAGTCGATACAGATAGCGCTGAACCCAAAGATACAAACATCTTGTAGAAATAGAGTTACAGACACGAGTGACCAAATATCATAAAAATAATCCTCTCTTTATTCTCAATGAGGCAGAGAAAATGTTTAATAACTGGACATAAAGGTCATGGCAAGTAGAATTAGTACCACTTTCGCGATTTCTAGAACCGGTCGTGTCCGTTTATTTGAAGGAATCCCAAGAACTCACAAAGTGATCTTATTAATTTGTCCAGCAGATTAAATTATCATATATTCTCCTTAAACCCAATGTTTTAAGAGATTGAGAACATCTCTATGTACGCATATGCATGTGCTGTTAGAATTATTACCTCGAAAGTAGGGTAGGGTTAGGCAAGATGGTACCGCTTAAGTGAGAGACATTAGTGTCCAATTGATTTGGAAAGTATAGTGATCTCTCCAGAGAACTTATTCAAAACGATGTTAAGTTCCAAATGCTTTCGTTAGTTAGAGTTTAGTTTAAGGGTAGTTTAAGAGCTTGAGAGAAGTTTGATGATTCCGAAATGGATAGAAGGTTAAGAGAATTTAGGCGAGAGAGTGGGGCAAAGGAGAGAGACAGAGTTTGATGGAAATTCGAGGGAACTCGCAGAACCAATGCGAGAAAGAGGGTTTAAAAATGTACCTTGGCCGGCGAACCCGGGGAATGACCTTACTTGCGAGGAGTCGTCGTTCGCGGTGCCTCACACTTCAGAAGTTTTCCGTCCGGCCGAGTCCCAGCGTTTGGAGAGAGTTTTGAGTGTAGACGGTTCCTTCTTCTTCCAAGCTTCGCAACGTTTCTGCCCAGAGCCCAGGAGTTTGGGTAGATAGGGGTTCAAGCGAGTTGTTTCTCCCTCCAGCTTGTGATGAATAGTGGCCCTTTGTCCCTCCTGCAAGGGTTGTTTCAAGGAATGGAAAAGGGGGAGAGTTGGGGGATGATTAGGGGGAAGGAGTCGAGGGAAGCTGGCGTGCGAGGTCCAAAACGCGTAACTCCCTGAACCTAAAATAAACCAATAAAACACTGAGGTGTGGGAGTGGCGCTAAGCGTTCGTCTCTATGCCTAAGAAGCTTAACTGCCCTTTTTCCATTGTATCATCATAAACCACATGGTCAGTCTTCGATCGCTAAAAAGTGGGCCATAGACAGCAAGAGGAGGGGAGAACCCAATACAGGAGGAAATCCAAACTATCTTCTTTGGACTTACATGCATTCATGCACGTTCACAGAGACACATGTGTAAGGTTGTGCAATAGGCCCTGCAATCCTAACAATATATCTCACATTTGCGACAATGTTCTATGAAGATAAAGGTTTCAGTGGTTCTCAGCTGAGCTTAGGGTTAAGCTGAAATTTGAGTAAGATTAATTAGATAAAGTCTTGGTTCCTTTATTTGACTTCAGTTATTCATTGAACTTCAACCTTTCAAGGTTTAGTATTTTATGAAGTTTCTGTGATAGCCCGAATCAACTCTAATTAGAACCAGTTTCTTTTAATGGTACACAATTAGTTTTGGATCTGTGTCATTCGATACTACCCGAACATTTGGTTCCTTCTACCAAGTTTAGATGTCTGTAACTATAGATTACTGAAGAACCGGTTTTTCCACATACTCGTACCTTCTCGTAAAAGTCGGAAAATTTGCAAACCAGCGAAGTCTTAAAAACCAGAGCGTTAATTTGAAGGACATTACGACTCTATGTATTACACAGGCCTGCGTTTGAAAAAATATTATATTCCTCAGGATTTCTTTGCGTATTCTTAATGAATTAAACCTCCTGAGCTCAAAAATGAATATATTTTTGTTTAATCAGGTCAGATTTTCTTAGTACAGCATACACCATTTTCAATGAGATTGCCTCATTTTTCCTGAAAAAAAATTTCAAAAACTTTTCTCTATCTAATAGTACATTATTATTTTATATCATAGAAATAGGAATAAATGTATGTAAACTATAATCCTTTTAATAAAACAAAAAATAAAGAATGCAACATAATAAAGAAAATAATTCTAATTTCAAAGAAAAGACGCCCTTGACGATTTTCGTTTGTGCCTCTCATTTGGTGCATCACGCTTCAAACACCAACAGTAGTCAGCAAACATATTTACCCTGGTACTTTGATTCCATTGTTTTTATGTCCTGGTGGAATCTTTTCCCTGTTCTTCACTGTAATCCCAGCAGTTGTCGAGCAAATAATCCAGATGGGGCTGTAAAAAGTGTATCTTTATAGACATTCGAGCTCCCAAATGTTTGAGACTTGTTAAGAGCTGATTGACCAGTGCAACATATTCTTCTAGGCTTCTTTTATTGCCTAGAAAATTGTTAACTAGAGCTTTGAAAGCTTTCCAGGCATCTTTTTCTATGTCCTTCATTGATGCATCAAATTGCTGATCAAGTTCCTGATTTGAAGTCCATCAAAAATTCCCCCATGGAGCTTAGCGTCACTGATTTGTGGAAATTTTTGAAGAAGAAATTTAAAAGTTTGGCCTTATTTATTAAGGATTTTGACATAATATTTCATTATACCAAGCTTTATATGCAGTGGAGGAAGCAGTATTTTATGAGGAGGTACTAAAGGTTCAGCTATCCCATTGTTTGATCCAATTCTAAATGCTTCTCGTGGAGGCCAAACCTTCTTCTCATAGTGCTTACTATCTGCGCGACTGTCCCATAAACATAGGAGACATGAATGTTTCATGTAGCTTGTTTGCATCCCAAGTATAAGAGACACTACTTGAAAAGAAATTTAGCAGGGTATGTAAATTCAAAGTGTAATATTTCTAAAAACAAATTCAAAGTAATATTTCTTAGAACAATACGAATATGAATATGTACTGAAAAGTCCTGTGTGCCGATGCATTAAATCATTGTATTGGAACTAATTGGATATATGTACATCTTGTTTTGACTTTATTAAGTTATGTTGTATACCTTCTCAATTAGGATAATTCACCATTAACCCAAAAGGATGCATTAACCTATAGGGACACACTTCAACAAAAAAATATATAACTCAAAAATGACTCATGATTCCCAGATTTGCATTCTTGTAAAATGTAAGTTGACCACAAGGTGTATACAAGTATTAACAATTAAAAATAAAAATGCCAATATCAAAAAGCTTAGAAATTCCAAGTATAAAATGATCTAACCTTTAAGTTACCATATATCCTCCAATTGTGGGTAGAGTAATTTATTGCATCCAGCAATTTTTTCATATTTTCATAACTTTCAGTAAGTTGGATTGAATGGCCTATAGGAACTGAAGCTATCTTGTTAACAATATTCAGTAACACAGCTTTTAAACTTCGACTAGAGGAAGCTATAAAAAGTCTCCATTCTAATGAGTTGCAGGAATTCCAAAGGTCTCAACAAGTCCTTTAATATTGGCGCAGTATACTAAAGAGCTGAAAGAATGCTGTAAAAAATAGCTTAAAAACTCTTGTTCTCTATTTCTGTACCCCCCCCAAATGTTGTTTGTTTAGCTAGAAGATTACTTTCACGAATTCGAGAGCCAAGAAGTTGTCCATTCTCCTTTGAAAACCCCAGATCCCTGGTCAGGTCATTTAATTGAACTTGAGCGAATGGTCTTGCGACCATATCATGTGTGGAGAACTGATAAGACTCAGATGTGTCATAACCTTGATCAACTTCCATATTAATTTCTTCATGGACCTCTATATGTTCAGGGGGAGAAGGTATAGGAATTCCTGGACCATGATGCAGGGGTTTAATGGCAGAAGGAACCTCCGCATATGCCACACTATGTCTATTCTTCTTATTTATACCTGTGGAAAATATGAATGCATATTACATAAAGGAATTGATTTGGAGTTGCAGATAGTATATAAATGTTTATTAAAAGCTATGTTTATGCTGAAGTAAACTATGTTAATTTTTAATTTTATGCTAAATCTATGCATAATAATGACATTTTCATGAGATAATATAATACAGAAAGCTTAAATACTCGATACAATGCTCACCTTTAAGATTTGTCATGAAAAAATAGCAGTCTGTAGTGTGGTCCTTGCCCTCTCTCCACACCATGGGAACACCAAAAGAGAGAGACTTCTGTTCGCCTTGACTCCAGCGTCTTAAACATATGTAATATTTTTTGCAGTAAATATGTGGTGTAAAACTTTTATCTCGATATCCTAGCCTTACTGAATAATATGCATGATACAATGATTTAATTACAGAAGAGATTGTACATTACTGCTCGGAAAAAGTCACTTTGCTGCAAACATAGCAAAATATGTCGGAGCTATTCTTACATTTTCTGTTCATTTTTAAATCAACCCCTATTATTAATACTATTATAATGCTAAGCAATTTCAAACCTGCCAAAATATAAACTAATTAACATAATTACTTAAAATGTACACAAAATGTAGTGCGAATACAGTAGTGCCTAAACTATTGGAATTTTGATGTAATATATGACATGTATAAACTATAAAATTATTATCACCCCCTGTATCGCAAAAACTGGAGGTGATAGAGAAAAACGGATGACAGATTCGGATTTAGGAGGTTAATTTTATTAAGAATCACTACAGAAAACCTAAGGTACATTTTTGACGCAGACCAGTGTTATATATATATATATATATATATATATATATATATATATATATATATATATATATATATATTGAAATTTGAACTTTTCTTTGTAAAAATAAGCTCAAATTTAACACGATGAAAAATCAAACAGCTAAATAAATTTAAATTTAATTAAAAGTACCAAATGAAATTTAGAATTATAAAAGGCAAAAGTTAAAAGTGTTAGCACATGCATGATTTTATATTTTAAATTACCAATTTGGATTAATTTAATGCCCCACATGAAGTAACTTTTTAATTCCAAATAGCCTGCGAGATAAGTGGGAACTTTGAGGTTGTTTTCCTCCCTTTTGCTTTTAGTTTCTTCTTTTTACACATGTAACTTTCACTACTACATTGCTTAATCGTTAATTTTACTAACTCCGCTGCTCTCTAGCATACACTTTAAATTCCATGCCATCATTTCACTCCATTCTTGCTACGAAAATTAGTTTTCTGCCAAGAAAATTCAGCCAGGAACTGAAATGGAATGAATTTTAATGCATTATATTTGAAAATCGATTAAGAAGACTAGAGTTTGATGCATACGGCGGTTCCGCAAGCAAACTCTACATCAATTTAGTGAGTTGAGATGTAAAAGAAAATGAGAGAAGTGTATGGGCTTAGGATTTTTTTCAAGCATGTAGTTCTGCTACAGAATTCAATTCTCTGTCACAACAGAGGTTTTCCTCCTTCACGGTGTGGTAATAAGTTATACACCAGTGCATCGACAATAATACATACATACTGTACATATTCCCAAGCACAAAAGAACAAGAATGAAAGAAATCACTCAAGTACACACATGCAAACATAACTATGAATTTTAAACACGCACACTAGCTTGTTACACTGTTATTCCAAGATAGTCATTCATCATCCTTCCCACAGATAAAGCTCACCAAGCTTCCTCCTCTCACGTCTACATCCCTTCCAGGCTTATAGTTCCCCCTCCCCTTCCCTTCAGGGTTCTCCTCCCTCCCTCTCTCCCGGCATAACTGCAAAATCAGGGGGTTTTTGTAGCAGTGAAGCCTCACCAAAATGACTCTTTTTAATGTTGAGAAAAGGAAAATAACTTATTTTTTGTGACTCGAATTAACGTTCGCTACGATGGTGATGACATTTTCAACTTGGTTCGAACCTTGGGGCCCCAAACGGGGGGAGGAGCGAGGGAAATAGAGTCACCTTTCTCACCGATAAATAGGAGTCGAATGACAGCCATAGAGAGGTATATAAAAAGAGAGACAAACGGACGAGTGAACAGGTGACCAGGCGGACACAAATAACCCTCTTGCCTTCTTCACAATTGGGAACAAGTGTAAGTGCAGATGTACAAGGAAACAAAGTATGGAGACCCTGATGAGGGGCAAAGAAGCTTTATCAGCGAGTAGCATTCCATTTGAGGGAAAAAAATGAAACAATTTAAGAAAAAGTGGTGCAAATGGGACAACACACATATAAATAACTATACACAACTGCAATCTTCCTACATCAACCGGATGAGAGCTTTCTAGCGCAAAGAGTCTCGTAGTTACAGGTCATTAACCCGAGGATGACTTACTTCACAAAGCGGTCCTCCGATTCACATGAGCGAAATGAATCAAAAGAGGAGAAGGCCATCAAGGTCCACAACTTCCTGCTGATCATATCCCATCTTTTCCTAAAGAAGATATATTAATATAAAAGGCAAATTGGAATAAAACCTACAAGAAAAGGATACGAAAATTTCGGGTAATTTCTAGCTCTATTTCAAGTTATTATGAATTTGAAATAGAGTTTGAAAGTACTTCGGAATAGCGGTTTCTTCTTTCAATTCGGGTTTTATTGGATATATCTCCTCCGCATGTGCTACCTAGTGGGTTGTTCACATATAAAATATTATGTAAACAATTTTACATCGAAACATTGGTATTTCATTTGGAGACTATTATAGTATGCCATATGATAGACTTGTATTTGAAGTGCCTCCATGGGTGAAATCGGTTTAAGGTTCTTGTGTATTGAGGATGATCTTTGAAGTTGTAGGATGGGGATCTTGGGCTTGTTTTGGGGTTTTGGTTGCACTGATGGGAGATGGATTTGTTGGATGACTCCTGACAGGGCCTTGTAACTCAATTGTTTTAGAGGCGCCTTCGTACCGAATGCAAAATGTTGGCTGACTCCTGATGTTGCCTGTGTATAATCCACCACCAACGTGAGGAGTGATATATGTAGAGTTCTATGCACTTCCAACTCCAACACTTTCAGTTTTCCCTCTCGGCCCCAATGGCTGTAGTTAGGATGTGTGGCTGTATAGTTTCTACACATTTTCCGTTTCTTTAACTTCTCTACTTCCTTGTAAAAGTTCGTAGTGATCATGCTTTAAATTTTTTAATAAAGCTACTGTATCTATAATCCCCCAAATATCCTGATTTGTTTGAAAATATATTTCCCTATGAAAATAAAGAAAAAGGCAACTGAACACCTGATCATGGGCTTTTTGAAATGAGTCTCTTGTCTCATCATCCATCATAAACATCGACTAATCTCGTTTTATCGTGCTCAGATTCTTCATCCTTTCTCCCACTTACTCCTCCTTTTACTCTCCTGTTTCCTCCTTTTCTTACTCTCTTACTTTCTACCAGACGGTGTAAAGGCATGAAGTAAAACGCTTACATCAGATTGCAGCCAATATCCTCTCCATTCTTTTTTTTAAGAAGAGCATGATAGTATGGGATGGGGTGGGGAGGAACTGTGGCGTGTGTTGGGAGAGTTACTACTAATTATAACGGAAAGAGGGAAGTTTTTAATGATCCCGACAGGTAATCTTGAACCGGAAGAGGCCGAAAAATCACCGGGAGTTACCGAAAGAGAGAGTATGGAAGTTTAGAATGCCGGAATAAGTGAAGGAGCGAAATCGGTACAGAAGCATAAATGAAAATAATGGATGAAAAGGGAAAGTTCTCATCACGTCTCTATCTATGTTCTATGTGCGAAAGAGAGGGTTGGAATTAAGAAAGGCTAATACAGAAAGGAAAAATAAGCCTGGTGTGGATTAGAGGAGCGGGATCTTGGGTCTGTTTACTAATGTCTGAATATCTGGGGTTGTCTAGTTCATAAGGATATTTTGGCTCTTTTGAGTGGTTTCTTTTTAATCTTCTTGACATGGTTTTTCCTCAGTGTAGACAAGGGGGGGAATACGAAGAGCCTAGAGCCTTAGAAATGGGGCAGGGGGAGTTTAATTCCTTTCAAGTGTCTTTAGTGGTATTAAAGAAGCTTAAAAACTTTCTAAAAACTTCTGGAATACGCAAAGTTGAAAGATGGATGGATGACGCCAAAAGCTGTCTCCTCTTGGGGCAGGATCGCCCAGGAAAAATAGACACAGAACAAGAACTAATATATCCGAAATAATACTTTTGACAGAGAGTCGAGAATGACAATAACTTTGGTAAAAATATTCTATATTTTTTAGGAAGCTGGTAGAATGTATCTTAAGACCTGCGTGAATAGGTGAAAACGTAAGAACGCGAAGAACCAAGCGAATAAATTCGTTTGTTTGCAAGAGAGATGTTGAGATTCTCGAACCATCACCTCTTGTTTGTGAAGATCAAAATTGCACCAGAAATTGGCTATACTGCGTAGCAGGGCGAGGCATATGCTTTAAACATGAGCAGATGCATATGTATGAATGCATTTCTGGTGAAAAAATGAGGGACGTAATAAAGAGAAGCGAAGTATATAAGACGCCATTATCCTCAGCATAAACAGACGTCTGAATTTGAGTGTTCTTGGCTCGATTTACGAGTTCATTGGACTTCCTGCGGTGATTTTTATAAGTCAGACATCAGAATAAGATTGTTTTAACCTAGTGGTTTGCTGTTTTGTGAAAAAACCGCCACTACTGGAGTTTTATAAGCTCAAACAATAAACACCTTTGCCTGGCGGAGATTAAAACCCAAGATCAAATAGTTGGAGAGAAATTGGTACTCATGCAAATAGGCATACATGAAATTGAGAGGGACCACAGGAAGACAGAGGTATGTTGGTACAATATAAAAAAAATACTTATTATCTTTATCGCTTTGTGGTTAGTCTTTCCGGACTAAACTGAATTCGCTTTTTATTATTTAACTACACCCAAATCCCTAGTAGCTACCCCCTCCTCGCCAAAATCCCACCTACCTTAGTGAATTATTTAACACTTTTGAGGCATATACCCATTTTAATTGACTCGTAATACCTAATCAATTTTCTGTTATTGCCACGCAACTGCGTGTGCATGGGCATTCTTTATCCGGTTGTATCTACATGCGGTTCTTGCATACGCGCATTTATGCATGTGTTCCTACTACGTGTTTATGCACGTGATTTCATGTTTCATATGTGTTTGAGCGTGAATGTATTCATGCGCTTAATCGTCTGTGTAAAGGTATGTAGGTTGAGATGCACTATCGTACCTGTGTGCGTGTGAACTTATTGCTTGAGCTAGTATACATATCTCTGATTGGCGGACGATGTAAGGTTCCCAACCTCTGATATCTGGTCCAGTAATTATCTGTTATTTGAATTATTAAGATAAGGTCGCAACAATAAAGGCTAATTGTAGGTTTCTTGTTATGAGTTCATTGTACTTGGGCAAAGGATGATTTGGTTTTACTGTTAATTCCTAAGTATTCGTCTGTTAAAGAAGGGCACAGATTACGGGCGACCAAATACTAAGAGTACACTGAGCGAACCAGTATATTTGCAGGTAACTAAATACAAAGTGTTGTAAGGTACAAACATACTCAACGCGCCTAAAGCCTAAAGGAGTACAAAGGAGTACCGTACAGTTGGGTATTCTACAGTGATGGATATGAAAGAACACTCGTGAGTATTGTTTCCTCCAATGAGCACTGCGACGGAGGACCTGTGTGGCATTATTTAGGGAGGACTATTTTGGGGTACTCTTGACGCTTGTATTCTACAGTGAGGGGAATGAAGGCTCACTTGTGAGTGTTGTTTCTTGCGAAAGACGACGTGTGTGGTATTTTTCGTGATGAGTACAAATGAGTACTTTTGAGTTTTATATTCTTCAGTAGTGAGTACAAATGAATACTATTGAGTGTTCTGTTCTCCAGGGAGGAGTAAAAAAAGACTACTTGGGAATGTTGTATTCTCCCCCTGAAGTCATAGTCCTGTATCTCTTTCGCAGGCATCAAATTGGGCTTTGCTTTACCCCGAGTTATTACTCCTTCCTTTGTGGAGAAAAACTCACACAATTCAGGCTAACCTAAGTACGAAAATTAGCTGCAGGAAGAAGAGAAGCCATGATTCCATGTTTGTCTTTATTTAGCGTCACGTACAGAGACGAGAGGCTACACTGTTAAAGTATCAAACACACAAACAAAAGAAGAATCTGGCAAACATAAACATTCCCAAACAAATTATGTGTCAGGTTAGGTTACGGATGATTATTTACAGTATAAGTTCAACGTTTAACCACGAGCCACATCAAATGGCATACCCACATCAAATGGCATGCCATAATTTAGCTTGATAGAGAAAAAAGATCTGCCTTAACTTCGGAATAGTATCAGAATCTGGAGAATTGCGCCCCCTGCACTTTAGAATACCTCAAGTGTCTCCTGTATTAGCTATTCCGTGCATGTATCTTTTATTTCCACTTTCACCCGTTCCCATAATTTTTTCAGCCAACCTGTTTTTACAAACTTTCTGGCTACGTATTTTCACTGCACTTCACACGAACTTCTCTTGGGGCTGAGGAAGGGTTATCTCTAGTTAACCCTAAGTAAAACAGAGAAATAGACACGGTTAAACAAGGTAAGAATGCAAATAGACAAACAAAATTGTTAGATAGACACGGCCTCATGAACGGAAAGAGAGAGAGAGAGAGAGAGAGAGAGAGAGAGAGAGAGAGAGAGAGAGAGAGAGAGAGAGAGAGAGAGAGAGAGCGCGAGCAGTTCAGGCTGTGAAGAATCTTAAGGGTTACGCTTCGCGAGTCTGAGAACCGTTAGCTCATCCATGGTGGAAGATTACATGAACATTCGTTCGTGGCTGCAATCGCCCCCGGGGTCCGAAACCAGGTCTTCACTGTCCAGGTCCACTCCGTTTCTCCCTGGTAAATGCCCTACATTCGTGATTGCCCGTGGTAAACTGTGAGCCTCCTCCGCTTTATTTGACTGTTTGTTGTAGGTCTCATGTTCCTGCGCCGGGGGGAGGTGAGCCTACCGTCGACGCCAGACTCACTTCCTTGTTGCCTCTTTGCTTTTTTTTGTCGTTGTTATTTGTTATTTTTTTATAATATAGCCTAGTAGTATGTATTGGTGAGTACGTCGACTTATGCCCCAAGTAGGCAGTCGTCGCCAGATGGGCTCCTTATTTTTTTTTCTTTACATGTAAACTGTGAATGGGGCAGTAGTGAACTTTTTGAGGAAAAAGAAATAGGGATGATTGCAATGAATCATTATGGCTGAGGTTGAATAAAGCCGATTTTTGTCTGTGTTTGTTTTTTTAATGCTGAATAGAGAAGGAAACAAGTGTTTTTGTTTTGAGTGATTAGCGACATAGTTTTGGTAGGATAAAAAGACTATATGGCCCCCTCCCCTCTGATACGGCTCGAAAGAATACGGAAGAGGTAATGAATGATTATGAAATCTCCTTTCTGAAGTGTAAAACCACTCCTCCGAATCTAAATGTCTTGAGATTTTAAATAAGATGGGGAGAATAAAAATTACAATAACTAAGGGCAAAAATAAGCTATGGAAAAAAAAGAGAAAATTCAATAAGAAGGACTATGGTACCCATAAAAGGTGCTATCAATAATCGCAGGCTAGACCGCGAGGGGCGTGGTTTAACTATGTGAGAAGGCAATGCGCTTAGCTTTCTCTAAATGAACTAATTTTAAATTCATGTAACTTGTGTTTCTGCCAATTTTACATTATTTATTTTAGTTTTCTTCAGTTAATTTCTCTTCAATCATTGTTCAGGAAAATTAATTTACAAGGCAACCTCTACAAAATCGCAGCGGGTGGTGTGTCTGTGTGTGTAAGAACAGCATCACCATAGTCTCAGTTGCGTTGCACAGACGGTTGCTAAATGTGACCGTAGTCGTGTTTGTAACAGCTTAAGATACTGTATGAAGAGACTGCTCCCGTGTGTAATAATCTTAAGAATACGTTTAATGGTATTAGATCGACTGGCAGACTCGCCGACACTGACCTAACTTGAAAAGGCTTATTTTACCTTCATATATCATTTTTCACCTCAAATTCCACTTCTAATGTTCTTTTACCATAGCAACGATCAGTGTTACAATAATGATTATACACCTACTAAAATAAAAATAAGGAAGATGCAACCTAAAAACAACAAACAACTGAACAAATCACTCTCCCCAAAATAGACCTACTTAATGTCATCAACATTTGTCGAGCAAGCGCTTGTAATCCTTTAATCCATGTAAATCTTATCCACTCTTTTTATCTGCTTTACATTGCTGTCATTCATTATTTATTTTTTTTGATGGAGGACTCGAGCTTCTTGTCACCACAGTAACAGAGGAGAATACAGTTAGGCTGTATAGCAGAGTTCAAAAGTGGACATAAAAGAGAGCAAACTGGAATACTGGAGTCATATTCGAAGGCTCAGCAAGACCAGGCCTGTTGGGAAAAAGGCTTGACCAAAAATACCTTTGTACTTTTGAAGTGAGTTGTAATGGGTACGAAAATTGGCCCCTCTCCAAACTGAAACGAACCTGATCGGGGAATCATTAGTTAAAATTCAGAATAACGAATTTGAATCAAGGAATCCGCGAAAGCTAAGGCAGATGTGTTTGCGTGGGGGGCGGAGTCGAAAATTCGTTCCAGTCATTCGATAACTTACATCTGTAGAGTTCATCAAATACAATAGTAGTAGTTTTGGTCGGAAATGATACCTAAAGAAATGGAAGCAAAATAACGGCGCATGTTTCGCCTCAATAGGCCCGCAGATAAAAGGTTCATGCCGTGACAGCCATACTAAAAAATATCTCAACATTTTTATTATAAGCGCCTAAACGGGGTCGATGAGCTTTGTAAAATATGTATTCATCCTATACAACTTTCATAAATACCATACAAAGGCAATAAGCACACGTGATCTAGCCTAAGACTCATAAAAGAGTAACCAACTTATAACCATCAAATATAAGCAGCAACCTGACCTAAGCACCGAAACACAGCAAACAACTTATAACGATTAAATAAAATCAACCAACCAAAATAACCTCCCAACCTACGTAACATAGGAAGGACTCATAAACATCAAATGAAATCAACAAAACTAAAAACCTAACCTAGGACACTACAAATTTCTTCAGACCCTTTAGAGTACCTTTAAGAAAAACACAATTAAGCCTGAGCAACGCCGGGTTTCCTGCAATGAAATTGGAATAGAGATGGAAAGTTCTTGGAATTTTCGTTTCTTTTTCCTTGTGGGCTTTGTTACATTTATTGCTTAATCTAGTGATATATATATATATATATATATATATATATATATATATATATATATATATATATATATATATATATATATATATATATATCCAAAGAAGTAAAGTAAAATAACGGAAAGGGAAATACAGGAAAGAAACCAGAGTGTTAGGATCGATTTATTGTGAAACCAGCTTTTTTAACCTAAGGACACACAGATAGAATCATCCCTCATAAGGAATATTCCAAACTTCAGATGGGCAATTCAACACTAATCCATTGATAGGTAAAAGACTCATCGTGCCTTTGCTAAAAAATATCGTTGCATACCAGACCCCTAATTAAATTTTTATCAGTTTGCCAGCGATTAAAGATGACGGATGTCTCCGTCGAAACCTGATTTTACAATAAATCGGTCCAAAATACTATGTTTTCTCTCCTGTATATATATATATATATATATATATATATATATATATATATATATATATATATATATATATATATATATATATATATATATATATATCTGCACAAAGACCTTGCCTTTGCATAGTGGTCTGCACAGATACTCGTAAGTGACATCATTGGCCTGACTGAGTTCAGCCAGAAGACCGAATTTAGTTCTGACAGAGATGGCGAGAAATGGGAAAGGAATGGACAGGGTAAATAACGGAGAGCGAGTGTGGAGGTCTTAGACAAACAGACATCAAAATGTCAGGTTCTCTTGGAGTGGAAATGAAAGAAGCAACAGCTAATTTACATCCTCGCCCCAACCGATTTAAGATTCTTTTAGAAACCACAGATTTTGCCAAAATCATTGAAAAGATTCAATTTAATCCTGATTTTTTCCCCCTAATTTAAATTAAATTTGAAATCTCGAAAAATCGTGAAATTGAAAACCCTAAAATCTGAATCTGATTACAATTTTCGTATTTTCTTACTACATATTTTGTCAAATTACAAACTTGACCAATTAACGGACGGTCAAATTTGGCTAATTGCCAAGATTCCATCTTAATTCGTGATCTCCATTCCAGCAGAAAGCGGCGCTACAGATAAAAGAAATAAAGTAAAAATCCCAAGGAATTCCAAAGGGTTTTTTTTTGTTGTAACTTTTGCGGGTTTTCTGCTTTTCATCCTTTGTGATGTTTGCAATTGCTCTCCCAGACAAGGATTTAGAGCTGTTCCGATTTGCTGTGTCAGTTTTATTATTTTCTATTTTTATTAATTTCTCCCTTCTCTACTCGCATAGTTTCTTTTGTTTATTATCATTTTCATTTGAACTAAACGTTAATTTATGAGTGAACTGAATGTTGGCTGGCATTTCTCTGTTCAATCAACCAAAGAAAGGCAGGCAAACGCCAGTAAATAAGTAAACCAACTTGAAAAAAATGGGAAAATACATCTGAAGATGACTTTCAAATTATACCATCAATCTTTTGATAACCCCAGGCCCTTGTAGCCACAGTGTAGGTAAAAGTTCAAAGGGTATTTATATTTTTAATAAAAGATGACACTCATTTTGGAGGAGACCTGATTTAGGAACAGTGTTCTCCTTAACCTCCTTTTGGCAACTGAAAATGCATGTGCTCTCATGAGTGATGAACACAAAGGAACCCTCGAGGGCAAAAACGGAAAACTTATAATGTCCTCCAGTTTTGTGTAGGAACTTTTATGCACTGTATGGACCCATAAGTGGTTTCTAAACTTTAGTAACTTTAGCCCCTTTACTAACAGAACCTTGTCAATAAGAAATATACAAAGAAGTTCCATTTAAGGATGGGAAGTTGCCCTAAGAGGAGAGACCCTGCAGGATCTCTGTTGAGCCTTGGCTCCATTTTAACATCTAACAAACACTTCTCTTAATCCCGCAAACTTAAACTAAAAAGGGTAAAATAAAGAGGAGATAGAGGGAGCGGAGCTATAATGGCGTAGGAGTTTTAATTTAAATTAGTGAAACTACGCAGGTTAGAAGAACAAATAACCTGCACCATTTCAGAACAAATATATCAGGAAAGATGTTAGAATTAAAATGACAAGTTCAGAAGATATGGGTTAGGATCTTAAATCCTTGTCTGTAAATGAGACGGTAAATATATGGCTTGTTTCGACGAATGAAGACGAATTTTTTGAAAAATATACATTCATGGACATTAAAAGAGAGGATTATTATTAGTTGATATGGGTGTTTATACATCTAGAATTGCATTAAAGAGAATAAAGTGGGACCATTTAGATCCACTCAAGGAGCTAAATTCTGAGAAACCATATGAATACGAATGTTGATAGAGAAATTATTATTTAATCCAGTATTCCAGCGAGACAATTTAAAGAAAAATAAACATTTATTTTTAAATAAGATAAAGTGTATCTGATGAAAAATGATTTTGCCCTATGGCCAGTTTAACAGTAAGAAGAAAACCTAACTTGGTTGGAAGTTAGCCAAAATAATGGGGAGAAAGGCGGAGATATGAAATTCTGTACACTGGTGGTGGCTTTAGATAAGCTGATCTAATGGGTAACCTGATATATATATATATATATATATATATATATATATATATATATATATATATATATATATATATATATCTCAAAGTAGTATACTTTTAACTGTCATCAAAGCGGTGCTCGCTGCCTCAGTGTGTCTGGTTCGAATCACTTTCCGGCACGGATTTTTTCGAAAAAAGGTAATAAAAATATTACTGCAAGGAAAAATTATTCCGTTTTATCTTTCAATGTGGTTCAATGGATTCATATATATATATATATATATATATATATATATATATATATATATATATATATATATGGTGATATGGTGAACCCCCAAAAAATCGGCCCCAGCTTTCGATAGTCCTCATTTCTTAATTTTCTGCAAGCATTGAATAAAACTTTGGTGATAACTAGTTTATTGTGTTTAAAAACATCATATCAAAACATGAGAGTCTTTGGACTTTTTTTCTTTATTCTAGAGCAGTCCTGGGCAACCCTTGGCACTCGTGCCAAACGTAGCACGCCAAAGACTTCTTACCGGCATACGAAGCCAAATGCTTACCTTAAAGAAACTAAATAAATGTATGTCCAACCTCTTTTATATAGCAACCGCATGGCGGAAAACCTCTTAGAAATTATCTGTTATCAGTGATGCAGCAGCAGAAGTCTCATTGATAGTAAATAAATAAGAGGTCCACAAATTTTCTTTCTCCATTTTGGTTTTGTTGTTTCCTGCTCAAAATGGTTTAAAGATTCAATTCTTTTTAATATTATTGATTTTTGTGATTTTTATAATTCATAAGGGATTAAGAATCGATAAAAGACTATCTTTGATTTTATATCCTTTTATTGTGTTTTAGTCAAGTATCGGCACGTGAGAAAATTTTCTATCAAAGATTTGGCCAATTTTGGCACACCCACTTAAAAAGGTTGCCCACCCCTGTCCTAGAGCATGTGTTTGAGATTACCTCCATTTAGCTCTGTGCATTTCTTGAGGCGCAGCACAAAGTTGTCTATGACGTCCTTACAAACCGACCGACTGATGGCTCTGATATCCTCCCTGATGGCTTCCTTGAGTTCCGTGACGGTTTTGGGTGTCACTGCGTACAATATCTGTCTTTAAGGTAGCCGCAGAGAAAGAAATCTATGGGGAGGAGGCTAAGGTCTGGGCTGTGAAGTGCCCAATCAAAATAGTCTTGAGACTGATCACATGTCCACTAAAGTTCTCTTTTAGCCAATCTCGGGACAGGTTTGAGGTGCCAGAGCTTGCTCCATCTTGCTGGAAACAGAACTTCCCTATAAGCGACTGGAACAGAGTTTGCAGCTCCCTCTTGAAGGTTTTGAGAACCTCAACATACCGCTCCTTGGTGATTGTCACTGTCGCGCCAGATTCCTCGAAGAAGAATGGTTTCATGATGCCTCTGGCTGAGATTGCAGTCCATACCGTCCACTTAGGGTAGTGTAGGGGCTTGGTGGCTACCATATTGGGTCTGGAGGTCCCATAGAAGACATTTGTCTTCGAGTTTATCTTTACTTCAAGATGGAAGTGAGCTTTATCTGAGGTCCAAAGGAGGTTAAGGAAAGTTGGGGTCTCCTGAATCTTCTCCAGTATCTTGACTGCCATAGCCTTTCTCTGCTCCTTGTCTGAGGCTGTAATGATCTGATTCATCTGTATTCTGTATTGGTAGGCCTTTACATCCATTACTAGCACTCTCCTGCAAGTCTGACGGGATATACTGAGGGACTGAGTTCACTTGCGCAAAGAGCGTTCTGGACTCTGCTGAACTGACTCTCTCACGCTCTTGACCAGCTCAGCTGTACGCTTCCTGGAGCGTCTTGGATGGCTTGGATGGTTGTCACTGGCTGGAGTGTGGTTGTCCACTGTCCCATAGTTCTTGAAGTAGACACCAGTTCTGAATTCTGCACTTGGTGGGGGCTTTTTCATATTTGAACTGATGCACGAAAGTGTCCTACACTTCCTTGAACGAGCCTCTCTTGTAGTAATGTTTTCTAGAGCTCTTATTGATATCTACTTGTGTTCATAGGCGTTGATTCTGTCATGTCCTGCAAAGTAAGGGTGATTAGTGTATGAAGAAGTAGATATACATTGCAGCAAAATATATATTGAGTTTTTCTGCCTCTTTCAACACTACTTTCAATTTTCAATATATATATATATATATATATATATATATATATATATATATATATATATATATACACTTGTAATTGATTCGGGAATCTGATAAGTAGTAGGAATATGAAGACCCAGGAGATTGCACTAATAATCGTGCCAGATGTTTCGGACCTTCGCTAGGACCATCTTCAGCGACTGTATAGAATAATGAGAAGGGGAAGAAATATTAACGTCACCAGTTAAACAGTTATAAACATGCATTATATAATGGCTAAAAAAGCGGGGGGAGGCGAGGAAAATCAATTAAATTGATAATTATTGAGATTAAAGTCAAAACACAAATAACAATAATGTTTTTAATTATATATATATATACAGTGGCGGCAACAAAAAAAGTGACATGTGACAATTCGGGGAAAATGAAACAGAAAAATGTAACTTACATATTTTATTATGAATATTTCATGAAAGTTAATACTTGGTCATGTTGCCCTTGCACTTGATGACCATTCTGAGTCGATTGGGCATTGATTCAGCGAGGTTTGCGAAGTAGGTGGGGTCGATCGTAACCCAGATCTTCTTCAGTGATTCTATCAGGTCCTTGATGCTGCCGGATGCTGTCTCTTGAACTTTGGATTTCATCAGATTCCAAGCATTCTCAATAGGATTTAGGTCCGGGGAATTACCAGGCCACTCCAAAACACTAATATTATTATCATTGAAGAACCTTTTTACTAACTGGGACCTGTGAGCAGGGGCACCATCATGCATGAAAAATTCACACCGATGAATTTCCCAAAATGGCAGCATGTGCTGCTTCAAAACTTCGAGATAGTTAGTCCCCCTCATGGTTACATTCTTGGGAAGGAAGTACAGACCTCCTCTGCCCTTGTTTCCACTAAAGGCACCCCACACCATCACACTATCAGGGTGCTTCACAGTTTTCACGGTATATTTTGGGTCATACCGAGACACATTGCTGGGACGACGCACGATCTTTGACTCTCCTCTGACCAGCCTAAAGGTGCTCTCATCACTGAACATCACCTTCTTCCAATGGGCAGCTGTCCAATGTTTATAGGTCTTGCAAAAATTGAGCCTTTTCATCTTCATAGCCTTGGTAAGAAGTGGCTTCTTGGCAGCGTGGCGAGCCGGTAGGCCTAAGTCCTTCTATAAGCGATGACGGATGGTCCTGAGGGCGACGTTCTGGAGAAGGTCTGGGTGTTTTTTCTTGATTGAAGCGGAGGTTACAGAAGGGTCTGACATCACTTCACGCCTTAGGATATTATCAGTCCTTGGAGATGTCTTCCTAGCTGCACCAGTGCCCTCCTTCCTCTTTGGTATGGTATCTGGTGGCAATAACTCAGCTGCCCGTTTTAGGCGATAAATCGTATTTTTTGAGGTTCCTAAATCTGCTGCTACATCAATAAAAGACTTTCCCTGCTCTAATAGGGTCAAGGCACGGCTTTTCTCTGTCATAGAAAGCTTTTTCCGTGTCATTGTATCCACTTGCACAGAAGTTATAGCACGTCAAATGTAGGCACGAATGCAGGAAATCAGCACGCTGGAGCGTTGTACACCAAAACCTCACTGTACGAGCTCAAACGAGACAGTGAGTTCCAATAAAGCGCAGTTCTGTTGTCTTAGCTCAGGAGAGTCATCCACTCGTGGCATAAGCCCCGCCCCTTTTCATTGGCTTGTTGGCAAGTAAAATCGTGAAAGCGATTTTATGTATCGATTTCTATTGCCAATATTCAATGTCACTTTTTTTGTTGCCGCCACTGTATATATATATATATATATATATATATATATATATATATATATATATATATATATATATATTAAACCAACCTAAAATAAAATGAACGAGAAAAAGTAACCACGCCTGATTAATCCATCACCATCGATTTTTCTAAAAGTCTATTGTTGCGTTGCAGAACCGGTTGATTACTTGAGACCAAGGCCGAAACTAGATTGAGGGAGGCCATTGAAATTGAAGAAAAGCGTTTTCCTAAACAAATTCTAAAAAGTTTAAGTATTTGTGATCTATATGGTAATGGAAACTGGAAAGAAATAAGATACTAATTCATAGAAGGGCAAGTTTGAATCATTATTTTAATTGTGGTTTTATTAAGAGGGTGAATACGAGTTATTACCAAGCGTTGCGCTTATGCTCATCTCAAATGCGGTAAGGTATGAGTAATGATAATAATTCCTTAATCCACTAGAAAAGTCTCATGGAGATCCTTAACACTTTTTTGGAGCGTTACATATACGACAAGGCAACCATCCATTTCTCTAAAAAGAGAAATTTCAAGAAACCTTTTCTATAAGCTAACGTTTACTTTAACAGAAAGCGGGGAATGTGAAATTCAGGGTCCTTTTCTAGTAGATTGGGGAATTTTTATGATTACTTTTACCTAACCGTATTGACTAGAACGTTATTGTTCATTTATCATATATATATATATATATATATTAGGGTGGTTTCTTCCCCAATTTTTTTTTTTTTATCTCCACATGCCTGATTGTATTACCACATTGAACAGTAGGTCACATACTCAATTTCTTCAAAATCGAACAATATTGGTCACTATATTGATCTTAACTTATTAGTCTGCTGGTAAATTAATTTTGAGGATAGAAATGAACAGTCTTTGCAAATACTAGTTTACTTGAAACAGATCTTGGTGTTGAAAGACAATTTTTGAAAAAATATTTATATTAAAATAAAAATAAAATAGTTAAATGGCGAATGATTTCTTTTTTACACAAATTATAACTAAAATTGCTGATTAAACATTGATCCTTTTGAGCACGAGGGAAAATCTTTGTGATGTTTTTCCACAAGTCTGCGAAGCAACTGTTTCTGCTCTTCATCTTTTGTTAGAGATGCAATATACGATTTGATAAGTGTAATACTTCTTTCGGCTGGATCGTTAACAACCATTAAGTTAATCTCTCGACGTTGAAATTCTTGAAAGCACGCATTCTCTTCCCAAGAACTTGGGTTAGTCTTCAGGAATGTATCCTCTGCAAACTTGTATCCATCTTTCATTAGGAGACGGAAGATTAGCTTAGTTTTTTGAGTTACCAGTTCATGCAAGTCCAAATCCTTGATTTCTTTTTGTAAGATTCAATCGGCGAACAACTTTGGTGTTTTCATTACGTTGGAGATTGGAGACGCATCTTCTGCTTGGTCTCAGCATTAATTCTATGATCGAAAAATGCAAGACCAACAAGATGTTCTCTAAGAACATTTGTAAAGGGCTGTGGTTGCTTCTTTAGATATTGTCTGATTTGGTTACTTTTGCAAAGTTTTAAGAAGCAGAATGTCATTTAAAGGAGCATTAATTCCAAAATGGGCTTCATTCCAAAAACGCGAGTAGACCAAAGCAATGAAAAGAGAGCACTTTGTAATATTGGCCTTTTCAAGTTCCGTTAGTTTCAGTTAATGCCTAAACAAGTATATTTTCAGGACCCATATAGCCTTAGCCATGCAGCGTGCATGATCAATCGCTCCTGGGGCTCTTAATGTAACTTCTGTCTTATCAATTCCCCCAAGAAAGATGAGACTGAGTCTCAGCAATTCTTCATAATCGTCACGCAACTGACGAGATTTCAAAGCTTCCTGAAAATATGGGACCATTTCTCCTCGAAGATTATGCATTACTGGATTAACGAATAAACTGCTATCCCTCTCTAAAAAAGAATCCTTTTTAAGTGACGACCATTGATCTTTAAAACGTTCAAAGAGACTCCTCTTTGGACCACTTGTAGGCCCAAGTAAAATATTGCAAGCACATGACAACATAATTTCGAAATTGATGACGGCACGCAATCCAAACAAGCTTCCTTCCTAATACTTTCTCAATTATGGTACAGGCTTCTTTTTGTAGGCCTGTATTTGATGTAGTTGTGTCAAATACAAGGCCTTGAACTTTGCCCCATCAATAGCAGGTAGTAGTTTTCCATCTCAGTGAAGAAGGATTGGTTATTCAACAGACAACGAAGCTTTGTCTTCATTGTATGTTGCCTCTCTTACTTGCTTTCTGGAACGTCGTATAAAACTCCTGGAAAGTGTGCTATTGATCCAGCAAACATTGTTGCTTTTCCATCGGTAATATTTGCACTATCAAGAACAGCAGCCACACCTGAGGTTGTAAAGATATTTTTTGAATTTGAAGGAATACATTCTGGATTCTTTTTTCTAGTTGAAAAAGGTGGACAAAACTCTTTGTCTGCCGCAATTAAACTTTCTCCTTCAGATGATGATGACTTGAAATCTGCATGAGCAGCTTGATTTTTAGAAGTATATACTTTTTCTATGTATTGTAAAGCCTTCTCATGTTGATACCTTTTTCGGGATTCCTTGGCTGAAGTAATCTTATCACGGCACGACATACTGCAGGAGAAAATGTCCCCTCTCTGCATCAACAGAAATTTGCGGTCTTCTTTATTTTTTACCACATTTAAAGCATTTTTAAGGCTATGTCAAAAAGTTTTGAAAGAATAGATTCGAAACTACGCTCATTCATTCTAGATGAGTACAGTTCGGTATTGTAGTTCTTCTTTAAAGAAAGGTATTCTTCATACAACCTTGAGAGTTTCTTAACGCAAGAGTCCATTCGCTGTGTGGGAATTCATTCTCTTTCCCATACCTTTATGACTTTTTTGCAAGCGAGGTTCTAACTTTGTGTCAAAGTCATTGACTCCACTTGATGGTGGTACTGAACAACACGAAGCACATCACTACAGGCTGGTAGTCTTGCATATGAAAGCTCACTAGTAGGATGTCCTAAAAGCGATGAACGAGTACTTCCAGCCATAATCTGAAACAACATAAATAAAAATTTATTGTAGCTGAGTGAGCTCACGGTTTCCCTCCATTTAGTTATACTTAAAAGATATTTTTTTATACTCTAAAATATCTAAATATTCACTATTCATGAAAGAATAAGCTTTCATTTGACATAAATAAATAGGCTCCTGTGTTTGTAAAAAAATACGGCAGTCATGCTTAATTAAAAAAAAAAATAAAAAATATATATATATATATATATATATATATATATATATATATATATATATATATATATATATATATATATATATATATATATATATAATGGTTCTACGCCTTCTATATGTCGCCTATTATTGTAGAACCAGTGGAAATGGAAGCCTTAATAAATTTTTCTAAAAGATTTTGCGATCTCGTAATGTAACACTGTAGAGAATAACCTCACGAGTGTCTCAGCAGACCGCTACCAAAAACCCACTCATGGGAAAGAAGATTATCCTCGTTGTATTTTTATTATAATTAAAAAAGAACTAATATTAAATTAAATTTGCTTTAATTTTATAATTATATAACCTAACCTATCTTCAAAATTAATCATTTCTCCAAAGAAGTAAATACATATTTGAAATCGGCATAAAACCACTCATTAGTAGCACGATTTACCCCCCAAAATCGGATTCGTGCACCAAACCTCAAAGATCAGCTCTGTTATTTTTTTTTTTTGAAATTCAAACGGTTTTTAAAAAGAACAACCCGAGTCTGTGGTACTCATCCTTACAGGAGAAGCCTTGCCTTCGCAGGCAGACCTTCGGTATCTGGAATATAGCCTATCCAGCTCAGGCTTTTGGTTTAAAGATTAAAATGTAAAATCTATTTTAGGAAAAATATTCGATAAAACCTTCGAATATAACAAAAAACAAAAATAAAAAATAACCATACCTTAATTTGAACAAAATTTCTCATTTTTTTTCTAAACTTCAGCATTTGTGATTATTTTTGTTTTAAAAAATCCCAAACATTCCCTAATCATATTTATATTCAAAAAGTTTATTAAAAAAAAAATAATAATTAAAGAAATAATCATGGTCATTCTCAAACTTAAAAAAATATTAGGAAATATCTCAACATTTTCCTAAGTTCAAATATACTATTATGGATGTAGATTTGGGTATTTTGTTCTCTAGCTTTGGACTGTACTCTATAATAAATAAATCGGCCCCAAGATAGTTCCTTGAGGCATATTACTTATAACAGTTCTAGATACCAATTTACAGTATATTTAATACAAATAGTGATTCCTTTTTAAAGCCAGTCGCCCAACCAATATAATACTGCACTTGAGTTTTCATTTGTTCACAGATAAGTATTAATCTCTGGTACAAAACCTTATCAAATGATAGCACAATAAATATCCAGTTCACATAAATCCACTAGGATCTATCTTCTTCTGTGTAATCCGTTCCACCAGGATCTGACTATTCTTACGGTCAGGATTCTGTCAGCAACTAGATTCTTCCCTTGCTTTGAAAAGTAGTTGGCTCCCATATGTTCCGTCATATATTTTCTCTACTGCTTATTTTCTCTTCTTCTTCGGCATTCTCAGAGTTCTATTTGATCTAATCCCTTCCTCCCATTCTGTTTGAGCCAATTCTAGTATGCTATTTTGTCTAACTAGGTCTCCGAGATCATACCTGCACACTATTTTCTTTCATTTTTTTCCTTCCCCATTTTGTATACCCATTCTACCGAACTAGTACCAGTCTTTCTAGTTATCCCATTTATCTTATTTTCATTTTGGAATTCCTTTTTATGCTATAAACTCCACCCCATCTCTATTCTTAATGCTTCTATACCTACATGGCTTTTTGCGCCCACGTAAATCTAGTCAACTTGTTCTGTATCTTTTCCATCTTATCACTTTCGCTTTTGTTTACCTTGCATACTTCCTAACTGTCGTAGAATGACCATTGCTTTGATCACTTTACGCTTTGACACCCTTTTAGTAACGGTATACTTTAAGGGGCGTGAGTTACTTCTATGATGAAGTAGGCTTTGTTCTAAGAGTGCTATTTTTGTGGTTTAGTCCTTAAGGAAGAGCTATTTTTAAACACATAAGGATAAGAGGAAACACCAGAATCTACCAAAAAATAAACATGTATTTTAAATTAAATATTACAAACCAACAATAAAAGCATTTCTATATTTGGCCTCAAAGAATTTTGAATGACAAAACATAAACAAGTAGGCTTTCAATAAACAAACTAATTGCCAATTAGTATTTTTTTATCACGACCCTATTTGTTTAGCATAAAACATTAAATTAATGTACTGTCATCTACAAACACATATGACCTAGGTTCAAGAATAATGGTTTCTACGCTCCTTTAAAACGTGGGACGTACTAAACTTCTACTATCGCAATAGAGATATAAATGTTATTGTTAACTTACAGGTAGGTATTAGGGATTGCCGGATGTCGCTGGAGGACTTATCTCTCGCCTTGAAGTGTGGTGGCCGAAGGTTGAAATTTCGTCGAGGAGGGGGGTGATTCTTCAACGTGATTAAAGAACGGGAGCTCGTTGGGGCTGGGTTCTTCTCCTCTCACTCTTACGGTGCTTGCGATGTAAGAATCACTCGAGTGTGAGTGGCTTTGCTTTTCTTCAGTCGGACTTCTTTGCAGACGGAAAAGGCTTCTTCGGTATGGCACCGATATAAAACTTGACTATTTAGGTTAATACGGCCCTGAAAGGGGGGGATCGATTTTCTCAATCTGATCCTATCGTTTCTCACGGAAATAGTCTTGTAGGGCTGAAGGGTCGATCTTTACGAATTAATCTTTCTTCTGGCGAATCGACTTCTAATAATCTTCTTGTCTAGCCGATGGATCGATCTTCACGACCTAATCCTACTCTGGCGTATCGACTTCAGATAATCTTCTTGTCTAGCCGATGGATCGATCTTCACGACCTAATCCTACTCTGGCGTATCGACTTCAGATAATCTTCTTGTCTAGCCGATTCTTCTTCTCTTTCTTTGCGGGGCTTATTTATAGGCGGATTGCCGCCCCATCTAAAGGGGGAAGTGACCAGGCCACAGATGCAAAAGGGGGGGAGCGAATGGTGGGTTAGCATCTGGGAAGAGCGAGAATTCCTGAGGTGGCACTGGGATGCCCAAGTCAGCTCGCAAATTATAGGCTCGTAACCACACCGCTCCTTAGCGTGCCTTCTGACTCGCACCGTTTTTTTTTCCTAACCACGGGTTTATGGGTCTCGTAGGTCATACGATCGTTAGAGCGTCGTTTAAGGACCTTAGGTGGTCGCCTTCAAACATATGTTAGCTCCAACTGCCCACAGCGGCGAGGCGATCACACATGGTACACATTTTCGCCGGCTACCTTTCCCACGCTTCTCCTCATGAAGGGAGGGGGGCTTGAATGTGTCTATACTCCTCCAGGAGGCTTAATGTAGCCATTTCTCCACATCTACCTCCATTCTTAAGAAAATAACGGTAGGGATGGGGGTTCCAATCCGACGCTTACAATAATATACATGGGTAACTTACGGAACATTATATTATACAATAAATTCTAGTTCACTCGGGAATGCCTCGATAACATTTCACCTGACCTTACATTAATTCCTATATTACTGTGCCATCTTAGGATTTTCTTACCTACCACTTGGGTTACTCGCCCCTACTTACTTACAATTCTACTGATTTACACTTAACTTTGCTATAATACAATAGTTGGGCTGCTCCTTAATCGTCGACAGGGTTCCGACTTAACGAGTCGGCCATACAATTGTTGGACCCTTTTATGTAGTGAATGGAGTACTGGTACTCCATCAAGAGTAAACTCCATCTCAGGAGTCTTCCATTCTTACACTTATTTTTACCTAAGTATGACAACGGTTTATGGTCGCATTCCAACTTGAACTCGCGCCCTATTAGATAATATTTGAATTTACCTATGGACCATATTATGGCCAAAGCTTCGATTTCGATAGTAGCGTAGGCTTTTTCTCTACTCAACAGTTTCCTACTGACATAAGCTATGGGATAGGCTGTTTCGTCATCTTCGTATTGAAGCAATACTCCGCCTAGCCCGTCCCGACTAGCGTCCGTGCGAAGACCGAAGATCTTGTTGGGATTTGGTAAGCGAAGAATGGGCGCAGTTACGAGTTTTCCTTTTAGAATCTCCAACTGAGTTATTGCATGGGGGTTCCACGTGACAGGGTCTGACGCTGTCTTTTTTAACAAATCATTCAGTGGGGCCGCAATGGAAGCGAAGTGTGGTACAAAACGCCTATAGAACGAGGCCGCTCCCATAAACGATCGGAGTTGTTTCTTTGTTTTCGGCCGGGGCATCTTGACTATGGCGTCCACTTTTTCTTGCTGGGTAGTCAAGTGTTTTTGTCCTATTTTGAATCCCAGGTAGTCAATGGATTCGTAGGCAAAATAACACTTGGTCGGCCCGGCCGTTAGACCTTGCTCCTTCAATTTCTCCAGCAATGAGCGTAGGGCGTGTAAGTGTGACTCCCATGTACGGGTAGCTACGTACACGTTGTCGAAGTAAAACGACACGTCGCTTAGTCCAGCGATAATTCGCCTCATCATCCTATTATAATTGCTACCGGCTGTAAGTAGTCCGAAGGGTAGCCTGGTAAACTGTAACAGACCTCTCTCGGTCGCAAAAGCCGTCAGTTTTTTGGACTCCTTAGCGAGAGGTATTTGATAGTACGCTTTACATAAATCCAATTCGGTGATGAATTTAGCGTCTTCAAATAAATGGAGATTTTGATCTATTAGTGGGATGGGCTCGGCGTCGAAAACGGTCACTGAATTCAATTTTCGGAAGTCCACGCACATCCGAAATGATTGATCAGGTTTCTTAACCATTACTATGGGGGAGCAATAATCGGACTCCGATGGCTCTAAAATTCCCAATTTTAGTAAATTCCGGACTTCCTTATTGAAGGCTTCTCGTAGGTGGATTGGTAAAGGATATGGTTTGCTCCGAACCACTGAATTAGTTTTTAGTTTTATTTCATGGATAAAATCCTTGGCACATCCAGGGTTTTCAGAAATGACTTCTGGGAATTCCATGAGCAAGTTCAACATTTCCGCTTTTTGTTGAATTTCTAAGTGGGGATTTATCTTTAAATCCACCCGAGGGTCTTCCGGGGTAGGTGAGAGCGAGGGAAGTTCGTATTCCTCGTCTTGTTCCACACACACGGTGTGTATGACTTGCAGGGGCGTACCCGGGTAAACGGCATCCATCGGTTCTTCTTCGTCTAGAAGGGTAATATTCTTTATGCACGCGCGGCGGTGATATTTTTTTAGCATGTTTATGTGATAGGTTCTTCGCCCTGTTGGGGTATCTATTAAGTAATCGACTGGACCCCGTGCCTGGATTACTTCAAACGGTCCCTTCCACTGGGCCCATAACTTATTATTTTCGGTCGGGAGTAATAATAAGACTTCATCTCCTGCCTTTAATTTTCGAGCCTTTGCTTTCATATCGAAATAGTCCCGGTATTTGGTTAAATTTTTCTCGGCGTTCTCTCGAGCTAAGCCAGAGCAGTATTCTAGGCGCTCGCGTATATCCATCACGTAGGCGTAAGACGATTTGATTTCTTGCTCGAGCTTCGCGTTGGAAAATAATTCCTTAAGAATACTCATAGGACCTCGCACATTTCTCCCGTATAATAGCTCAAAGGGCGAGAATCCCAACGTCCGATGAGGTATTTCTAGGCAGGCGAAAAGGGCAGCAGGCAGGTATCTGTGCCACTGTGTAGGGTTGTTTTGACACAACTTCTTCAATATATTTTTGAGAGTCCCGTTTAATTTCTCGCAGATTCCGTTAGCGGCTGGATGAAATGGACTCGTAAAAATTGGCTTGACTAACAGAAGTTTGTTAAAATATTCCATCAATTCTGAGGTGAATTGGCGCCCTCTATCAGATAGAATTTCTTTAGGCAGGCCTACTCGTGCAAAAATTGAAATTAATGCTTCCGCGCAGGAAATAGTGTTAATCTTCCGTAGGGCCACGGCATCTGGGAACCGGGTGGCACAATCCACTAGAGTGAGGATGTAGGAGTGTCCTCCACTTGAAGGGGGGTGAATTGGTCCCACCAAATCAATTGCCACTCGAAAGAATGGTTCGGTTATAACGGGCACCTTTTGTAAGGGAGCGGGAGGTACCCGTCCTCTGGAGGGATCCTTCTGACACACGTCGCATGATCGGCAATAGGCCACAATTTCCCTTGCGGCCTGGGGCCAATAAAAGTGTCGGAATATCTGCTGCGCCGTTTTGTTGTGCCCAAAGTGTCCGGCTAATATTCCATCATGCGCGGTATTCAAAATTCTTTGCGTGTATTCTTGAGGTACACACAGTGCTTTCTTGTTCTCCTTATCCTCCTCGCTGATAGTACGGTAGAGAAGTGAGTCTTCTACGATATACTGGATCGGCTTCTTTCCTTTCACTTGGAGAATTTCACCTTTAATAGCTTTCTCCCATAGAGGTTTAAGAGTGAGGCATTCCTTCTGAGCACTGGCGAAGGAAGTCAATTTGAACCCATTGTCTTCGAGGGTAATCCTCGGGGTCAACTTAGCAGGTTGCTCTTTCCTCTGGGCTTCTTGTGCCCGGGTGACTACTGGTTGGGCCACTTCTTGCTGGGGAATTAGGGGGTTTTGTCCGATTAGTACTGCGCAGAACTTAATCGGGGCTACTACCACGTCCGTCCAACCGGTGAAATATCTGCATTGTATATGACATCTCACGACGGGGAATCGATTGTCGCGTCCTAAAAAGTCGTGGACGATTGCGAATTTCTTATGGGCAGGGTTTACTGGGGGCAGCAACTTGTCGGATACCACTATGCACGTGCACCCGGTGTCTCTGACTAAAGTGGATACTCGGCACCCATTAACAGTGCCCTCTTCAAATTGTAGGCCGCCTGGCGAACTTTTGTTGAATAGAAAGTTTACCTGTTGCTGGGGCCCTTCGGATGTTGGCGCGGGGACGTAGGACGAATCAGCTTGTCCTGCTGGGATCGCGGCAGTCAGGTTTTGCACCTGTTGTCTCGAGGTCTCCCTCAGTCGGGAGTTCTGTGGGCACTGGAAACTCAGGTGACCTATTATCCCGCAGGTATAACAAGTGACGGGCTTCCTGGGATACGTGCCGGTATTAGGGTATGATCCTTGTGGAATCCTAACTTCTTTTTGATTTTTTTCTCCTCCAAAATTTGGTTTATAAGTTCCTTTTGCGGCTGAGAACTTAAAGGGCTTCTTCTGTAAAGGCCTGGGTGGCGGCCCATTTTTCTTTGGGGAGGGAGCCTTCTCTTTCTTGTACTCCCTAGGATATAACCGATGATTTACCGCGTGGAGGTCAGCCTCGTCCAGACACTCGTTGAAGGTAGAAGCTTTTCGGTCCTTAACGAATGCACGGATTTCCTGGGGTAGGGTACTTAGTAACTGATCTCTAAGCATGAAGTCGACGACCGCAGCGACTTCGTTCTCTACCCCTTCTGACTCCATCCAAAACTGTAGGGTTCGACGAAGCTCAAAGCCAAAATGTTTGTACGTTTGTCCAGGTCTTATACGAGACTGCCTGAACTTCATCCTATATTCTTCCGGGTTAAGGTTTGTAGCTGAGAGAAGTTCGGCTTTGAGAGTGGAATAGTCCACAGTCGCTTCTGAGGGTAAAGATACGAATATCTCTCTCATCCTACGATTGAGTAGCGGTAACAGTCTGGCGACCCCATCTTCTTCTAGGTCCCAATTATTGACTTCAAATATTTTCTCAAAATGGGAGAGATATGAGCATAAATCTTCTTCGTCCTTGTACTCCGGGAGTTTCACGCTGGCCGCTGGTGATACTCCTGTTTTAGATGACACTGACTGCACCTCTAACTGGTCTTTACTAAGAGCTCTTTCGTGGGCCCTTATCTTCTCTCTTTCATCAGCTTCCATTTTCGTCTTTTCTCTTCTTTCTTCTCTTTCGTTTCTCTCTTTCTCCTGAATAAACTCTCTTTCGTTTCTCTCTTTCTCCTGAATAAACGAACTCAGCTCGGTTCCTTGTAGTCCGAGGCTTTGACCTTGCTTCCGATAAAGGTCAAACAATGCCATCGCGCTTATGTCAGTCATCTACCTTGTTTTTAATCAAGCCTGACCTACTCCACCACCGAAACTTACCACTTGGCCTAACAATTACCTTTAGATGGTATCCACCTCTAACTTTACCAATTTCCCATTCGTCAAATATTCTATTATTCCTGGTGTTCCTTTTATGTGTTAGCTCTTCCTTAAATAGCCACTGCTGGGTTCTTTCTAATATAAAACCTCTAGACCTGACACCACTTTTATAATATGTCGTAGAATGACCATTGCTTTGATCACTTTACGCTTTGACACCCTTTTAGTAACGGTATACTTTAAGGGGCGTGAGTTACTTCTATGATGAAGTAGGCTTTGTTCTAAGAGTGCTATTTTTGTGGTTTAGTCCTTAAGGAAGAGCTATTTTTAAACACATAAGGATAAGAGGAAACACCAGAATCTACCAAAAAATAAACATGTATTTTAAATTAAATATTACAAACCAACAATAAAAGCATTTCTATATTTGGCCTCAAAGAATTTTGAATGACAAAACATAAACAAGTAGGCTTTCAATAAACAAACTAATTGCCAATTAGTATTTTTTATCACGACCCTATTTGTTTAGCATAAAACATTAAATTAATGTACTGTCATCTACAAACACATATGACCTAGGTTCAAGAATAATGGTTTCTACGCTCCTTTAAAACGTGGGACGTACTAAACTTCTACTATCGCAATAGAGATATAAATGTTATTGTTAACTTACAGGTAGGTATTAGGGATTGCCGGATGTCGCTGGAGGACTTATCTCTCGCCTTGAAGTGTGGTGGCCGAAGGTTGAAATTTCGTCGAGGAGGGGGGTGATTCTTCAACGTGATTAAAGAACGGGAGCTCGTTGGGGCTGGGTTCTTCTCCTCTCACTCTTACGGTGCTTGCGATGTAAGAATCACTCGAGTGTGAGTGGCTTTGCTTTTCTTCAGTCGGACTTCTTTGCAGACGGAAAAGGCTTCTTCGGGATGGCACCGATATAAAACTTGACTATTTAGGTTAATACGGCCCTGAAAGGGGGGGATCGATTTTCTCAATCTGATCCTATCGTTTCTCACGGAAATAGTCTTGTAGGGCTGAAGGGTCGATCTTTACGAATTAATCTTTCTTCTGGCGAATCGACTTCTAATAATCTTCTTGTCTAGCCGATGGATCGATCTTCACGACCTAATCTTACTCTGGCGTATCGACTTCAGATAATCTTCTTGTCTAGCCGATTCTTCTTCTCTTTCTTTGCGGGGCTTATTTATAGGCGGATTGCCGCCCCATCTAAAGGGGGAAGTGACCAGGCCACAGATGCAAAAGGGGGGGAGCGAATGGTGGGTTAGCATCTGGGAAGAGCGAGAATTCCTGAGGTGGCACTGGGATGCCCAAGTCAGCTCGCAAATTATAGGCTCGTAACCACACCGCTCCTTAGCGTGCCTTCTGACTCGCACCGTTTTTTTTTCCTAACCACGGGTTTATGGGTCTCGTAGGTCATACGATCGTTAGAGCGTCGTTTAAGGACCTTAGGTGGTCGCCTTCAAACATATGTTAGCTCCAACTGCCCACAGCGGCGAGGCGATCACACATGGTACACATTTTCGCCGGCTACCTTTCCCACGCTTCTCCTCATGAAGGGAGGGGGGCTTGAATGTGTCTATACTCCTCCAGGAGGCTTAATGTAGCCATTTCTCCACACTAACCATACAGAATTTGTGGTACTTCCACTCCCTCTCATAGTTCCATGGCTGCTTTATATCCCGGTTTGTCATTATCCCTTTTAAGATTCCCAGTATTCATAATATCTCCATCTCCTTTTATACTTGTCACGAATAAACATCTGTGTATTCGTGAAGGTCACTCCGAGATACCTATATTCTTCCACTACTTCATTACCTACAACTCATTTATTATTGTCGCCTTCTATAGAAATCATTACTTTACAAGTGCTTCCATTAAATTTTATCTATGATTCATTAAAAGGAATGTTAGCTACAAGAGTAAGGAGGTTATCCTTAAACTCTAAAACTCGTATGTCAGACCACACTTACAGTACTGTATACATTTATACAAGCATAGTCACCGTATTTTAGATATGATATCAACCTATGTGAGTCAGTACAAAGGAGGGCAACCAAAATAATACCTTCCCTTAAGCACCTTGAATACGAAGATAGACTGAGGGTACTAAATATGTTCTCATTTGAAGGAAGGTGTGTACGGGGAGATATGATTGAGCTTTTTAAAATCTGTGGTGCACACAATATATGCATACACAAACCCATGAAGTAGTAATGTGTACACTCAGTAAATGTAAATAAATTCATGTGTGTGAAAGGAAACAAAAAGAAACTCAAATGAAACATTGTAAGATGTAACAGGATATTTTATAACCGTTCCCATATTTGATTTCACGAAAAGACCAAAGTCGTGGTGAAAATGAAAACTGGGAATGAGACTAATTATTCTGTGGTTACACAAGGAAACTTTAAAATGAGTTAACTCAATCGTAACGACATTCGGTGAGCATCAAATTACAACCGCAATATTATATTTCTATTTTGTTAAGGAAGGCGAAAAAAGCGCTTGACAAAAATTTCACCGTTACAGTATATTTTCTCACGAGAGAAAAGGTTTTCAAAAGTATTGTAAATGTTTATATATCTGTATGTTTGTAAATGTGTCCAAGTATAAAACGAGCAAATCGAGGAGGAGAGAGAGAATTCATTCGAGAGCAATCATTTCGGGGAGCAGTTTCACATATCGCTTGCGAGTCATACCAATCAAATCATTTACTCCGCATTAGGAGATAACATTTACGCAACTGATCTTACGTCAAGACGAGTCTTATTTATTCATCGTCCCAAAGCACGAACATTAAGAGAGTTGTATTTAAGCATCATCAAAGATAAGCCCTTGAAGTCGATAATCAATCTAATTTGAACTCCTCCTCCATTTGCTACCCGAAGCCACTAAATAAATAGAACTGCAGTATTTTTTGTTTTCATCACCATTTTGCTCGAAGGCAAAAATCATATCAGAATTTCTACTCATCACCCAGCCAAAAATATTCATCCATTACCTTTTGGAGTCAGGTAATAATTTCTCGGAACGTTATCGTATCACCCAAATCCGGTTTAACGATCAACGTTTCGCAACAACCTTATGGAACGCGCAATAACAAAGAGGATCACAAACGAGGTGGATTCTAAATATATCAAGGTGATCCTCTCATCATCCAAATCACCACATACAAAGACATCCAAAAAACCTCCCCACCCCCATAAATCTTTTCTGGGATGGATAAGTTGGATTTTAGCAAGTTATTTGAGCTAGAAGGTAGTAATAAAACTATGGGTCACTACTTAAAAAATAAAAATAGAAGTGCAGGTTGGATGTTAGAAAATATTTTTTCACCAATAAAGTGGTAGATTATTAGAATAGTTTGCCACCTTTGACAGTAGACAGTCCAAACTTGAATGTTTTCAAACGCAAATTAGATGATTTTATGGGGAGGGAGGGTTAACTTTTTTCTGGACTGATTCCTATGGATACAGTTTTTTATTATTGTATATTATGGGTGATTTGAATTTTGAGTAGCCTTGATGATGATGCCTTTTGTTTTTGACACATTCCTGTGGATGGTTCAAATTGTATATATTACATAGATGTACGATCTGACACAATCCTATGGATTCATTTTGAAAGTGGGTTTGACAGATGTGGATGACCTTTGATAGGCTCTTGTGGATTTTGTCATCCGTGAAATTATGTTATGTTAAAACGTTCTTAAGGATTTCTATCTAAAGTGCTTCTCATTAAATTGCTATTTTGACCCGTTTTCTCTTCCTCTGACAACTCAAACAATTTTAACGGCCCTCGTCTGATTCTATTCGATGAACAACTTTGATACAAGGACTGTCATTAATTAATAACCTACACGTATTTTTCTAAAATTTTGATTTTCCAACTTTACTCCTCTCCTTTATTAACATTAAACGTGATTTAATCATTCAGATAAGAATGGATTAATTTCTTCAAATATAATTGCTTCCGCTTTTAAAGTAGCAAAATACATTTTCTCTACACCTTACAATAAAAAAAGGTTTAAAAATGGGTAACTTGTTTATAATTAAAAAATGTTTCGTTTAATCATATAAATCACACACATACACATATTGCGGATAATACAAATTTGCTAGTAATATATGATGTATGATAGAAATATATGATATAACTAAGTGGAGTATAGTAAATAATTTATGGAGTGCTGATACACATCGCAAATTTATGTACTCATGAATATAATTGATTGTAACCACTTCATTATAAATGAAGTTATACTATAATTGGTGGATACTGCATTGACTAACATATTGAGATAAATTAAATAGAAACTAACTCTGAAAAGGAAATATCCTGTGGTAATAGGGATCAAACAATTGCTGTAATGGTTGCTACAGCTATCTTCGCTAACGAGCAATGTTGGAGTGTATAAGCAGGAGCATTTAGAAGTATTCCGAACACGGAAATTGAAGAATGCACAAATTAGAAGTTAGAATCAATTCAAAATTAAATCGAGAATATCAGAAAGAAAATTTTGGAGCAAATTTAACCAAAAACATTGGATTTAATATTGAAATGTGATAACAAAGGTTCAGTGTAGATTTCCGAGGGAGCTGACCGAATAAGCGTTCTATCAGCATGATCAAAAATGTTTCCTCGCCGTGTCAAATATCACTCAGCTAGAGTGCGTAATTATATATGTACAAATATCAATTGCGTTCCTTAACCCATTATAATATTAGTATATTTTATAATACTCTTTGAGTTCCCTACGTCTCGTTATCAAGTTTTATAATTTGGGGAAACTTAGTCGTTGCAGCTGGTTTCCTTTGTGTTGTAGTCCATTCGTTTAGAATTTGAATACCAATACAACACTTGTGAAGAGTAGTTGGAAAAGCAATTAGAAGTACCACTGCAAGTACAAATAAAAGAGCTATATTAAAATTAAAAAGTATTAAAGAAATCACGTTCTAAAAATATAAAAATATACACTTTGCCCTCTCTCTCCCCTCCATATACCCCCCCTTTTCCCCTCTCTCCCTGTATAACTCCCATTTTCCTTGTTAAGCTTTAATGGAACACGTAATTAATTTCCTTAGTGTTTTTCAGGGTCGTGTTACTAGTTTAAATTTTTTTTGGCCTTTAAAATACATCCATTATATGTCAGCGTCATGAGATTATCAATTATTATAAACAAAAAAGCCCGTGCCCCCTTCTACTAGAAAAACTCTTGTCTTGTCTCTCACTGGATAAAAATCTACACTTCGTTATTCCAAAGGCTTCTTGAATCAACCTTTTGGGGGGTTGGTTGAGGATGGTAGCTCAGCCGATGAACATCGTGGTCGTTTTAGCGAAGAGCGCTTAATGACACAGGTTCAAATCCAACTCCTTTAATCATTTTCTTATAACAGTTAAAATAGTTTGCCCTATTTTCGATTTCTATATCTCCCATTTTCCTTCTTAAGCTTTAATGGTAGACGTAATTAATTTCCTTAGCGTTTTTCCCGGTTGTGTTACCAGTTTTCATTTCTTTGGGCCTTTAAAATACATTTATTATATGTCACGCGTCAAGTATATATATATATATATATATATATATATATATATATATATATATATATATATATATAAATAAAGAGCAAATGCAAGTTCTGCGGGTGATAACAACCACCACAGTGCTTTCGCCCTATTTATTTTCTGCCTTTCAAAACAATTTTGAAGACAGAAAGAAAGGTGCAGAACCTTGCATTGCAGACTATATAACAATACAGTACAAGAAGAGAAATTGGATCGAATGAGCAATGAGACAAGAAACAGGAGTTTTTTAGAGGTAAGAGAAAGGGACATTAGAAGAAGACTAGAATCATAGAGAGCAGAGGGCGGCACAATGAAGGGAATCCTTTACTGAGAAGACAGAGATAACGCCAGGGGGAAAAAAGTTTGAAATTCCTGGCCGGGATCTGTGGCATTATCTCTGATATTAGTCTTCTTCTAATGTCCCTTTCCCTTACCTCTAAAAAACTCCTGTTTCTTGTTTCATTGCTCATTCGCGTCCAATTTCTCTTCTTGTACACTCTCTCTCTCTCTCTCTCTCTCTCTCTCTCTCTCTCTCTCTCCCGCTCTCTCTCTCTCTCTCTCTCTCTCTCTCTCTCTCTCTCCCGCTCTCTCTCTCTCTCTCTCTATATATATATATATATATATATGAATCACAAAAATATGGAACGCTATGAATAAATAAATAAAGTCAATAGCCACGAAGGAAAATGAAACACGGGAGATCTGCGAGGCCTTTCGATTAATCATCCTTTACCAAGCAGACTGAATCTAGTAAAGATTTGGAAGTACGTATTAAACAACATAAGTATTCTGTAAATACTGGGCAAACATCAAATGCAATATTCATTCATTTTAGTGAAAACTCTCATCGGATAAATTGGACCGAGAGTTCTGTGATGGCCAAACCGAAAGATTTCCTTTCACGAAATCTTTTAGAATCTGCGATTATACAGCTTACTTCTAATTGTAATTTTAACCTCAGCCCCGGCGTGTATTTTCTGTACCCTTGTATTACAAAAATGTTCAAGAATGACCTTAAAGATAAAATCACTAACCTAATTAATAATTAGCTTTTCTATTTATTCATATGGTTAATATATTTTCTGTTATATTCATAATAATGTTCACCTCTTAGAAATTGTTTTTGTTTAGGCTGGCTTATTTCTCCCTATATTCTTCATTTGTCATATAAGCGCGTTTATACTTTTCTATTTATTCCTATGTTTAATATACTTTCGGTTTTATTCTTGATAATTTTCATCTCTTATAAATTGTTATTGCTTCTCAAATAGAAGAATTATAAAATTGTAATCTTAATTTAGTTTGGACGGTTTGAGTTCCCCTCCTCTTTTTTGTAAACCCCTTTTTTCAATGGTCACCTTCTGTTTCGGCAGGCTTCATTCTTAAATAGGGTTGGCTGCTACGTACCTGTAAATGTCCTTATAATCCTAATGTCTCCATCTGTCATATACGTGTGTGTGTGTCTTCTTTGTAAAAATTCTTCGTATGTTTCTTTCTGCATTTTCCTCCGTAGCTGTTGACTTTATATAAATATATATATACCAGAACAATTGTTAAATCCAATGACAGATTCCAAATATGTTAATAAAACCAGTTTCAGCATGAAGTTTGTCGTGCCACCCTCAAACTCCATGCCGAAATTGGTCTCGAGATAATAAATACTACACCTCTCCACAATGGTTTATTAACACCTCTCTCTCTCTCTCTCTCTCTCTCTCTCTCTCTCTCTCTCTCTCTATATATATATATATATATATATATATATATATATATATATATATATATATATGCAGATACACCCACAAAGTAAAAGTGAAAAACGATTCCAAGCTCTTTCGACTTTATTCTTAAAGACCTTTTCAAGGAAGGAACAGGAGGCTGGACATACATTTCCTTAAATAGTGGAAGGGGGAAAGAGACTACCCACCTCTGAACCTTAAATAGGGAGTTCAAAATCCTGAAATAACTATTTTATGTATGTAGTGATAATGTGGTCTAGCATGAACAAACCAGGGCTAAGGTTTAAATTTTGGAATGCGTTAATGGAGATACATTCTAATATATTTCTCGAAATATAATTACTGCATTTTATGACTGGTTTGGCACTGTTACAGTTAATGCTATGGCTAAGATTGTACATATGTAAAAAAAGCGCAGATTGTTCACTGTGATTATGTACATTGGCTTGATGTTGCTTAACCCGGACATCTAGTTCTTTCCCGGTTTGTCCATAATAACATTTTTGGCAGTTGTTGGAGCCTATCGAATAAACAATGCCAGATCTAAGGGGAAGGGGGGGATGGAATTTTGACAAAGATGCGATAAATTGTAGTCTCGTACTTAAAAATATCATTTATGTTCAGAAGCCTAAGTAAACCAAGTAATTTAATGAAAATATGGTTATAGGGTGAAACTAATAAGTTTTTGGCCTGAAACTTAGGGATATTAACATTAGTTTGATAATAAGAACGCTTGGCGGACTTATAACAATTGTCGAGAAAGTACAAAGGGTAGCACAAATTTATCCCTATTTTATATATTCTATCGACTTCTTTGTCTATGTATTCTGGTGAGACAATTCTAAGGGCACGCATAAACATAGAGGAGAAAACACTTTGATGTTATTATGTTGGCTAGAATAAAAATGTATATAAGAGTCTATGGCTGTGGGTTTTCTATATATTTCATATTTGAAACAATGGTTGGTTCGAGGAATTAAAATATCTTGGAAAGGGAGTTTGGGATCTCTTTTTTAACTTCTAAAGTAAATTTAATCGAGAGCACTAAGATGTTAATTTCAGTAAGAAATGTATTAATATTTAAATTAATGAGCCAAAGGCAAAGGATCTCATTAACATATCGCATCCAAGCTATAGAGATTTCATTAAATTGGGGAAGTATTCGAAGAATTCTATGTATATATTCTATTTTATAGAATATATAAAATAGGGATAAATTTGTGCTACCCTTTGTACTTTCTCGACAATTGTTATAAGTCCGCCAAGCGTTCCTATTATCAAACTAATATTAATATCCCTAAATTTCAGGCCAAAAACTTATTAGTTTTACCCTATAACCATATTTTCATCAAATTACCTCGTTTACTTAGGCCTCTGAACATAAATGTTATTTTTAAGTACGAGACAATTTATCACAACTTTGTCAAAAATACCCCCCACCGACCTGGCATTGTTTATACGATAGGCTGCAACAACTGTCAAAAATGTCATTATGGACAAACCGGGAAGGAATTAGATGCTCGGGTTAAGCAACATCAAGCCAATGTACGTAATCACAGTGAACAATCTGCGCTTTTTTTACATATGTACAATCTTAGCCATAGCATTAACTGTAACAGTGCCAAACCAGTCATAAAATGCAGTAATTATATTTCGAGAAATATATTAGAATGTATCTCCATTAACGTGTTCACAAATTTCAACCTTAGCCATGGTTTGTTCATGCTAGACCACATTATCACTACATACATAAAATCTTAAATAAAGTTGTTTCAGGATTTTGAACCCCCTAATTAAGGTTCAGAGGTGGGTAGTCTCTTTCCCCATTTCCACTATTTAAGGAAATGTATGTCCAGCCTCCTGTTCCTTCCTTGAAAAGGTCTTTAAGAATAAAGTCGAAAGCGCTCGAAATCGTTTCTCACTTTTCCTTTGTGTGTGAATCTGCATAACTTTGACTCACGTGCCCTTTGTGAGCTTTTTTCATATATATATATATATATATATATATATATATATATATATATATATATATATATATATATATATATATATATATATATATATATAATATATATATATATATATTCGCCATGATTTCTTCGACAAAGCTTGAGTTTACTATTAAGTAAGAAGGACAAAACGAAAAGGCGAGTCCCATCTTTATTCTCTACGTTTTGGGTTATTTCTAAACCCATCTTCAGTAGCTATAAAACAAATTTGAAATATGTAGTTAAATCTATACTAGGGCACAAGAACACTATAATTAAAAATTGACACAAACGGCGGTAAAATACTAAAATGAACATTATGTTAACGAAAACCAAACGAACAAAAAAAACTAGTGAGGTAGCATCAACAAAAGAAAATATTTGGAACAAAATTTGATTAATCAAATGCAAACAAAATAAACGTAACGCTACAGAACTTAAGAATAAAATGGGGGAGGTGGAACCAGAGTTGAAAAGAATATACAATATAGTGAAACTAAATACAGAAACAGAACATTACCTTAGATAATCGAATAACAATGAGAAATGAAAACGGGCACGAAATTTAAGATTAAATACAGTTTGGTTGGTTGTTAAGTTATAAATAACGGAAAGGATGATGAGTCATTATTTCAAATTAGATGGTTGCATTTAATACACCGATCTTCTTTAATGCAGAGAGTTGATGTAAATTTAGCTAATTTTAATACAGAAAAATCATTTAAGGATACATCTGTCTTACAATCTATTGCATGTTTTCTGATGGGAGAATACTCTTTATTGCACAAGGTTTTACCAGTTCTATAGCTTGAGCCCATGTGTGAGAACAGTATCTTGCCTTGAGAGAACGCACCGTGCTTCCTATATAGGTCCCCTGCTTACAGCTAGGGCAAGTAAATTTATATACTACGCACGAACTCAACGGCATCGGAATACCATCCTTTACTCTGAAAAACTTGCCAGTATTTTTGTTGTTGATGAAGATAAGTTTAAAATTTATTTGACAGTAAAATTTCCTTAAAATGTTAGATAGACGTTTCCGTAGCAGGTCATTAAAAGGGGTGATATCTGATAACATGAATTATATAAGTGTATATATATATATATATATATATATATATATATATATATATATATATATATATATATAAAGAGGGGATTTTGTGTTATGCTTATATGCATTTCTCTTATATTTTCTGCCCAGTGTCAGTTGAAAAAGGGTGTGAGATACACCGAAACTGTTCTGAATTAAATTGTCTGCGGAACATGTGGTTTAATTCCTCATATATATATATATATATATATATATATATATATATATATATATATATATATATATATATATATATATATGTGTGTGTGTGTGATAGAACGGGTTGAAGCTGCGTTAATTTCAACTCCTATCCCATATTATTTAAAACCACGATGCTGCCCACGTGCATCTTCGATTCGAGGCTTGGAGTCTTATCACAGCTACCGGATGTCAATGTTTAAACAAGGAGGTTATCGTCCCCCCGTTCGCCCCATACGCCGACCTCGCCAGATTGAGTTAGGCTTATGAGCAGATAAGGCATTGTTCTCCGGCCCGGCTGTGCGTTCCCTCCAAGCTTTCACTCCATTTTTCCCCCACGCCAAGGAGATGTCCTGGCTATTTATATGGAAACTTTACCACCTAGATCAGATTGGAGATCCAGATTTTCGTCGCGAAACATCACCACGACCTTCTCTCCCTTTGTGCGCCAAGGGACCTCGACCTCGAGATTCACCATCACTTGTCCAGAAGGAGGACAATATTCCTTGAGTGCCAAAGGTTCGAGCCTTTCCGACACCAAGTCCCCAAGGCTTCCCCCCCTGTTGTTCAAAGGAGAACAGCATTAGAACAGCCATTGTTCGTTTTGAGCCCTTCGCCAAGAAACGGTTCTCATCCCCCCCTGTTGTTCAAAGGAGAACAGCATTAGAACAGCCATTGTTCGTTTTGAGCCCTTCGCCAAGAAACGGTTCTCAACCCCCCCTGTTGTTCAAAGGAGAACAGCATTAGAACAGCCATTGTTCGTTTTGAGCCCTTCGCCAAGAAACGGTTCTCATCCCCCCCCTGTTGTTCAAAGTAGAACAGCATTAGAACAGCCATTGTTCGTTTTGAGCCCTTCGCAAAGAAACGGTTCTCACCCCCCGTCTGTTGTTCAGAGGAGAACAACATTAGAACAGCCATTGTTCTTGAGCCCGTAGACAAGAGACGGTTCTCATCCCCCCTTTGTTCAGAAGAGAACAACTTAGAACAGCCATTGTTCTTCAAGCCGTTCGTCGAGAAACGGTTCTCCTTCCCAAGACGCCACGTCAGGATCCTTTTATTCCCCCCCCCCCTTTGGCTGGAACTCGCCAGCGGACCGAAACTCCTTCGCGCCACCTTCCCCTGCACCACTAGTGCAAAAGTTACGTAAGCCAAACGTCACCTTTGAGTATTGATCCCTTTTCTCAATTCTATCCTGTTCTTTAAATGGTTTATCGAACCATCCCATCTCTTTAACTCTATATTTGTTTTACCTTTTTTTTTAATCTTTTAAATCCTCGGATTAGCCCGAGTCTCCATGACCCTTTCCCTTCTGTTTATGTCAATATTTTACGTCTTGTGTTTGTTGATAGTTATTATTAATAAAACTCTATTTTATTAATGATAGCAATATTATTATCCTTGAGCTCAGTTCCACTTCTTAAGCATATCGAAGATACATAATATCGGCCGCCAGACAGTAACGCACTCTAAAGATAATTAAGGAAGTTCCCTCAACGAATAGTGTTATATATGGTATCGTCGGGAGTCATTCTACGACATATATATATACTATTTTAATTTGGTATCAGGTGTGTAAGGTTTAACGCTATATCTTTGCAAACACTGGTCTCAGTCGAGTAAAGCATAGTGTTATTCGTTATAATAATAGAATATAGTAGTTCCCTTTTGTTTTAACGATTGCTATCCCCTTTTTTTTTAAACTTAAGAAGCTGGAGTAGCTCAAGGAACGGTTATAATAATTTGTTTGTGTTTTTTTGTGATTTTAGTCAGTGGTTATTTAGATTGAGAAACCAAGTACGAATAGGTCAGTGCCCATATTTAGGTAGGCTAATTCTATAGAGGCATAATTCTTGTTGCAAGGAATTTTAGTTGGTTGACTAGTGCGCCCCCAAGTGCAAAGATGACTCAGTTTGAAATCTTTAAAGCGCAAGGAGAGTCCTGTGGACTTTCCGGAAAAGAACTAACTGAGTACATTCAAGAGGAGCAAAGAAAAGAGGAAGAAAGAGAAATACAAAGAAAAAAGGAAGAAAGAGAAATACAACGAGAAGAAAAAGAAAGAGAGGAACGGATAAGACAAGCTGAGCTTCAGATTGAATTAGCTCGGATTAAAGCAGAATTTCAAAGAAAAAAGGTAGAAAGAGAAAGGGGAAGAGTAATCCGACAAGAGGAACGAGAAAGAGAAATACAACGAGAGGAACGAGAAAGAGAAATACAACGAGAAGAACGAGAAAGAAAATACAACGAGAAGAACGAGAAAAAGAAATCCAACGAGAAGAAAGAAGGAAGGATTCGCGCCCCTTCCCAGGAAAGCTGACAAAGTTTCCGAGCCCCGTAAAACCCCCAAACTTATTTCCCCAAAACCAACAACGGGACTCCAAACCTCCCGTTAAGACTTCTCCTCCATCTCTCTTCCCGAAGCGACCAACCATATGCTTCACCTGTGGTGTAGAAAACCACATGAGCTGGAATTGCCCCCAAAATTCTAGGCTTAAAAGCGGACCAGCCCACCAAGTTCACCAGATTAATGCAACCCCGGCTCCCCCGGTGGTGCAGACCCAAGCAGAAACTTCTCCCCCTCCGTCAGGCCACCAGGTAAATTTTGTTTTTGGTAAAAGTTCATCGGGAACTTTGAAATATGAGGAGGGCAGCGTGGACAGCTGCCGAGTATCGACTCTCATCAGGGACACAGGATGTACGTGTTTCATCGTGTCCGACGAACTCCTCCCAGTGGCCTCTAACCACGAAAAATTTGCGGTGGTACATGACCACCTTGGGCGGGCGAACTGATTCCCCGTCGCTAGATGTTACCTGCAGTGTCAATATTATAATGGCTGGGCTGAAGTCATTGTAGCACCCATACAATTCTGTTCCGTACTTATAGGACAGAGCCCCCAAGTAAGTTTCGACCCTGTGTTTCAGGCCGCCCTTCCTCAAGGCCGAGATAAGAAAGAAGCCCAGGAGCCCGTCCCCATCAGAACCCCGATACCGTCCGATTTCTCGGAGACCCCTAACCAGGACTTTAGGACGGCAAAAGAGGAATGTGAATCACTAACACACTTAGGTGATAAGGCCCCAGACAAGGACACGGAGACTGTCCCTGGACCCCAAGAAAAAAAGAACCCCCAACGCGCCCATGGAGATACCTTCGTAGAACTGGACGAAGCATCGGCGCTTGAAGAGGATTGCCCCGCGGAGTCCCTTAATGTAATCCAGACAGTGTGCATCCAACCTGATGCCGATTACCCTCCTCCTTCCCTACCAGGCGAGTCTTTGGAACCCTCTGACCTGGATAGTGACGCGCAGCTGACACCACGTCAGAAGAGTCAGCTACAAGAACTAATTAAATGGAGTCACCATTTACCCGCCCTATTAGCTCTTTTCGAGCAACTGCGTGAAAATGGCCTCACCATTGGCCCCAGCAAATGCCATTTTGCTCACGAAACCATCAAATATTTGGGTTTCAAAATAGGACGAAGCAAGTTAGGTCCCCACGAGAACAAGATTAAGGCAATCGCCCACATGCCCCTCCCGATTACAAAGAAGCCATTAAGATCGTTCCTAGGATCAGCTTCTCCCTATCAGCGATTTGTTCCGAATTTCGCTGCAATTTTGGCCCCCCTATGCCCCCTTCAGGAAAAGAATTTCCCCGATCGTTTACGTTGGAATGATGTCGCTGTTTCCCATTTTAATCAGCTCAAGAGTAAGTTCATTTCTGCCCCCATTTTAAAGTTGCCCAACCCAGAAAAATCCTTTGGGGTTAAGACCGACGTGATCAACGAGGGCATTGGAGGTGTACTCCTTCAATACGTGGATGACGGAACGAGTCATCCAGTTGCATATGCTAGCCATCAATTATTACCACGCGAAAAGAGATATGCCACTAGAGAAAAGAAAGCTCTATCAATTATCTGGGTCATAGACAAATTCAAGCTGTACTTGATATGTAAAGAATTTCAAATAGGAACCGACCACCGTCCGTTAGCCTATATTAGGAATGTGAGACACTCAAACGGCCGCATCATGCGCTGGAGTTTACTCTTGCAAGAGTATCAGTTTAAAATAAATTAGATAAAAGGTTCCGATAACCAGGTCACTGACGCCCTCAGTAGAAATGCGTTACCGAATAGCGTAGAGTAAGTGTATTCATAGGATTAGTATCTCCCTGTAGGTATATACCGTCTTGTACGACTTAAATTAAGATTGTCTTATAATATAATTAATTAATGTATATGTCTGACTTTTGTAACGCTCAATGTCTAATTTTTTTTGTATGTATATATATTTGTACCCATTAATTTACGTATAAATTATTTTGTCCCGTATGTACTAATTTTATATCATTTCATTGTTCCATGCCCTTTTTTTTATTGAGTTGTATTAAAGGTTATTTTCCCCTGTAATCTAAAGATCAAAATAATCATATGTATTGAGGTAATACTAGAGAGGTGCAGGAAGGTACGGTTGGTACAAGAAAACGAGTTCCCTACAACGGAGCTCTATCGTTGTCCCTTCTCTCTCTTTTTTTCGAAGTGACAACTTCCCCTGGAATGGAGGGGTGTGATAGAACGGGTTGAAGCTGCGTTAATTTCAACTCCTATCCCATATTATTTAAAACCACGATGCTGCCCACGTGCATCTTCGATTCGAGGCTTGGAGTCTTATCACAGCTACCGGATGTCAATGTTTAAACAAGGAGGTTATCGTCCCCCCGTTCGCCCCATACGCCGACCTCGCCAGATTGAGTTAGGCTTATGAGCAGATAAGGCATTGTTCTCCGGCCCGGCTGTGCGTTCCCTCCAAGCTTTCACTCCATTTTTCCCCCACGCCAAGGAGATGTCCTGGCTATTTATATGTAAACTTTACCACTAAGATCAGATTGGAGATCCAGATTTTCGTCGCGAAACATCACCACGACCCTCTCTCCCTTTGTGCGCCAAGGGACCTCGACCTCGAGATTCACCATCACTTGTTCAGAAGGAGGACAATATTCCTTGAGTGCCAAAGGTTCAAGCCTTTCCGACGCCAAGTCCCCAAGGCTTCCCCCCCTGTTGTTCAAAGGAGAACAGCATTAGAACAGCCATTGTTCGTTTTGAGCCCTTCGCCAAGAAACGGTTCTCCCCCCCCCTGTTGTTCAGAGGAGAACAACATTAGAACAGCCATTGTTCTTGAGCCCGTAGACAAGAGACGGTTCTCATCCCCCCTTTGTTCAGAAGAGAACAACCTAGAACAGCCATTGTTCTTCAAGCCGTTCGTCGAGAAACGGTTCTCCTTCCCAAGACGCCACGTCAGGATCCTTTTATTCCCCCCCCTTCGGCTGGAACTCGCCAGCGGACCGAAACTCCTTCGCGCCACCTTCCCCTGCACCACTAGTGCAAAAGTTACGTAAGCCAAACGTCACCTTTGAGTATTGATCCCTTTTCTCAACTCTATCTTGTTATTTAAATGGTTTATCGAACCATCCCATCTCTTTAACTCTATATTTGTTTTACCTTTTTTTTTAATCTTTTAAATCCTCGGATTAGCCCGAGTCTCCATGACCCTTTCCCTTCTGTTTATGTCAATATTTTCCGTCTTGTGTTTGTTGATAGTTATTATTAATAAAACTCTATTTTATTAATGATAGCAATATTATTATCCTTGAGCTCAGTTCCACTTCTTAAGCATATCGAAGATACATAATATCGGCCGCCAGACAGTAACGCACTCTAAAGATAATTAAGGAAGTTCCCTCAACGAATAGTGTTATATATGGTATCGTCGGGAGTCATTCTACGACAATATATATGAGGAATTAAACCACATGCTCCGAAGACAATTTAATTCAGAACAGTTTCGGTGTATCTCACACCCTTTTTCAACTGACACTGGGCAGAAAATATAAGAGAAATGCATATAAGCATAACACAAGATCCCCTCTTTTTTCCTCCAATCCATTACTTGTAGCTAATCTAGGGGAGGGGGGGGTGAGGCCTAAACTTATTGAAGGGCTGGCATTTTACCATTTTGTTTATTTGCGATCTTATTACAGGATTAAAAGAAAATTGACCACCAGATAGATTTAAATTAGGAACTGACGATATCAAGCTCGATTCTACGATTTTTCTCTTAACATAGTTAGCCGATTTAAATAACATTTTACTACCATTGAAATCGATCGTATGATTCTTGTCTCTAACATGGCAAAATATTCCACTACTTTCGCTGCCCACTCTAATAGCTCTTTTGTGTTCGTACAAACTCTTGTCTAGATTTCTCCCCGTTTCCCCTATATAAACTTTATGGCAATCGTTTCATGGTACTGCATATACTCCTATGTTATGATGTTTTTTGGGTTTCCTGGCTATCATCAATTGGTTTAAGGAATTATTATATTTAAAGGCTAGATTAATACCCGCTTTTCCAAATATGTCCTTAAAACTATTTAATTTATTATTAAGTAGCAATGTTATACATTTGTTGAAGTCGTTAGTGCGGGAAGGCTTATTACCATAGAATGTTTTCCTAGCTGCAAAATGGGCAGACGATATGAACCAATCGGGGTAATACAAATCAGAAAAAATGGTCCTGATAATGACAATTTCTTCATCTAAATAGGAAGGATGACATATTTTGTATGCTCTAAGGAAAAGTTTAGAAATTACCGATTTTTTAACAGTATTATCGTGAAATGAAAAATAATGTATATAGGCATTCAAGTGGGTTGGTTTTCTATACACGTCAAGTTTTAATTCATGGTGATCTTTATTAATGAGGACATCTAAAAAGGGTAATCTATTATCATATATATATGTCGCTCTTGTGCAATGTGTTCCCAATTTTTTTCATATTTTGGAAAAGCTTTCGATCTTATTTTTGGTCGTCTTTTATAAAGTGGAGTCCAATCGGCAAATTTTCTGGTCCATTTATCGTCTTGGAATCTTACCATTTGGCCTTTCTAGCTCCATTTCAGGTTTTTATAGCTTTCAAAATATTCTGAGGTTTGGTTTTCTCCCGCATCTAAATGACTGTTTTTCTTCCACGCCAAATTATACCCATCATAATGCGTTCATGAGCTATTTATGTTATTTTAAATTTTAATTGAAATTTTTTGGTCAGGTTCCTCTACATAGGTACCACTTAGGATTATGCATTCGTTGTATACTTTATTTTCAGGCGGTGGGGCATTTTGGTTTTGAAGACGATGCCTGTCTCTCCAAATGCTTTCCAGCCTATAGTGATTCTGCGTTAGATTTCCTGAACTTTTTCTTGTGAAATTGGAATCTGTGGACTCAGATAGATATATGTATATGTCGAACATTTCAATTTGCTCGTTGTCAATTGAAATATCTATCATGTCGACCCCTGGTTGGTTTGTCATGATTTTTGTTTTTATAAGATTTATTTTAAGGCCGACTTTTTGTTTTCATGGTAAGTTCTTGAAGCATTGTTTAAATATCTTCTAGGTTATCAGTTATCAGTGCAATATCAACTTCGAATCTCAGGTAATTGAGGCAATTTCCATCGAACTAGGAACTAACTATTTCCAAAGAAAAAATTATTCCGTTTTCTCTTTCTTGTGGTGTGTTGGATATATATATATATATATATATATATATATATATATATATATATATATATATATATATATATATATATATATATATATATATATATATATATATATATATATATATATATATATATATATATATATATATATATATATATATATATATATATATATATACACGAGTATATGCAGGAAAGGAACCACAGTGTTAGTGTTTCCATGAAAACCTCCGTCATCGCTGATCTTCCTGCCGCCTTTGGGGTCGGGAGTGCACTCAACTTCGTACGTTTGGGCCTGAAGGTCACGCAATTCTGAACATGTCAGAGCCAGCATGGTAGCCGATGCTGAACGTGAAACCCCCTTCCTCAAATAATTTTTGCTGTTTGTCCACTAAATTTCTATTGCTTACTTCATTTCTCCGTCTTAAATCCCAATATTTTATTTTAAAAGTTTGGAAGATATCATTTTATATATCACCTCATCCACAACAGTATGTAATAACGACCATTCGTAGCAACTTTGAACACTTTTCATTACACACCACCATTCTTAGTTAAGAAGCAATGGGCCAAATAATTACTACCGTCCTTTATTTTGTCACCTACAAATGGTAATTTTTGGTTTCAGGCTTGGCCCGACTGGCATTGCAATGGCCCATCGTGGTGCCTGTCACAACACGGCCATGAACAAGAGCGCTCTGTGCCCCGAGACTTGCGAAGGGAGTCCCGAAGATGGCCCCATCTGCGCGAGCGACGGTAATGTCTACAACTCTACTTGCGACATGCTCCTACGAAACTGTGGGTAAGTTATGATAATCGAGAACCCTACCCCCCTTCAGGGAGGGGGTTTCCTACCACTGATGGCGAGTTGTGATTGTTAACCATAACTGTGAAGTGAGAGTACAATGTGGTGTGAAAGAAAATTCTTTATGAACAGCTGATAATTAGGATATTAAGGGCACCACACCTTCAATCTTTGGACATGCTTTCCCGCTTTGCCCATCTAGATCTCCATACCTACGGTTTTTACCTTGTCGAATGCCACCTGCAGCCTCACCCTCACCCTCCCATCATCAAGTGTTTTTTTGTTTCCTCCCTGTTTGTCATCAAAGCCTTTGCGCTAGATCCTTCACAAAATCCCACGGTTCTCAATCGATGCCTTCTTCTCCGATTTCCTTGCTTCTTTCACTCTGATACTTGCGTATCCCCTTCAGTTTGATACCAAACTTTCCTTTCATTACACTTTCTCGTCGGAGCATATACCAAGCGGGAACACTCCCAATTTCAATAATCCGTAGACTAAATCCGACAGAAAAGTACATATAGCGTTAGGAATAAAATAATTTTAGGTTAAATACGTTTTCTTAGATTACCAAAAGTCTTTTAAATTATCCTTTGTACGTCTAGAACTTTCACGTGCTCTGTGACCCTATCTTGTATGACCTGAGAAGGCGTGAGTCCTGATCAGCTCTTGAATGTGGCCAACAGTTGAACTCGGATACATTCTGCGAGTTCATATTAAAACATACATAAACATAAATAACAGTAAACATAAATTCTCATCATACATATCTATAATGTTTTACATACATATAGATTAGAATGCGTTATAGTGTTAGAAACTTGTTTACCCAAGTGAGTTACCTCGCTTTCCCTTAGCACTTCCACAAGTGCGCCCCATTTCCTGAGGTAGGGCGCGGTAGGCGAGAGCGCGTGAAAAGCTTTCATGTTCACGAAGCGTGAACTTGTGGCCTTAATAGTGGTCAGGGCAGCATTGGTCGAGGTCGGTTGAGTGTCGAAAGAGGACGCAACCTTCGTTTGACCCGATGAAACTGGTTCTGTGATTATTGGAAATGCCGTGATAGGGATCGAACCTGAGAAGGGAAAGTGGAAAATGAGATCAGGTCGTGTAAAAAATGGGAAAGTCGATGCCAATTAGACAAGGCTTGAGAGATATATAGAGAATCCAAAAAGAGAAAGAAAGAGAAAGGGAGACCAACAATTATGAAAATGGTGAGACTGGCAGGGACGAAAGAGGAAGCAGAAAGAGAAAAGCAATAAATACAAAAAGGAAGGAAAATCCTGTGCCGAGAAAAGCAGAGAATGCAGACTTCATACTATCGCCATGTTAATTCATCAATATAACAGATTCTTTCTCGTTTCCTGAAGGGGGTTGGGATCGCATTAGTAAATATTTCCTGGACACGCCAAAACCGAACCGGAAATTTAATAATAGAGGGTGGAGATGCAAATTAACCAGGTTTTCTAGTCGCATAAAATGGCAAAAAATAAAGTAGTGCAAGAAAAGACAATGGCTTCCATGTTTCTAAGCAACCGAGGATAGGATTAAGATGGAAATATCCCTCATCCCAAATTAACCAGCAGAGAAGAGATGTCGGAAGCGATGCTAAAGGTTAATGAACTCAGATCCATTTGAAGGGGTTAGAACATTGATTATAAAACTGATAAAAGGGTGAAATATCTAATGGGATGAAAACAAGTAACTGTTGTTCACAAATTGGAATGTAAATAAGTGACCCAAAATATTCTCCATGCCTAAATTTCAGAGATCTGCAGCAGCCGGACTGCTAAGAAAAATTATTTTAAAAGAGTCACAAAACTGATGCTTGACCCTAGAAACTCAAAATATTGTTATTAGATTTAATTATGAGTTTAATCGAAGATGTAAATATTTTTTAACATATTTTCAGTCAAAAAATCGTGAAGACGAACTACAAACACTGCAAAACTACCAAAAGCTGCCACGACATTTGTTTCTATGATTACAAAGCCGTGTGCGCCTCCGATGGACGAATTTACCAAAGCGCTTGCCAGATGAAAGTGAAAAATTGTGGGTAAGGATAAGAGAATTATGGTAGTTGTGGTAGGAAGCACCTTGAGATTTTTACTACTAACTAAAAGGGGAAACAAATGTAACCATCAAGAGCTTTTAAATAGAAAAATAATGAATGGAAAAGGAAAAAGATTAGGGGGAAAGACCAATATTGACAATGAGCTTGAATAATAAAGCTAGAATTACCTACAAGAACCTACAAGAACAAGTTCTAACAGTAAGTACAAACACTCAGTAGTACGAACTTGAATCCATAATCAGGAATATTGTAGTGGGACAAAAATAAATTATAAAAATGGCAAAGAAAGTTAAAAGGATTGTAGGAAAGTGGATATTCAGCGTTACCATGCCAACCTAGGCTAAGGTGAGATTTGAGGAATCAAGTTGTTGACGTTCAACCTCGTTTTTAATTTAAATGTGAACCCCATTAGAGGGTTATTGACCCCCTTCAGCTGCTCTTGCAATGGTTATCAAGCTTAAGACTAAAGCTGATATATCTAGGGGACACTCTTCGTCCACGCTGAACAAGTAATCTGTCCAACAGACCAATATAATAGTCTTTTGAAGTAAGTCACTCGCTTAGCGTGGATGAACACTTATTAACGCCATCCGGTGATTTTCGGTTTAATATTTTTTTCCTTTTGATTAATGATGCTTCTGGTACTGCAGGAAGCACATCTATGAGATGCCCATGGTCAATTGCCGTTCTCAAGAGAGACTAACTACCGGTTGCCCAATTTCATGTGAGAAGAAGAAGATTTCTCCAGTGTGTGGTTCTGATGGTAACATTTACGATAATGAGTGCGACTTGAAGAGACTTACCTGCGGGTAAGTTGGGATCTCAACGACCACTCAATAAAATGGATTATTTAAATGTCAGATTTAAATTAAATTTGTCGAATTTTCGTGAGTGGATCAAGTGAAATAAAATAAACTTAAATAAAATAGAAACAAAAAGCAGTACATATTAAATTCGGTTAAAATATCAGGACCTAGGTCCAAGAATAATCCTACTACCTTGGGCAGTGTTTCCGTATGCTATTTCTCAGGTAATAATACTTATGTACTAGGGGGAGGTCATTTTCATAATCATGTTTGAGTTTTCTTAATCCTGTTTATTGCCACCTTGTGGCAACCCTTTTTAAATTCAACCCAATTTATGTAAAATCAAGTAGAAATATGCAGGAAATTAAATTGGTATGCATTTTACCACCGATCAAAATTTTTTTAGGGTCTTTTGTTTCTCAATGGACAAACAGTTTAATGTGAGATCTGAACCACTGTTTGCTACAAAGTATGGCTAGCACCGTCAAGTCGATCCAAAACGTGAATCTATCCGGCGGTTTACTACACTCGACACGGTTGTGGTAATCTATATGAGGAGTAGCCATAGGTGGTTTTGTTAGCAAAGAAAAATTACATGTGATTATAATAAGAGGTGAATACTCCTTTCTTGGACATCTTCTGAAAAATTTACCTTTTTAATAATCAATTTTTACTATTTCAGCTTTACTCTGGTATCATTTCATTTTATCCCATTATCATCATGTTGATCAAATACTACCACACTTTCTCCTTCAAACTTAGAAATACGTTTTTTAGTATTCAAATAAATTTGGATAAAAAGAACCGATGGGGTAGTTATTCTACCCTCATCTTTTCCATCAATCTCCTTCACATTAATTAATCCCGTTTTGCTTCTCCCCCTCCATTGTTATTAATTTCGAGGGTGATTTGAGCGAGTAATTGTGCCACTCACCCTCAACTTTCTTTTCTTTGGTGCAGATCGAGCAACGCTTTGAATATTTACTCAGTGTCACTTCTCAAATGCCGAGCCAAATTCCAGAAATGTGCCAAGATCGTGTGCCCCGCTACTCCTGACCCCGTTTGTGGTACAGACGGTTCTGTCTACACGAATTATTGCCACCTACACAAAGCCCATTGCCAGTAAGTGTAGGGTTTTTTTTTCTTTGTTTATTTTCGGTCAATTTCGAAAGATTTTTCGAGCAATTTTCAGATTAAAGGATGAAAATTTCTCTGTTGGATTACCTATATCTGCTCCTTTTAAAAATTAATATAGTTTTCAGCATCACGAATCATTTATCCATGAAGTGTGGTTGGTTCGCATCAACTCCACGAAAAATTCCCGCTTCCCCCCGTCGAACTCCTTGATGTCCTATCAAGATAGCCACCATTTTTTTCCCATGCCTATTTTTCCCCTGGCTACTTGGCATACAAAAAATATATTTACAGACACGCTCATGCAGTCCGGTATACGCACGTACACACGCCTTAGTGGACTAATAGGAAACCGTGCTTATGAACAGGTCTCGGGCGTAAGGGGTGGGGGGGGGAGAGTTTATGACGTCACTGCTTTTAAAGAATTTCCTTCAATTAATTTCTAAATCGTTTGAAGGGTGAATCATCATAATTGGTGTCTCCCGCCTTAAGCTGCACTTGAGCAGAGAGTTAAATTACCCATAACATGAGCCGAACCAACGGTCTGTGCATTCTTTGCTCGTTTTTCGTTAAAGTAAAACTGAATTAAACTTCCTATAGGCAATGGGAGGAAAGAAGTGATATTGTAAAGATTTAAAGGTGGTGAGGGAGAAGAAAAAAAAGTGATTTTATTCGTTTCGGAGGTAAACTTTGTTGTGAATGGAGCTCGCCTTGCGCCAGGTACATTTACGAAGAAAAGAGCTCGAACTGCTTAGCTGAGTTCTAAATCTGAATCTGTGAGGAAGTGGGAAAGTAGATGTGTGTAATAGATAGGTAAAGTACGAGGGTATTGGAGGGGGCAATGCATAGTGGTGAAATGAGAAGGAAGCATTAGAGGTGCAAGATTTGCAAAGTTGCCTGGAGAACAGTTTGTTTTTAGGGCTATTTTGAATATATATATATATATATATATATATATATATATATATATATATATATATATATATATATATATATATATATATATATATATATATATATATATATATATATATATATATATATATATATATATATATATATATATATATATATATATATATATATATATATATATATATATATATATATATATATATATATATATATATATATATATATATATATATGAGGAATTAAACCACATTCTCCGAAGACAATTTAATTCAGAACAGTTTTGGTGTATCTCACACCCTTTTTCAACTGACACTGGACAGAAAATATAAGAGAAAAGCATAACACAAGATCCCCTCTTTTTCCCCTAATCCCCTACTTGTGGCTAATCTGGGGGGGGGGGGGGTTAGGCCTAAACATATTGAAGGGCTGACATTTTACTATTTTATTTATTTGCGATCTTATTACAGGATTAAAAGAAAATTGACCCTCAGATAGATTTAAATTAGGAACTGACGATATCAAGCTCGATTCTACGATTCTTCTCTTAACATAGTTGGCCATACATATAGGGAAGTGAAGGGTTCAGGAGTATAAACCCTTCGCTTCCCTATATGCATGGGCTTCCAAAGACCCACAAAGAGGGATGTCCCTTACGCCCAATCATTTCCAATATTAATTCTCCCACTTATAAGCTCTCCAACTGGCTCGCCAATCATTTATCTCCAGCAGTAGGAAGAATCTCATCTGCACACATTATGAACACTCAAGATTTCGTTGACCGCCTCAACCACTTGCAATTACCGGATGGAAAACTTTTGAGCTTTGATGTAAACTCTTTGTTTACCAAAGTTCCGGTTAACCAAACCATGGGCCTTCTGCGGGAAATCATGCCTAGACTTAATTTGGATCTTCCTATTTCTACGAGTGAATTTATCGATTTAGTTGAATTATGTCTCTCTGACAATGTGTTTCGAGTAAATAATGAGTTTTATAGACAAATATTTGGCCTTAGCATGGCAAATAGTTTATCTCCGATATTGGCATGTCTCTTCATGGAATATTTTGAGACTGAACTCCTTCCCACAATTTCTCCCCCTAACTTTATATGGTTAAGGTACATTGACGATGTATTTTCTGTATGGCCTAATGGCCATGATTTTGATACCTTTTTTAATAATTTGAATAATTTGCATGTCTCCATCAAATTCAAATATGAATGGGAATATGATAATAGATTACCCTTTTTAGATGTCCTCCTTAATAAAGATCACCATGAATTAAAACTTGACGTGTATCGGCAACCAACCTACTCGAATGCTTATATACATTATTTTTCGTTTCACGATAATACTGTTAAAAAATCGGTAATTTCTAACCTTTTCCTTAGAGCATACAAAATATGTCATCCGTCCTATTTAGATGAAGAAATTATCATTATCAGGACCATTTTCTCTGATATGTATTACCCCGATTGGTTCATATCGTCTTCCCATTTTGCAGCTAGGAAAAAATTCTATGGTAATAAGCCTTCCCGCACTAACGACTTCAACAAATGTATAACATTGCCATTTAATAATAAATTAAATAGTTTAAAGGACATATTTGGAAAAGCGGGTATTAATCTAGCCTTTAAATATAATAATTCCTTAAACCAATTGATGATGGCCAGGAAACCCAAAGAACATCATAACATAGGAGTATATGCAGTACCATGCAAAGATTGCCATAAAGTTTATATAGGGAAAACGGGGAGAAATCTAGACAAGAGTTTGTACGAACACAAAAGAGATATTAGAGTGGGCAGCGAAAGTAGTGAAATATTCTGCCATGTTAGAGACAAGAATCATACGATCGATTTCAATGGTAGTAAAATGTTATTTAAATCGGCTAACTATGTTAAGAGAAGAATCGTAGAATCGAGCTTGATATCGTCAGTTCCTAATTTAAATCTATCTGGTGGTCAATTTTCTTTTAATCCTGTAATAAGAAAGCAAATCAAAAAAATAGTAAAATGTCAGCCCTTCAATATGTTTAGGCCTAACCCCCCCCCCAGATTAGCCACAAGTAGGGGATTGGGGAAAAAAGAGGGGATCTTGTGTTATGCTTTTCTCTTATATTTTATGCCCAGTGTCAGTTGAAAAAGGGTGTGAGATACACCGAAACTGTTCTGAATTAAATTGTCTTCGGAGAATGTGGTTTAATTTCTCATCTTTTCTTGCGATATTGCATTAATTTTCATCATATATATATATATATATATATATATATATATATATATATATATACATATATATATATATATAAGTGTTGATTAGATTGGGATGATCAAGATAGATTAGGATGTGGATGTAGGGTAAGGGCTCCTACATCAACATCCTTATCTTGATCATCCCAATCTAATCAACACTTTTTTGGCCCAAGGCCTTCCTCTCCGTAATATTTCATCTAAATACTTCAAAAGCTTTTTGTGCTATCTTGAACACAGACAGACAGATCCAAGTCTGATCACATATACCTCCGTCGAATCTTTGAAAGGATCCAATAATGTACGATAGATAACTAAATGTTAAAGAGCTTCTTTTAACTCGTTATTTCGCACCTCACAGCAAAAGCGTGAATTTGGCTCATTATGGGAGGTGCTCTACGATCGGCAAGGATGACTGCATTACCCCTTGCCTCAAGCTGTCGCATGACAATCAGTACCCTGTTTGCGGCTCGGATGGCAATGTTTATGAATCCATTTGCGACATGAAGAAGAGATCCTGCGGCCAAAGGTAGGTTGGGATAAGACATCGGGAAGCAGGTAGGTGAAGTATTAGTACTCTAGATTCTTAGGATGGTGGCACATCTGTTTGTCAAACTATCATTAAGTTATTAAGAAGCAGAGCATAACTCTCCCTCTTAGTAGAACTAATTTAATGTAAGAAATAAAGGAAAGAATGTAGATTTAAAAAAACAATAGAACGGGCTTAATCCACCTAGTTAGGTAGGAGCAGGAAATTCAAACAAAACACTTTCTAAACCTCAAAAAATAATGGGCGACCATGGATATTGTGTAAATCAGATACATGAGATTAAAAACAAATAGTGAAATAGGACTACAAATCAATTCCTTAAACAAATTGACTTAACAATTATTTGGTTGGAGGCTTAAGTTTTTTTTTATATTTCTTTACCGCAATATTTGTGGTTCAGAATCCTCAGTCCCTTCTTCGTAGGGCTCCATCCAAATGGTGTTGTCCTTTCTCTTGACCGTGCCTCCTGTTATCCAGAACTGTTTATTCGCGATTTTATTCAACCTTTTCGCTCTATTTATTATTTTCACATGTATATTGGTCCACCTCAGTAGTTCTCTAGCCCTTAAATAAGTAATTTAAATTTTAATTAGAAGGAGCGAGATTAGACTTGCTAGTTTGTCATAAGCCTGACTTGATGTCGTGTTTGGTACATTTTCATTTTGGTCGTCTTACAGGGTAACGCCTGTGGCGCTTCACCATTGTGAGAAGACAAAGCATTGTTTATCTGAATGTAAGGACGTTAAAAATGGTGCTGCAGTGTGTGGATCTGACAACAAAATGTACAGAAATTCTTGCGAAATGAAGGCCAAGAATTGTGGGTAAGTATAGCACGATGTTTATAGACACTAATTAGGTTGTTTTTCAAACAAGAAATAAATTTACAGTTCTGAACAGCTTTCTTGTGGATGTATATACACAGAACGTGGTTTGTAGCATTCCAGACATTACTGTAGACCCCTTGATCACATATACAGCTGCATTTTCAGCTCAATCAAATTTTAATAGTTTGGTTAATTGCATATCTGACAGTTTCTAGTAGCTTTTGAAATGTGTGACATCAGTTGAGAAATTTTCCTGCATACCATATTTCTAAGCCTAATCTCTAATCTACCTTTTACAGAAAACATATTTTCGAGGTGCCGTTGAATCATTGTTTAAAAGGCTTTAGCTTCTTCCATTGTATGCGCTTCTGCCCTCCGGTCTTTGATCCTGTTTGTGGCACTGATGGAAAAACATACAGCAACGAATGCTTCCTAAAAATGGAAAATTGTCGCAGCCGTAGTCTCGGTCGAAGTTTGGTCAGCCGCACATATTTCGGTACATGTGGAAAACCACAACCACAGGCTAAACTCTACATGTTCAGATAATTTTAATTTTTCAGGAAATTTTTCTCCCAATATATAGCTTTGTGCCCCATTAGAATTATTGTGTTTCTGTTGTGCTTCCATTAGAAACTTGACTGTCATCTCGAAGACTGTTTTACACAGTTTAAATTTTAAATATTTCCTAAATATTAGGATGTAAAGAATATTTATATTATTTTCCAACGAATCCATTAAGGTAAAATTGTTGATCAGTTACAATAGCATGGCGAGCTTAATTCTATATTTCTAGGAATTGAATCACTTTCTTAAGCATGGAGTGCTTAAATCCTTATTACTAGTACTTAAATAATTTTCTGAGGCACTTACCTATAGATCTTACTTAGTTCATGAGTAAACTTGTTTTTGTTATATGGTTTAAAATAAAATATTGCTCCGAATTTCCTCTCACCATTGATAAGTTTTGGGAGGAAATTTATTTAGCAGCGCATTTACTAATAAAACTCTATGGACATTAAGTCATTTCTAAGGTCATTAATAAATGGTTTATGATGTTGGCACTAAACAATAAAAATCCAAACTATGAGTCCTATTTTTAAGATAAATTTATTTTTTACAGTTTAAACATATTGCAAAATATGTATGGATTATATTTTAGGTCTCAGAAAAATAACTTTGTATCACGTTATTTAATTTTATGTGCTAGATCCTCTACATACCATATAGAAATAGAAAATAACACAATTTCAGAGAACTATTTACATATGATTTGTTCTCATAAACATTTAATTTGAATAATTTTATATAAAAGAAATAGGGTCTGTAGCAGTTTTGACGTTCTTAGTTAAATAACTTACGAAAATATGTAATATTACTTCTCAAGCACAAATTGAACAAAAAACGTGGGGCAATCTCGAGAAGATGAGACAATTCAGAAGCAAAGCTAAACAAAACTATAACTCCGTTTCTGATGAATGTTTATGTCATTCCTGAACGATTAATTTAACACTGGCTTATAAAATGGCCTTTTGTGATGGTCAGTGTGAGCCAGTAATCAAACCAAGTACGAGAATAAGGTAATAAAAATAAAAACAAAACTCTTCCCATTTCATAAACAAATTGCAGTGTTTCACTATTGAAAAAAGCATTAAGTTAAAGATTGATAAATTCCATAAGTTCACACTTGTATATTCGACCTCAAGCTATGATGTTACTAGTTGAAATTTATAATTAGTTTGTAGGGACCTTCTGAAAAATGTATAATGTAAATTCTTCATCGTTGTCATTTACTAATGCAAGATGTTGACTAACATGCAAAGTTCATGCAAGGGTAAATGTGTTGAAGAATGACGAATGAAGCTATGGGTGCATGATTTTTTTCTGTACATGTTTTTTTACAACTATTATTCGTTGCTTGGATTTTTTAAAATGGTTTGAACAGTACTTATTGTTAATTTATTTATTCAGAATAGGTTATGGTCCTCGTTTATTCGTTGGCATTTGAGTAGAGATAGAGATATTACTGTATATAATAGATTAAAATATATGAATAGTTTCATTTCTAAAAATACCAAACTTTAAAGGAAAGTAAAGAGTCACAACTAATAGTAGTACCTCAAAGGACATTGCTGACCGTACCAAGGAGGTACTAAAGGATTCACAAGGAAGAGTAGTACGTCATGAGAGACAAGGTACTTGGCATGAGTCAAATGGGTTTTCATTTGATTACTAATGTGAGAAAATTGCATCCTACTTAACCTTAGTTCATTAATATATAATTATTATTAATTTAGGACAAACTTAAAAGAATGAAGGGGCAAATTAACTCAATTTAATTATAACAAAATTTAATTGTTTATTTGTTGTTGGATAAAACAATTCTAGGGGCTGACAGGCCCCAAAAGGACACTTCTGGTGCAAATGCTGAGGCTTAAATAGGACAAAGATTTGTAAGCAAACGATGTCTTAAATGAGCACTAATATTCAAGGAAAAGCAAGAAAACCCCTACTTCAAGATATTGTTGCCCCAATCATTAGTTGAACATATTTCTTTCCTTTTATGTTAATGTAACATGTAACATGCAACATAACCTATCAAATAATAAATTAAATTGATCCAAAATAAATAATTCAGTCAATGAGTAGCACTTTCTAAAGGGTAAAATTTGCCTTTGGGACTTTTATTGGATAAGGTAATGACCATTAATTAAAGATAGTGTGTCTTGTTCAGTGACAACTCTATGGGGAGAGGAAATGGAAAGGGATGACGAGATATTCAGAGGAGAACGCTAGTGCTACTAATATCATATATTGCATAGTCAAGGGGAGTTTTATAGAAGCAGGGGCCTTTAGCCAAGATCGGATGTAAATGCTCTGAGTGAGGATTAGAGAAGACGGAATGGTGCGGTCACGAAGTTAGGAATACTGAGGAGGCTCAACAAGTATTTGGGGTAGGGTGAGTCTAGTACCCAAGGAGGTGATGAAGAGGGTATGTCAGGGTCATAAGGTTACAAAGAGTATATATGGTTCTAGCATGACTGAAGCGGAAGTGGGCAAGTACCATCTCTTTGAAGCGGTGACTATGGAAAAACAACGTCCATTTCCCGAAGAGAAATTTTATGAAGTGGAGTCTATCGCGAGACAAAGAATGCCTGGTGGCAAGGTATTTTGAGAACAGTAACTCAGTCTTGTGTGAAAGGATATTTATAAACTAAAAAGGAACTTGAGCTATCGACTAAGAAGCTGACCAAACATTTATGTCAGTCGCTTTCTGGTCAGGTACAGCAATGCAGGAGGGAAGAATATTTAACTGGAAGAGAGTGATAGTCATGCAAAAGTATAAGGATTTGTTTTCTTGCGGATCAAGGTTGTGGGTGTAAATTTTAGGGTATCTCGGAGATAGCACCTAGTGAATCCATCTAGATTGTGAATTAGAAGGAGGATATTAGACAAAAAAATATGGGCCAGCTCCAGGATGGCGTATAATTCTACCACATACAAAGAATACCTATAAGAAAGCGGAGGGAAGAGAAGAATGGGCGCCGTCTTTACGATGGCGCTAACTGAGAAGCTATGGAAGAAGCAGAAGCAGCAAGGAAAATATTACGAATGCTTTTAGTGGGTGGATGGAAGCTTAAGAGGATCAGCGTGGGGCACACTGGCTGGCTTTAATAACCTTGCGAGTGGCATTTGGCGACCATAGATTCTGGCGAATGTCGGCACTAAGCCGAAACCACTTCAAAGACCTGGCGGATGAAAGGCGAAGGAAAGGAGAGGAATGTTATGGTTCGTGCAAACCTTTGGTAGTTACCAATGGGCCTTAACGAGAAGAATGCAGCACATCAACGGTAGCACTTAGGATAAAGGCATTCAGTGGAAGTGAAAGAATGCCTTTCCGGAAAGAGAGAAACGTCGACCAGTTAGAAAAGAAGCGGTTCTCTCCAAGTGAAAGCTAGTGATGTAGGATGAGAGAAAAGCTTCCCATGTAAAAGCGGTGCCAAATATAATGCTGCACCCACACAATCATCTGGAAACATGCAGGGTTGGACTGAGTCCAAGTACTGTCGGCGAAAAGAGGACGCGCTGAACGCAAAAGATATTTTTATAAGAGCCGGGCTTTTTCAACTACAATATACTCGTAGATTTATAGGGAACTGAATGCGCTGGCACAAGTGTCATTTCTATTGCTCAGAGAGAAGTACGGGGAGACGTGAAAATGAGCAATAAAGGTAGGTGGGTGAGTAATGGGTGGGTCATATACTAAGTATTCTTTATTCATATAAGTTATACAGGTATTTAAATAATAAATTTTAGTGACTAAAAAACAAATATGAATAAAACGTGTAATTTAGATAACCCTATTTTACATCAATTTGCAGCTGATTATAGTTAATCATTTTGCTCTGGTAGATAGTCCAGAATATGTCCTTTTAATTTTTCTATCAGGTCTGTTTGGTATTTTCTCTCATAGAGCATTCCAACTAATTAATAAAATTTATAAGATTGATAAATAGGTCCTATGTCACTTAATTTGAATTATAATACAGTTTGGTATATGCTGCCATGTATAATAAAATGCATAAAAGTAAGGAATATTGAAAAAGGTAAGTAAGCACCATAAATCATTGTTGCAGTCAGCAGAAGGAGCTTGTAAAGTCCAACTACTTCATAAAGAGGCGGTAAAATTTGTGTACTTATATAAATACCTCAGTGTTAGTCCGAGTTAAATGTGAAACAACATAAGTACATGCAAAACAAACACCTGGTGTGATGGAAAACTTGTTGCCTATCTTCAAAATAAAAACACAGAGTTCATTTATACATATATTATTACCAAAATTAAATGTTAAAGGCCTGAAGGATTTTTCTATTCATTGTATTCAATGAAATGTCATTGGACCCAAGCAGGGTTTCAGGTGGCATCAGAACCTGCTGCAGATCTTCTTGACGGTTCTATTGTTCAACTGGGTGGAAACGATGGTGATCCTTGACCTAATATCCATCTTCGTGGTTCCCAGGTACTTGTTGATCTATCTTTCAAACACTGCCAACAGATAGTAGTCTATGGGGTTGCTGTCTGTGTAGTTGCGGCCAGATATTTGGAGTGATGTGGTCAAAGTATATGTCTGACAGCCCAGACTGGGTCCTCCTGCTAGTCTAGCATGCTGCAAAGTCCTGCTGTCCCACTTACGGCCTTCCAGTGGACAATTCCTGGATCCAGGACCTCATTGACTTTCTGGAATAATTAGCAATGATGACCTGGATCTCCGTGGAAAATTTGAGGATTATTTTCGTATTAGAACGATTTGAGTAAGGGTTCAGAGCCACCGAACCTTCGCAATCACTTTCCGACTCATCCAACTCTTTCCTAATCCTCTGCACTGTGCTTAGATTCGAGCACTTAGATATCTTATCATTGGAGCGCCGGGCATGAATACCTTTTTCCAAAGTTTCGGAGGAGAAAATTTAGCCATGGTATTTCTTCGTCCATAAAGAATACACAGTTGAATCTAGTATGGCAAGAAAAAGAGAAAGAGGACGCCAGAAAACACGCATGCGTGAATTGAGATTTATCAATGGCGAAGAATTACCCATCACACCATGTATTTTGACACGATTCCGTAATACCTACGCCTTTAATATTTTAATAGCTGTTTGTAGTATTTTCTTTCCTGTTTTATCACTGTTTTTTTTATTATGAGCTCATTAAGAAAGTGTCTCAAATCTGAGCAAAGTTGAAATTGTAACTTTGCTAGCACTGGTCCAGAACTGTTGGTGTCTGAATTGCCAGCTATGAGGGATATCCTGAGTTATGGCATCTAGTTTTGGAAGCAAAAGAAAGATGAGAAGAGTAACTATCAAGTGAAAAAGATGGTTCAGAATATCTATCCTGGTCTGAGTTTTCATTTAAACAAAACTAATGCTCTTTTTTAGCTGTCTGTTATCAATGAAAATGTGACCATCACGTTCAAGATGGAATTTGAGGCAAAACAAATCTCTTTCTTCATGGACACGAATTACCACGGAGTGGAATAGGCTCCACTCAAACAACATCATTGAATAATAATAGGCCACACCTACTGTTCCCAACACAAATATATAGCGCCACATTCAGACACTACAGCAGAAAGAAATAAGAAAGAGTCATATCAGAAGGAGTCAGAAGCAGAAGAAGCCCGAAAGAGTCAGGAAGTCAAAGAGACCTCATAGAATAATATACCCGCTTGAACATACTATACACCAGGTCAAATTCTTCTTACGCCGAAACTACTCGAATTCTGTGCCCTACTAAAGAGTCTGAGATTCTTCTGTTTGGGATTTCCTTGCTACGGGTAATCCAGATCGATCCTCTTACCCAGCCTACCTAATCTCAAGCCTCGGTCAGACAAATTCCTCTCTACTCCAAAGCCTACCTAAATTCTCCGCCACCTAAATTTGAAGGTCCTTGAGTCCTTTACCACGAGAACTCAAGAACGTTCGGACACATATTAACTTCGAGCACACCATAACAGGTGACCCCCTAAATTCTGCTACAGACTTTGATATCAATCGAAACTTCACCGAAATCTCTTTTGGCCCTCTAATGATCAATCAAGCTCTCTGACACGGTCATTCTAGATCTCCCAACTGATTAAATCTATGGCTACGTAATTGCATGTGCAATCAGGAATAGAGTGTTTCCTGCAATGATCTCTCCTTTGGAGATAGGGCCAGTAAACCACAGTTGATAGCTCACTTTAGCAAACATCTTTCTCATGCTCTGGGGATCAAAGCATGCACTTAAAGGAAAAACCTTTACGACTCTCCAATTCCTTGTGGAATGAATCAGTAGAATCTATGATGTATGTTTGTTCAAAGTGAATGTAAAGCATTCCTGGATCGAAGAACCTAAGCAAATTCTCTTTCAACTGGACTACTTGAAGTCACAGATGGGAAAGGTGCTGGACATTGTGAAGCTAAATGTAAGACTATCTATTTGGTATGTCTACAGTGAAACCATCATCCAACTCTGCTGTACTCTGAGGATCAGAAGGAGAGGATTGAAAAGGTGGAGAAAATCATGCACAGCGGGGAAGACAGAAACCCAGATAATCAGTTGATGGATTGATATGTTAGGACAAGAAGAACAACTGACATAAATTGTAATGCTTCCAGGATGGGTCACCTGCTCAGCTAGTCAGAAAATGTGTCAGGGCTAAATATCACCTACTCTCTGACCACCTCCTTGTTCAACTTCAAAAATCCCAAGGAAATGCTCAACCCGCTTTGTCCCAAACAAAGTATTGAAGGAATTGTTAAATGATTACGGAGACTTCTGGCAATTATTTCTCACCGGAAAATAGAGATGAAGTGATTAGGGATGAGGAAATCAGCAAGAGTTTGATGTACAGGAATGAGTCAAAGCAGGACTTGCCCAACTTCTCAAAGTTCAAAATCCCCAAATGATGTAGGTTAGAGATATACAGTAATCCAAGAAAATAAGCTCGTATTTGAATTTCATATATAAAAATACATAATTTAGACATCCCACATGGTAGGATTTTTTCAGGATCATGTTGGCACATGAGTATGAATTGCTCTACATAGTGGGTGAGCCAGAATTTAAAAAAGAAGATTACTCCTTTAGCGATAATGCACAGGATAATAGATGAGAGATGTTTAAATCTTTCAGGCAGAAATATTGACGAGAAACGCTAAAGAATGATCTGTCAAACCATGGAGTGGAAGCTGGCGGAATAGTGATATAAAAGTCATCTTAGGTATGTATGGAGATAGAAAATTCAGAATATTTGAAGAGGTGTAAGAGGGGAAAGTGGCTGAGAGAGATAGGAGCCGGAGTAGAAGTTATTAATAGGCCTAGTCTGGGAGGACGAAATTGAAAAGTCAGAGCAAAATGGGGTGCGATTTAGAGCATGCAAGACTGTAGTGGCATGTGCCAAGGGAAATAAAGATATATGAAGATCTTAGACTTTAGGGCAGTGGTTCCCAAACTGCGGGTCATGACCCCAAAAGGGGTCATGAGCCTCTTTCTGGGGGCCATGGAGGATCCAAGATTTTAGGGATTTTTTTATGATATTTAGGGATTTTTGTTAGTTTTTTTAAAAAAAATAAAGTTTTGTAGCTCCCTTCCAACGTCTGATTGAGGTCGTTGGTGAAGAACCACTTGCCGAGTAGCTGCAACAAGAGATCAAGGAACACTTGTCAAGCCTCAAAGAAAAGTTCGGACACTATTTTTATGAGAATAATGCAAATGAGAATGTACAGCTGAAATTTGCTCGCAATCCTTTCCGATGCACGGTGGACGATCTTCCTGATGACATACAAGAGGAATTCTTGGAGCTCATCAACAATACCGCAGACAAAGAGGAGTTCCAGGAACAACAACAGTTCAGCAGCTCTAATTGCTCGGCCAAAATGCTTTCCGCTTTCCCCCAAACCAGCGAATTCGCCCTGAAGGTTCTCATTTCTTTCTCATCGACTTACCTCTTTGAAAGTGGTTTCTCGACTCTACTGGTAATCAAATCAAAGCCTAAAAACAGATTGGATGCTGAAGCAGACATGCCATGTGCCCTGAGCCACACAGACCCGCGTTTTGGTTTGCTTGTATCAAAAAAAGCAAGTAAATCCTTCTCCTTAAAATACATGATTAAATCAATCTTTTTTAATCAATATTAATACACATTTTTTGTTTGTCGTTATTGCTCTCTCTATGCTTTGATTAATCTTTAAAATGTATCTGAGCTATCGGAAATTAATACACTTTTAGAAGGCTTATAAAGGTAGGGGTAGGTTTTGTACTACTGAAAGGGGTCACGTACTGCAAAAGTTTGGGAACCGCTGCTTTAGAGACATGGATTAAGGGTAAAGGGTTTATATTTTTACAAATGACTAGAGAAGATGAAATTGTCCAAAGGGCCATGCAAAGACTCTCTCGGGTATAAAGGGTAGGTGAGATAAAGCGAGATGAGTGTGAACCTTACCAATGAACTAGACATACACAACGTCATTGGTTAATTAGTGGTAATGCTACAGAAAAGAAGATAATGCGATAGAAGTAACAAGGAAGGTCACTTTAGACCAGGGGTCAGCAACCTTTTTCAGCTTACGTGCCAGAAGCAAAGTCTATGAACTAATGGAGGGCCACATTCATAATTTACATTATAAAATTTAAACTATTATATTTATATATGTTATATTCGGTGCCTAATAATAAATAAATGAAGGTAATAAGAGCAAAACATGAAACTATAAATTATAATAGAATGTTTAGTTTAGTTTGTATACATTATAAATTTTACAATAATCTTTTGAAATTTATAAGGGAAAAAATTATTGTGATGCTTGATGTTGCTGTTAGCTGGAAAGTTTTTCAACATCAGTTGATAAGGATGTTGAAGCTAGAAGCAGTACGTTTTCTAAATGGTCGTCCGTGATTCGTGTATTTAGCTTACTTTTGGTGTACTTTACTTTGGAAAATAATTGCTCCCACGTATACTTATGTGCTCCTGAACACTCATGCCATTATCATCGCATGACCAGTCAATTTGGTATACATCCCGGGTTCAGAACGATAATTCTTATAAAAATCTAATAGATATAATTCATTGCGTGAACTTTTGATTTTAATACTTTATTGCATTGCATGTCAATGAGTTCCATTCAAAATTCTTCTGGTAACTTGTCCACTTCCACATCAAACGGAGTAGCGAACAGTTTGAAATCGACTGTGTGTGATCGCATAACACCGAACAGAAAGGAAAATTCCGTTCTTATGTCACGTATCACAGACAAACATGTTGCCATTTGTAGGTTTAATATCCTCGAGTGTAGGGAACTGAGCATAATTTGATTTCTCCAGCTGATATTTCCACAATTGTAGTTTTGTTTTAAATGCAGTTATGTGTCCCCACATGTCATGTATTAAATTATTTTTTCCCTGAAGCTGCTCCATCCCTTACACATCCTTCCCGGTACAGCTCAGTTATTACTTCTTCCAATTCGACAATAAGTTCCGCTCATCTAGTCCCGTGTACTCACCTATAATATATCTGCAACCTCGCCCGCTCTTCTTTTCTTTTCTTCATTTTCTATCTCCTCCACTTCACACGAAGCAGTTTCTTAGCCGCCCTCTCCCAACTCCTCGTCCTATGTCACGATCAGTTTCTTTCGGTCTCTGCATAATTCAAAAGGAATATGCTTTTCCAACAGCCATAACTATTTCTCTACTCTAAGTTACAAATGCCTCATCCATACAATCTACTAGCAAACTCTATTGATTTGTTTGATATATGGCTCAAGTCTGAAGGGCCTTCACCCTTAGAAGAATCACGTTCAACTGGGTGATCGGAATCCATCTTCTAGCAGGGATGGGTTCTGGATTGTGTAGCTACTGTGACTAAGCCCTGCCAGGTTAACTAGTGCCGGGAAGTTATCTACACTCTAACCATTATTTATTTTTAGGTGTAGTACCTTTCAGAGAACGGAGGATAGGAAACGAGTGGAAAGAGCGTTGTGGTAGTAGCATCAGAGTGAGAGCGTATTATTCACGTTGGTCGTTAAGGAGAGTCTCCGCCCAAAACCTTCTAAAATTCAGATCCTCCGCGCATATATTAGAGTATGCGTGATTCACCGACGCTGTGAACTTTATATGCGTCCTTACATTCCCACTCCTTCGAGATTCGCTGGTTAAACTTCTGGGGGATACACAAGTTTTCTGACGACTGTCATTTTTTTTTTAAAATGACCTCACGCCCCATGATCGACTTCAACGTCGTCAAAGTCCACAAGGCCAAGGTTGCACAAGCTGCCCTGGGCGAGTGCTTATTCGAGGAGCTCAACCATCTTCCCTTTGATACTCAGCCATTTCACTTGAACAAGTAAGGCCAACGATCATTCTGGTGGCCCTAGAACGGTGCAATTTCCATCCCCGTCCTTTAATATCCTTAGGAAGACATAACGGACATATCAATTTTTTAACCTTGCTTTTCGCACTAGCATTCACCTTTCTGCCCACCACAGGGTCACAATCTTCTCACTCCTGTCTAAATGTTGGAGTAACAAAACCTGCTTTTTTTCTCTCGTAGAATCCTTCGAAAATTGCTGGCTAATTTAAGGATCAACGGTAGCTCTGTTGGGTAAGATGGAAATTAAAAAATCTTCAAATAGATTGAGAACAAGAAATACTACAAGGAATATTAATTATAGGTAGTCGACATAGATTGGGAGAGTTTAAAATGCTCACTGAGTAGCAATATAACGTGTATTATACTGTGCAAACTTTAAATTTACCTTCAGGGTTATCCGTTGATACTCTGTGTTTATCTTTTCTTTCTTGAACCAATTTGTTTTATTAGTGCATTGTTCTTTATAAATTTTGCCATATTTATTCTTCCTGAATTTTTCCTGAACTTTTCTCATCTTCCCCACTTAATAGTTATTTTACCTTCTTTGGATAAATTCAGTTTCAATTTAAATGTCGATAATTAAAGTTTACTACCAGAAGCTGGTGAAAATCAACCAACGAATCTGGATAATAAGTCGTGTCTCAATCCTATGTTCAACAAAACACAGATGCAAATCATATATTTATTTATGGTCGGATTACATAAAATTTAATGAAATACAAAGGTTAGACAATGACTTTAAATAGACACACCTCAATAATATGGCCATTAATATAATTCACTATAATTTTATATACATATATTTACTATTTACAATAAACGTTGAACACGGACATGGGATTTAAAAGTTATTACATCAAACAGTGGTTATAAAACAAATTTGATTGACATGTATTTTTTTCTGAAGGGTTTTGGGTAAAGTTTGACCCTCCTAAAGCCTTTTGAATAACAGAGTTTGTATTTTTGGCCTATTTACCGATTAACAGGACCAAACTTGGCAGTTCTCTTAATTTTGGATGTCCTATCTCTCTTTGATCTTTTAGGGTCGGCTGTATCGTTCTCGGTTAGGTAACTGGGCTGTGCTCACGTGAGAAGCAACATATAACATATCTGTAAAGTTAATAAACAGGTTAAATCAAAAGTATCTTTACCCTTAAGAGCAAACACACGGGTGGTACCTAAATACGAGGATAAAGTATCAGACAAGAGGATGTTAAATAAATAACTGAAAATCAAACAACATTTACCACCATCCCATGAGATAAGGGAAAGAACAGGAAGAAAAAAACAACTGAATGAACAGGAAATTAATGCGAAGCAAATGCCTTCTCGATCGGAGTGGCAAATTTCATCCATACATGGATAAATTAGCATTCAGATAAACTCTGAAGATGGCGTAATTAATGGCTTTAGGTGGCAATAAATTCCTATTACTTATCCACTGAAATCATGAGGCTTTCTCACTGTGGTGGCTGCTCCTGCCGGAGAAGGGCTCGTACGTAGACGACCTCGCGTAACCGCCTGTTTTAGAGGAAGGTAAAGTGTCCACATCGGAGTCGGTGCAGCTACTCTCGTAGTCGTCACTCTTGTTGTGGCCTCCCCTCGGGTAGTCACTCCCTCTACTCAATGATCAAAGACGAGTTTGCAACCCCTTGAGGTTAACTTTAGGATCGTGGTCATCATAGGCCTTCAAAGGGTGGTTGGACTTGAAAGTCATAATTAGTCAATTTATAGAGACCTTAAGTAGACCTAATCAAAATTAATTATTACACCAATTATAATAATAATTGAATTTTGTTGGTTATAAGTAACTAGTGTCAGGAGAGGCTGTGGTCGTATTTTCAAATCTCAAGAAAATGTCTGAACCGAAATCCTGTTAACCACTTAAAGGTTAGGTCAAAGAACCTGCCCCGTTTCTTGCGGGAATCATGAAGTTCAAATTTCAAGCAAGTCTTCGGGGAATGGTCAGAGGTCTTACCATTGGACACTGAGGAGGATTAAACGGCCTGCCATACGTATGTATCGAAGAGGTTACGGTCAAATCGTCCAAGTGCTTCGGTGTGAACGTGGCGTAGGGTCGAATGTCACTCTCGGTGTATTCTGGCGAAAGGAATTCCAACCTTATACTCTGCATTCTATTAGAGCAGGGGTAGGGAAGTTGTACCCCCAACTAGGACTAGGTGTGGCTTTGGCGGGCCATTAAGTGTGGCCTGAAATAATTCACATTTTGCAGATCAAATAATTTTATTACTTTCTTACAAAAAGTACTCGCAGCAAAGTGATTAAAAGGTTAGTAAACTTTAGAATTAGTGATACTTTTAATTTTTCATCTGATACATAGATATAGTAGTTAGTTTTATATAAAATAATGTGCAACCTGATATATATCTAATTAGAAGTTTATGAATGCGGTCTAAAGTTAGCTTCCTGCGGCCTTCATCACAAGAAAAGTTCTCCAGCACTGTATTACGGTGTACTCTTTCCCAGGAATATCTTCCTGGATGACCATGGTTTTTCGACACTCTCGAAACCATGAGTAAGTACTTTTAAATAACCAATCTCCCTTTATTATAAGATCGCTGTTCAGGTTGGATTTTTTAAGGGCAGGACATTTTATCTTCAATAAAATCGAAGCGGTTTTGGACCTCGAAATGAGATCCTAAACCAATGCCATAATTTAAAATCTAACCTAAAAATAGGTACAAAATATGAATTGAAATATAAAATGAAAGCTCGCTTACTACTAATGTCTTGGTTGGTACTAGGTGGTAAAGACCTTTAGGTTACCTGAACTATCGCCCAATGATTTGGTATCTGCGGAAATTGGCAGCGGCCCTTTTCTCAGCGTTCCATAGAAGGGCGGCTCATCCTTGCAGGAGAGAACAGGAGGCAGCTTTCCGTTTCCTTTGAGAGCCGAACTTGTCTCAGACACAGGCTCTGCACAGTCAAATTGACTCGAATTAGATCAAGGTCAACACACCTGAGTCGCGTGCTCTCAATTATTCTGACTTATAACCTTATTACTTTTAATATTATTGTTATTATTAACAAGACAAATAGCGACAAATATTCTTAAAGTTGTGCACGTGTGTATCTGTCTCCTACCTGCCTTTGTTCCGGATGATCAGGTGAGTAAATGTCTTCTACCTGCCTTAGGCCGATTGAGCAGGTGAGTATCTATTTCCAACCTACCTTTGTTTCAGATGATCAGGTAAATATTTGTCTCCAACCTGCCTTTGTTCCGGATGAGCAGGAGAGTATATCTCTCCAACCTGTCTTTTTTCACATGAGCAGGTGAGTATCTCTCACCAACCTGCTTTTGTTCCGGATGAGCAGTTGAGTTACTGCTAACAACCGCCTTTGGTCCGGATGAGCTGGTGAGTATCTGTCTCCAACCTGCCTTTGTTTCGGATGAGCAGGTGTTCATCTGTCTCGAACCTACCTTTGGTCCGGATGATCAGGTAAGTATCTGTCTCCAACGTTCCTTTCGCCTGGGTGAGCGAATGATTATCTGTCTGCAACCTGCCTTTGTTACGGATGAGCAGGTGTGTATCTGTCTCCAACCTGCCTTTTTCCGGATGATCAGGTGAGTATATGTCTTCTACCTGCCTTTGGGCCGGATCAGCAGGTGAGTATCTATTTCCAACCTGCCTTTGTTTCAGATGATCAGGTGAATATCTGTCTCCAACCTGCCTTTGTTCCGGATGAGCAGGCGAGTATATCTCTCTAACCTGTCTTTGTTCCACATGAGCAGGTAGGTCTTTGTCACCAACCTACATTTGTTCCGGGTGAGCAGTTCAAATTACTGTCTCCAACCGCCTTTGCTCCGGATGAGCAGGTGAAAATCTGTCTCCAACTTGCCTTTGTTCCGGATGAGCAGGTGTTCATCTGTCTCGAACCTACCTTTGTTTTGGATGAGCAGGTGAGTATCTGTCTCCAACGTTCCTTTCTTCCGGATGAGCGGATGAATATCCCTCTGCAACCTGCCTTTATTCAGATGATCAGGTGAATATCTGTCTCCAACCTGTCTCTGTTCCGGATGATAAGTTTAGTATATGTCTTCTACCTGCCTTTGGTCCGGATGAGCAGGTAATTATCTTTCCCTAACCTGCCTTTGTTCCAGATGAGCAGGAGAGTATACCTCTCCAATCTGTCTTTGTTCCACATGAGCAGGTGAGTATCTGTCACCAACCTGCATTTGTTCCGGATGAGCAGTTGTGTTACTGTCTCTAACCGCCTTTGATACGGATGAGCAGGTTAGTATCTGTCTCCAATCCGAATGTGCAGGTGAGTATCTCTTTCTCGACTGGCTTTTATTCCGGATGAGCAGGTGAGGTGAGTATCTGTCTCCAGCCTGCCTTTGGACCAGATGATCAGGTGAGTATATGTCTCCAACCTGCCTTTCTTCCGAATGAGTAGCTGAATATGTGTCTCCAAACTCCCTTTGTTCCGGATGATCAGGTGAGTATCTGTCTCCAACCTGCCTTTGTTTGGGATGAGCAGGTGAATATAAGTCCTCAACCTGCCTTGCTTTGGGACGATGCTTTGGTTCCGGATGAGCAGTTGAGTATATTTCTCTAAACCTGCTTTTCTTTCTTAAAGAAGGTGTCTCCTTAAAGAGCAATGGTAGGAATAAACGTTATTAAAAACTGGGGAATTTGTAAGAAATTACGAGAAATAACGAAAAGGAAAGACTAGATATTAGAAACTAAAAGTTACTAGGTTTATGAGGAAAACTTCGCTCAAATCTCAACATTCATGGCCAAAATTTTGATATTTTCGTTGCAGTCAATATTTACGATGATGTTCCTTGTTCTTCAGGATTGCCTCAATTCGTTTTGGCATGCTGGGGACCAAATTTGCGATAATATCTTGTTTGATACTGCTCAATTTTTGTTCAATAAGGACCTGCAACTATTCTCAATTGGATAGCTTCTGTTTATCATCCATGAGTTTGATTATCGCCCATAAATTCTCTACTTGGTTCAAATTAGCGAATTCACACAAGCTCCCAAAAGTGTGATGTTATATTCAGCCATGAACTTTGTTATATTTTTGTTTTGTGACAAGGTGCTCCATCATGCTGAAAAATGCAGTTATCATATCTAAATTGGTCTTTAGCTGTTTGGAAAAGGTTCTGACTGAAGCATGTTTTGGTACCATTTTGATTTCAAGGTAGTGTTGTAGGGCAAAATTGTTAGTGCTCCAGCTCCCTTAGATGAGAAGCAGCCTCAGACATGTTTATGGCTTCTATTTTCACAGTCAAGAAATAAAAACACCTTCAGCTATTATCTTTCCCACTTTACTCTATGACTAAGAAAATAAAAAATACATAAATTAAACTGTAATCGTAAAAGAGTGTAAAAGGTGACCGTTTTTTGGCGTTGCGATGAGGAAAATAAACATGTTTATACCTAAACTCCTTTGATCACTTCATTTTTATTGGAACCGAGGATATTATTAAGTTCGAGAGAGAGAGAACCATCATCAACTATTCTACCACCCTGTGATCTTTGGTGCCTAAAGAGGTAAGTACTAGAATTCTACCCCCTCCCTCCCGCTTATTCCGTTAATGGCAATGATTACATTATTGATCACTCGGGTTAATAAAACTTCCGTTTTGGAAAGACGGAATTACTTTCCGACGCCACTACAACAATAAAGATCATTCAAATCCTCTTTTTAATACCATTTCGTCAAAAGCCTTTAACCAGTGCTGGATCTTTACGTTCAAACCAACTAAATAGTTCCTAAATAACTTCTCAGGATTCGTACCCAAACTATAATTTTAAGAGCGACCAATCTTACCTTTGCCCACGGGCGCAGGGTAGAATGAATAAATACCCTTTGATTCACCGGCGTCATTAATAGCAATTACTTTTAAAATATATTTGACCTTTTCCTTCAGATTTGGTAGAGTGTATTCTTTGTAATCTCCTGGAAGGCGTCCACTTTCTGTAAAGAGACAAGAAACTTTGGAAACTTAGAAAAACGTGAGAGAAAAAACAATTCTTTTAATAATTGTATCCCAATCAGACTTCCTGTCTTCTAAATTTGATGCCTCATTGTTTGATTGCATTCTATAATAATATAAGTTAGATTTTTCTCTTTCTTAATCAATGCAAAAACTAGATTAGTACATACGAGTATATTTATTTCTGGTATTTTCCAAAAAAACATACCCACTTCTTCTGATTATGATCACTCATCTTCAATGCCTCATCTCTCGCAAAATTTGTTGTCTCATCCTTTTAGTTTTTATGTTAGAATTCAATGAAAAATAAACCTATTTCAACATCATCAAGAACATTTGTCTCGAAATCGCTTGAAAATGCATCCAGTATTTCACCGAGAAACTTTGGGAAATTTAAATACATTCACATACCAATGATCCAGTGATGGGTGAAGGCCGATTTAAGCCTGACGTAGTACTCTTTAACGGGACAATCCAGACCGTTAAGGGAGAAAAGATGGACAGAGGCAGACGAAGGACTAATGAGCAAAATTCTCTCTTTTGAGGGTATGGGAGGGTGGCGTCCTTTAGTGACGCTCGTGACAATTCGACTCGCTTCGCCCGGACCTGCAATAAATAGAATTCGGATTCATAAAGCGAATAAATGGTAACCTGCCTCAGTAAAGAGAGAATAACGATAGAAAAGTTAAATGAAGATGAGAGAATAGATGATAAAAGGACTGCCAAATAATGACCCCAAACTCGTTCATCTTATATGCAAATGAGAGTGTGTGAAATTATTTAAAAATTTCAAGGCTTTAGCAGAACTAAATTTGATTGTCAATCGATCCTTTTAGTCACTTTTGTGGTGTATATGGAAAGGTTTAATCATTTCTTTCTTTTCTATGTACTCAGCACTATAATACTGAACTCGAACCCGGCGTATCAAAATTCTAATAGTCGAATTAACAAGTACATCTTTCATACACGCTCGAAACAATTTTGAAGAGGAAGCTATTTTTCTCTATCGGATTAATTCAACTCCATGGAGCTAATTTCAATTCGTGTGGTATCTTATAGTGTATAAAAGAAGATCCATTCATGTTCGGTACTATTTTTCATTCCCGACTGGTAAGTAGAAATAACAAGTATCCACTTAAGAGAAAAGACATGCGAAAATGGTTGAGTAAGTTTTGATCAATCACCTAATGAAAAACAAATCTGCTCTGGTCTCCATAGAGATTAAGAGACATAGGTCCTCAGAACAGGTCCTCAACATAAGGAGTGTCCTTAAAACCTACTAATCCACAAACGAAACTTGAAATTATGAAGAGCGTGTACAAACCAAGTTCATTAAATGCTGTCAGGTAGAGTTGGTACTGATTGCCACAGGACAAGCCGCTTAGGGTATATGTGCCAAAATGCCATGGGAGTGCTTGTTCCTTCCACTTCCCGGAGGCGTGTTTCCAAGTGAGGACGAGCCGGTAGATCGGTGAACCTCCTGAATTGCTGCTCTTCCAAGAGACCTTAATGGAGTCGGGAGCGGAGGACAATGCATGGAGGCGGAACGCTGACGGAGGAGCTGAAGGGATGGGGTGGTAATTAGAAACCGAGGGTGACAGGGCTCAAAATATGGTAGTTCGTAGTTCTGAATAGGAAATTCCTGGATGTTGAGAAAGAGTTAAAAAAATTATTTGTCTGAAAATGGAATATGTATACAAGATAAAAAGAAGATTGAGCAATGATAAGCAACAGGGACAAGCGTCCGTACCTTTAAAGGATTAAAGGAGAAGGTGTAATTTTAAACTTTTAGTTATCAGTTCGTGCAAAAGGAACATAAAGCCAAATGCATGAAATAAAAAAGCTTTAGAAAACAAAAGAAAAAAGGTAAATACAGGCTATTTTGAAGGGAGTTCTGAGAAAATAAAGAACAGAAGTAAATAGATGCCATTTTTGAGATGACCTTTGAGAAAAAAAAGAAAAAAAATGTTAATAGAGGTTATTTTGATGGGACATTTGATAAAACAATAGAAAAAGAAATAAATGAAGAAGACCTTTGAGAAAAAAATAGAACATGAGATAAATAGAGGCCATTTTGAGGGACCTTTGGGTAACAAAAGAAAGGGAACCAAATCGAGGCCATTTGGAGACGCTCTTTGAGAAAATACAATAAAAAGAGGAAAATAAAGTACCTTTTGAGAAGACCTTTGAGAAAACAAAAGAACAGGAGGTAAATCCTAGCCCTTTTGAGAGGACTATTGAGTAAACAAAAGAACAGGAGGGAAATCGAAGCCATTCTGAGAAGAATTTTAGAAATGAAAAGAAAAAGAGGTAAATAGAATATATTTTGAGAGGACCTTTGAGAAAAAAAAGAGTTAAATAGACGAAAGTTTGAGAGGATCTTTGAGAAAACAAAAGAACAGGAGGTAAATAGAAATAATTTTTTGGTGACCTTTTTTTCCAAACAAAAGAAAAAGAGGTTAGTAGAAGCCATTTTGAGACGACCTTTGGTAAAAGAAACGAAAAATAGGTAAATGGAGATCATTTTGAAAGGATCTTTGAGAAAAGGAAAGAGAAGGAAGTAAAAGAGTTCATTTTGAGAGACATTTGATAAAATAAATGAAAAAGAGGTAAATAGAGATCATTTTGAGACGACCTTTGAGAAAACAAAAGAGCACGAAGTAAATAGAAGATATTTGGCGAGGACGTTTGACAAAAGAACAGGAAGTAGAGGATATTTTGAGTGGATCTTTGAGAAAACAAAAAAGCAGGAGGCAGAAACCTTCGTAGAGTTGCCACCTTCGAACGTACGCCCTGCAGAAAAAGAAAAACTAACAATTAGTTAATTCAAGTTAAAAAAAAAGGTTTAAAATTCTACACGCGACAACTGATTGGAGGCGTGGTAGGGTAAGGGGGGGGTTATGACACTTTCATATTATTCACAATAATTTGATAAATGGGAGATCAATTCAATAACTTCATCCTCATTTATCCCTTCCATTGGTCTTGAAATTTTACCTTTTATTTTATTTGTATAGGTTTGTAGAAGAATTGCAACATGAAGCCTCCCGGAGGGCCAGGCGGACGTATACATTAAAGTCTCCCCCCATCCTTGTTGGAGAAAGCCGGACAATCGAGCCACATGAGGAGACTCGTGGGAACGGCAGCCGGTGAATAACAGTCTAACTGCCTACCCTGTTTGATCTCCCCGCCGCATAGGTAGTTGGAGCCCCTTAAACGGCACTCAAAAGATCCAATTACCTACGAGTTCCGTAGGCCCGGGGTTATATCCCCCAAAAGCGGTGCCAGTCAAAAGGCACGCCAAGCATGGTGACGGTTGGTGGTGTCTCTAATTAACAAGCCTACTTGGGCACCTCGGTGCCAACCTCCTCACTCCTAGATGCGGCCTCACCCCTCGCCCTCTCCTCTGTGGCCTCTCCCCCTCCCCCTTAGATGGGGCGGTCGCCAACCTATAAATAAGACCCTGAAGGAAAGTAAAAAGGATTATTCGGTGAGAGACTATAGAGGATCAGTTTGAGAAGATCGATCCTTCAGCCAGTCAGGATTATTCGGTGAGAACGATAGGGAATCAGTTCAAGAAGATCGATCCTTCAGCCAGTCAAGATTATTTGAAGTGAGACGATAAAGGATCAGTTCGAGAAGATCGATCCTTCCCCCAGTGCCGAATTAACATAGAACTTTAAGTTTTGTATTGGTGCCATACCGAAGAATCCTTTAAAGACTTAGAAGAAGTCTGACTGGAGAAAAGAAAACCCGCTCCTACTCGATTGACTCTCACAGCTCAAGCTTCGTAAGAGTGGGAGGAGAAGAACAAATCCCCCCACGAGGTTCGATTTGTTAAGTGCGGTAGAAATCCCCTCGTATACCCCAAAACTAGTTGGGCACCCAGCGTTAAAGGCTAGTATATAAATAGGCTTCAAGAGCATCCGGAAGAGGACTCTTTGAGCTAGGAGCACAACAACTCTATCCGTCTTTTAAACGTAACAGGAGGCAAAGTTGCAATAAGAAGTTGACATCACCCCCTCCCCCTCCCTACCTCCTTCCTATTTCGAAGAAATTCTACCATCGGCCACTCCAACTCTCCGAAGCTCGAGAAAAGCCCTCCAGTGACATCCGGCAACTCCTGATCCCTTCGGTCATGTAAGTTAGAATGAACATTTATATTCGTATTGTGTTAGTATGAGTTTATTACGTTACTCGATTTAACGGAAGTAGAAACCATTGTGCGTAAACCCCGCCAGATTTGCTAGTAGAAGAGTGTAATTTAATTTGATGTTTAACGCTAATCAAAAAGGGTCTCGATAAAATAACTAATCAGCAATTGGTTTGTTTACGTGGAGCCTATTTTGTATTTTTATCATGACTAGATTTTGTAAGAGGCCCAGTTGCCAGCATGTTCAGCCTCGGTTAACTTAGTAGTTGGATATAAATATTTTTACTGTTTTTTATATTTAATTGTTAAATTAAAAATATATGTTTATTTGGGGATAATTCCTGAGCGTTTCTTTAAACCCATACGTGTTTGAGACCGGCTCTTCCTTAAACAACAAAAAAATAGCATTCTTCGACAAAAGTATTCCTCGACAAGGTTGATTATTATTATCATTATTATTATTATTATTATTATTATTATTATTATAGTATTGAAATACACCAAAAGAAAATCAAAGAAAGCATTCCTGTCAGAAGATTAAGAGGTTCGTGAACAAAGTGGGGAAGTTAGGGGATATAAAAATGTGTTTTAGTTATAAAGACCGATTAATTTAAAGAGGATATTACTGGGGGCACTCGAGTAAAGGCTAGGTTGATCTTGAAATATTTGGCTAAAGAGTATTTATGGTAATATTCGCAAAATAAAGATAAATCTTATGACCAACGAGGTCATTTCCATGCATTGGCGAAAAAAAGAATAGAGAAATGAAGGTAAAATGCGAATAATAGCAACAGTGCGTGATAAAGATTGGAGATGACAGACTTTATTGAACGAGCGTCATTCCTAAATATTAGGGGTTGGAGGGCCCCAATATTTGTAAAGATGAACCTTACAAAGGCTGTTTAATCAATTAATGTTTTTATTTAAAGGAAAGTAAAATTTCCTTTTAAAAAAATAAATACATTTATTTAATAAATAAATTAATTTCGTTCATTATTCACGACGTTCTCCCATCGTTTAACTCAGAAGAAGATTCCTATACTTGAAGGATATAGGATTAAAGTTCTTCCTTTTCCACCTCCTTCATATCAGAGGAAACGTTGCCATTTAAGTGATGCTGTAGTGACTTAACAAAATGGTAATTTGACATTGTGTGGTTCTGAGGATGGTGGGAAGAACTTTCTAACCTAAAACACTATTTGTTTCCTGCGTCAAACTTTTCTCGGTGTGTGTGTGTTGAGTTGAAGCGTTCCGGAGAGGATGTTTTTGTTTAACAGCTTCATTTGAACGTTGCAATTGGCGAATATATATATATATATATATATATATATATATATATATATATATATATATATATATATATATACATACACAGTGACGTACCTAAGGGGAGGGGGCGAAAACTTGCTCTATGGAAGAGGGGAGGGCGACCACCTCCCCACCCCCGAAAATGTGGCAATATTATTTGACTTTTAGCAATTTGCAAAAGTAATTAGATATTTAGCAACGTTTATTTTACTGATAAGATTGGTTGAGTTTTAAAATAGCACAAATTGAGGTCAAGTGGGTTGAGGGCACTGTGAGTGGCTGCTACTGTCGCCTCGGGTGATTTGGAATGTTCGGGAAATCCCGGCACGTGGTTAGCCACGCGCTGCACGAAGACAACTACGGCGGTGTGTCACCACCGGAAGCTACACGCCACCTACAAGGCACTGGTGACTGGAACATTCTAGAACTCATCTCTAGAAGTTATATAATAAGTTTCTTGCCGATAATGCACCCGTTTTTGTCATATTAAGATAGTTATTGTACAGTGGTGTCGCCTCCTGTGATTTGGATTGTTTGGGGACCTTCACCACGTGGTTAGTTGTGCGCTACCGGAAGACAACGCCATCTAAAAGTCACTGGAACATTCTAGAGCTCGTCTGTAGAAGCTATATAAGCAGCTACTTGCCAACAGCGCACCCGTTCCTTGTGGAATCTTACAGTGATAGTTATGTTGTATGAACTTCGGTATCGGTGCTTATAAATAGTGCTTAAAAGCGTTAGCATCCCACTGGTAAGTAGTCTATTTTCAACTAATCGATATCTCATAGAAAATACTTTTGTCCCTTATCATTGTTTACATTCTGTCGTCTCCAATACAGCTGTATCTTCATTATATAATATATCCGTCTTAACGTAAATATTTTTTACACTTAGCGATTTAGGGTTAACGGTTTGTTTCATATCGTATAATTTTTGCTACATCACAAACAACCGAACAAAAGAGAAACTGAACGTGCCCTAGTTTCGTTAAGATGTCGTAAACTTGCAGATGAGTTAACAATATCTGTTTTAAAACAATTATTTATTTCTCTATTGTTATTCTGTCCATTGTTTTTTTTTATAGATTTATACTCAATTTCATTGGGATATGCCTTATGAAAAACGCTTTAGAACAGGTAATCTATATAATAAACGTCCATGTCAATTTATATGATAAACGTTAGCAATATACGCTCTGGATGATCAAAATAGCTATTTGTCTGTATAAATTTGTCAATACGTTTATTTGTTCATATGTTTTTATATTTGCTTATATTTTATACTTTAATACTTATATAAATTTTTATCTTTTCAGGGCTGGTAGAAGCCAAGTAGTATAAGAAATAAATGTATTAATTATAATTTGAATTATAGTTAAATACATAATTATTTAAAGTATTTTTCATTACTATTGAATAATTTTAAAAATAAATTAGCTCTTACTAAACATCAATTTTCTTTTTACCACAGGTTTGTGCAATGAAGCGTGGTAGTATTACGAATTTCTTTCGGCCTGTGCCAAAAAGTACGAACTTACTTGTGTCTGAGTCTTTGACTTCAAGTTCTTCGCCTTCGAATTCTCAGTCCTCTAAATCGAGCGTGTCCCCCATGAAGACCTCACAATCGCTTCGACGAGCGCGTGTCCCGGCCCTTTGGACTCTCTGTCCACTTCGTCTGTCAACCAGAATGTGATGGCTACCTCGTGACCAGTTAACCTTGGTCAGCTACTAAGGATACATCTGGCAGGATATTTTTTAAATGTTCATCAAGTAAACCAGCTTCTTGAAAACCGTCCGATGCCAAGAGAAGGCGAAATATTTCCACTGGACAAGGAAGGGCGACGCTTTCGCCGAGAATGGGTGAAGATGTTCAATTGGCATGGTTATGCCAAAGAAATCAACGGGTCCCTCTGCATTTCTTGTACTATATTCCAAAAAAAAATCACCGGAGTCGGAGGAAAATACCAGCCACACACGCCGAACTAGTCACGCGTGTGATAACAGACCTAAAAAACGCGAATGGAATACTCCAAAAGCATGGCAAATCAGTCACACATCCTGCTTGCGTTGAGCGTGCGCGACTGCATCGACTTCACACTGCTGATAGTGATCAGGCCATTGATCATCAGTTTATGGCTCAGAGGAAAGTCCAGATTGCCGCCACCAGTCAAAGCTGCGACCAATCGTAGCAACAATACTCTTTCTGGGTCGCAATAATCTTGCTTTTCGCGGCCACCGCGACGCCAGAGACGTCTTTGCCTCGAAAAATGATCGCATATTTCGGCACGCTTTGCGCTTCCGTGTTGACGAAGGAGACGAGGTACTCCAGACTCTTCTTTCCGAGTCACCCCACTACGCTTCATATGCGTCTCCTCGAATCCAGAATGATGAACTTATCAACGTAATGGGTGAGCTCATTCGCAATGAGTTAGTCACTAAAGTCAAGCGGGCAAGGCTTTTCTCAGTGCTGATGGACGAGACCACGGATACAGCTCGAACAGAGCAGGCGTCCATCATTATTTGCACCGTGAACTCAGAAGGTGTGATAAGCGAAGATTTTGTTGCTTTTGTAGAGGCCAAAGACACTTCGGGCCAGGGGCTAGCCACTCTGATGTTGGACACCCTCAACTCTCTTGAGCTGGATGTGGTAAACTTGCGAGGACAAGGTTACTCGACGGGGCAGCATCAATGTCCGGTCGATTCAACGGATGTCAAGCCATTGCGAAGGCTAAGCAGCCTCTCGCCGTCTACGTACACTGTTTTTCTTATCGGTTGAATTTGGTGATCTGGAAGGCTTGCGACCATTTTGAGTTCAAAGTACTCTTTGGAATCATTTGCTTAATCTGCGATTTCTTCGCCAACTCGCCAAAGCGCACCGACATGTTTGAGAAGCTGATTGAAAAGGATGAGACGGCATCATTACACAAGAAACGATGTCTGAAGGCGTACTGCCTTATGCGGTGGGTGGAACGCCACAACAGTGTTGCCGTTCTAGTTGAGCTATTTCACTTTCTCGTATCCATCATGAACCATCTTTCGGAGGATGGCTACTCCCACGCCGTCTCCCTTCTTGACGCAATAACGCGACCTAGTTTTACCTGTTCTCTCGCAGTGGCAGACGCTTTCTTGCGTCTAACCCTTCCTGTGATTCAGGGGTTGCAGGACCCATCACAACATCTTGGGGAGGTATATGAACGCATCCGTGTTCTCAGTCAGAAGCTTTAGAAAATGAGAGAGGAGTCATCGACTGCATTTAAGCCGATGTTTACTGAAGCAATAAAGATGAATGAGCACCACCATTAGGAATGAAATCTGTGTGCCTTGACAGGCCGAAGAAGGGTTAACGCCAGAATTGTACTATGAAAGAACCTTACTAGTCCCATTTCTGGATGCGATGATAGCCAAACTAGCGACCCTGTTCGACGACAAATGCATGTGCCAGGTAGTGAAATAAGTGGAGTAGAAGATCGATAGGATTGGACTCATGAAAAGTGCATCAAGGAAGCGACTCGAATGTTGCTGCCCGATGTGGCAACACTCCTTCGACTGTTCGGAACTGGACCGTCGTCTACCGCCAGTTCCGAGCGATCCTTCTCTCATCTTCGAAGACTCCAAACTTATCTGAGGTCGACAATGACTCAAGAGCGTCTCGATGCTTTAGCGTTAATGACACACGACATTGAGATGGACCCAGACAAAGTTATTGATGTGTACCGTGATAAGGGCAATCGGAGGCTCCTGCTTTAAACTTCTGTTCTGCAGTCGTTAAAATGACTCATGAAGGTACTAAGGCAGTCATTTGGTGAAATTTTTGTTAACTGCCTAATGGTGGTTAATTCACTAATTATATAATTTGATATTTGTGCCGATTATTATTAATACAATAAAGACTATGTTCAAGCGCGTGTTTTGTATCTATTGTTCATGTAACAATACAAAAATAATTCTCTGTTTCATTCTGTTCTGTGCCTTTCTTCTCTTTTAAACTTAAGAACTTAACCGCCGATAGCATGAATCTGGAGCATAAAACCCTCGATGTTAGATGTAATCGAGTAATTGAAGTGAATATTTAATTTGAGTAAGTGAAGAATTTTGTTTCTCTAATCAAAATAAAAATTCTAGGTTTCGCCTCCCCCCCTCGGCATAAAATCCTAGGTACTCCACTGTATATATATATATATATATATATATATATATATATATATATATATTTATTAATCGTAAAAAGGTGGAATGAAATTAATGCACCTTAGCATATTTTTTTATTATACTGACGCGTTTCGATACATGTATCATCTTCAGGATTAAAAGGGAAAATTCACTCATGTATTCCAGTTTATATGTTTAAAAAAACACGTGTGAACAAACTCACGAACGGAACGTAGACACGTCTAGTCAAAGTGGCGAGGTGCAGGTAGGGCCTGGTGGAAGAAGGGTAAGTGAAGAGTGGCCGGAGAGGGGGGAGGGGTTAAGCTGTATGCCAAAGGTGATTAGCAGCTAGTGGAAGCTCTCTTAAATGTACCTGGTCCCTCAATTTCCTCACCTTGCAGTTGGCAGGTTTTCATGGGTGTTAGATTATATATTTAACCTTGGTTGTTTTTTTTAAATATATGTGTATGGCTTTAAGGAGCGGTAATTGGCGTCTGTTGGGAGCATAGTATAAAAGTTATGTGTTTTCTCCCATCATTTTTCTGTTAAGGCAAGTTCCATGCATTTCTTGTGTATGTCTTTTAGGTGCTCCATTGTTAAGGGGGTATGTTATTCTTTTTGAGAGTGTGTTCTCGCTCATTCCGATATAAGAGTTAGCTAAGAGCTAACAGTTTCCTAAGGTACATTTGTACTCATATATCAGATGGGTCCTTTGGGACCCATCTGTGATATAGAGAAAATCTTTTGCCAGTGTGCTCTAAATTTTCTTTCGAAAGACCCTGGGTCCTCTTTGATGTCATCTCCATCTTTGACCTGGGTTCTGAGTCTGGGAGGCAATCCCCTAATTCTTCGGATGTTGTTCCAAAACTTTACAGGATTGGTCTCCATGTCCAGCCTCCCAATGATATCATTCTAGATTATTCTTTGTTTTTTAATTATAATGTTTTTCAGTTCCACGCCTAGATGCCTCATTCTGGCTGTCCTTTCCCTATTGGTTCCTGTCCTGCCGATCTCATCATAGATTTCTCTATGTTCTTGGGCGATTTCTCTCATCTCGTTCGTCCACTCATGTTGTGGAAGCATTTTATAGGAGATTCTAGGAACGCATCTCTCGTCGGCTTGAATGAGGAGATTGGCGATCTTGTTAATCTCCTCATCAATCTCTTCGAGGTTAGCGTCTCCTAAGTCAGTTAGTTGGTATGTTCTGAGTATCTCTGTATATAGCTCCCAGTCAGCTTTCGCGTAACTTTTCATAAGTGGAACGGGCTTAAGTATTGGAGCAAGTGAGATAGTGGTGAGAATCGGGATATGGTCGTTCGGTATTACTGGTCCGGGCTCATTGACCATATTGAAGGGAAGTTTTTGGAGTCAACACGATGTCCGGTTTTGTTGCCGGACGTTGTGTTAATAAGGTCGGGAAATCTGGCCCGGCCCTCTGGAGTCTGTTTCTTACGTGTACCAGCTCCAGGTTTCTTCCCCTTTGATCAGTGCTTCCGTAGCCTGATGCAGCGCATCTGGCATTAAGATTACCACCAAGCAATGTCAGTTTCCCACCCTGAAGAGGTTATAGAAGTTAGAGATCGGCAGGTAATCTCGTCGTGGAGATTAATAGGCAGCCGGCACGGTCAGGTTTCGAACCAGGGTAGGTATTACTACCGCCACAAATGTTTCATCTAGGTTTGGAAGTGTTTTGTATGTTATGTTGTTTCGGATCGCGATGGCAGCGCCATCGTATCGTTCCTGTGTGTGTTTTTTGTTTATGACTGTGTAGTTGGGTATCTTGATGCTGTTCGTGTTTGAGTTAACACCGTGTTCAGTGATGAGGATTAGGTCGGGATTTACTTTATGAAATATGTTCCTGTAAGGAATGTGTTTCCCTTCCCACCCATTAACGTTAATTGTGAGAATTCTTAATGTATTTTTATTGTTTTCCATGTTTATGTTAGCTGTTTGTTGTGTGGTGTGTGTTTGTATGTGTTAGTTTCCTCTTTTAGTGGTTTTTGCTGCATGTGTATTTCCCGTTCCGAATTTTCTTGAATTCTGCCTCGCTTACGGTGAGGCAAGAGTCCCTATAAAGTTTTATTCTAGCCTCCATGAGCGCTGTATCTAGTAGCCCTTCTTGGTCTGGCGAGTCGCAGGACCATTTTAATAGGCCTGTTCTTACTCCTATGATTCCCGCAACCTTGGGGTATTCTGGATAGGAGGTTTCAGACTTTCTGAAGAATTTGATGTTGATTTCCTCGCCATCGTATTCCTTGATTTTCTTACTGTTCTTGCTCCTTGTTTTCTCGTGAATCTTAGGAGGCTGGGAGATCTCCTGCTTATCCTAGAATGACGAAGCCGAGCTTAGGAGGTTACCTTCAGCCTGCTTGATTCGTCTGTCTGCTCTCTTCACACTCTCTTCCCTTTTCTTTCTCGCTTCTATTCTTGGGTCCTTATTTGGGAACCTATATGGGTCTGGTTTCTGTTCGCGGTTCTTGTTCTTTATTTCTTTTTCTTCAGCATCTCTTGTGAAAGGGGTCGTAGATGCCTCTTTCTCTGTTCCGAATTGCATTTGGAGGAATTTCCCTGAAGGCGGGTTCTCAGGTAACCACATCTCTGCCAAGCCATTGTGTTTGAGCATATTGTTCATTTCTTTGGCAAAACAGCCTGGGTCGTTAAATTTCGTACAAGTGCATAAAGAATGCAAGTAAGGATTTTAGTGGAATTTTTGTCCTCCTTGCTTACCTTGATGTACGTTCTTGGAGTTGGGCTGTTAGAGTCACTAACTGAGGGGGTGACTTTCGCCGCTTAGGCGTAGGTGGTGTTTGCCCTCTTAATTCCTTCCGACCTCTTCACTCCCGCTTTTCTTTTTAGTATTTCCTTTTTGAGGGGGCAGGACATCGCCATTGCCTCATGTCTCTTACTGCAGTTAGGGCACTTTTCTTCTTTTGCCGGGCATTTGCGCCAGCCGTAACCTTTCTGCATCGCCGTAAGCGAGGCAGAATTCAAGAAAATTTGGAACGGGAAATACACACGCAGCAAAAAACACTAAAAGAGGAAACTAGCACATACAAACACTGGTGTGATGCTGCAGACGATAGCATTTGAAGCAGATCTGCACGGGGGTGAACTCTTCGCGCTCGATATACTCACCACTTATCTTGGCGTTAAAGAGAAGCAGCCCTCTCACTTTCGCCCTGGACGCCATTTCAGTGTCCGTGAAAATGACCTTAAATACATGTTGGTAATCCGACTTATCTTTTTTATTTCGAAATTTGATAATCTCGGCCACTTTCGCCCATTTATGGTTATCTTCTATTTCCTCCTTTATCTCCTCTTTTGTGTGCTGGCCAACCCATGGGTCCAGTCTTCTGCACACTACGCTCCTGTGCGCTTGAATTTGAGGAGGCGTCCTTGGTTGGAAGTTTATGCCTTTGAGGTGTTTTATCCCTTCCTCCTTTGTTATTTTCTCAATATCTTTTTCGTGCTCGCACACTGCGACATATCCAGCAGGTGTGTCAATCAGCCTTAAAACTGCCACACAGAGCTGGCTGAACAGAGTCTTGTAGACTGTGCCCTTGTCCGGTTTCTCAAGGCCGCCAAATACACCTTAGCGTGACCCTCGGGGCATCTTGGGTCGCTATTTTGGTGGTGAGCACCCCTTGAAGAGGGGGCACACTTTTTTCTTTTGTTTTTGACTTTTATTTTTATTCGGGAGTCTCTATTACTTATGAGTTTCTGTTATTTTATTTGCTTGGAAAGAAAATATTATTTGTTACCTTTTGGGAGAAGAGATCCACCTCCCCTTCGATAAACCACCGCCTGGATGAAAAGGGAATTTGCCTTTGGGTGAATGATGAAAATGGATGAGATGAATCCGGGTGGGATTCTCTCAGGGGTGTGATTGTATGGCGGACTTATTGACAACGCCCCCCCCGAGGGTGTTTTAATCGCAACCGCATCCCAAAATAACCATAGAGATGGTTGTGTGAACCTCTATGGTCCTGGAGGTGGCAGGTGGCAGTCCGTCCCTTGTCCGGAATTCTTTCTGACATTGTTATCGGCTGTGGGCTACTCCTCAAACCAGCTTCCTCCAATGCCCACAATTATGGCCAAGCTATTGCCCGGCATAGTTGAGACGAAACATGAATGGCAAACCCCTCTCACATCCGACGGCAGTTCACGCAGGGGACGCGGGGCCGGGGACTTAAGCAGTCACCTGCTTAAGTGGGGCCACTAAAAGAGAAAGATGAAATTAGTAAAATGGTGAATGGTGATTAAAAATGAGCAATATCTCTCGATTTTTTTCGGAGGCGTTTTTGAGAAATCTTTCCCTAAACTTTTCCCCCTTTATTGGTTCTGAGGTAGTTGTAGGATGCTTCAAATCAGGAATTCTACGCAGTCATTTAGATATAAGGTGAGAGAAGATAGTGGGGGGGATAGAAGGATAGCATGAGAATTGTTTTTTTGGGGGGGAGATGTATGTGAAGGATAAGTATCTACAGTGTTGAATGTGATGATGATAAGATGATAAATATTCTTTGCCAGGTGACTGGCTGATCTTTTTCTTTTCTATTTATTCTTCTTTCTTCTTGTTTATTCTTTTGCTTTTGTACCTTTGCAGGTACGTTTCTTCTATTTCCTTATTACATCCTGTTTTTCTTTCTACTTCTTGTTTGTTTTTTGACCCTTGTAGGTACGTTGCTTTTTTGTTTCTTAATATTTGTGATAAATATATATATATATATATATATATATATATATATATATATATATATATATATATATATATATATATATATTATATTCTCTATTGGTGGACCTTTGCAGATACGTAACTTCTAATTCCTTTTTTTATATAAAATTGTGTAAATATGTTTATTTTTATAATCTTCATATTTTTCTTCTAGTTAAATTTGGTTCCTTTTCATTAAATATTAGTTTTTCTATTTAAGCCCTTCATGCCTTTGTCAACTTTTTTGTTGCTTGGTCACTTATTTATTTATTATTATTATTATTTATTTTTTTTTTCCGGGTTCGGTTTATGATTAAGTGTACATTGGTTCTTCCTCCTGCTGTAGGTTGTTCCTACTGCTTGGGAAGTACCTGTTTGTGATTCCATTAGGTATTCCTATGTCTCTTATTATCTGAGGATGATTCCTCTCCAATATGGGAATTTCTTCCAACACAGATCCAGATATAATTACAATAACTGAACATGAAATGACAAACGAAGAGAACATAAAAATCTAAAATTATGAAATAATAAAGAAAAATCCAACCGGAGAGAGATTTGATGGCGTAGCAATTGCCATCAAGGAAAGCCTACTCTTTTCACAAGAAAGATAACACGTGAATAAGTATAAATATTTAGGTATAGCACGTAGGGAAAAATAAAGATTTATTGGAGCTAGAACTTTCGTTATCTTCATAACATTTTCAAACTCACAATGGTTTATGAAATAGAGAGACACTGTATTTATAGGAAGCAATGTTTTCCCTCTAAAATCAGATGCTCAGATTTTTTTTGACTTCTGATATGTTTGATTTGAGAAGGAAAGATAGGAATGGATCTAAAGAAAACAAACTGTGGCAAATTTTTGCATTTCTCCTCCTTTGTGCTGGAGATTAGGAACGATTCAAAGATATTTCTGCTAATAAAATCATTTATATGTATTATGGTATATGCTTTTGACCAGATGATATGGTGACCCATTTTAAGCCTGATGACGGCTAAAGCACTATTAGAATATCCTTTAGATATTGCATTTTGATGTTCCTTAGTGCTTAAAGAGATAGTTTTAGAAGTTTGACTTACATAGAATAAATTACAATCTAAATTACATTTATATCAAGTTGTTTTAACATTGGTACTACATACAAGGAATTATCATGATAAGGTAAAAGTAATAAGTTGTGTAAAGGCTCTGTTTTCCTCAACTTGAGGTTATAGAATGTTTTTTTTAGCTTTATACTTGCAGTTTTCCAAAAGATATTTCGGTAACACAGATTGAAGGCAATCTCTTCATTTTTTTAAAAATTCTTGGTCTATATAATCACGACTACATATTCTGAGTGCCCTAAGATACATAGATGAAAATACTGATGTTTTAATATTTTTAGAAAGACCTGGATAAGCATGGATATAGGATAAATTATTTGTCAGTTTCCTGAAAATAGAAAACTTAAACCTTAAAACTTAAAGCCTAAGTTAGACCACTGCAGGCCAATATCCAAATCGTAAAGCCCCATATGAGGGATTCCTCTTCCGCGCACATATCTCGAAGAAAGTCTTGCTGTCACTAGGAAAGTATTGTACTCTAGAATATTTTGTACTCATATTTTCAGCTTCTGGGTCACTCAGCTTGATTATATTAGCCTAAAAGTGATCGTTGATTACGTGAGAATTGTGAAGTTCAAAGCTATTATTAAACTAACAAAATATAACTCGTTCATGTAATTTACTGACTCTCGAAATATCAATTCCTATTATCAGTTTTTACTCTAATAATTATTTTTCGTAACATTTCATTACATTACTTATTGTTTTAAAATACTAATTATTCATGGCTTAGCTAAAATACACACAATGGAAAACTGGTGTTTTTTAGTATATTTTATGTGAGAAATTTAGGCCTATAATCCTTATTAATATATAGATAAGATTAGCTAGGGTTAAACAAATATCTCCTGGCAATTTAAAAGTAATTTTAGATAGATAACTTTGATGGTTGATGGTCGTTGAGAAATTGATATCAGTAAAAGTTCTGGTAATTACGGCTAGACATTCTTACCTTGAACTAATAAATGTGATATAAACGTCTCACTGCCATAAGGGTTGGTGGCTATGCACGCGTAATTGCCACTGTGCGATGGAGTCACAGCCTGAATAGGATATTCCGCTATCTTTTGCTCTCTTTCCTCTTCCTCGGTGTTTGAAGCGAAAGGCGTCTTTGCCTCGACGTCGGTGTATCTTTAGGGATATAGTCAGGTTCAAGTGTATACTGTGCAGTCTGAAGGTAGTGAATACGTCCGTATGTAACCTTATACATATATATCAAGCGCTATCGTTTGCCTGCTCAGTGTGTACTTTGGAAGGGTTGCACACTCCTGTAAGTCTACAATTCCTATGCCAATCGAGATTAATCTCTGGCGGCTGTTGTTGGTGAAGGAAATATATAAAATTGAGGATGGTGGTGTTACCCTGGGAACTTAGGAGTAAAAATGCTTTCGAACCCAGGGTGAACTTCGAACTAGTGGCTCTCAGAAGGATAGATAATACAACTTCCAAAATTACTTCTAAATCAATTTTACAGTTTCATTAACTAAATGAAGTGGATCTAGTGTTTAAAGTACATTAAATTTACACTCGGTCTCTTTTTTCTGTGGAAAGTTGCAAATGGTCTCTATGTAGAAGTGAATTTACTCATAGTTCTGACTATGGTTCGAGGATGACATCTTCCTCGTATGATATCCAAATAACCGTAAACCACTGAGAAGATTTCTTTTTCTTACCTTATATTTGCCGGATCAACGGAATGCCCTTCTCGGGAAAAGGTCAGGGTCAAGGGTGGATCACTGGTTGCGTTGCACTTGAAGACAACAAAGTTTTCGTTTCTTGCTTGAACGTTATTCTCCCCACTTTACCTGGGGCGGGGCTGAAAGAATCAAAATGGGTGAATATTCTAGAATTGTTACCTCGCGCATCACTTGTCAGATACCCAATACTTTATATATATATATATATATATATATATATATATATATATATATATATATATATATATATATATATATATATATATATCATAGCATTGGGGGGTTGGAAAGGTTTGCTATAATAATCCTTGTAAAAATATTCAGGGTTGATAAGGTTTTCTTTTAATCGTACTTGTCACACTCAAACCTTTTCGTTTACTACTGTCTGACTGGAAGTTTCAAGTATGTGTATTTCAAGTGTTTGTGTGTTTCAAACGACATTGTTCTTGGACACCTAAAATGATGGCCAGGCCTTTTCTCCTTTTTATCCATCGTTTCCTTTCTCTCTTTCTGCCACTCTCTTCGTAGTTAGTTAATTACTCCCCGTTGGATTACACAGGTTTTGACCCCATATCAGTAGGCTTTTATTAATATAATACTTTCTGTAATTGGTCCCATATTATCATCTTATATGGCATTGTGCGCTTTTCAATCAGCGAAACTTTGTTTATAAGAAATATTCAGGTTCTGTCAAAACCCAAGTTTGGAAAACTTTATATTCCTCCAATTTCAATTAAGTAATTTAGTAGGTCTGAGCTGAAGAGTTATCCAAACATCTTACCAAACATAATGCAAAACCTTGTGCCGCTGAGGTTTGCTTCCAAACAACGTGGCAGCGTCATTTATTTTAATGTTTAAGTAAATAAAACAACCGAGAATTCGCTTACCATGCACAGTTAGTGTTATTATTGCCGATACCCCCTTTCCCAACCTGATTGGACACCTCGCATCGATAGGAACCTTCATCCGATCCTTAGTCTCCCTAATCAACAAGGTTCCATTAGTGAATCTTTCTTCCTTTCGGTTTTTCTGACTAAGGCCATGGTCGTTATTCTGTGGGTTGTTTTTTCCTGAAAAAAGGACGAGGATCCATTAGGTCCAAAGACCCGAAAGGAAATTTTAAATTAGCTTTTCATATAGATCTAAGTGAATAAGTTAACAACCACCACCCACCACCCACCACCAAGAGGAAAGGATGGTTAATTTCGTAAACTTATGGGAAAGGGAGTCAAATTGGGGTTGGTACGAAGCAAAGATTGACACATTTGTTTTGCAAAATATGAGTATACTATCATAACTCATGACCAGTAACACGTTCCAAACTGCCATTCTTCCTCTGGTTGTGGAGAACCCACTCCAGGTTTTTTGCTTTGGTTCAGGAAAAATAGGCCCTTAAAACAAGTGGGAAAAAAATTAACTAGCTCAAATACGCACAAAGTCAGATGGGTTCACTTGGAAATGTTAAAACAAAATTTAAAAACGCTTTTAGAACCTAAACTCCATAAGAAGTTTTTTGGCCAAATGAACACTTTAATTAAGGCATAGAAGTAATAACAGCAAGTGAGACTTTCGGTTAGGTTGAGATACCTAACCTAACCGAGGTTTTGGTGGTGATGTTCAATTACCGAAACTATCGGCAGGAATATGTTAAAATGACTACACTAGAGCGCTCTATTAAGGTGCTTCAACCCAACAAATTACGGATCACTTTAACATATTGCTTACCAAAACAACAATTGTACATATTGCTTCCCATTTTACATCAATAACATATAGGTAACACCTATAAGATGGAACCTAACTTAGATAAGGTTAGGTTATTTTGACGCATAAGTATCTATCGTTAGTAGATGCATCTAAAACGAACAATCTAGCCTCTTTTGTCTTATAGCGATTCGCCGTAACCGATTAACTCTTGTGGGTCTTAGTTTTAAGGCTACATTTTTCCTGTAGTTTCTAAGGTTTTATTTTAGCGCTTATCTGGCGACTTTTCTAGGGAGAGAAGCTACTGACGCTTTGCTCATGGCCGGTGTCCTACGAATGCGCTGACAGTGCGTAGCCGTAACACCTTTGATAACCTTAAAACTGTATATATTTATTCAGGAAAACACTTAAGTTAGGTTATAATACACAATCGAAATCATAGATTTTCTTATTTTCTTGTGTTTTATAACCCGACCAAATCAAACGACACCTAATGTTTTCATGAAGAAAAGAGACTTTTTAAGGTCTTCAAAGGTGTTACACCACTCACTGGAAAACGTGAGATGCTCGAGACCTCGTGGGACACTGGCCATAGAGAACACCTTATTAGGTTCTCTCCTAAGGCGCTCCAGGAAAAATTGAAAAATTGTGGACCTAAAGCGAAGAAGACCCCTTATTTTTCTTAATCTGACTCCATACAAATCTTTGTTTACCCCTGTGGGCTTCATGCATATATGTAGGTTCTATTTCATATATCAACTATTTTCCTTGTATTTGTATATACTTGTTTGTAAAAGATCTGAAATGTACCCTACTGTCCTCACCATTTAACTCAATACATTTTGTCGGATAAAGGCCTCTTCTCTATTGTTCCATATAACCATTATTTTCCCTGACTTTTTATTCCTTTTCCAATGATTATCTTAACCTCTTTGGTAAACCTCAAATTTGTTCTCAAATAAACAAAAATGATATTATTATTAGGGTTCTAACTTCCATTTTGACCGATCATTATTCATTCTTAAAGTTCTAACTTCATAAAATGCACAACAATACCTACCTCCCATTGTCATCTTCCAAGTCATTTTGGGCACATGGTATCCTTCTGCCTCGCAGCTCAAGAAAGAATCCCTTCCTCTGATGACGCCAACATTCCTAGGTTCCTCTCGCCAAAATGGTGCCACTAAATGTCCAAAATAGTTTTATTAAAAAAATCCATTGTATATCAAATTAATGCATAGAAATCCCTTCTTAAAGATATTGGGATACATGATCGCCCCCCCCCCCCCCGACCTAAAAAGAAAATGAAACGTTTGCAATATTTACAAATACAACTTTGTCTATATAGACAACCAACTGTTGCCATGGAGACTCATTTGGCATGATTTATATTGGTAAAAAGTTTCAATATCTTTAAATAAAATAGTAACACATTAAATTTAAGATGTTTCAGTCTTATTAAATATTTCCTTTATACAATGGGCACAGAACTTGGTAAAAATATATAAGTACATATATATGAATGGTATATTTGAAAACTCAATACGACTTAATTAGGAGTAGTTCATAAATTGTCTTTTACAATACACAACTTTAAAATTTTATCCTATTTATTCGCCTTATTTGTCTATGTCGATGGCTCTGCTGGTATATTAAGGGTAGCATGCGTCTTAATAAACAGTAAACCATTGTGGTCATTGATCACATGGCGGAAGAATTGAAAAATAAAAGATCGTTCAATGCCAGAAAGTTAAAAATACAGCACAAACAATGAGGCGATTAGCCAAAGATGATTCAAAAGTATATTTCACTCAAGTTTTCGGGAGAGTTTTTTAATCTGTGACGGAATTGTCAAAAGCCAGAATGATCGCGCCTTGCAGTCTGTCCAGAGATTTCAATTACCATTGGGTGAATTGTCATGTACACGCAAAAACTTGGCTTAATGAGGCGAAAAGATAGTCATTTCAGTCATGCGCCATCGGTGTTAGTTCCTGAGAGAGTTAATGGAGTCATATCTAGACTTTTTTGATGGTAGAATGAGTCTACGAACAAGGTCTGCTGACCAAAAAGTCGCGTGCCCTCACTTATTCTGATTTATGTCCTTACGACTTTCAATAATTACGGAGTAACCTTGGGAGGACCTAGGCAATTCTATCATTCGAAAGAGAATGGAAACACCTTAAGGGTTTCAAATTTTGTTAGAATCGGCCAAATAGTTATAATGTTATTGCCCCACAAAAAACTAATTTCCTGGCTAACCTTGGGAGGACTTTGCAATTATATTATTTGAAAGGGAATGTAAAACAATATAAGGGTTTCAAATTTCGTTAGAATTAGCCGAATAGTTATTATGTTATTGCCAAAAAAAATACTGCCGAATTAACCTTAAGAGGACCTTAGCAATTATATCATCCTAAAGAGAATGTAAAAGAACATAATAGTTGCAAATTTCGTCAGAATCGGCCGAATAGTTATGTTGTTATTGTCCGCAAAATTAATTCCCTGGCTAACCTTGGTAGGACTTTGGCAATTATATAATGTAAAACAACATAAGGGTTTTAAATTTCGTTAGAATCGGCCGAAATTTACAATATTATTAAAAAAAGAGCAAAACGAGGACCAACCGACCGCTCACCCACCCACATAGTGAGATCTAGAGTCACCCGCGACTAAAAAGTCACAACTTTCTAATAGCTTATTAAAAAGCAGAACTAAACTATAGTAAAACCAGGAAATGGCTTCGCCAGCTTGCCCTTCGCTACTAAGATTAAAATTTAAAATCTAAAAAAAAAGCAGCCATGGTTAAATTTTTATGTTTTCTGAACTTCGCCAATTATATTAGTTTTACCATTTGTAATGCTTTGGTTTTAAAAAAAATTCACAAAATTTCGATTCCTCTATTTATTTATGAACTTCACCAATTGTTTTTTTGATATTATAAATGATTTTTTAGAAATAACTTTGATAAAAAAAACATGTCATAACCAAACTAAGATGAAATTATCATTCAAATACTCAAAAAAATCCCCATCTTAAATTATATTTTTAATTAAAATGGTGGGCCTTAACTTTTTGTCCCACCTCATTTATGGAATTGGAAAGGTGAAAAAGCCTAGGATTCCCTATAGTAGTAGAATTTACTATACCATACTCTAGCCTAGCTAGCATAGTATTTATAGCATAGCCTTATATAATATAGCTTAGCCTGCTATAGTATGACTTAGACTAGACTAATCTAGCCTAGCCTAGCCTAGCCTAGCCTAGCCTAGCCTAGCAGAGAATGTATAGTATGGCTTATCCTAGCCTAGAAACCATAGTAAGGCCTAGTCTAACATAGCCTAGTACAGCCTAGCATATATAAGATAGTAAAGCTTACCATAGTATAGCATAGTATAGCTTATCATAGCCTAGCCTAACCTAGAATTGTATAGTATAGCATATCCTAACCTAGTATAGTTTAGAATAGTTTAAAATAGTATAGCCTGTCCTATCCTCGTATAACCTAGACTAGCCTAGCCTTGCAAATCCTAGCATAGTATAGCCTATCTACCATAGCCTACCTTACCCTAATCTAGCTTAACATAGTAGAGTATAAGCATAGTATAACCTAGGCTAGCATAGTATAAACTAGTCTAGCATATTATAGCCTAGCTTAGCATAGTATATCCTATCCTATTCTAGCATGGTATATGTTGGTATAACACACACAACCATAGTCTAGCCTAGCCTAATCTAATCTATGCTAGCTTAGCATGGTACTCTATAATCTAGCCTAGTCTAGCGTAGTATAGTCCAGCATAGCCTTGCATAGCAAGTTCAGCTTAGTATATCATAGCAGAGAATGGCATATAATATCATAGTATACCCTCGAGTAGCCTAGTATATCCTAGCCTAGCTTATTATATACTTTCATATATAGCCTAGCATAATATATATAGCCTAACCTAAGCCTAGTGTATTATAACTCAGCCTAGCTTATTATAGTCTAACTGAGCCTATCACAGTGTATCCTAGCCTAGTCTAGCTTATTAAAGTATATCCTAGCTAGGCATAGCATAATTTAACTTAGCCTGCTTAGCAGAAGTGTAACTTAGCCTAGCTTAGCGCAACCTATAATTTTATATTAAAACTTAGTCTAGTCTATCTTAGCTTACCCTAGTCTAGTATAGCCTATCTTAGTATAGCCTAGCTTAGCCTAGTTCACTGGAGCTTACTCTAGTATATCCTATCCTAGCCTAGTTAGCATATTCTAGCCTAGACTACCATAGCTTAGTAGAGTATATCATATCCTACCTTACCCTACCTACCCTACCCTACCCTATCCTATTTAGTATAGTATAGTATATCATAACCTACATAACATAATCTATGCATAACATATCCTAGCCTACCCTAGAAAAGCCTTGTTTATCTTACCTTGGTATAGCGAAACCTAGCCTAGTGTAGCATAGCTTAGTATATCATAACCTAACCTAGCATACTATAACGTTGCCTTTCATGCCCTGTATAGCCTAGTATAGCTTAGCCTAGCATAGTATAATCTATCCTAGCATTAACTATCCTAGACAAGTATAGTCTATATTATAATATCATACCCTAGTCAAGCATAGCTCATTATTGTTAGCCTAACATATTTTATGCTATCCTAGCATAGCATATTATCGCCTAAACTAGCATAATATATCTTACCCTTGAACTTTATGTCTTAGAATAGCTTAAAATAGTATAGCCTAGTATAGTATAGCCTATTCTAGGCTTGCCTATCAGAGTATAACATAATATAACTAACATTGGGGGACTTTATCAACTATATCTATCATTCGAAAGAGAATGTAAAACAACATAAAGGTTTTAAATTTCGTTAGAATCGACTGAATATTTATGATGTTATTGCCTCCAAAATATGGGCTAACCTTGGGAGGACTTTGGGAATTATATATTTCAATAAGAATGTAAAACAACATAATGGTTTTGAATTTCGTTAAGAATCGGCCGAATAGTTATGATGTTATTGCTAAAAGAAATAATTCCCGGGCTAACCTTGGGAGGACTTTGGCAATTATAGAATTCAAAAGAGAATATAAAACAACATGAGGGCTTCAAATTTAGTTAGAATCGGCTGGATAGTTACAATGTTATTACAAAAACAAAAGAAAGCAAACCGGGGACCGACCGACCGACTTAGTAAGATGTAGAGTCAGTCGCTCGCGACTAGACTCGCACGCGACTAGACTTGCACGTGACTAAAAATAGAATGACGTTGTGGTATCCTTCCTCTTCTCACTAGAGAGAACAATAATATCAATATCGACGAAGTATTGCAGAAAGGATATCGTGTGATGGCTCTAACTTTAACATCTAGGATGTAGATTTAGTCATCACCAGATCTCACTCCTTTGAGTTCAAACAGAAATATGGCACATTTGAACTCCCAACGTAACTAAATTACGAATCAACAATACAAAAAGATACAGTAAATTACATTCTTTCCAATTTTACTCCAGCTTATGTTCAGATGTTTCTAAGTTTTGCCTAATAACAAATTAATTTCGGAAAAGTATCGATTCGTTATTTTTAAGGAATTTCTTTCCATCCGCCGTAAAACTATAAAAACCTATAGATGATTGGAGTACTTGTCTTTTAACCAGAAGCTTTTTCACTTAGACCTCCACCTTCAGAACCTCAACAATGACTACCTGAAACTCTTTGCATTTGTCCTTGGTAAAGTTTGTTTTTTAAATCGCTAACACCTCTAACGCGTTGAGTTCTTAAATTTGGTTTCCTTTGGTTTCTAATGCTCGTTTTGAGAAGGCTTTTAAATGTTTTATTACAATTTCACCCAAATAGAGTTTATTTTCCGATATTTCATCTAGAAATTCTTTTTTTCCTCTATTGAATAATTTTAACTTTTACCTTCTCTATATCTAGTTTATCTCTCTTTTCCAACTAAGCTTAGTTTTCGCATTAGTTGTCATTGGTAAACCGTTCTGTTCAATGAGCTAATCCTTAGAATCCAAAAATTCAATGTCTGCCCAGGAAAATAGGCTTTAAATTTACAACTTTCACTTTTTTGGTAAGAACGGGAAGGTTGGGCGAGCTAACTGCAGCCTGGAACTAACTAAACAAAGCGAGAATAAAGGTGGAAAATAGGTTATTATTAAATATGTTCTTACTTTCTTATCTATGCCCTCTTTTCTGTTATAACCAACTGCTCGTGGTCCTATTCATCACTCGTTTTTGTTTAAAAAACAACTTATTCGGACGCCCTACATCGCATTTGAAACCCGGCTACCCGATACCAGAAAAATTGTTTTGCCACTAAGTAAATATTGAACAGGATAGAATATGTAATGAATATATAATATAATATCTAAACTAACACTCAATATAACATTTATTGTAAATTAAATGGTTGAATCAATCTTTCAGATGCAAGTGGTAGAGCGACTATGTATTCCTTTTTTTATTAAATCTAAATAATGAATCATTAATATATAATCGAAAACAGCTGAAACTTCATATGCTAACGTAAGAAAATAGTTAAAATATTTTTAGCAGAATTAATGAAGTTTGATTGTTTTTCGTAAACTTTTTTATACACGCTTCTTCTGAAATAATTTCCATTAAAGCTACTAATTTGGCGATGCATTTTTCTCTCAAATTAAGTCACATTTTTCCACTTCATCGTCCCCCCCCCCCCGTATGCTCACGTTTTCGTTAATTGTTACGTGTTTTCCAGAACACAAAATGATAAACTTGCTACCTATTTATCTCTTCCGAGTGTCGCTAGAGGAGATTTAGAGATGGCCCCTATGGAAAATGGCTCGGAAGATGTGAAATAAAATAAAAGGCTGATTTTCTTGGTTTTTCTTGGGTGCATGTTGAGCATAATTAAACTGTAGCATCACTGTCGTATGATCGTAGTTATGGATGTTAAATTTTATTAAATCGTATCTTCAGTTAAGATTAGGACCGAAATGTTTCTTTGAAATATAACGAGCTAGACATAAGTAGGTAGTACAGGGTTCTCCCTAAAAAAAGGGCCTGCACACACTTTTTGTGATATATCCTTCATTCATTCATTCACTAATCATCCTTATTTTGCAGGACATAACAGAAGCAACCCCTGTGAACACAACTTGATCTCAATGAGAGCTCTGGCAAAGAATATACTGCGTCAAACATTAGTACAAGACAGGTTCGTTCAAGATTTTTTTTTTATTTATTTATTTATTTTTTTTTATTTATTTTTTTTAGAGCCTATCTGGCGACTGCCCACTTGTGGTTCGTTCAAGTGCATCAGTTCGAATGTGAAAAAGCCCCCTCCAAGAGCAGAATTCAGGACTGTGTAGACCACTTCGAGAACTATGGGACAGTGGAGAACCTCACTGCAGCCAGTGAAAACCGTCCAAACTATTCAGGACGCGTCAAGAAGCGTACAGCTGAGCTAGTCGAGAGCGTGAGGGAGTCAGTTCAGCAGAGTCCAGAACGCTCTGCGCAAGCGAAGTCAGTCCCTCGGTATATCTCGTGAGACTTGCAGAAGAGTGCTAGTAATGGATATAAAGGCCTACCCATACAGAATACAGACGAAGCAGACCCTTACAGCCTCAGACAAGGAGCAGAGAAAGGCTATGGCAGTCAAGATACTGGAGAAGATTCAGGAGCCCCCAACTTTCCTTAACCTCCTTTGGACCTCAGCTGAAGCTCACTTCCATTTTGAAAGAAAGGTAAACTCGAAGACATATATCTTCTGGGGGACCTCTAGACCAAATGAGGTAGCCACCAAGCACGCTATGGACTGCAATCTCACCCAGAGGCATCATCGGAAAACACTTCTTGGAGGAATCTGGCGCGACAGTGACCGTCAACAAGGAACGGTATGTTAAGGTCCTCAAAACCTTCAAGAGGGCGCTGCAGACCCTGTTCCCATCACTTATGGGGAAGTTCTGGTTCCAGCAAGATGGAGCAAGCTCTCACACCTTAAACCTGCTTCAAGATTGGCTGAAAGAGAACTTTGGTGGCTGTAGCAACTGTCCTAGTGCATGTGTTCCCCACATCCATGTGACCGTTCTACAAAGTTACGTACATGTACAAATCTCAAAGAATACAAAAATACGTTTTGTTTCTACGTAATAAACGTCACATAACGAGAGGTTTATTAGACAATGCCCCCTACGCACGTTTCAAAGAGATCGCGCGATTTCTCTGAGCCAATAGCAGAGCTCAAATATTTTAAACCGATCATGAGGCGTCTCAACGGTTTCTCAAACTAATTGTTCCATGCCCAGCAATTCTAGAATCATAGTGCTTTGAGACCTTCAACTGGGCAGGTGCGTAAAATAATTGTTCTTCAAATTAATAACTTTTTACTCCAAATACAAACTGCAGGTAAATTTAACAACTTCATCATTTTTGTACTTGCAGTTCCCCCAACCATTCGTGAACCTTATATAAACTTCTATAACTTATATAACCTAATTTAACCTTATTTATACTTATTTACATAAATATTTCAATATATATATATATATATATATATATATACATATTTCCGTGCATACTTACCTACAACTATATTTCCTTATATATATATATATATATATATATATATATATATATGATAAGAATTCATGCAATATCGCAAAAAGAGATGGGGAATTAAACCACATTCTCCGAAGAGAATTTTATTCAGAACAGTTTCGGTGTATCTCACACCCTTTTTCAACTGACACTGGATAGAAAATATAAGAAAAGTGCATGCTATTTCCCATGCTAAGGCCAAATATTTCTCTATAAATAATGAGTTTTATAGACAAATATTTGGCCTTAGCATGGAAAATAGTTTATCTCCGATATTGGCATGTCTCTTCATAGAATATTTTGAGACTGAACTCCTTCCCACAATTTCTCCCCCTAACTTTATATGGTTAAGGTACATTGACGATGTATTTTCTGTATGGCCTAATGGCCATGATTTTGATACCTTTTTTAATAATTTGAATAATTTGCCTTTCTCCATCAAATTTAAATATGAATGGGAATATGATAATAGATTACCCTTTTTAGATGTCCTCATTAATAAAGATCACCATGAATTAAAACTTACGTGTATAGGAAACCAACCCACTCGAATGCCTATATACATTATTTTTCGTTTCACGATAATGCTGTTAAAAAATCGGTAATTTCTAACCTTTTCCTTAGAGCATACAAAATATGTCATCCTTCCTATTTAGATGAAGAAATTGTCATTATCACGGCCATTTTTTCTAATTTGTATTACCCCGATTGGTTCATATCGTCTTCCCATTTTGCAGCTAAGAAAACATTTTATGGTAATTAGCCTTCCCGCACTAATAACTTCAACAAATGTATAACATTGCCATTTAACAATAAATTAAATAGTTTAAAGGACATATTTGGAAAAGCGGGTATTAATCTAGCCTTTAAATATAATAATTCCTTAAACCAATTGATGATTGCCAGGAAACCCAAAGAACATATTAACATAGGAGTATATGCAATACCATGCAACGATTGCCATAGAGTTTATATTGGGGAAACGGGGAGAAATCTAGACAAGAGATTGTATGAACACAAAAGAGATATTAGAGTGGGCAGCGAAAGCAGTGGAATATTTTGCCATGTTAGAGACAAGAATCATACGATCGATTTCAATGGAAGTAAAATGGTATTTAAATCGGCTAACTATGTTAAGAGAAGAATCGTAGAATCGAGCTTGATATCGTCAGTTCCTAATTTAAATCTATCTGAGGGTCAATTTTCTTTTAATCCTGTAATAAGAAAGCAAATCAAAAAAATAGTAAAATGTCAGCCCTTCAATATGTTTAGGCCTAACCCCCCCCCAAGATTAGTCACAAGTAGGGGATTGGGGATCTTTCACGACCTGACCTTGTGTTATGCATATATGCACTTCTCTTATATTTTCTATCCAGTGTCAGTTAAAAGAGGCTGTGAGATACACCCAAACTGTTCTGAATTAAATTGTCTTCGGAGAATGTGGTTTAATTCCTCATATATATATATATATATATATATATATATATATATATATATATATATATATATATATATCCTTATGAGATCCGATTCTACATATTGCGTTCAGTCATTGTTATAAATTTATGAGCCTCGGCGTTATTGTACTTTTCCCTTAACATATTTCCAACTCTATTTACGCAGAGTTTGATAGCTATCCAGGCAAAGTCTACTTCATTAATACTCTGAGGTAAAAGTGGCCGTGTGATCAGTCTCAAGACTGATTTTGAGTGGGCACCTCACAGCCCAGACCTTAGCTCCCCAGATTTCTTTCTCTGGGGCTACCTTAAAGATAGAGTGTACACAGCGAGACCCAGGACCATCACGGAACTCAAGGAAGCCATCAGGGAGGAGGTCAGAGCCATTAGTCGGTCGGTTTGTAAGGACGTCATGGACAACTATGTGCTGCACTTCAAGAAATGCACAGAGCTAAATGGAGGCCATCTCGAACACGTGCTCTAGAATAATGAAAAAAAGTCCAAAGACTCTCATGTTTTGATGTGATGTTTTTAGACACAATAAACTAGTCATCACCAAAGTTTCATTTAATGCTTGCAGAAATTAAGAAATGAGGCCTATTGAAAGTTGGGGCGCATTTTTGGGTGGTGACCCTTATATGTGGTTAGCACATTCATCTGAATTATATCTTACATTGCCTGCAACATGACCATGCAAAAGGGATTGGCTCAAAGAGAATTGATTATTACTAAGCAGGTTTAAAATCAAGAGTGTATTAAGTCTAAGGTGCCAAAGAGTTGCAATCATAGTGCCAGATTCAAGGTGCATTATAAGTGCAAATTTGTGCATTTGGGTTGCTGTTTGACGATACGGTACCGTCAACGTCGAGGCGAGTTAAGTACGTCTCCTCTTTCACGGCATTTTTGGCGATGCAGGTGTAGTTTCCCGAGTGCCGTGGAAGCACTTTGGGAAGGATTAGAATCGAAGTGAACGCGTCCATTTGGTGCAAGGTCCACTCTGGACCCGAAACGAGCGAGGCCCCATTCCTAAGCCAAAAAATCTGTACGGGCGAGTCACCCGTCTGCACGAAGCAGGTGGCCTGCGCGCGCATCCCTGACACGAGCGAGCCAAATTCGAAGGGCTTAATGGTAGGTGGCACTGTGAGGAGGAGGAGAGAAATGGCACTGTTATTACGGAAAGAGGCGAGCATTACCGTAGACCCTGAGGAAGGCGGAGTTGGCGGCACTGGAGTGGGAGAGGGGCGAGAACGCCTTACATGTGTAGTTGCCCTCGTGGTACGGCTTCACCTCGTTGATGATGAGGGTCGAGACGAAATCACCGAGGGCAGTGACCGAAATCCCAGGGGTCTCCGAGGCGATCTCCCCTCCGTGAAACCAGTCCACCTGAATCGGCAGGTCCCCCTGCGACACCAGGCACTGCACTGCCATTCGCGATCCGGACACCAGGGATTCCGGCATCGTAAAGGGGGACACTTTGGGGCGCTCTGAAAATACTACCTTTGGGGCCCTACAATTAATCCCCCTCTGTTGTACTCTTAATTTGGGGTCATGGGCGGACACCGAACCGGTGGTCTTTGTCTCTCCAAATTTTGGTTGACCACTTACCCTAGTTACCATGAGGTCATCTGACTGGTTCGTACACATTTCCCCTGCGGATTGAATGACCAGGGTCAAATGGCCCCTCCCAATCCCAGTATCTGAGGGTTTGCTTTCTCTACTCATCGACGCCTTCGATTCTCCTTCGCCTTCTCTTCTCTTTCCCTCCTCTCTATTCCTTTCACTACTACTACTACTAGTATTTCTACTACTACTACTAGTAGTATTTCTACTACTGCTACTACTACTGTTACTGCTGCTACTACTACAATAGCTACAACACTAACAACTACTACTATTACTACTACTACAATAGCTACAACACTAACAACTACTACTATTACTACTACAACAATACTACTATCGCTACTACTACTGAAATAGTTAAAAGAGTCTGATAAACTACCATTAGTTAATGGTAGTTTAACACCGTCTGTGTAAGCGGACTGGCCTTGAGCGGACCCTAGGCTCTTTGCTGGTCTTGTTTTCTGTAGGTGTTTTTTTATACTACTACTGATACTAATACTGCTGCTGCTACTATTACTACTACGAAACTACTACTGCTGCTAGTAACAATTCTCCTGCCTATGTGACCGGACTAATCCCCATGGCCTCTTCTAGCGCGTGTTGTACAAGGCGACTAAGCCTTGATAGTGGCCGCTGGCCCGAAAGGCCGCCCCGCTCCCCCCTCTGAGAGCAATTCAAATCCTTTTCCATGATACCTTGGATATAAATTTCCACATTGAGCTTGTTCCAATTAAGACCCCCCCCATAAATTGCCCCACAAGGGGTATTAAGGGGACCCTGTTCAACCATGCTGCAGCTAACATTTGGAGGATGGCATGCGATCCAATCCGACCTCAGTGCCGGATCTGGGGTTATATATCTTCAATTCATTTTCACTCCATCTTCACCACTTTATTAATCCCTCCTTTCAAAGTTCCTGAGGGTTTGCGCTCGATGGTTTTTGCTTTAAATTTAAAAAATCCCTCAAATTGGATTGATTTTTTACCTATTTTATTTAAGGATTTGGGGACCTAGAATAATACGAGGCCCCCAAATCTGAAATCCACCATGGCGATCGGGTTGTGAGGGTTAATTATTTGGGTTTTCTAACTTATCCCTTAATATCCTTCGAAGATTGAGTAATCTGAAAACCAGCTGGTTTCGTGTTTAGCATCAATAAATATGTAATGGTTGTTCCTAAAAAAATCCTTCATTAGATGGAAATCTTAAAAAAAAATTAGTAACTACAATCTACTTCTCGAGAGTTAATTTTAACGAGGTTTAACGTATTTTACGGCAGAATAATCCAACCGAGCTGTATTTTTTTTAGTAAGATGCATTTTCTTTACAGGTATAGCGTACGAGAAGTGCAGGCGAGCGGCTTAAAAGTTTCGTTTGAATGAGTCTTTTTTGAGACTCAGGATGGCCGAGTGGATTCGCCGCTGGCTAACAGTGGTCCAGCGACGCGGGAAGCTGTTCGCAACTGCCTACGCTATTATTTTTTCTCTGCCCCCTTTTCCTACTCTCCTCTATCTACAATGGTGCCCAGACCCGGGAGGGGGAGCGTTATTCCTTGGATAACATTTCCAAACGGGCTCTCTTCATTTCCTCAAAATACGCTCCGATTCTAGGAAGGGGGTTGTATAGCGTACGATAAGTGCAGGCGAGCGGCTTAAAAGCTTCGTTTGAATGAGTCTTTTTTGATACTCAGGATGGCCAAGTGGATTTACCGATGGCTGACAGTGGTCCAGCGACGCGGGAAGCCTACGCTATTATTTTTCTTTGCCCCCTTTTCCTATTCTTCTCTATCTGCACAGGTAAATTATCTTTTACGCTTCTATATAACCGAATTTAAATTAAAATATTTAAAATGTTCTATTTTGATATCGATCAAGCAAGAATCATTGCAATGTCATTTACTCACCGCCTTAAAGGTTACTTGTCCAAAACTTCAGATGTGTATTCTCCTTCGTCATACTTCCGTACGATATCTCCAATTTTAAGTACGGGGCCAGACGTAAGATGACGCTTGTTTAACGGCAGATCCCTACTTCCCGTACCTAAAAAATATAGACACAATTAGAGAATTGTTATTTTTTAACGGTCTATTTCAGAGAGTTTCCTTAACCATAACAATATTTTAAGAATTATATTTTTTTTCTCTTAGTTCGATTATGACAGGAATATTTTGAAGTTTTTATCAAATTTATTTCTAAGAGTTCCTTTAGAGTTTGAAAAAATAACATGGTGAAGTTCACAAAAAATAAATACGTATGCTTATCGAACGTTTTGGAATTTTTTTTTAGAGTAAAAAGAATTACACATGGTGAAGTTAAGAAAATTGATTAAAATTAGGGTATGGCTGCAAATGTTTTATCGAAGTTATTTCTAAAATAGATTTTCAATTTTAATCTTTATCAGGAGGAAATAGCTACTGGCCCTCCCAAATTTCAACACAAATTCCACACAAGCGATTCCAGGCGTGTGTAGTAGTACCAGAAAACTTCTTGAACATAATGGTACTGTGGAAATCAACATTTAATTTTGAAATCTACAGCTGAAAGGAGATAGAAACGGGCAAACCGATCAATGATAGACAAACTGAGAGAGGGAGCGAGCTAACAATTCATCTTCTATTTGAAAATTAATGTACATAAATAAAAGAACGTACGCGAAAAAATATAGGCGAATATATTGGAACAGCAAATTATAATTGCCATTTGCACATTCAGTAAAAACGCAATATTTTAGGCATGGAAAACGAACAAAAAAAAACTCTATAAGCAATTACTATTTTTTTTTATAGATTTTCCCAGTTTGAAGTGAGGAAAGTATTTATGCGTACGAAACAAAGCAGCGTGTAAACACATGTATACGCTTTGGGGTGTACATATAACTGGTTTAATAACATGCAAATTGACTTTAATGGAATAGATTGAGTTATAGCTTAAAATAGTGTTTTTATTTAGTCTGGATACATATTTTAACAATTTTAATTATTGTGGCTGAATATAAACAATGCAATTGAATGGAAATTGAGTCCAGTTGAGAGCATGAAGGATCCTCATTACGTTGAAGATAAATAAGAACACGAATGGAATGGTGAGGTAAATGCGGTATCTTGTAGGGTCTTCGGGGCAATCCATTTTCATCCATCTTGTTCAAGATCCGATGGCTTATGGTTCGAATCCAGTTAGCAACTAAGCAGATTCGTGGCTTTGTAAATACACGAGAACTCGCCATAGCCAAGTTTAACACCTAATTGTACATACTGAAGAGATTCTTTTTAATTCTTTTTTATCACCATTCGGTGACTCTTCGAAATAGTAAAAGTTTCTTATTTGGTCTCTTTTGGCGAACGTGTTTTGGCAGGTATACAGGGTGTCCATAAAATATGGACACACAGGAAAATGCTTATTTTAAATATTAGAAAAATAAGGGTAAAGTGGCTGTAAGTTGAGCTATAGTTTATTGATTTAAAATCTTAATGAAGAACGTGTGGAAACCTCACAAAGTATCGCGTGAGTAAGCAATAAATTCAACAAGGCAAACAAGGAAAATAAAATGAAGATTGGAAGTAATTTCTGAGCTTATTTCATGTTAATTATCAAGGAATGATAATGAACTTAAAATAATGTTGAAAAGTACTTGGAATCGTGATTTTAATTTCTTTGTTGGCCTTGTTGAATTAATAAATAACATTTTCATTGTGGTTTTAACCAATTGTGATGCAAGGTTCGATGCGCATTGGGAGTTACACGCAATGAATTAAATCCAAATTTCCGTCGAATTGAACACATTAATTAATGATATCTTCACTCGGGTTTGTCTTATCTTTAATTTTCCTTGAGGTCACCTTCTCGTTGAACAGACCCCAGACAAAGAAGTGTCGGTAGTTAAGGACTATTGAACTAAGAGACCATTGAGAAAGACTTCTTCTTAAGCAGACGCTAGATAAAGAAGTGAGGTGGGGGTTAGGACAGTTGAATGAAGAGACCAATGAGTATACCTTCTACTGGAGCAGAACCCAGACAAAGAAGTGTAGTGGGGGTGAGGGCTATTTAATGAAGAGAGCAATGAGTATACCGAATTGATCAGACCCCAGACACAGAAGTGTGTTGGGAGTAAGTACTATTGAACGAAGAGACCATTGAGTATACCTTCTCCTTGAGCAGACCCCAGACAAAGAAGTGAGGGGGGGGGTAAGGACGATTGAACAAATAGACCACTGAGTAGAAGTTCTCCTTAAGCAGACCCCAGGCAAAGAAGTGAGGTGGAGGTAAAGACTATTGAACGAAGAGACCATTGAGTAGACCTACTCCTTGAGCAGGGCCCCGACAAAGAAGTGAGGAGGAGGGAGGACTATTGAACGAAGAGACCATTGGGTAGACATTCTCCTTGGGCAGACCGCAGAAATAGAAGGAAGGTGGGGGTAAGGAATTTTGAACGAAGAGACCATGGAATATACCTTCTTAGTAAGCAGAGCCAAGACAAAAAAGTGAGGTGGGGGTAAGGATTATTGGACGAAGAGACCATCAAGTAAGCCTTGTTCTTAAGCAGACCTCAAACAAAGAAGTGAGGCGGGGGTAAGGACTATTGAAAGAAGAGACAATTTAGTATAACTTCTACTTGAGCAGACCCCAGACAAAGAAGTAGGGTGGAGATAAGGACTATTGAAAGAAGAGATCATTGAGTATAACTTCTCCTTGAGCAGACCCAAGAAAAAGAAGTGTGGTGGGGGTAAGGACAATTCAACGAAGAAAACATTGAGTATAACCTCTGCAGCAGACCCCAGACAAAGAAGTGAGATGGGGGTTAGGACTATTGAACAAAGAGATCATTGAAAATAGGTTCTCCTTGAGCAGACCCTAGACAAAGACGTTTGCTGGGGGTAAGGAATATTGAAAGAAAAGATCATTGAGTAAAATTATCATCGTGCAGACCTCAGAAAAAAAATTGAACTGAAGGTAAGGGCAATTGAACGAGGAGAGCATTGAGTAGAACGTCTCCTTGAGCAGACCCCAGAAAACTTATGTGGTGGGGATAAGAAATATTGAACGAAAAGATCCTTGAGAGAAGCTTCTCTTTGAGCAGAAGTCAAAGAAAGAACTGAGGAGGGGGTACGGACTATTACAGAAGGAAAAAAAATGAGCATACATTAGCCTTGAGCAAACCCTAGACAAAGATTTAAGGTGGGGGAAAAAACTTTTGAACGAAGAGAGCAATGAGTAGACGTTCTTCATAAGCATATGCAGAAGAAAGAAGTGAGGTGCGTGTGAAGACTATTGAACGAAGACACCGTTGAGTATACCTTCTCCTTGAGCAGACCCCAGACAAAGAAGTGAGGTGGGGGTTAGGATTATTGAACAAAGAGACCATTGAGTAGAACTACTCCTTGAGCAGACCCCAGACAAAGAAGTGTGGTGGGGTAAGGACATTTAAAAGAAGAGAGAATTGAGTATACCTTCTTGAGCAAACCATAGACAAAGAAGTGAGATGGACTATTAAACGAAAAGATCAATGAAATTACTTCTCCTTGAGCAGACTCGAAAAAAAGAAGTTTGGTTGGGGTAAGGAATATTGAACAGAGAGATCATCGAGTAGACTTGTCCTTGAGCACACCCCAGACAAAGAAGTCTGGTGCAGGTAAGTGCTATTTACCAAAGAGTCCGTTGAGTAGAAGATCTTCTTGAGCAGACCCCAGACAAAGAAGTGAGGTGGAGGTAAGGACTATTATACTTAAAAACCATTAAGTAGACATTCTCTTTGAGCTGACCTCAGAAAAAGAAGTGAGGTGCGGGTAAGGGCTATTAAACGAAGAGACCGTTGAGTATACCTAGTCCTTGAGCAAACCCCAAACAAAAGTTAGGTGGGGGTAAAGACTATTGAACGAAGAGACAATTAATTAGACATTCCTCTTGAGCAGAGTTTAGACAAAGAAGTGAAGTGGGGGTAAGGACTATTGAACGAAGAAACCACGGACTAGACCTAATCCTTGAGCAGAGCTCTGACTAAGAAGTGAGTAGGGGGGAGGACTTTTGAACGAAAAGACGATTGAGTAGACATTCTCTGTGAGTAGACCCAAGAAAAAGAAGTGAGTTGGGGGTGAAGACTATTGACCGAAGAGTCCATTGAGTTGACCTTCTCTTTTATCAGATCCCAGACAAAGAAGGGAGGTGAAGGTAAGGACTATTGAACGAAGAGATAATTAAGAAGACTTTATCATTGAGCAGACATCAGACACATAAGTGATGTGGTGGTAAGAACTATTGAACGAAGAGATCATTGAGTATACCAACTCTTTGAGCAGACTCAAGGAAATGAAGTGAATTAGGGGTAAGGACTATTGAACGAAAATACCATTGAGTAGTAATTTTCCTTAAGCAGGCCCCAGACAAAGAAGTAAAGTTGGAGTAAGGACTAAGGAACGACGAGACCACTGAGTATACCTTCTTAGTCAGCAGACCCATGACCAAGAAGTGAGGTGGGGGTAAGGAATATTGAACGAAGAGACCATTGAGTAAACCTTCTTCTTGAGTTGACCCCAGAAAAAGAAGTGAGTTTGGGGGAAGTACTATTGAATGAAAAGATAATATATTATACCTTTTACTTAAGCAGACACCAGACAAAGAATTAGGGTGGAGGTAAGGAATATTGAAAGAAGAGATCATTGAGTATAACCGCTCCTTGGGCACCCGAAGACAAAGAAGTGAGGTGGGGGTGAGCACTATTGAAGGAAGATACCATTTAGCAGACGCCATCGAATGATGTGAGGGGAGGTAAGAACTATTGAACGAAGACAACATTGAGTAGATCTCTTTAGGCAGACCTTCAGACAAAGAAGTGAGGTGGGGGTAAGGACTATAAAACGAAAGACTTATTGAGGAGAACTTCTCCTTGAGGAGAACAAATACAGAGAAGTGTAGTGGGGTAAGGACTATTGAACGAAGAGACCAGTGAGTATAATTTCTCCTTGAGCAGACCACAGAGAAAGAAATGAGGTGGAGGTAAGGACTATTGTACGAAGAGATCATTGAGTAATGCTTCTCCTTAGAGGAGACCTAAGACATAGAAGTGAGGTGTGGTTAAGGCCTATTGAACGAAGAGACCATTAATTATACCTTCTACTTGAACAGACCCAAACAAAGAAGTACGGTGTGGGGAAGGAATAATGAATCAAGGGACAAGTGAGTATATATTCTCCTTAAGCAGAGACCAGACAAAGAAGTAATTTATGGGTAAGGACTATTGAACGATGAAATCATTGAGTAGACTTCTCCTTGTGCAGACCCTAGACAACGAAGTGAGGAGGGGTTAAGGACTATTAAACCGTGACACTATAGAGTAGATCTTCTATTTGAACAAACCCCAGACAAAAACGTGAGAAGGGCCAAGGACTATTAGACGAATATCCACTTGAGTAGAACTTCTCGTTGAGCAGACCCAAATAAAGAAGTGACGTGAAATCAAGGGCTATTAAACGAAGATACCATTGATTAGACCTTCTCCTTGAGGAGACCCTAGAGAAAGAGATTTGATAGGGGTGAGGACAATTGAACGAAGACAACATTGCGTAGACCTTCTTCCCTGAGCAGAGCGAAGACAAAGAATTGAGGTGCAGCTAAGGACTATTGAACGAAGTGACCATTTACTACAAGTCTCCTTTTAGCAGACCGCAGACAATGAAGTGAGTAGGGGTAAGGACGATTGAAAGAAGATGCCAATTAGTAGACCTTTTCCTTTAGCAGACCGCAGACAATAAACTGAAGTGATTGTAAGGACTCTTGAACGAAGCGACCATTGAATATACATTCTCTTTGACCAGACACAAGACAAACAAGTGAGTTTGGGGTTAATGAAATATTGAACAAATAGACCATTGAGTATACTTTCTCGTTGTGCAGACACCAGACAAAGAAGTGAGGTGGGGGTAAGGACTCTTAAACGAACTGACCATTTAGGCGAAATTCTACTTTGGCAGACCACAAACAAAGAAGTGAGATGAAGGTAAGTACTATTGAACGAAGAGACGATTGAGTAGACTTTCTCCTTGAGGAGACCCCAGAAAATAATAGAGATGCGGATAAGAAATTTTGAACGAAGAGACACTTGAGAAGTCCTTTTCCTTGAGCAGACCCCAGAAAAAAGTAAGGAGGGGATACGGATTATTAAATGAAAAGACCATTGAGTAGACAGTCTTCTTGAGCACACCCCAGACAAAGTAGTGAGGGGGGTTTAAGGACACTTGAAAGACGAGGCAATAGTTTAGGCCTGCTCATTGAGCAAAACACAGACAAAGAAGTGAGGAAGGGGTAAGGAATATTGAACGAAGATAGCATTGAGTAGTTCTACTCCTTGAGGTGTGAGTAACGACTATTGAACGGAGACCGTTGAGTAGACCATATCATCGAGCAAACCACTCAGTAAGAAGTAAGGTGCGGATAAGGACTATTGAACAAAGAGACCATTGAGTATATGTTTTACTTGAGCAGACCCCAGACAAAAATGTGAGGTGCAAGTAAGGACTATTGAACTAAGAGATCATAGAATAGAACTTCTCCTTGAGCAGACCCTAAAGAAAGAAGGGAGGTGGGGGTAAGGACTTTTGAACGAACAGACCATTTAATAGACTTTCTCTTTGACCAGACGCCAGACAAAGAAGTGAGATTGGGGGTAAGGGTTATTGAAATAAGAGAGCATTGCGTAGACCTTCTCCTTGAGCCAACCAAGACAAAGAAATGAGGTGCGGGTAAGGACTATTGAACGAAGAGACCATTAAGTAGAACATTTCCTTGAGCACACCCCAGACAAAGAAGTGAAGTGCAGTTAAGGACTATTGAACAAAAAGAGCATTGAGTAGACCGCAGACAAAGAAGTGAGGTGGGGGTAAAGAGATTTAACGAAAAAAACATTAAGTAGATCATCTCTTTGAGCAGATGCCAGACAAAGAAGTGAAGTGGGGCTAAGGAATACTGAACGAAGTTATCATTGAAAAGAACTTCTCCTTTTGTAAACCATAGACAGAGAAGTGAGATGGGGGTAAGTACTATTGAACGAAGAGTCCATTGAATACACCTATTCCTTAAGTAGATCACAGACTAAGAGGTTAGCTAGGGGAAGGACTATTAAACGAAGAGATCATTGGGAAGAACTTATCCTTCGCGATACCCCACACAATGAAGTGTGTTGGGGATAAGGACTATTCAACGAAGAGATCATTGAGTAGACCTCTACTTGTGCTGACCCTAGACAACACGGGAAGAATGGGTTAAGGACTATTAAACGAAGAGACCATTGAGTATACCTTCTCTTTGAGAATACCCCATACAAAAAATTGAGGTTGGGATAAGGAATATTAAACTAAGATACCATTGAGTAGAAGTTGTCCTTGACAAAACCCAAGAAAAAGAAGTGAGGTGGGGGTAAGGAACTATTAAACGACAATACCATTGAGTAGACCTTCTCCTTGAGGAGACACCAGATAAAGAAGTGAGGTTGGGCTAAGGAATATTAAACGAAAAATGCAATGAGTATACCTTCTCCATGAGCAAACCCCAGATAAATAAGTGAGGTGGGGCTAAGGACTATTAAACGAAGATACCTTTGAGTAGAACTTCTTGCGCAGACCCCATAAAGAGAAATGAGCTGATGGTAAGGGCAATTGGACGAAGATAGCATTGAGTAGAAGTACTTTTTAAGCAGACCCCAGAGAAAAAAGTCAGGTGGAATTAAGGTCTATTGAAAGAAGAGGCATTTGAGAGATATTCTCAGTGAGCAGATTTGAGAGAAAGAAGTGAGCTGTGGGAAAGGAATATTGAAAGAAGAGTCCATTGAGTAGACGTTCTCTTTGAGCAGACCTAAGACAAGGAAGTGATGTGGCGGTAAGGACGATTGAATAAAAAGGCCATTGAGTAGACCTTTTTCCTTGACCAGACCCTAGACAATAACCTGAGTTGCGGGTAAGCCATCTTGAACAAAGAGACCATTGAGTATACCTTCTTAATGTGCAGACCCCAGGCAAAGAACTGAGGTGTGGGTAACGAGAATTGAAGGAAGAGACCATTGAGTAGAAGACCTCCTTGACCGAACCACGGAAAAAGAATTTTTGGGGGGTAAGGGCAATTGAACAAAGAGAACATTGATTATACCTTCCTGAGCTGACCCTAGATAAAGAGGTGAGATGGAGTTATGGACTATAGAACGAAAAAACATTGGAAACTACTTCTCCTGAGCAGAACCCAAACAAACTAGTTTGGTAGGGGTAAGGACTATTAAAGGAAAAGACCATTGAGTACACCTTCTCGTTGAGCAGACCACAAGAAAGAAGTGAGGTGGATGTATGGCCTTTGAACGAAGAGACCATTGAGAAGAACATCTCGTTGAGCAGACCCAGATAAATAAGTGAGGTGTGGGTAAGGACTATTGAACGAAGATACCATTGAATAGACCTTCGCCTTGAATAGAGGCCAGCGAAAAAAGTGAGGTGTGGGTAAGGACTATTGAACGAAGAGTCCATTGAGTAGACCTCTCCTTGTTTAGACCCCAGACAACGAAGTGAGGACGGGCTACTGTCTATCAAACGAAAAGACCATTGAATAGACCTTCTATTTGAGTAAACCTTAGAAAAAAACGTGAGTTGGGCTAAGGACTATTGAAAGAATCGGCAATTGAGTAGAAATTCTCGTTGCACAGACCTAGATAAAGAAGTGAGGTAGTTTCTAAGGAATATTAAACAAAGTGACCATTAATTAGAGCTTTTCTTTGAGAAGACCGCAGACCAAGAATTTTTGTGGGGGTGATGACAAAGAACGAAGAGAGCATTGCATAGAGTTTCTTCTTGAGCAGACCCAGACAAAGAATTGAGGTTCGGGTAAGGACTAATGAACGAAGAGACCATTGAGAAGAAGTTATCCCTGAGCAGATCCCAGATAAAGAAGTGAGCTGAGGGTAAGGGCAATTTAGGGAAGCGACCATTGAGTAGACCTCTGATTTGAGCAGACGCCAGACAAAGAATTGAGGTGGGGTTAAGGACGATTGAATGAAGAGGCCAATGAGGAGACGTTTTCCTTTAACAGAGCCAGACAATGAACTGAGGTGCCGGTAAGGACTCTTAAACGAAGCGACCATTGAGTAGACCTTCTATTTGAACAGACGCCAGACAAAGAAGTGAGTTTGGGGGAAGGAATATTGAACGAATAGATTATTGAGTAGAGCTTCTTGTGCAGACTCAAGACGAAGAAGTGAGGAGGGGGTAAGGACTATTAAACGACGACACTATTGAGTAGAAATTGACCTTGGGCAGATCTCAAACAAAGTGAGATGGGCGTATGGACATTTGAATAAAGAGATGATTGAGTAGACTTTCTTCTTGATGAGACCCCAGGCTTAGAAGTAAGGTGCGGGTAAAGGCTATTAAACTAAGAGACCATTGAAGAGTCGTTCTTCTTGGGCAGACCCCAGAAAAAGTTATATGAGGCTAAAGACTATAAAACGAAGAGAGCTTTGAGTAGATCTTCTCCTTGCAGACTCAGAAAAAGAAGTGAGGTGTGGGTAAGGACTATTGAACGAAGAGACCATTGTGTAGACTTTCCTTCTTGAGCACACCCCATAGAAATTAGTGAGGTGGGGTAAGTTCTATTGAACGAAAAGGCAATTTATTCGTCTGGCTCATTGAGCAGACCCTAGACAAATAATTGAGGAAGGGGTCAGAAATATTGAACGAACATACAATTGAATAGATCTTCTCCTTGAACAGACCCCATACAAAGAAGTGAGGTGTGAGTATTGACTATTGAACGAAGATCACATTGAGTAGACCTTTTCTTTGAACAGAATCCTGATAAACATTTAAGGTGCGGGTAAGGACAATTGAGTGAACAGTCCATTGAGTATACCTTCTCCTCGAGCAGACTCAAGAGAAAGAATTGAGGTTATGGTAATGACTATTGAACGAATAGGACATTGAGTAAAAGGTCTATTTGAGTAGAACCAAGACAAAGAAGTGTGTGAAGGGGTATGGACTATTGACCGAATAGCCCATTAGATAAACCTTCTTTTTTAGCAGAGGCCAGACAAAAACGTGAGGGGGGGTAAGGAATATTGAAAGAAGCAACTATTTAGTATAATTTCTACTTTGGCAGGCCCCAGACAAAGAAGTATTGTGGCGGTAAGGACAATTGAACGAAGAGACCATTGAGTATACCTTCTTGAACAGACCCCATACAAAGAAGTGAGATGGGGGTAAGGAGCATTAAACGAAGAGACCATTTAGAATGCCTTCTCCTTAAGCATAAAACAGACAAAGAAGTTTGGTGTGGGTAGCGGCTATTGAAAGAAGAGTTGATTGAGTAGACTTCTCCTTGTGCAGATCCACGACAAAGAAGTAAGCTAAGATTAAGGACAATTGAACGGAGAGAGCATTGAGTAGAAGTTCTTCTTAAGGAAATGCCAGAAAAATTACTGCGCTGGGGGTAAGCACTATTGAACGAAGAGACGATTGAGACGATAATCTCCTTGAGCAGACCTACGACGAAGAAGTGAGGTGGAGGTAAGGATTATTGAACAAAGAAATCTTTGAGAATACCTTCTCCTTGTGCAAACCCCAGAAAATAAAGGGAAGTGGGGTAAGGACTATTGAACGAAGAGACTATTGAGAAGGAGTTCTCGTTGCGCAGACCCGAGACAAAGAAGTGAGGTGGGGGTAAGGACTATTTAAGGAAAACCTCATTGAGTAGAACTTCTCTTTGAGCACACCCCAGACAAAAAGTGAGGTGGGGGTAAGGACTAGAGATCGAAGAGACCATTAAGTAGAGTGTCTCTTTGAGCAGACTCTTGATATAGAAGTGAGGTGTGAGGAAGGACTATTTAAAGAACAGAAGATTGAGTAAATCTTCTCTTTGAGCATACTACTGATAAAGAAGTGAGGTGCGGGTAAGGGATATTAAACTAAGGGACCATTGAGTATAATTTTTAGTTGAGCAGACCTTAGGTGAAGAAGTGAGGTGGGGGTAAGGACTATTGAACGAAGAGACCATTGAGTAGACCTTCTCCTTGGCAAGACCCGAGTCAAAAAATTGAGGTGGGGGTAAGGACTATTTAAGGAAAAGACCATTAAGTAGACCTTCTCCTTGAGCTGACTCCTGACAAAGAAGTGTGGTGGCGTTAAGGACTATTGACCAAATAAACCATTGAAAGGGACGTCCTCCTTGAGCAAACCCTAGACAAAGAAGTGGGGTGGGGGTAAAGACTAATGAATGAAGAGACCATTGAGAAGACCTTCTCTTTGCGCAGACCCCACACATTGACGTGAGTTGCGTATAAGGACTTTTGAACGCAGAGACAATTGAGTATACCTTCTCCTTGTGCACACCCCAGAAAAAGAAGTAAGGTGGGGGTAAGGACTATTAAACGCAGAGACCATTGAATAGACCTTCTCCTTGAGCAAACCCCTGACAGAGAAGTCAGGCCGGTTTAATGACCACTGATCGAAGAGGCAATTGATTAGGCCTTCTCATTGAGTAGATATCAGATAAGAAATTTAGGTGGGGGTAAAGACTCTTGAATAAAGATACCATTGAGTAGACCTTCTCCTAGGGCAGACTCAAGACAAAGAATTGAGGTGTGGGCAAGGACTATTGAACGATGAGTCTATTGATTATACCTTTTCCTTGAGCAGACCCCTACAAAGAAATGAGGTGGCGGTAGGCACTATTGAACGAAGAGAGCGTTGATTAGAACTTCTCCCTGAGCAGACCCCAGACAATGAACTGAGGTTGGATTAATTGCATTTGAACGAATTGCCCATTGAGTACACCTTCTCTTTAAGCAGACCCGAGAGAAAGAAGTAAGGGGTGGGGTAATGACTATTGAACGAACAGACCATTGAGTAGACCTTCTCCTTGAGCAGATCCCAGACAAAGGAGTGATGTGTGGGTAATAAGTATTAAACGAAGACACCACTGAGTAGATATTCTCCTTGAGCAGACCCCACACAATGAAGTCCGTTGCGCTTAAGGACTCTTGAACGAAGAGACCATTGAGTATACCTTTTCCTTCAGCAGACCCCTATCAATGAAGTGAGGTGAGGGTGAGGACTATTGAACGAATAGGCCATTGAGTAAACCTTCTCTTTGAGCAGCTCCTAGACAAAGAAGTGAGGTGTGGGTAAGGCCTATTGAACGATGAGTCTATTGAGTAGACTTTCTACTTGAGCAGAGCCGACAGAATGAAGTGAAATGTAGGTAAAGACTATTGAACAAAGAGGCAATTTAGTGACCTTCTCACTGTACAGACACCAGACAAAGAAGTGAGATGGGGGTAAGGACTGTTAAACTAAAAGGTAATTGAGTAGATCTTCTCCTGGAGCAGACTCCAGACAAAGAAGTGAGGTAGGGGTAAAGTTCATTAAACAAAGAGACCATTGAGTACACTTTTCCTTTGAGCAGACTCTAGACAAAGAATTAAGGTGCGGGTAACGACTATTGAACGAAGAGACCATTGAGTATACCTTTTCCTTGAGCAGACTCCAGAGAAAGAAGTTTCGTGGGGGTAAGAACTATTGAACGAACATACCATTTAGTAGACCTTCTCCTTGAGCAGACCCCAAACAAACAAGTGAGGTGGGGGTAAGGACTATAGAACGAACAGCCCATTGGATATACCTTCTCCTTGAGCAGACCCAGGCAAAGAAATGAGGTCGGGGTAATGTCTAATAAACGATGAGACCATTTATTAGACTTCTCTTTGATCAGACCCCAGACAAAGAAGTGAGGTCGAGGAAGGACTATTAAACGAAGAGCCTACTGAGTAGACCTTCTCCTTGAGCAGACCCCAGACAAAGAATTGAGGTGAAAAGGACTATTAAACGAAGAGTCTATTGAGAAGACGTTGTCCTTGAGCAGACCCAGGCAAAGAAATGAGGTCGGGGTAATGTCTAATAAACGATGAGACCATTTATTAGACCTTCTCTTTGATCAGACCCAAGACAAAGAAATGAGGTCGGGTAAGGACTATTAAACGGAGAGCCTACTGAGTAGACCTTCTCCTTGAGCAGACCCCAGACAAAGAAGTGAGGTGGGCTAAGGACTATTGAACGAAGAGTCTATTGAGAAGACGTTGTCCTTGAGCATACCCCTGGCAAACAAGTGAGGTGCGGGTAGTGATTATTATACGAAGACACCGTTGAGTATACCTTCTCCTTCAGAAGAATCCAGACAAAGAAGTGGAGGGAGGGGGGTGAGGACTATTGAACGAAGAGTCCATTGAGTAGACTTTCTCCTTGAGCATACCCCAGACAAAGAACTGAGGTGGGGGTAAGGACTATTGAACGACGAGTCCATTGAGGAGACCTTCTCCTTGTGAGCACAACTCCTAAGCCAATGAGAGGCGGCGGAGGGATTAATGACTCTCGAGCGAGATGATCATTGTGATATCTCCTATATGTCCAGTCTTTAATAACACCCTGTACAGCACCTGTTATCTCTACCCAATAAATCTGAACTGGCGGGAATTTAGGTCCTTGCCATCTCTTAATCCTTTTCATTAGTGATATTAATTCTCTTTTCCGCATATTTATTTCCTCTCTTGGTTCATTCTTTCCTCACATTAAAATTCCCCTCGTTGGTTTTGAGAGTTTCCTCACTTGTTCACTTAAAAAATACATTTGCGAAAAGTGTTGTACCTACGGTCTTCACATCCAGCCCTATTTATTATTATTTCGCCTGACTGCACGGGAGGAATTATTCTCATACCATCCTCCGTCTCGTACGAGATAACTAAACCATGGTAGGGACCGTTGGCTTAGAAGACTATGCACCTAAGTCGTGCGCGGTATTGTGTAAACAGAATGGATGTGCAGAATATGAGGGGTAATGTGGCAAGGAGAAAGGTTTTAAATGTGTTTAAAAGATGGAGATTTCAGATACTTGACCATGAATGGAATGTTTGAGATGTAGTAAAAAGATGTTAGAGGAGTTAATATAAGTCTTAGGGATTAAAAGTATGAAAGTGCCTTTGACTTAGGAGCGACATGATGGGTATATCTGGGTATGAATGCGTGAGATCAAGAATTGAGCACTTGTAGTTAAGATTCGCAAGGGGTAAATTGAGCTCGCTTGTAGTGTAGAAACGCTGCAATGGTAAAAGTGATTTTGAGCTAAAGAGGCTCTGAAATAATTTAGGATGAATAGAGAATAGAATTGGGAGTATGTATTGGGTGCTGGTTGGAGGATATATAAAAGGACAGGTGACAAGTTGAGAGAGGGCATAGCTATAGCTTTTAGGAACACTTGAAGATACTGAAAGTGAAGAAAGAGTGGCAGGTTTCTATGCTTAAATAAAACATGTATGGCAAGTCCGTTCTTTCAAGGTAGTGGAATAGTACAATGCACACGCTGATAATTCTTGAAAAACAAAAGCTTTAAAGAGAACGAATTTTTTTATTCACGACTAATCTTGGAGCATCACGTTCCATCCTTAACCTACCAAACCACGAAATATTTCCTTAACACATTTCTTATACACATAATAAGAGAGAAAAGAAAATAATGTCAAATGAGAGAACGCCACCCACAATGGATGGAATATTTAGAAGGTGGCTGACGCCTCTCACGCTTCAGGTGAGAGGTATTTGGGAGGCGATGAGGGACCCAACCAGGGAATTAAATTTGAAATTTCCCTTCGAAAGATTAAAGTTTGGAGGATAATCGATTAGTGCGGATTCCTCAAAACAAAGGTGAGGTTGACAGAGGATTTAAGGAAAATGCATAAATGGGATAATGTATAATGTATAGTATATTAAATATAGTGTATAATGTATAAATTTTTTGCAACTAGTTAAAAAGAATATTCCGCGGAATATATTAGATGTTAAAGCTGAAGAAACACGACTATGCGATTATCTGACCCATTTTAAATGAAGTCTAAGGTCAAATTGTTTGTGTATGGAGGAAGAGATGTGAAGAAGATTGAAATGAATAGAGAATTAAAAATTAAAGGTTTTTGAATGAAAGCTAGGTAAGAGAACGTGAGAATGATTGATAGGAGAAGAGAGGAAATAAGTGCAAGCATGGAGATTGACTAAATGTGGAAGAAATTTAAGGAAGGGATTGAGTTTTTGTATGTGGGCGTATTAAAACTGAAAAGTGAAAGTGAACGATGAATCGCTAAATAATTGGAGAGGAAGAATTTTGAGTGGAGAGAAAAAAAGCGAAAAGATAATGAGTTGTATAGTGTTGGTATGCAAGATGGAGCAAATGTGAATATGATTAGCATCGAGAGTAGAAGCAGGGTATTGGGTCAGGGTAAAGAATCTATCAGTATGTAAAAGGTTGTTAGTGTTGTGATGAGTCTGAAAAATACGAAGTGAGATGAAGCAAATAAAAAATATTTACTGATATTAAAAATTGGTGATAGTGAAAATAATCATGGAATTATTATGGTGGTTATGTTGTAAAGCATTTGCACGTGGAAAGATACCTGATGACTAGATGTATGCCAAGATAGTAGCTTTGTATAAAGGTAGAGAAAGAAAAAGACAGATGCAAAGGACTAAATGGGAATTAGCCGAGTGTTGTAAGTAAAGTTTATGAATGTCGTAGGTTGATGTTAAATCTCAACCTTTTCCGAATTCCTCAGCCCGAGAGAGAGAGAGAGGGGGGGGGGCTATGAAAGGATTAGTCCGCTATGAGCTTGGATGAAATTATAAATACATATCAGAGTGCTATTAAGTTTCGGAGTGCAGTTTAGGTTGGCCAATGCTTAGTTATCTTGAAAGGTTCTAGGGTAATAGAAACAAAGTACAAAATATACTTTACTACTATGAAAATAATATATTTTTAAAATTAAAAGGGGTTTTAAGTAAAGAATATAATCATAGTATACGTACACGAGTCTCAGCTTCAAAGAGCGACCTGGGCGGTCTCGACCACCATACACACGAACGGACAATGACAGATGGGACGCTCAAATGACCTTGAGCACACGCGAAACCCAGATGACGGAGGCTTAAACGGGGAGGGGGGCTTGCCAAGGAAAGTTGCGCGTTGCGGTTACCTCTAAGAATTTGTCCGAGGGAGTAATCCTGCCTTGTTAGAGACGGCGTAAAGTCCAAAATAATAACCTTTTGACAAACGACTATTACGCGAGATGAACCCAGATCTTGCCTTCGGGTTTAGAATACCCATTCGAGAATTTGACGCGTCGCGTTCAAGTAACGGGTACCAACGTTCACGGGGTTAACCCTCGACGTGTTCTAGGAGAATACACGGAGCTTGAAGGGTTCTGCAAGGGTTCTCGCGGAACTAACGGGGACGGGAGGATGGCAGATACTAGCGGATACTCGGGACACATGCGGATACGGGTGGTTACTGGCGGTTACTTACCGCTGTACAAGTTTGGCCTCAGACGTTATATAGAGGTGAGACGGAGGGACTTTTCCAGGTGCCGAAGGGAGAGGGTTCCAGTGGACTGACGCATTGCTGGGCGAGTTGAATTTTGCCCGATTCACCCATCGCAGAATGATTCTCGGCGGGGCCCTTCGTGCTCTTAAGCACATCTCAGGCTTCCGAGAATTCGATCCTTCATCCCATGACGACCTTCGCGATTTTGCCCTTGATTAGCGTGTATTATAAAGGGTTGACCAATTTTGTCCTCTCTCTCTCTCTTCCCTTGAAAAAGGCCACTGCGCGCGTCTTCTCTCTCTCTCTCTCTCTCTTTCTCTGACAATGAAAAAAATCTAATTGAGTTTATAAGAACGATAAATGAAGAAATAATAGGTGGTGGGGATTGATCAAGCATTTGCACTAAAACAGCAATCTGAAAAACGAGGGATAAAAGAGGTGGAGTGTATGTTGGCTTTATGGATCTGAAGAAAGCCCATGAGGAGGTGGATAAAGAAGCCTTATGGAAGGTTCTAAGAATGAATGGAGTGTTAAACTGCTGAATGGTGTAAAGGGTATTTATGCTGGAAGTAATCCGTGGGTGCGGGTGAAAGATGACCATATCAAGTAGTTTGATTACGTGTGGGAATAAGTTATTGGTGTCTGATGTCACTCTGGATGTATGAGGTACTGAGAGAAGTATGAATGTAAAATAAAGATAGTGGTGTTGAGGTATAGGTTTTATGTTGATATGTGATGGTAACCTGGTGTTAGTGGCTGGGAATGAAAGGAGATGGGAAATGTTTGTTGAAGAATTTGGATAGGTTATGTGTGATGATAAAGCTAAAGGTGAATGTAAAAATGAGTAGGGTGATATTTTTTGAAGGGGAAAATTGGGGTGGTGCGATATTACCGAGCATGGTGTTACACTTGAAAAAGTGCAAAAAATTAACTATATACTCTAGAATTTGTAAGAAATGGTTCGTTGCAGATGAAAGAATTACATGGCAAATATGGGAATTATAAAGATCTGAGTAAGAAAAATGCCCCAAAACTGCATGAGGGTATTCTGGTACCGATTTGGGTATATGGAATTAGGCTAGGGTATAGAAGAATGAAATATATGCATCCTTGGCCAAACGTAGAAAGAAGCAATTGGAATGATTCGTATAATAAAATTAGACATTTATCGTATAGGAATTCAGTATATATATATATATATATATATATATATATATATATATATATATATATATATATATATATATATATATATATTGCAGGAATATGAAGACATATGCGATGGTTTTGAATATTTAATTTTCCGGACGTTTCGGTCATTAACGATGACCATCATCAGCGAATTCTAAATACAAAGAATTATCTTTATAAGAATAACTAAACACAGCAATAAAAACATTACACGAGTCAAAAATGATAACCGAAAGCAAGAAGTTAAAATGAAATATATAATCCTAAACCGTTGAAAGCAAATTGGTGAAAATCTATTTATAAGAAATTGATGTAATATCGTAAAAAATAACTATATTGAATAATAATCCAATGAGTTTAAAATATGCATAATAAACATGAATTAAATTCCTATCGAAATACAAAAAATGTAAACTATAGTAATAAAGTCGAAAGCAAGGCATGAAGAAATCGAATAATAAGACTAAGAAATAAAAATTAAATAATCCCATGAGCAGCAAATTTATTTATAATTTTGAATACTTCAATAAGCTCACTTCGAAATCACCTAGTTTCGAGAGTCGGTAGTTTTAATATATTTAACCTTTCGATATACGACTTACGAGGAACGGTCAATGTTTTGCAATTCGGATATAAGGAAACGAGATATGAGGAAAAGTTTTATTATTTTTCAATATAACTACCCTCGACTTCAATGCACTTGCGCCACTTGTCCCTGAGGCTTCGAATTCCCGACAACCAGAAATCTCCCGACTGCTGTTCAATCCACTCCTGGACGGCGAGCTGGACATCTTCATCGCCCCCAAACCGGTGTCCACGCAGTGCAGCCTTGAGCTGGTGGAATAAAAAGTAGTCGCTAGGGGCCAGATCTGGACTGTAGGGAGGATGGTTGAACTCCTCGAATCCGCACTCGCGCAGGGTAGCTTGTGCAACTCTGGTTTTGTAGACAGGGGCATTTTCGTGGAGGAGCAGGACCCCACTTGTCAACTTGCCGCGCCGCTTCTGACGGATGCACTTCTTCAACCCAGCCAGTTCCTCGTCGTAATATTGGCCTGTGATGGTCCTTCCACGAGGCGCATAGTCCACCATCAAGACTGCCTCAGAATCCCAGAAGGTGGTGGCCATAATCTTCCCGGCTGAGGGTTGGGTCCGGAACTTGATGGGGGTCGGAGAGCCCCTGTGCTTCCAGGCCATGCTTTCAAGCTTGGTCTCGGGATCCCAGTGATGGACCCACGTTTCATCACCTGTCACTATGCGTGACTTTGAATCCTGCCGGGTCTTGGTTGTACAGGAGCAGCAGCTCCTCCGAACTTTGGTGGCTTTGAAGTTTATCATGGGTCGTGAGGTTTCGAGAGGTTTCTAGGGACCCAACGGGCAGAGAGCTTGGTCATGGTTAAATTGTCGTGGATGATGTTGATAACACTTCTATGTGATATTCCAAGTTCTCGCTCGATTTCTTTAACCTTCAGCCGTCGATTTTCGAGGATCATCCTCTCCACACGGGCCACATTGTCCTCGTTGGTCACCTCTGACGGGCGTCCTGGTCGGGGGTCATCTTCAAGGGACTCACGACCATGGCGGAACTCCCTATTCCAGTGAGCAATGGTTGCATAGGAAGGGGCGGTGTCGGTGCACACTGCAACCATGCGTTCATGGATCTCTTTTGCATTCTTGCTTTCCTTGGTCAAAAATTTCATTACTGCGCGGTGCTCAACCTTCTTCATTGTTGAAAAATTTGTGACTGACGATCTGCGATCAGCTACTGCTTCTTAAAGAGACGATGCAGGAGCGTGCGGCTGCAGGTCTTGACTTGTCATAACTTGTCCTAACAACCCCACAAACAGCCATGCCCCTTCCTCTGTTTTGCCCTACCGATTCGCAAAAGTTATTTACCGCCCCTCGTATTTGTAATCGAGGGAATTAGTTTAGTTGCCCGTCTTTGAATTTTTCCCATTTTATTGATGTTTACATGTGTAGAAAGTGACTGCAATTGTTTCGCGTATTCTAGGTTTGGCCTTACTAACCTTATAGATAGAGATATGATTATATCTTGGTGTTTGTAGTGTAAACTTCTCGTAATAAATCAATGCATTCGGTTTTCTTTTTTATACGCTCCGTCACACTGTTTGTTAAACTTAAGCAGATCCTTTGTAACCCGCACCCCTAAATCTTTTTCTTCTTTAACAAAGATAAGATTTTTACCACTCATTTTAATAGTTAAAATCTTGGGTTATTTTAACCTATGGGAAAAACTCTACACATGTCTAAATTGAATTTCATGTTCCATTTAGTAGACCATTCCAAAATTTTATCTAGATCCCGCTGAATCAATTTGCTATCGTTCTCATTTAAAATTTTATCACCAAATTTTGTTTCGTTCGCAAATTGGGATAATCTACCATTTAGGCCAATGTCCATTCAGAGACCCCTGGTACACGCCACTAGTTACATTTTTTCACTCAGGAAATTTACCGTTTAAGACTATACTCTGCTTACAATTACTTAGCCACAACTCTGTCCATTGAAGAAGGTTTTCCCTAATTTCATGAGCAAAAGGTTTAGTTAGTAATCGCCTATGACTAATAGGCCATAGCATCGCTAAGCAAATTTCAGCACATCAAATGCATATTTCAGGTTTTGTACACTTGAGTACACATATTTCAAAGGGGGAAAAAGTTTTTTGGAGAAATATTTGGAACACCCCCTCAAAGTTTCCATTTTTACAAATTTTCGAGCAAGAAAGATATACACCGTCAGAGTTGTGGGTTTGTTTTCATAAGTGCTTCTAAATATATTAGAGTTGATTTCAAACTGAACCATAATGACAAAAAAACGAGGAATTTAACTTTTATTATCTAAATGGTACATACTATTTGTTAACTGATACATGAAAATCATGCTTTGTCTCAAACGATGGCATGAAATCACGGGATTTTAGTACCGCCCGAAAGTAGCCATTTCTTGCTTCTTTTCCATGGCATATAATGTCAATTTATAGTGCTTGTTGACAATATTTTGCAGGTCCGCATCATATAGATGCATTCTAAGTGGTGGCACAAACTAGCATTACTCTTCAGGAGGATTTAGTGTAGTGATCGGTTTATGTAATAAGAAGGTTACTGGCACCAAATTGCAGGATTGAATATGCCCAGCGAAAACCTCCAAAAAATGGACTAGCGGTGGTCTTATTAAATCCCAGCATACTCCACATATATAAAATAATATGTCTGAAATAAGAATAAGGAAATGAGAATGTATAGATTAATTCCATCTATGAATTTTAATACAAAAAAGTGAGGAATGTGAAGATATTTGTCAATGTATGTATATATATATATATATATATATATATATATATATATATATATATATATATATATATATATATATATATATATATATATATATATATATATATATATATATATATAATCAAGCGACCGTTTGAAGTGCACGAGGAACACACAATGTACAAACGTGCGACAGGTCAGAAACACCTGTGTCAATAAGACAACGCATAAACAAACACTTCGCGTCTCAGAATAGATTTATCGAAAGACGGAAATCTACAAAGCACCTGGGCAAATGCACTCACTGACCAAAAGGAATTGTATCACAAAGCTGCGACAAGTATATCCACCATTGAGGTAAGGAACAATGATTCTAGGCCGCGCCATCTAGAAAATAGGCAAATATATATAGTCGGAGAAGCTCAGATAGAATTAGAATGATTATTGTTTTATTAAGATTATTTGGTTACTGTCGTTAAGAAGATTGTCTCGTTCATGTTCCCCCATTTAAATTCACCAAGTCTTGCCCCTTCTTCGCGTTGAATATATATATATATATATATATATATATATATATATATATATATATATATATATAATGCTAGTTGCTCGCAAAGAAACTATATTTGTGCAACGTCCTTCTTTACCTCGATTTACCCCGAAATCTTCGGTAAGCCCAGCTAAAAATAAGAAAACAGTGAATAAATTATCTTTGGAGTCAGATACTTTATTTACCTCCCTATAATCCGATACCAAGGGATCCCGCTATAAATTGGTAATTCTCCTGCACCCCCTATAGCAGATCTGTTAGATTCTTAGCAGTCTTATCGTTTTTGGTGGCTTGAAATCACGTATCTCTTCCTCATACACAGTAACTTCTCGGATCTTCTTGATTCTCTCAATAGCTAATTTCCTGTTTTTCTGATTAACGTCTGCCAGCATTGCCAAAAGGCCGTTCTCAGGATGGGCCGATTAGGAATTTCCTTGGATTGTTTCCCATGTTATGGCTTCACTGGAATGTTGAAGTATATGCAGAAGATTGATTTGTTCCAGGAAATGTTTAGATCCCTCCGTGCATTTCGGAGAGAATTTGATGTGAAACCAGATGGGCTCATAACGACACACGACAAACTCTGTGAGGACATACAAGTTATTACTAGGTTTTTCGGTTGTCACATAAAGTCGACATATTCTGCTTGCAGTGATGAGCCATCTTGCATGAGATATTGGCCCTAGTTTCATATATAGGAGATCATCGTCAATTACACCACTTCTAATAGCACTGGTAATTCATGTGATGAGTGAATCTATAACATACATCCAAAGAGGTAAAGCCGTATCCCTCCAGAGGAAATACTCTGTAAATATCTCGTAAAATCGTCATACATCGATTAATTTATAGTGCCCTCCGAGTACTTTGAAAACAAGGAATTCGTCAATCTAAAAATTGTATAAACCTTAGATATATAAGTAGTTAAAGTGCCAATTTTGTTCCTGTATGAAAATTATCTATTTCTAGCTTGAGAGAACTATAATAGCTGAATATAACCAACCTCACCTTACGGAAAGGATAATTTTTAAGCAAAATTTGGCTCCCCTTAATTAGGATGTTACGATTTTTTCAGATTTCTTTCCTCCTCATTTACAAATTTTGGATGATCTACTCTACAAAACCTGAAATCTGCCTTAAAATTGGTTGCGACACTGCACCCTAATGAGTACCGGTGTCGAATGCCTTAGCGAAGTCTAAGCAAACCATGTCCAGAGATCTACTTTCGTCATAGCCTTTAATTATGCTGTTATAAAATTCTAAAAGATTAGTTAAACATGAAGGCTTCTGGCTAAGCCCGGGTTGACTATCATTTATGAGATTATGCACTTCCAAATGATCGATCACCTTATCCTGAATGACGGATTCATTAATTTACCTACGATGGATATTAAAAATAGGAGTTATATTCGCTAGCTTAAAATCTAATCGCACGACACCTCTTCTAAACATTTGTTAAAATATTACGTTAGCGGTTCCACCAACACGTTTCGTATTTCTTTTAAATGCGCCGGATAGATTAAATCAGGACCTGGAGGTTTACTAGATTTCAACTTACTGATATAAAAATCTATTTCTGCTTCAAAGAATTCGATATCGGTTCAAAGTTTATGCTCGTTAGAGTTTATCACGTCGTTCGTGGTATATTATGTTCGTCTTCGTTTATAAATACCTATTAAAAGAGTTATTTAATATATTGGCCACCCTTTCTGTATCCGAAACTAATTCGTTATTGTAATTTTTGATAGGTCCTATTGTTTCCTTTGTCGGGTTTCTATTGGATACAAAATCGAAATACTTCTTAGGGTTATGTTTACTCTCGTTGGCAAGTTGAATTTTATCTTTTCCTTTAGTGCTTCTTATTTCCTTCTGATATTCCTTTCGTCGGGCTATGAAAATTTGGTTATTTTCTTCAGATGGGTTACGCTTGTGAAACTTGTGAGCACAGTTCCTATTCTTCAATTTGACTTCAATATCATGATTCTATCGTTTGGGTTTACTTGAGGCGTTTCAACTTTATTTCCGCGCATATTACCTAAACTTCTTTGCGAGAGTCAATTTTAGTGTCGGTTAAATTATATGATTTTTGGTGTACAGTAGTACTCATCTACATTGTTTATGCGTACGGTCTTTATTAATTAATTTATACCTTGCTAGTTGCATTCGCGGATATAGTCTCTCCTAGATATCTCCGCTCATGATTTTGTTATTGCTATAATGTCGATGCTGCTTTAATTACAGCCATAATTGTTCGTGGCACTAAATTCACCAAATTTCCACAAATTTCTGACGCTTTCTTTCTACACATAGTTTTTATTTTTTCATAGTTCTTTTTTATTTGTATTCTTGTTATTATTATTGCTTTTCCATGCAAGCCCTACAAGAGTTATAATGGAGTTAAGTCTGGTTCTGTAGTGGCTACTCCAGAGTAGTGATTTCCCTTTCTCCCAAACAATTCTTGGTGTCATTTGATTGTATGGTAGGAGGAATTGTTTTGCTGAAATATAACTTCATTTCTTAGTATGTGGGATGCAATTTTTGCAAAGATGGCTCTAAAACCTCTGATATCATGGTGATATAAGTTGTGAAGTTCATTCTTCCGTGATATAAGAACCTCTTCCCTGGCCTTGAGGAAGACATGCAGCCCCATATCATAATAGAACTACTTCCATGCTTCACTGTTGGTACCACAAAAGCAAGGTAAAATGCCATTTCAACTCTTCGTCTCACAAAGATAGCCCTGAAAATGCTAAAAATCTGAAAAATTGTGACAAAATGTTAAATTTTAAAATAATTTTCCCCAAAGATGCATTTAAATAAAATTACATGAAATACATTTATAACAATACAATACTCTTTCTAACATATTTGATAATTACTTTCATCTGACCGGATAATTTTAGACCATTGTTCATGTGTCCAATTTGTGTGAACTTTAGCCCACTGAGGACGTTTTGTTCAGCTGACCTCAGATGTCCATGGATTCTTACTTTCGTTTCATCCTTTTTAGCCTTCATACTTAATTCTCCTTCTAGATGTTCAGGGTAATATGCTTTAACTTGAAGCTTTTTTGAACACCGCATTAAGTTCAGGTACTTTTGCCATTCAGTAGTGAAGCCTGAATGATAGATGTCTTCTCTGGTTGCTGTAAACCGTCTTGTGCCACTTCCCCTCCTTGATACAAAGCTCCTGCTCTCGTTATCGTTTTATAGTGGTTAAACATCATATCTTGAATATATATTTTTTGGGCGGATTTATGCACTCTGTGCTTCTGTAAGTTTTTAGGTTTTAGTCATATTATTTATTTAGAGCAATAATGAATACTCAATAGTTATATATTTAAGCTGAAACAAGGAATATTGTTTAAATTCTGACTTTAGTACTCATAACATAGTATCAAAATATTCCAGCATATCTAATGGCAAAATACACATTATTATCTTATATATGAATATATAATTAATTCTGTTTTATAATTTTGGCTAAGGGTGTAGTGTGAGATGTTTAAAATAGATAATTTGAGAGTGTTGGTTCTTATGTGGAAAGAATATACAGTGAGTAACGAGTGAATAAAATGTATTTAGGGTGCAAAGAAGACTGCCAACGAGCTTAAAACTGAGATTGTTCTTGAATTGTATGAATATGTAAGAATGGAGGATAACATACGAGAATATACGAGAGTGAGTTTATGGGTGTTCGAAGGATTGGGAGACTGCAGAGTGGGTGGGTGCTTTATCTGGATGAGTGTTTGAGATGGAAAAGACCAACCAAGGAGCAAGTGGGTGTTATTTCGTATGCTAGTTATGCCTGCATGGGATTTGTGAGGGGGCACACTGGGGGTCTTGTGCCCCCAAGAGTGAATCCCGAGTGGAAATGATGCTTCAGTACACAACACACCATCGCAATAAATGGTTAATTATGGTTGGTGAAATGGTGTATAGATTTTGCTTGATTGAGAATAAAAGGATAAGACAGTGTGGGTCGATTTTGTGTGACGTTGATGCGCCCTGCATCTACTTTGTAGGAAAGCGTTTTTGATTATGCTAATTCTTCTTCTTCTTCTTCTTCTTCTTCTTCTTCTTCTTCTTCTTCTTCTTCTTCTTCTTCTTCTTCTTCTTCTTCTTTTCCTTCTTTTCCTTCTTCTCCTTCTTTCTCTCCGTCTTCTTTCGTCCCACCGACTTCATTCGTCCCACCGACTCTCTACTGAAAAGACGTGCTCGCTCTGTCCTCCCGCTAATTTCACTGTGCTCAGAATTTATCGTTCCTCTGCTACTGAATACTTTTATATATATATCTACTGTGCCTATTCAATATTCGTCGCCGTATTATAAAGTTCGATCCTTCAATAACCGTATACAGTATATTAGCTTGTGCAGCTTGTTTTCTAAATTAGTGTGAATTAAAAAAAAAAAAAAAAACCGACAATGCCCGTTATAAAGATCGAATGCTCAAGGTGCGCTGCTTCATTTAATAAGGAAATTTACGTTCCCTCGAACCTTGAGCAAATTAGAATATGTCGCTTTTGTATGTTGAACGAAGCGTTTGAACGCAAGTTGTCAAGTGCGATCAGCGAGATCAAACTTGAATTAAATACCGTTGCAAGGGATGTGATCTCGACTAACCGTGAAGTCGATGAATTAAATTCCAAACTAGATTCTGCTATTCACGACATGCGCGGGAGGGAAAATAGTAATAGAGATAGGCGGCCTGCAAATTCGAATCATCAGGTAATTGTTGACGAGCAACAACGAATTTTAAACTCGTTTAGGCCTCAGGATTCGCAATTTCGAAGTGTTAGAAATGGGGCTAGACCAACGAGGGATCAGAACTTCGTTTTACCCTGTTCGAACCCTTTCGCGTTGCTAACTCCTATCGAGGGGGAAGAGGAAACCGTTTTAATGGGGGACTCCTTAATTAGAAGGCAGGATCAGGAGTTTGCTGCGCGTAACCATTCTAAGCGTAAGCGCTTTTGCTATCCCGGTGGCCGCATTAACAACGTGGCCGCCGAGATCGAGAAATTGGAAGATACGCGTGGTGAACGAACGATCATCACGATGGTAGGGGGCAACGACGTCCATAGGTATGACAGCACCCCGGAAGATATAGTTTATCGTGCCAGAACCATGATAGATACGGCGAAATCCAAAGCAACCAACGTGGGAATTATTGGTGTTCTCCCCCGAATTAAATCCACGTTGCGACTCCAATCTAGAGCGATCTATACTAACGAATGTCTTAAGCGGTTGTGTCGAGAAACTGGTGTTAGCTTTTTTAACGTATGGGATTCATTCCAGGACCAACCGTCACTTTTCCAAAAGGACGGAATTCACCTAAGCGATGTGGGTAATAGTCGGCTGGGTAGGATCTTAGAGGAGTCCGTACGTAGCATTTTAGGTAGGAGAGTTGCGCGGCCACGTGATGCCGATGCGCCGGTCCGGCCCACGCGTGAAGGGGAACTATCGACGGGGTGCAGGGAAACGGAACGGATCTGAGTGTTATAGAAGAGTTAACGTAAAGCGCAAACTGAGATGCATATATGCGAATGTTCGTAGCATAAAAAATAAAATTGCCGAAATAAAAGCCGTTATTCTAGAGGGTGATTTCGACCTCGTATTCCTAAGTGAAACATGGTTAGACACTCATACGGGGATCAGTGTTTGCGAGTTCGATATAGCGGGGTACAAAATTCATTACAGAAATAGACAAACCGGTAGAGGAGGGGGCGTATTAATGTACATAAAAGAGGATCTAAACGCCATAACGATGGACTCGTCTAAGGATGATATGCGAAGTGATGCTTTATTAGTCCAGCTAAGTTTAGATGCTATAAATAAAATTAACTTAGTCGTGGTTTATCGTCCTCCTTGCCAATTGGAAAGAGAAGATGCTGCACTCTTCGATACGCTTACGTCTTGGATTAGAAAAGGGACCACATTAGTCTGCGGCGATTTTAATTTACCTAATGTTAACTTTAGCAACCTTACTTCTGATAAACCGGGGGAGAGGCTATTAAACTTTATGTTGGAGAATTTTCTCGTACAAAAAGTTGAAGAGCCTACTCGTGATAGCAATATTCTTGATTTAATCATGGCAACCGATGAGTCATTGTTAGAAAACGTACGTGTGGGTGAACATTTAGCTTCCAGCGACCATAATGCGATTAGATTCGATCTAAACACCTGCGTAGAAGTTAGAATGAGTTCGCAGCTCATCCCTCGTTTTGGTAGCTGTGATTTCGATATTTTTCGCGAAAGGATTAAGGATATAGACTGGGGAATACGATTCGAGAACAGGTCGGTAGGAGAGATGTACGCAGAACTTCGATGTACGCTGCTTCGTGTGAATTCTGATTTGGTTAAGTATGTGCGTAAGAGCGGGAAGTCGGTGAGAGCTCCGTGGCTTAGTCCGTTAATACTACGCTTAATCCGGGACCGAAATAGAAAATTTAAAATTCATAAAAACAATGGGTCAGTTATAAGCCGGCAAAATTACATAGATTCTCGTAGGGAAGTTAAACGTGCGGTCAGAGATGCGAAGAGGAAGTATGAAATAAACCTCGCTAAGGATTCAAAGAATGAACCGAAACGGTTTTATGGGTACGTAAATAATAGGAAACCCGTAAAAGGATCGATAGGGCCGATCAAAGATAAGGATGGTCGTTTGACTGAAATTCCGACAGAAATGTCCAAAATTTTAAATGAACATTTTACGAGCGTGTTTACTGTGGAAGATTCTTCCGAATTGGAATCGTTAATTGGGGAAGTTCGTAGTGCTGATAATTGCATATCCGATGTAACTATAAATGACGAGAAAATCCTTAAATTTATTAAGCTAATGAAAAAGTCGAAATCTCCGGGCCCCGATGGGGTATATCCAATTCATTTAAAGGAGCTTCAAAATGAACTCGTTAAGCCATTGCGTGAAATTTTCAATCGCTCATTAGAGGATGGCGTAGTTCCGTTGGATTTCAAGCGAGCAAACGTTACACCTATATTTAAGAAGGGGAATAGATTTGAAGCAACGAATTTTCGGCCTATTAGTCTAACTTCGGTAGTTGGGAAGCTTTTAGAATCTGTAATTAAAGATAGAATAGTGAGCCACCTCGAGGCAAATAAGCTGATTAACGATACCCAACATGGATTTAGGCGTGCGAGATCGTGCTTGACTAACTTGCTCGAATTCTTCCACAAAATGATTTGCGTGTACGATGAAAGCAAAGATGTAGACGTAATATATTTAGACTTTAAAAAGGCGTTCGACACCGTCCCCCACCAAAGGTTATTAATGAAAGTTAAAGCAAATGGGGTGACTGGTAAGATTTTAAACTGGATTAGAAATTGGCTGAAAGATCGCTCGCAGCGGGTGGTAATAAATGGGGAATGTTCAGATTGGGCCAGCGTTAGTAGTGGGGTACCGCAGGGCTCTGTTTTAGGCCCTTTATTGTTTTTAATTTATATTAACGATTTAGATAAAGGCATACTTAGTCGGATTTCGAAATTTGCGGACGACACGAAGCTGGGCAATCGTGCCTATGTAAGAGCGGATGTCGATAAATTGCAGGGGGACCTAAACTCGATTGCCAATTGGGCGGACAAGTGGCAAATGGAATTTAATTTAAGCAAATGCAAGGTAATGCACTTGGGTTGCCATAATTTAAGAGTAGAATATACCATGAAAGGCCAAGTCCTCGACGCGGTTAAAATAGAAAAAGACTTGGGAGTATTAGTCTCAGACGATTTTAAATTCTCGAAGCAATGCGCGGATGCGTGTAAAAAAGCAAATCGCGTTTTGGGTTATATCGCGCGTAATTTCACCTTCAAATCTAAGGATGTAATTTTACCTTTATATAAATCCCTTGTGCGGCCACTTCTCGAATACGCTGTTCAATTTTGGGCTCCATATTTAATGAAAGATATCGCGCAATTAGAAAGAGTGCAGCGTAGGGCTACGAAATTAATTCCAGAGCTGAGGAATAGATCATACGAGGAAAGGCTCAGGGCTTTAGATTTGCCATCGCTAGAACGCAGAAGATTACGTGGCCAGCTAATAGAAGTATTTAAAATACTAAAGGGTTTCTCAAACGTTGACTTTCGCAATCTGTTCGAACTGGATCATAGGGGAAATACTCGTCAGCACGGGTTAATATTAGTGAACAAGCGTTTTAACACTAGTATAGCCCAAAACTATTTTACATTTAAAGTTACTCAAAATTGGAATCGGCTGCCCACCCACGTAGTAGATAGCACTTCGGTTAATATGTTCAAAAATCGTCTCGACGTGCATTTGAATAGTTTAAATATAACGTAGTTGAGCACTGTGAATTTAAAACGTCCTTGCAGAGAGAGAGTTTGGAGCGGAGGTTTAAGGATATGAAATTATGATGACTAAAAATGATGCCGGCGATTCTCTGCATGTGTAGCTTAGATGTCCCATTTCTTTTCCGCCTATCCTATAAGTAGTCTCTATCCCTAAATTAGCTTTTCACCACTAGCAGTCGAGTGGCTGCGGAAGATGAGAAGAAAAACTTTCTATCTCCCCCGACCCCTAGTTTGATTAGTTAAAATTGCACGATAATGTACACATGTAGATAAGTGTGTACAGTAGATAGTATTAAAAAAAAAAAAAAAAAAATAGCCTGTTAGAGATACACTCGTAGATAAGGGTGTATCGTAGTTTTTGATTTAGTGTAGCGGACTAGCCTCAAGCGGACCTTAGGGTCTTTGCTGGTCCTAGATTCTGTAGTTCTGTAGTTCTTCTTCTTATTATTATATTATTTTATTGTAATGTTTATTTGAGTTCTTTAATATGACTTTGTTTTCAAGAAAGAAGCCTCTTTTCAAGACGACATTACACTAAATCTCAATCGGAACAGATCCTCCACACTCACTGGTCAACCTTCAACCAGCCTGGAACAACTGCAGAGGACTGCTCTATAGTTAGGATTTGGGAAAGAACTCGTAAGGCACAAATTTATTCAATCCCTGCCAGCTAACATTGCGCCCATAATCTCTACCCAGAAAGACCGAACCCTAGCCCAGCTAGGAAAGCTTGCTGACGAGCTAATGCCATCTTAAAGGGCACAGTGACTTAATGTTACAAATAATAGCAGTGATACCATAGAACATAGTACCATTTTTTTCCCGATCCGTGTATTACGGATTTAAATAATAGAGGTGATAATCATGTAAATAATGTGCAATATACTGAAGTGCGCGATCAGTGCCTATATGTGCGTACCATAAAGGAAACTGTTCTAATTTTGTACCGCGTAATAACAAATACAGTGCTAATAGTATACCAATAGGACTGCCACCTCTTTGCAGGAATAAAAGACCTGTCGTATGCCGTTTCCAATTGTATTTTGATGAAAGTGCAAAATTCCTGCAAGACTTAGGGCAGGTGGCGTAAGAGAGAGGAACACGTTCAAATGCAATCGTCCTCCAGGCCATCTTCGCTAGCCCTATCGGAAAACTTGCAAGGTATGCCATTGGAAGTCTGACCGCTGGTATGCCATCTGTATTGACCGTCGCCGAAAAGGTAAATAAATAAAAGTGCGAATTTTTAATTGATATGGGAGGAAGTGTGGCGATAATCTTGTTTTAATTGGTGCGAACGGGTGAATTAAGGAAATCTAGTGTGAACATTACGACCGCTAATGGTGGAAAAATAAAGTACACGGCGAGGTACACATGGATATAGTTATCCCTATTTTTTGCCAGTTATTTAGGTAGTCATTTGTGGTGGCGAATACCACATCGACGTTATTAGGGATTGACTTTCTGAGACACTTCAATCTCTTTGAGGATTGTGCGCGCGGCATCCTTGTCGACAAAAAATTAAGCTCAAATCAGAAGTGAAACAATCCGGGGAGCCTTCAGTAGCACTGACCATTAATGATCTATATCACCTATCGTCCGGTTGCAAGGCCGTATTAGAAAGGTAGGAAGCCCTTGTATAGCCCTACACCTACCAATGCCACCCCGCCATCGCCTAACTCCGTGATGCACAGAATTGAAGCCATCAGTGCGCCACTGACATTCGCACGACCAAAGTGCTCTTTCAATAGAGAAACTGCAAGTTGCCAAAACAACGTTCGAAACACAATTGAAGGAGGGGGTCGTGCGCCCGTCAAAATCACTATGGGCTTCGCCGATTCGCATGGTCCCGACGAAGTCAAGTGGTGAGTACAAGGTAGTCGGCAGTTTCCGTGCGCCTAATGCAATCAAAAAGCCCAACAGATATCTATTGCCAAGAATACAATGTGTGGCAAACCACCTCCATGGTAAAACAATTTTCTCTCGGGTGGATCTGATTCGTGCTTACCATCAAACCCCCATGAACCCGGTGGAAACTCCCTTTGGTTTATATGAATACATGAAGTACCATTTGGCCTCCGGAATGCAAGCTGCACGTTCCAACGGCACATGGATAACCTGTTTCAGGGAATAGAGTTCGTTTATGTATATATAGACGATATCCTGATATTTTTGGACAATAAAGACAACCATTTCAATCATCTAGATAAAGATTTCAAAATCCTGTTCGAAAACGGTGAGCGGATATCCCTGGAAAAATGCAAACATATCAAAGGAGGAAATTGATTTTTTAGGGCATCACATTTCGGCTGCAGGAATTTGCCCCTCGGCCAAGAAAATAAATGTAATTGGGGACATGCCGTTACCGAAAGATTACAAGGAACTACGACGATACTAGGCAATGTTGGGATACTCTCGAATAATGATTCCAATTTTCGCCGTAATTGCAGCCCTGCTAAGCGAGCTTGCACGCCTGCAACCCAAGAGTTGTGAGCTCGAAAGAAACGATGAGGCACGAGAAGCATTTGATAGTACTAAATCAGCTTCGACCAACTCCGCCAAGCTCTTTCACCCACTGCCCGATAACTCACGATTTCAGCTGGTGCCGAAGTGCTCCCAATACGTGGCAGGTGCTGCCCTTCAACAGATGGTAAATGAATCTATGCAACCGGTGGCAATCTTCTCGAGCAAACTAAGCCTACCACATAAAGCGCACTCCACTTACGACAGAGAGGTTCTAGTGGCGTATATCGCTATGATTCACTTCAGGCACATGATTGAGGGTCGCCATGTTACTCTTTACACAGACCGCAAACCGAGGATATCGGCTTTCTCGTCACCGTAGTCGTAGTGTGCCAAAACGTACAGGCAGCAACGCCATTACACGGCGATTTTGGAATACATGAGCGATATCACCAATGTGCGTGGTCAAGACAATGTAGTTGATGGCTGCCTATCGAGGAACGTCAATTCGGTCCAAATTGACTCATTCGACCTCCGAGCTTTGGCGGCAGCGCAGGATAATAAAGAAGAAACAGGAAAACATCGGGCACGATTAAAATCTTTCCTTTTTCCCGAAGAAGCTCAATTATGGTATGAGGTAACATCAAGATAACCACGACCGTTCGTCCTTACAGAATGCATAAGGATTATCTTCAGTCAGTTGCACAATTTGTCACACCCTGGAATTAAAGAATCCCTTCTTCTAATTAAGTCTCGATATTTTGGGTCTAATATGGACAGGTACATTCGCTCGTGGGCACGGGAGTGCATCTCATGCTAATCCTCCAAAGTCGATCGCCACACGAAATCTCCAATTGTATATACCATGTATTGTAGTCGTTACATATACTTTTATCAGAGGGACTATTTGAAGAGGTAGAGAAAACCAGAAATATTAAAAATATGTATATGTTATCAAAGCAATGTAAATGTCTAGCATTATAGATGGAACAAACTGTGTACCTCGAGTTCTTCATTTATATTACTCCGTGGCTCGAGGAGGAGTTTTGTAGCAACGCTCGAATTGCAAGTTCAAGTAGGCTCAACGAGGAACCTCAAAAATGAGCACCCTGTTGGAAATATAATATCTTGAAATTGGGCACACATATTAATTACTGAAATAATATGTCATGTAGTGGTAATGCACCGTTGTAGAATAAAGCGAAATATTTATATATACATAATGTTAAATCACAATTGTACATGTGTAGCGACACCCAAAGTGCAAGGAGAATTAGGCTCAACTAGGAACTTCACAAATGAGCACCCTGTTGGAAATATGAAATCTTGAAATTGGGCACACATATTAACTACTGAAATAACATGCCATGTAGTAGCAATGAACCAATTTAGAATAGAGCTCAATACTTATATCACAATTGTACGTTTATTAAGAAAAACATAAGTGAAAGAAGGCAAGCGAATAGTTGGAGGTTATCACGCGAACACACAAACACACACACGCGAGGAAACAGCTGCAAGACAAAAGTTCTCGATATAAGATAACGAAGCAGCTGTGCAAACTTAGGGTGGTATCTGATCTGACCAGCCAGATTTTGTGTGAACCTGTGAAACGGCAGACTCAACCTTGCCTTGGAGGCCGGTTTGATAAACCCACGATCAAGCGGCCAAATGCAATACATATGTATCCACAATGAACACGCACACACCCTTTCACTCCCCCCAGCACTCTTAACAAAGAATACACGAGCATACTTCTCACAGCGTAAGCTCCGCCTCGCGTCCAGATTATGAGAAATAAAGTCACGCCCCCTTAATTGGAGTTAGAATAAATAGATGGGTTGAAACATTCTCATGACAATTATTCATTATTCTAATTTTGGTTTGTTATTATAAGTGTCACGAGTCCGCCCTCGTCCTTAAGTCCAGCTGTTCTTGCCCCAACTATCTAATGTAGAGGAAAATTTACAACAAAGCAGCGTAAATTTTCTCGCTTGCCCCAATTAAGTTAGAACTAAGCCAAGAATAAAGCCTACAAATCCCATTCTCCTTTCGGGTTCTTTTATTAACCCAGTGATAATCAATTTACCTTTCGAACCCCGTCTATGAATGGATTCCGCGTAAGAACTGTGGGAGTCAGAGAAAACTCGACACTGAGACCTCAAACGCCTTCGTCCAACCCCTTTTTATGGGTAACCTTTCCTCACGAATAAAATCATCCATAAACTGGTGAATCTATCAACTCCCCGAGGCACCTATAAACGGGTGAGGTGCCTATAGATGTGTAATTTTTATCTTCGATATATGGTTCCACTGGGTTGTTTTTTTTTTCTTTCTTTAAGGAGTCCATCTGGCGTCTGGATATTAGAATTGATCTTCTAGGGATGGTTTGAGAAAAATCATGTGGTTGTCATAGATTTCGTGAACATGGAAGTAGAAATGTTTAAATGTCGATGGAAGAAGTTTACGTTAATCGATAACTTATACTTTTGTAATTAATTATACTATGTCACAATACATCATTTTCTTTTACTTTGACATACATTCTTATATTGATTTTACCTCCCTTTTTTATTGAGAATAAAAAATATGACATTTTAAAAGCAGAGACCGTAGCCTTTAAACAGGGGATGTTTAGTACAATGGCTTCTTGCAAGAAAAAAATGAAGATGGAATGCTAATGGGTGTTTTTAAAATAATTACCATGTCATCCATTAATTTTACAAGAGTTCAAGCTAGTAATAGCCGTGTAGTAATTTTTCCAAAGTATTTTCATTCTCAAAAATCAACAAGTTGAAGAGAGATTGAGGAAAATTTTTATAATTGAGACAAAACGAAAATTCACTAAAATAGGAGAAGGAGTGGCATAATGATAAAGGATAAAAAAAACAGCAAAACAAAATTTAACAAATATGGTTAAACTCAACGATTGGGATTATGAATCATAAAACTATATCAAGTTCTCACAAACGTACAAACACATAAAAGTAAGAAGTTTAACTTACAGAGGCTGGAAGAATAGAGAAAACATAATACTAAAAAGTTAAAATTATTCGAAGCACGAGCAAATAGTAGTTGAAGGGAGCTAGACTCACCTTTACGCCAGATGACGGAATAAATCAGGTAGCCAGCGACCAGGCATTTCACCTTGAAGAATTCACCGGCGATTGCTGTCAATGTGCCGGTAGCCCTGATTGGAAAGATGCTAATATCATATTTATATATACGAACAAAGGTGACTGTGCAGACTGTGGGAACACCCGAGGAATATCTTTGCTAGTCGTGGCAGGGAAGGTTCTGTCAAGAATCATACTATTCAGAATTAATCAGCATCCGATTGACTAAGTTGCTCCTGAGTCTCAATGTGGTTTCCGCAGGGAGAGGAGCACAGTTGATATGATTTTTGCTGCGAGGCAACTTCAAAAGAAAAGCCGAAAGCAACAAAATCTCTGTTTTGCATTTATCGAACTCTCCAAGGCATTTGATACAGTGAATAGGGAATTTCTTTGGGGAATATTAAGGAAATATAGATGTCCTCAGAAATTCTTAAACATCATAAAAGCCTTCCATGATGGGATGAGTCGTGTTGTGATGACTGATGCAGAATCAGAGCCATTTCCAGTAAATGTTGGGGTCCAATAAGGCTGTTTCCTAGCTCCGGTAATATTTAACATTTACAAGGCAGCAACCACCCAACTATACCACAATCTGCTCGAACCTCAAAATGGGCTAAAAATTTCTTATAGACTTGACGGCAGTGTTTTCACCTGCGACGCTTACAGGCCCATACAAGAACACAACAAGAATGTGCGCTGGAACTCCAATATGCAGATGATTGCGCTCTTGTTGCCCACGACCAACAGTTACTACAACGAATGCTTGGACTAATACATACAGTTTACCAGCAGCTAGGTTTAAAAATAAACTGCAACAAGACAGAAATCATGTACCAGTGGGATGAATTACCTGACAACGTGCCTGTTACTGCATTAAATGAAAACCCTATAAAAGTTGTCCCCAATTTTAGGTACTTGGTAGTATTTTGTCTGCAAACGGCACCATAGACGAAGAAATACAAAGTAAAATGAACTAAGCATCATCTGCTTTTAGAGGACTGAGAGTGCGCGCACTAACAAATCATAATTTAAAATTAGAAACAAAAGTCTCAGTCTATAGAGCTGTATGCTTGTCCATATAATTATATGGTTGTGAGACATGGACATTGTACAGAGAACATATAAAGATGCTCGATAAATTCCATATGAAATGTTTAAGAAAAATTCTGGGGATAACGTTGCAAGATAGCATGCTAAATACAACGATCTTGACACATGCTGGAATCACCAGTCTCGAGTGCATACTGTTGGAAAACCAGATGAGATTGGTCGGGCATGTATTTCGAATGCCAGATTAAAGAATGCCAAAGAAAATAATGTACGGACAGGTAGAACAGGGTGTTAGAATTGCTGGTGGTCAGAAGAAGAGATATAAATATAATATAAAACAGTCCTTGCGCAGCATAAATATCAACCCAAGTGCATTGGAATCATTTGCCTCGGATAGGACACTATGGAAGACAAGATGCCGTGAAGTAATAAACAATTTTGAACAGCAACGGAGGAATGTACTTATTGGACGTCGAGAGGAGAGACACGAGAAGGCTAAACGGCCTCCAACTTGCGACCTTTATATCCAGTGCAACATCTGTGGACGGCAGTGCAAATCCCGTATTGGTCTTCTCAATCATCGTCGCTCCTATCAGAGAAAATTACGCTGAGACAGAAGGTCATGATCGGATTACAATGGACTTCCTTAAGTAAGCAGTAAGCAGCCCTGATTTCCGGTGGCCCTGGAAGGACAAGGGGAATAGGTCACTAAGTTGGTCGAAGTGGGAAGCCGAGAATGTGGGAGGGAGAAAGGGATTAATATAAATGATTTGAGGTGAAAGAGATCAGAATGTGGCAGACAGATAATAAAGAAGTTATCGCTGGAGCAATGTCGATATTCGAACTTCCAATTCCGTGTTAATGAGATCAACAGACGACATGCTTCCTCCACTTCGCCATTCACAAACCAAAAAAGACGAGTCAAGCAAAACGTGTGTTCGTGTGTGATTGTCAGAGTGAGTGGTTTGATATATGTGGGGGCGTAAGACAAGATTACTAGTAGCCGTAGTAGTTATCCCTTAGCTTCTTTCGCTTCCGTGAACCGCTACAAATAAAAGCGATTGAATAATAAATCGAGGATAAGAAGGATAACATCAATAAGAGGTAAGAAAGGAGACTGCAATCAAAAGAAATTGCTTAGAAATAAGAACAAATTTAAGGTTGTTGGTTAACACCAATTGACGGGGTTGTAGCAATGTTATGGTGGACCAAACACAGAAGACATCTGCTCTATGTGTAGAAAAAGCGCATTAATCCTCCACATGTAACATGACATAACATTACATTATATAACCTAAAGATAGAAAAAACACAAGGATCTATTAAAATTATGCCAGTCAAGATATTCAAGACCCTAGAACCCCACTTCTATAGCAAAACTCTAACTCCAGAGGATCTAAAACCAAATGAAAGTCTATTTTTTTCGGGGGGGGGGGGTGACTGGGAGATAGGTCATTTGAATGCAGTCTCTGGTTGACGTGAATTGGGAGCTACCTCTCCCACTCCCCGACGTGCCCAATGTTCTGTTTTATTGGCTCACCACAGAGAAGAAAGTGTGGTTGGTGTGTGGTATGGGGCATCGTTTTAGAAATATCACTTCATTTCTTAGTCCTGCGAGATGCAATTTTTGGAAAGATGGTTTTAAAACTTGGGACTACATGGTGGTACAAGTAGTGAAGTTGATTCTAGCTTGGCATATAAACATCTCTCCTTGCCCTGATGAAGACATGCAGCCCCATATCATGATAGAACCACTTCCATGATTTACTGTTGGTAACAGGCAAGGAGGGTGAAATGCCTCTCTAACCCTTCGTCTCACATTAGGCAACCACGAGTGGTCCCTCATTATATACGATTTCTAAGATACCCACCGACCCCAAGGAACATTACACACATACATACACATACATGCATTATTTCACACACAACTATGCCTCTCTTATCGTAAATATGGAGAGGAGCGGTGTGGGACACGAATCCCACTGAGTTTTGTGCTCGACACGTGTATTCACCACCATCGATGACCTTTGATCTGCTAATGTTGACGTGACTGACGACCTCCCCATTCTGGGTCACGTACTGACCCACGAGGAACATAAAACAAGGGAAAAGACTCAAAGAAGCAAACCATATATCACATCGAGGCGATTAAAAAATACAAGTCCTATATGAAAGCGCGTGAATTAAAAGATGCAAATCCTTATATCAAAGCACGTGGATTAAAAAATACAAGTCCATATATGAAACCACGTTGATTTCAACCTATGGACACATAACCTCATTGGAGAGTGACGAGATTACGAGGAGGTTAATCAAGTACTGGTGGCAGCGACCTCTATAATTTCGGAGAAATGAAGTTACGCGGGCGATTGGAACACAGTAATGACATAGTGGATGCAATAAATGGAACGAAAAGAGCTAAAGAAATGGCAGATGAGAGGTAGATGATCAGGGATACATAGAACAAGGGGTCGACTTTGAGGCTACGTTAGTCAAGGAAATCGACCGATAAGCCTCAGGATTAAAATGCAGATATTATAGTTTTGATAGGGAGGTGAAACACTAAAATTACCGCGATGCGGTGAACGAGAGAGTAGATATCAGCGACAATTGTACTTTCCCTTAAGAGTAGAGAATCGTTTCACGATAAAACCACTTCATGGAAGAAGAACTGACAATTAATACGATGAAATAACAAGCTACAATATAGAAAGGAGAAATTAAAAAAAAAGAAGCAAAATTAACTCCACGGTGACTCGGATCATTGTGGCCACATGTCACGTATCAAGTGTTTCGAAAAGATTTATACAAAAGTAAAATTGAAGTTTAGTATATAAAAGCAAACCATTCTTTTGCAACATATCTTTACTTTAGGTCAATACACTTTTGTAGGCGATGTTTCTTAAGTGTTCTCGAAAGAATACCGCGAATCGAACCATGTTGAAACTGATGATGTTGCTTAGGTGAGTGACAGAAATCGGTCTCCGTTGAGGTTTTATCTCTTTCGGGGGATAAAACTAATCCGAAGGCGGAATGTTCGGTGTAAAGAGATTATTAGAGAAGATCCACTATCGAAATTCCAACAAAGTAGGTCTAAAAATTTTCGAAAATTAGCTGGGGTAGGCAGTGGGGGTCCAATAATCTTGCATTCATTTTTTTTTAAAACGTCATGATAATAATACTAAGATCGTTTATTGGCCTTAGAGAAGTCCATAAAAAATACCTCTTAGCTCCCCCTCCCCCACCCAATACAATTCTACTATCTCGATTCTTTTTCTCACTACCGACACATTTCCTTTATTAATCGAGGTTAAAGATCTTCCTTGCCTTGAATGATCTTCGAGGTCTTTTCTACCTTCCTTCAAACGGTGAATCAACCTCTAAACCCTTGATGTATCCTCGTAAACTTTTTCAACCCAGAGTGCTATACCTACAGAACACCTACAGAATTCCTTGAAACAGGATCGCAAGTAGAGAATTACAAGAAACAGGACTCTGTAACAACGGAACACACAGGCATTCAAGTAACAAGACTGGTGTGACAAAAGCCCGTGTACAGAGATGCAAAAAGAAGGAAAGCAGTAGCAACCGGACACCTACAGAGATTTGAGAAACAAAACACTGCAGAACAGGACAAGTAAAGAGATCCAAGATACAAGATGTTGTAGAAATAGGACACATTTAGAAATACGAGGGGCAAGGGGGCTGTAGAAACAGGAAAAATACAGAGATAAAAAATACTAAGGGCTGTAGTAACAAAACATGCTAGAGCCGAGAAATAAGAGCGCTGTAGCAACGCACACGTAATGAGATCCAAGACGCAGGGGCGTCATAAGAACAAGACACAAAGAGAAATCCCCCCCCCCCCCAAAAAAAAAAATAAGCACTGTGGCAGCATTACACGTACAGTTTACCAAGAACCAGAATTACTTTTTTAACCAGACACGTTCAGAAATCTGAGCAACATGAACGCTGTCCAACGGCAAGATACGTACAGAGATTCCAAAAATAGGACACAGACATCCAAGAACCAGGAATATTGCACGAAAATGAAAAGAATAGAGATCCCAAAACAGAAGCACTGTAAAATAGGAATCATGCAGGAGTCTGAGAAACATTAGCGTGGTAGTAACCAGACAAGTAAAGAATTCCGAAGTCCCTGAGGGTTTTAAAAAAGTGAAACGGACAGAGATCCGAAAAACAGAATTGTTATAGCAACAGGACACGCTATGTACAAGAAATATGGACACTAACAATAGGAAAAGTAAAGAGATCCAAGAAGAAACAGAAGGGCTGTATGTACAGAACCATTACAGATGCCCAAAGAGAAGTGGCACTGTAGAAGCAGGACACGTAGAGAGATCGCACAAATAATAACTGTAGTAACAGCAACAGAACCCGTAGTAGCCAAAAAACGTACAAAAATAAAACACACCAGGTCACTAATCCTAAAATTGGCAATCCGGTATCATTGAGGAGGAAACATACACAAATCACGAAAATGAGAATCTACTCATCCGGCCAAATCTGATCTTCCAAGATGGCCGCCCAATTACGTATATAATCGTCTTATTTTGGCATTTCGTTCGCAATTCCTCGGGATTAGTGATTTTGCTTATGCTTCGCCAACTTTTTGGCGAATCTTCTCCCACAAAACTCCCAAACTATGCCGAAAAAAATTTGATAGTACGATCTTGGTCCCCCATCCCTATCCCAAATTCTCGCAATCCGAAATTTGCTAATAAATTTCGCATCTCAAAAAAAGCGAACCAAACTTCAATTTGGGAGCAGCCATTTTTAGAAGGAAAGGAATTCGTCTTTAGTTTATTTTTCTTTTGCAAACACGATAATTAATTCGGCCTTCTTTTAACCTTTAATTTTGTTCGTTTCTGTGTTGGCCATTGGTTGTTTATGCCCGTGTGTACAATTTTGAAGGTGAAATAAAGAATAGGAAATTAGGTGTTTTGTGTGTGTTTACTTGATGAACGCCTGAGGTGAATTCATTCTTACCTTGTATTTTTCTTCCTCACGCTTTTGTTTATGATTTTTGTTGGTCTTCAATTGTATCCCTTGCCTCTTTACAATGAATTTGCTTCAAGGCATTCCTCCCTTTTGGTAGAACCGGAAGTAATTTTTGAGAGATGCCGTCCCAGCACTCCAACTCCTCATAGCCTATAGTTGTCAACTTGAGTAGTGTCACTTTCGCACATATTCACTTTTCCTTACTTTATCACTTCCTTTGAACACTATTTTATAAAGAATTTTGCGAAGAGTTGTTGGCCCTTCAATTCTTTATAATCTCGTTCATACCCACAAAGACAACCGAGCCTCAGGAAAAATCCCACCAGAACACATATTTCTCATCTTCGAACTTCATCTAGTCTATCTCACTCTTAGCATATAGGATTCATTCCCAAGCAAGGGGGATCTGATTAGTGGTTTTGTGTACCTGTGCTTATTTCGCGAATTTGCCCCTAGAAGATTATGTACCTTACAGGCCCCAGCATGATGATTTGACGAGATTTGATAGAGGTCTTATCATTGGATTTTCTGTCTTATCTCGCCAACCAAGCCCATTTCTATATATAAGTAAGTTGCTTCATTGGATTAAAAAAGCATATCGTTATCACTAATTAAAAATATACCTGTCCAGGTGAAGAAGCGGGAAGCCATCCAAAAACCAGTCGAAAACGGGAGTTGGCGAAGCTTTCGCAATGCACTTTAGGGACACCGGCGGGTCTGGACTCAAGGTCTGCTGGATGAAGCGGTAGATGAGGCGGGGAGGTGACGCTGTGGGAGAAAGAAAGGACACGGTGAGTGGCGAACGGTAGATGAGGCGCAGAGGCGGCGAACTAGGAAAAACGGAGGACGTGGTGAAGGGCGAATTGTAGATGAGACGCAGAGGTGGCGCGGTAGGAGAAAGGGAGGTCGCGGTGAAGGGTTACCGGTAGATGAGGCTCATAGGTGGTGCTATGGGAGAAGCGAGGAAGCAGTCGAGGGCGAATAGTAGATAAGGCCCAGAGGCACCGCTGTGGGGGGAAGGTAAGACGCGGTAAAGGACGAACGGTAGATGAGGCGCAGAGGTGGTGCTATGGGAGAAGGGAGGAAGCAGTGAAGGGCGAATGATAAATATGGCACAGAGGCGGCGCTGTGAGAGAAACGGAAGACACGATAAAGGACGAACGGTAGATGAGGCACAAAGGCGGCGCTGTAGGAAAAACGGAGAACGCGGTGAAGGGCGAATGGTAGATGAGGCGTAAAGGGGGTGCTATGGGAGAGGGAGGAAGCTAAGAAGGGCGAATGATAAATGAGGCACAGAGGCGGCGCTGTGAGAGAAAGGGAAGACGCGTTGAAGGACGAACGGTAGATGAGGCGCAGAGGCCGCGCTGTAGGAAAAACGGAGGACGCGGTGAAGGGCGAATGGTAGATGAGGCGCAGAGGTGGTGCTATGGGAGAAGGGAGGAAGCGGTGAAGGGTGAATGATAAATGAGGCACAGAGGCGGTGCTGTGAGAGAAAGGGCAGACGCAGTGAAGGACGAACGGTAGATGAGGCGCACAGGCGGCGCTGTAGGAAAAACGGAGGACGCAGTGAAGGGCGAATGGTAGATGAGGCGCAGAGGTGGTGCTGTGGGAGAAGGGAGGAAGCAGTGAAGGGCGAATGATAAATGAGGCAGAGAGGCGGCGCTGTGAGAGAAAGGAAAGACGCGGTGAAGGACGAACGGTAGATGAGGCGCAAAGGCGGCGCTGTAAGAAAAACGGAGGAGGCGGAGAAGGGCGAATGGTAGGTGAGGCGCAGAGATGGTGCTATGGGAGAAGGGAGGAAGCGGTGAAGGGCAAATGATAGATGAGGCACAGAGGCGGCGCTGTGAGAGGAAGGGAGGACGCAGTAAAGGGCGAATGGTAGATAAGGCGTAAAGGCGGCGCTGTGTGAGAAAGGGAGGACGCGGTGAAGGGCGAATGGTAGATGAGGCGCAGAGGTGGTGCTATAGGAGAAGGGAGGAAGCGGTGAAGGGAGAATGATAAATGAGGCACAGAGGCGGCGCTGTGAGAGAAAGGGAAGACGCGGTGAAGGACGAATGGTAGATGAGGCACACAGGCAGCGCTGTAGGAAAAACGGAGGACGCAGTGAAGGGCGAATGGTAGATGAGGCGCAGAGGTGGAGCTATGGAAGAAGGGAGAAAGCGGTGAAGGGCGAATGATAGATGAGGCACAGAGGCGGTGCTGTGAGAGAAAGGGAAGACGCGGTGAAGGACGAACGGTAGATGAGGCGCACAGGCGGCACCGTAGGAAAAACGGAAGACGCAGTGAAGGGCGAATGGTTAAAGAGCGCAGAGGTGTTGCTATGGGAGAAGGGAGGAAGCGGTGAAGGGAGAATGATAAATGAGGCACAGAGGCGGCGCTGTGAGAGAAAGGGAAGACGCGGTGAAGGACGAATGGTAGATGAGGCGCAGAGGTTGTGCTATGGGAGAAGGGAGGAAGCGGTGAGGGGCAAATGATAGATGAGGCACAGAGGCGGCGCTGTGAGAGAAAGGGAGGACGCGGTAAAGGGCGAATGGTAGATAAGGCGTAAAGGCGGTGCTGTGTGAGAAAGGGAGGACGCGGTGAAGGGCGAATGGTAGATGAGGCGCAGAGGTGGTGCTATGGGAGAAGGGAGGAAGCGGTGAAGGGTGAATGATAAATGAGGCACAGAGGCGGTGCTGTGAGAGAAAGGGCAGACGCAGTGAAGGACGAACGGTAGATGAGGCGCACAGGCGGCGCTGTAGGAAAAACGGAGGACGCAGTGAAGGGCGAATGGTAGATGAGGCGCAGAGGTGGAGCTATGGAAGAAGGGAGAAAGCGGTGAAGGGCGAATGATAGATGAGGCACAGAGGCGGTGCTGTGAGAGAAAGGGAAGACGCGGTGAAGGACGAATGGTAGATGAGACACACAGGCAGCGCTGTAGGAAAAACGGAGGACGCAGTGAAGGGCGAATGGTAGATGAGGCGCAGAGGTGGAGCTATGGAAGAAGGGAGAAAGCGGTGAAGGGCGAATGATAGATGAGGCACAGAGGCGGTGCTGTGAGAGAAAGGGAAGACGCGGTGAAGGACGAACGGTAGATGAGGCGCACAGGCGGCACTGTAGGAAAAACGGAAGACGCAGTGAAGGGCGAATGGTTAAAGAGCGCAGAGGTGTTGCTATGGGACAAGGGAGGAAGCGGTGAAGGGCAAATGATAGATAGAGCAGAAAGGCGGCGCTGTGAGAGAAAGGGAGGATGCGGTAAAGGGCGAATGGTAGATAAGGCGGCGCTTTTCCAGAAAGGGAGGACGCGGTGAAAGGCGAATGGTAGATAAGGCGCAGAGGTGGTGCTATGGGAGAAGGGAGGAAGCGGTGAAGGGCGAATGATAAATGAGGCACAGAGGCGGCGCTGTGAGAGAAAGGGAAGACGCAGTGAAGGACGAACGGTAGATGAAGCACACAGGTGGCTCTATAGGAAAAACGAAGGACTCAGTGAAGGGCGAATGGTAGATGAGGCGCAGAGGTGGTGCTATGGGAGAAGTGAGGAAGCGGTGAAGGGCGAATGATAAATGAGGCACAGAGGCGGCGCTGTGAGAGAAAGGGAAGACGTGGTGAAGGACGAACGGTAGATGAGGCGCACAGGCGGCGCTGTAGGAAAAACGAAGAACGCGGTGAAATGCGAATGGTAGATGAGGCGCAGAGGTGGAGCTATGGGAGAAGGGAGAAATCGGTGGAAGACGAACGGTAGATGAGGCGCAGAGGCGGTGCTGTGAGAGAAAGGGAGGACGCGGTGAAGGGAGAATGGTAGATAAGGCGTAAAGGCGGCACTGTGCGAGAAAGGGAGGACGCGGTGAAGGGAGAATGGTATATGATGCGTAGAGGCGGTGCTGTGGGAGAAAGGAAAGACGCGGTGAAGGGCGAACGGTAGATGAGACGCAGAGGTGGCGCGGTAGGAGAAAGGGAGGACGCCGTGAAGGGCTAACGGTAGATGAGGCGCAGAGGTGGTGCTATGGGAGTAGGGAGGAAGCGGCCAAGAGCGAATGGTAGATGAGGCACAGAGGCAGCGCTGTGGGAGAAAGGGAAGATGCAGTGAAGGGCGAACGGTAGATGAGGCACGGATAAGACGCTGTAGGAGGAAGGAGAGACACAGTGAAGGGCGAGCGGGAGAAGAAGCGCAGAGCCGTCGCTGTAGGAGAAACGGAGGACACGGTGAAGGGCGAATGGTAGATGAGACGCAAAGGTGGCGCGGTAGGAGAAAGTGAGGGCACGGTGAAGGGCTAGCGGTAGATAAGGCGCATAGGTGGTGCTATGGGAGAAGCGAGGAATTGTTTGAAGGTGAATGGTAGGTTGGGCACAGAGGCGCTGCTGGGGGAGAAAGGTAAGACGCGGTGAAGGACGAACGGTAGATGAGGCGCAGAGGCGGGGCTGTGGGAGAAAGGGAGGAAGCAGTAAAGGGCGAATGGTAGATGAGGCACAGAGGCGGTGCTGTAGGAGAAATGGAGGACGCGGTGAAGGGAGAACGGTAGATGAGGCACGGATGAGACGCTCTGGGAGAAAGGGAGGACGTGGTGAAGGGCGAATGGTAGATGGCACGCAGAGGTGGCGCGGTAGGAGAAAGGGAGGGAGCGGTAAAGGGCTAACGGTAGATGAGGCGCAGAGGTGATGCTATGGGAGAAGGAAGGAAGCAGTTAAGGGAGAATGGAAGATGAGGCGTAGATGCGGTCCTGTAGGAGAAATGGAGGACGCGGTGAAGGGCGAACGGTAGGTGAGGAGGGGATAAGTTGCTGTAGGAGAAAGGAAGAATGCAGGGAATGGCGAATGGTAGATGAGGCACGGATGAGACGCTGTAGGAGGAAGGGAGGACGCAGTGAAGGGCGAATGGTGGATGACACGCAGAGGTGGCGCGGTAGGAGAAAGGGAGGGCGTGGTAAAGGGCTAACGGTAGATGAGGCGCAGAGGTGATGCTATGGGAGAAGGAAGGAAGCGGTCAAGGGAGAATGGTAGATGAGGCGTAGATGCGGTCCTGCAGGAGAAATGGAGGACGCGGTGAAGGGCGAACGGTAGGTGAGGAGGGGATAAGATGCTGTAGGAGAAAGGAAGAATGCAGTGAATGGCGAATGGTAGATGAGGCATGGATGAGACGCTGTAGGAGGAAGGGAAGACGCGGTGAAGGGCGGGCGGTAGATAAGGCTGGGCGACGACGGTATAGGTGAAAAGGAGGACGTGGTGAAGGGCGAGTGCTAAATGAGGCGCGGGGATGGCACTGTAGGAGAGAAGTAGGACTCAGTCAAGTGCGAGCGGTGTAATCTCGTTGGGTGAAGGGCGTACAACAGACACGCTGAGTTGAAGAGAGGCCATAGTGAATCAGTGAAATTAAGATCGCGCTGTATTAGAGCTAAAATGGAAGTGGTCTTAAGGGAAAACTATAATGGTGATGGCGTTAAAATTTCAGTACTAAAAAAGACCACATTAGACCTGTGAAGCTTGAAACTCCATCAACTAATACAGGTATGTACCTGGTGATCAAGATTCCTGGGGATAAAGTTTCATGATGGTGACAAATTATTGGTGGCCAAGATACCTTGATAATCAAGACCGTCCCAAAGAGGAGATTTTGAGGTCAGTCTGTAAAGTTTGTCCTCCCCACCGGGGTAGAGTACCTTTCCTTTCTACAAGGTTTGTGATCCCTCCTCCCAAATCTTGTCTTCCTTGTCTTACTGTTGAGTCAATTCCTTACCATCTGCCCCCCTCCAGTTCCTTCCCTTTCCAACAACGCTTATTGGAATCTTAGTTACTACCAGAATAAACTCTTCTTTTTAAGATACCAGGCAAACTTCCTCGATTTTTTCTGGTCAAATGCATTTTATCAGGTTAAGTCTTGCTAAGTGAACTAGTTGAGCCTAGGTTAGATTAGATGAACTTGTTAGATTAACTTTAGCTGCGTACTGCTCAGTGTGGTAGGTATCTCCCAGGGAACCTAAGACTGGGGGGACTTCAAGACTCATAAATTTCAACATCCAGCTTAAGAGAAATTGTGGTTAACACGCATCAACGCTACTAAAACTACCTACATCTCCCACTTCTCTATATCATATGAAATAAAAGAGCACCTATTACTTTGTGCACGCTGCTGGAACTTCATAGCAATGTGATGCTAAACACTGTAGCATCTTGGCTAAAGGCACCAAACACTCTATCTAACAAAACGCTTCCATGCACACCTTCACAATATCATACACTACCTCCTCGCTCTTGTGACTCTCTCACACAGTTATTTACATGATAAAACCATCTTTACCACGGTCTTTCACTTGAGATCTTTCATTTTCCTTGGGTACCATATTCTCGCTCCCATACACCAGCATCGTCACCACCGAACTCTTATGTATTTTCGTGGCGGATTTTACACTTAAACCCTTTCTACTCACTACTCACCTCCACCGACTTCCCTACCATTTAAAACGTAGTTGAAATCCCCTTCAACTTTACCACCATCATGTACACTGCATTAAGGTTGACACAACGAACTCTGATATTACACTCTACTCAATTCTCACCCCAAACACCTTACTCTTTTCTACATTGACTTTCAACCTCTCTTCCTCACACTCCCTTTTAAAATTTTGACTAACCTATCCAAATCCTTCACTCTCACCAACCTCACCTCATTAGTATACACCAACCTAGAGAGAACCCATCCTTCATGTTTCTTTATCAATCTCACAACCATTTCCTTCATCCAGTTCTACTTCTTTCAGTGCCATATCCATAAAGATATTTAAAGTCCATGGCAACATCACTCAACCTTGTCTTGCCCACCCCACTTATGTCAAATCACTCCCCGGAGCTATCTTCCCCTCAAATGCACGCATTGCTTCAAACATAAATACTCTGCACAGCATCCAATACTTTACAACTTACTCTATACATTCTCAGCACCTGCCATAATGCCTCTCGATCTACACAATCATAAGTTTCCTTTAGCTCTATTATCCAAACATATGTGCACATTACACACTTTAATATTTGTTTTCTTTGCTAGTTGTCGTATTAAACAATACTTGATCCGCCCACCGTAACTCCTCTAGACCCATCTTTTTCATGCCATATCATTCACTCCCTTATACATAACACTATATTTTAACTTGGAAAATTTCGGAATATTTCCTACGATATTTTAAAATTTTGAGAATGACCATGTTTGTTTTTTTAATTATTTAAATTTTAAAGAACATATAAGTTTTTTGAAGATAAAATGATTTCGAATGTTGGATTTTTTTTAAACAAAAATAATTACAAATGGCGAAGTTCAGAAAGGTTTGGGGGGAAAAGTTGATTATTTTCTATTTTTATTCGTACATTCGAAGGTTTTATTGAATCTCATTCTCAAATATGTTTTTCATTTTATTCTTTAGCCCGATATAATAGCTACTAGTCACTAAAACCCAAGAAACCAAAATTTAATTATCAGAGCAAATTTAGTTTGGACAAAAACAGCCATGTCTGTTGTTTTTTCCGTATTTCAAAAGAATTCCGATAAAAGTTTTTTCCTTGTCTCTAGGCCCAATAAAATTATAACGAGTAAATTATTAAGAGTAAATTATTAGGAGATATGTACTGGAAATCTTTTAATTTTTTTAGACTAAAAGCTCGTTGCTAAAGGCGGAGAGGCCGTAGGCCACAAACCGAAGGTCTGCCTGCGAAGCGCAAGCCCCTCCTGTAAAGAGGAATGCCGCAGGATCGGCGTTTCTTTCTTCTCCGCTCAATCAGAAGTTTCCGTACACTTTATCTAAAGCCAGTGGTGGTTCGTGGGTATCAATAAAGGTGGGGCAAGGAAAGGCAATTATTAGTTAGTTAAGTTACCAACAATTTTTGTATATAGGCTACCTAACTATTTAAGTAATATAATTCAAATATTTAAATAAATCTCACATACTAACCTTTATTTATTTGTATAAGTAATCAGCTCTTCGGTTTTTCATCTGAGCAAAGGTATTAATTACTCCGCTGTTGTAATGTCCGATTTCGCTTATATATTCCTTATGAATGGATAGGTATGCGAGACTGTTCAACTTATCTGGTAATATGGTATTTCGTAGAAAGGTCTTTTATTCGCTTCATTGTGCTAAAGCATTTCTCTGAATAAGCAGTTGAAATTGGTGTCAAAAAGACAATTTCGAGCAATTTTGATACTTCTGAGAATGTTTCATTAAGGCTGTTTTCATTTAGGAATTTCAGTAAGTTACTAATGTTTGGAATTTTAGCGAAGTTATCATTTGCATACTAAACGGATAATTCACATTTTGATTTCTCTTTATTAAGCATTGAAGAATTTGCAGAAAAGAGTTTCTGTAGAGTTTAAAATCACCCGGATTTACTATGGTAAATAAATAAATCATATCTGAAGTTTGCTTTTAATTCATCTAAAATTTTATTGCACGCTTCTGCTGCACATGAATCCAAATTAGAAAAAAGGACGATGAGATGCTTCCCTTTTACGCCTTTTTCTTTGCCGTGATGTTAAATTTTCTGTTATTGGTTTTGATTGTTCACTATTATTGGAATATTCGGACACATTTTCATGCAAGTGGATAATATCCATTTCAAAATTCTTGAGAGCTTCTTCATAAGTAATACTGTTTGTTTTTCTAAACTGTAAGATTCTAAAAAGAATATCAACATGTTTGAATATATCCCCCAAAAATTCTAAAACGAAAATAAATTCTTCATCTTCCGAAAATTTCTTGAATCCAATAGATTCACAAATTCTCTTCTGATCCCACCCTTCTTCATTCTGAATACTACTAGTAAAGCACTCTATTATTTGTTTTCTGTTTTCATGTACTGCAATAATTATTCTAGATTGAAAATTCCAACGTGTCTCACACACTCTCGGAATCTGAGCAGTACAGAATTTTGGGAGCTGACCTTTGCGCTTCGGTAAAATAGTAAAAACAAGTTGATCCTTTTATTAAAAGATATAATTTTCTTAATGATTAAGTTTAATTGTTATGCGTAGCCATAAACCTAATGAGCCACCGACTCATCCTCAGCTGTCTCGGGCCAGACTTACCTGGCCCTTAATTTGAACCATTGAGTTACATTGTAAAAAGGATGAAATGAAGCGGCCGGTGAGTCGCTTCAAGAAAGAGATAAGATATAGGCTTAAACGTGCCTGAAGGCGTGGGCCCTTTGGCATTCGTTTGGAAGAGGCTTTGAAGAACATTTTCTTCTATATGCTCAATGTAGGCTTTGCATGTATTAACAGGTTTTGATATGAAATTTATCTTGTATACTTATAATAATTTATTCATTTTGTTGGTGGGGCCCGCCCCCTCTGACCAATTGTACAAGCCGCCACTGTCTACAGCACTCAACAGACTTACCCACCTGTAGTTCTTGCATTCACTTTCTGCCTCTTTACTTTTATACAGCGCCAATATTACTGCACTCTTACAGTACTCTGGTACCCTTACACTTTCAAACAACTTACAACACAGCAACCAGGCACATTTTCAAGCAATACCAGCTCTTTTTAGCATATTAGTAGCTATATTTTCTCATCTAGTCACCTTCTCACTTTACAGAAAATATAACCTCTTGCAGCTCATCTCTTCCATAACTCGAAACGGCACCCGATTTACACCCACAAAGCAGATCATATTTACATTTGCATTATCTTCCATACCTATATTTTATAACTCATCAAATTACAGTCGCTATCTACCTTTGACCTCTCCATTGTTCATTAGTACCCCGCCATTATTGTCCTTGATGTTCATACAGTTATTCTCCTCCTGGTTCCTCACTTTTCTCACTTCCTTCAAAAATAGCTTCCTCTTGTCATCCGGATCTTCATTCATTTTTCTCTTGCTATCCGAATCCTCATTCATCTTCCTGTTGCCATTCGGATCCTTATTTATCTTCCTGTTGCCATTTTGATGCTCCTGCCTTTTCCTATTCCCATAAAGATCCTCATTCATCTTCCTGTTCCCATCGGAATACTCATTCTTATTCTGTCCAAAAGCTTCATTTACTGTTTTTCTACTTTACATAATCACTTGTTTCACTATCATTTTTTTATCTTTTTGTAATCAATAAACCATAGCACCCTGCAGTATCAAGTATTTGCATATACACCTCTCTGCTTTTAACTACATACACTCTTTACAATATCATTCTACAATTCAACATTTAGCTTTTTCTTTCCAATTCTAGCAAACCCACACACAACCATTGAGTACTTCCTACCACTTCTTTAAATTTCTTCCACATTTCCTCTATCTTCATGTTAGCATTTATTTCCTCTTTCCCACTCCCAAGCATTCACTAATTATCTACCCTTTATCTCTGATTCAATAACCTTCCTCCCTTTAATTATCCTTTCCTTTCTACCTCCCACACATCTTATCATCTACGCACCACACAATCTAACCTTAAAAAACACAATCACGTGATGGGAAAGATAGTCATACACTCCGTCTTCTTACACCTTTCCCATCAAATGCATCATATTCTTTCTTACTCGGCACAGGTCAATCATATTTTTGAGTTCTCCCCCTCTTCTTTGCACATCCTTTCGCTAAAAAATACTAAACTTCAGGTTCTTTCAGCACATAATCTTATCACTCTCTCACCCTCCAGCAGACAAGGCTGCATTGTTTGAACTCGAGCCAACCTGCAAGACAAGAAAAAACAATGAAGTGTTTAGTCATTTCCAAGTGGATATGACACGACTACCACACCTGGAGGAAATGATGGAGTGGCACCACCTCACTTAGGTGTATTCCTCCGCGTGATGTTAAGTTGCAATTGAACTTCCATTTCCTGCAACAGCCTCCCTTGACTCAAACCTGGTCCCTCATGACAGCCTCACAGAGGGCGCGACCCCACTTAATGGTGGTAAAGGTGGCGGGGCCCTACAGCACCGGGTGTAGGATTAAAGCTTTCTCCCTTAATCTTCCTAGCAGCCGGAGGGAGCAGAATTGCCATCTTCTCCCTGGGAGCTATAAACAACATCAGCCTATCTCCATTTTCATTCTCTCCATGTGTAACAAAAGCTCCACCTCTCCCCTCTCTCTCTCACTCTTTCACCCATTCACCCATTCATATCTCCTCCAGCCATGAAATTTGGTCCTCGAGTAAAGATCCCTTTTTATGGATCAATTTCTTTCACTCTTTCTCTATGGATCAGTTTATATCATGGTGGCTCGAGGACCTTTTTTTTCAAAACTCTTTTGGTTTGTTCTTGTGTTTAACTTTTATCCTCTCTTGCTGCAATATTTTGGGGACTTTTTTCTCCTTTCCACTTCAGGAAAGATCGTTCTCCAGCAACCCCACCAAAGGAGGCGCCCTCCATCCTATTGATAGAAGTGTCTTGAAAATCGATCGAATTAATGAATTAATCCACTTCACGATCCTGAAGACGCTTGATAATGAGTGGCCAATGAAATGGCCTCAATACCTCTTCGAACCTCTCCAACCAACATTATTGGAGAGACAATTTCATTTGAGAGAAGATGGACGAGGATGGAGGAGAGGGATTCGGAAGCGAGGAAATGAAGAGAAGGATTTGAGAGTGAGGAATTTAGGAGAGGGTTTTGGAAGCGAGGAATTTTGGAGAGGGATTTGGGAACAAGGAATTTAGGAGAGGGGACGAAAGATCGAGACACAAGAAATTGACGAATGTGTACATAAATGGGACGAGGAATTTTGAAAAAAAAAATTGAGTGAGAAAGAATTCGGGGTAGAAAACGTAAATGAAACGGAGGATGGATCAGGTGACGTAAATGGAAAGCGGGAATGAGCAACAAGCAAAATGAGGAGACGGGACGTAAATAGGATGAAGGATTGAGCGAGAAGGAATTTAGAAGAAGGGATATAAGTGAGATGGGAGATTGAGGGACAAATATAAGGACAGAGGAATTTAGGGGTTACGTAATTGGGAGGGGGAATTGAGGGGAGAGAAAATAAAGAGTGAGGACGTCAATGGAGTTTCAATTTTAGTAAGTAGATTGATTGATAATTAGTAGTAACGAAACAGGATTTACAATTTACAGGGCCGAAGTATTTTAATATACCACAAACTGTTCTTCTTTCCAATTACTCATTCTTCATACAAGAAAAATAAGTTTTTAAGGAGCTTTTGTTAGCACTTGTTAAGGAGTTCTTGTTAGAAAGTGTCAAGGATTATTGTTAGCAATTGTAAATAAGCTTCCGTGAGCTCTTGTTAAAGAGCTTTTGTCAGCATTTGTTGAGGAACTCTTATCACATGTGAAGGAGCTCTTGTTTGCACTTGTGAAAGAGCTCTTGTGAGAACTTTTAAAAGTGCTCTTATTAGCACTTGTTAAGGAGCTCTTGTTAGCACTTATAAAGGAGCATTTGTTAGCATTTCTGAATGATGTCTTGTTAGCCTCTTTAAAGGATTTCTTGTAAGCACCTGTGAAAGAGTTCTTGTGACAATTGTGAAGGAGCTCTTGCTATCACTTGTGAAGAAAGTGTTTTAACTCTTAAGAAGTAACTCCTGTTAGCACTTGTTAAAGAGCTTTTGCTACCCCTCCTAGATAGAGTTTTAGATTTTCAACCATTAGGCAACGGATTCGACTCCTCTCAAAAGTGAACCCAATGAATTTCAGCGGTAGTAGGGAGCTAATCGCCAATTGGCGGGACAACATGTCTTACTCGTGCGTTCAGGTATCTTCATCTACATACATTACATACTTTGCCACTCCTTACATCAATCCATCTTTCAGCCATTCTCTCATATGCACTCCTCCGTCGTAGGGGTTTCTATCTCCACACTCCCTTCATATATAACAGCCAGCTCCTTCTTAATTCACGATGGGTTCCTATGATTGCTTTTTTGTGGCAAAAAAAACAGCACTCGCTTTTTCTTCCACTTAATTAATGAAGACGGTCCCGTAATAGCCACTGGATTGTCAGCGGTTGTCAGTTTGATCTTTATGTAAATTTCCTCATTTGGTCGTAGGATCTGGTCCTCAATTGCAAGGGGTGGATGTGGCAACTCACTATGTAACTAATTAGGTTCCGTGATAAGGACGAAGAATATTTCTTACAGAAAAATGTGTTTCGACCACTTTTCAAAGTTCTTCTTTTGTTTAACATCAAAAGGATTTAAGAATCGCATTGAATCATAGTTGTTCATAGTTTATCTGAATGGCTACTCTTAGGATACTATGATCCTTTTAATTTGAAGCCTCCGTAAACTATCAAATAAAACTATTCATTCGAATGGTTACTAATATGATACTATTATCCTTTTAATTTAAAGGCTCTGTAAACTATAAAATTACTCTATTTATCCGAATGGCCACTAGTAGTCTATTATGTTCCTTTTAATTTAAAGACTCTGCAAACTATCAAATCACTATCAAATCAAAACTAATCATCCAAACGGCTACAATTAGTATACTATGATTCTTTTAAATCGCCGTTCGCTGATCAGTAATTATATGTATCCAATAAAGACGAATGGGAGAAGGACAACAGAAGAAATCCAAACAAGGAAAAACGACTGATAATAAGAGCAAAACATATTATTGTTTTAAACTTCATCTCCCAAGAGAATGATATCAAGACAAAAGCGTGGGACTTTGTTTACCTCGAAATCAAAAACTTCCTAATTTTTGCTGTTTACTAGACTCTTGAAATTCAATTAACCAGTCTCCTTGCCTCCTTTATCTATGTCGTAGAATGGACTCTCGACTATATACGATATATAACTATTCGTTGAGGGAACTTCTTTAATTATCTTTAGAGTGCGCGGATGTCTGGCGGGCCGATATTATGTATCTTCGATATGCTTAAGAAGTGGAACTGAGCTCAAGGATAATAATATTGCTATCATTAATAAAAGAGAGTTTTATTAATAATAACTATCAACAATACACAAAACTGAAAATATTGACATAAACAGAGAATGGAAAGGGTCGTGAGGGCTTGGGCTAATCCGAGGATTAGAAGATTTAAAAAGGTAAAACAAATATAAAGTTAAAGAGATGGGATGGTTCGCGAAACCATTTGAAGCACAGGATAGAATTAACAAAAGGGGTAAATACTCAAAGGTAACGTTCGGCTTACGTAATTTTATACTAGTAGTGCAGAGGAAGTCGACGTGAAGAAATTTTCGGTCCGCTGGCGAGTTCCAGCCGAAGGGGGGGAATAAAATGATCCTGACTTGGCGTCTTGGGAATGAGAACCGTTTCTCGACGAACGGCTTGAAGAACAATGGCTGTTCTACGTTGTTCTTTTCTGAACAACAGGAAGGGGGGGTGAGAACCGTCTCTTGTCTACGGGCTCAAGAACAATGGCTGTTCTAATGTTGTTCTCTTCTGAACAACAAGGGGGAAGGGTGAGAACCGTTTCTTGGCAAACGGGCTCAAAAGAACACCCGCTGTTCTACGTTGTTCTCTTCTGAACAACAGGGGAAGGGGTGAGAACCGTTTCTTGTCAACGGGCTCGAACGAACAATGGTGGTTCTAATGTTGTTCTCTTCTGAACAAAAAGGGAGAAGGGTGAGAACCGTTTCTTGGCGAACGGGCTCAACAGAACACCCGCTGTTCTACGTTGTTCTCTTCTGAACAACAGAGGAAGGGGTGAGAACCGTTTCTTGTCAACGGGCTCGAACGAACAATGGCTGTTCTAACGTTGTTCTCTTTCTGAACAACAGGGGAAGGGGTGACAACCGTTTCTTGTCAACGGGCTCGAACTTTGGCACTCAAGGGATATTGTCCTTCTTCTGGACAAGTGATGGTGAATCTCGAGGTCGAGGTCCCTTGGCGCACAAAGTGAGAGAGGGTCGTGGTGATGTTTCGCGACGAAAATCTGGATCTCCAATCTGCTTTTAGTGGTAAAGTTTTCATCTAAATAGTCGAGACACTTCCTTGGCGTGGGGGACAATGGAGTGGGAGCTTCAAGGGAATGCACAGCCGAGCCTGGGAACAATGTCTTATCTGCCCATAAGCCTAACTCAATCTGGCGAGGTCGGCGTATGGGGGCGAACGGGGGAAGATAACCCTCCTTGTTTAAACATTGACTTAGGTGGCTGCGATAAGGCGCCAAGCTTCAAGGCGAAGATGCACGTGGGAAGCATCGTGGTTTTAAATAACCTGTGATAGGGGTTGAAATTAACGCGGCCTCAACCTGTTCTATCACACCCCTCCATTCCGGGGGGAAGTTGTCACTTCGAAAAAAAGAAAGAAGGGACAACGATAGAGCTCCGTTGTGGGGAACTCGTTTTCTTGTACCAACCGTACCTTCCTGCACCTAACTAGTATTACCTCAATACATATGATTTTTTTGATCTTTTGATTATAAGGGAAAATAACCTTTAAAACAAACTTAATAAATAAAAAAAGGCATGGAACAATGAAATGATATAAAATTAGTACATATGGGACAAAATAATTTATACGTAAATTAATGGGTACAAATATATACAAAAAAAAATAGACATTGAGCGTTTCAAAATTCAGACATATATATTAACTAATTATATTACAAGAGAATCTTAATTTAAGTCGTACAAGACGGTATATACCTACATGGAGATACTAATTCTATGAATACAATTACTCTACGCTATTCGGTAACGCATTCCTACTGAGTGCGTCAGCGACCTGGTTATCGGAACCTTTTATATAATTTATTTTAAATTGATACTCTTGCAAGAGTAAACTCCAGCGCATGATTCGGCCGTTGGAGTGTCGCACATTCCTAATATAGGCTAACGGATGGTGGTCGGTTCCTATCTGAAATTCTTTTCCTATCAAGTACCTTTTGAATTTGTCTATGACCCAGATAATTGATAGAGCTTCCCTTTCTGTAGTGGCATATCTCTTTTCGCGTGGTAATAATTGGCGACTAGCATATGCAACTGGATGACTCGTTCCGTCATCCTCGTAATGAAGGAGTACACCTCCAATGCCCTCGTTGGACGCATCGGGCTTAATCCCAAAGGATTTTTTCGGGTTGGGCAACTTTAAAATGGGGGCAGAAATGAGCTTACTCTTGAGCTGATTAAAATGGGAAATAGCGACATCATTCCAACGTAAATGATCGGGGGAATTATTTTTTTGAACAGGGCTGAGGGGGGCCGAAATTGCAGCAACCTTCGGAACAAATCGCTGATAGTGAGAAGCTGATCCTAGGAACGATCTTAATTGCTTCTTTGTAATCGGGAGGGGCATGTCGGCGATTGCCTTAATCTTGTTCTCTTGGGGACCTAACTTGCCTTGTCGTATTTTGAAACCCAAATATTTTATGGTTTCATGGGCAAAATGGCATTTGCGGGGGCCAATGGTGAGGCCATTTTCGTGCAGTCGCTCGAAAAGAGCTAATAGGGTGGTTAAATGGTGACTCCATTCAAATAGTTCTTGTAGCTGACTCTCTTGATGTGGTGTCAGCTGCGCGTCAATATCCAGGTGAGAGGGTTCCAAAGACTCGCCTGGTAGGAAAGGAGGAGGGTAATCGGCATTAATAATAACTATCAACAATACACAAAACGGAAAATATTGACATAAACAGAGAATGGAAAGGGTCGTAGGGGCTCAGGCTAATCCGAGGATTAAAAGATTTAAAAAGGTAAAACAAATATAAAGTTAAAGAGATGGGATGGTTCGCTAAACCATTTAAAGCACAGGATAGAATTGACAAAAGGGGTAAATACTCAAAGGTAACGTTCGGCTTACGTAATTTTATACTAGTGGTGCAGAGGAAGTCGACGTGAAGAAATTTTCGGTCCGCTGGCGAGTTCCAGCCGAAGGGGGGGAATAAAATGATCTTGACTTGGCGTCTTGGGAATGAGAACCGTTTCTCGACGAACGGCTTGAAGAACAATGGCTGTTCTACGTTGTTATCTTCTGAACAACAGGGGGGGGGGGTGAGAACCGTCTCTTGTCTACGGGCTCAAGAACAATGGCTGTTCTAATGTTGTTCTCCTCTGAACAACAAGGGAGAAGGGTGAGAACCGTTTCTTGGCGAACGGGCTCAAAAGAACACCCGCTGTTCTACGTTGTTCTCTTCTGAACAACAGGGGAAGGGGTGAGAACCGTTTCTTGTCAACGGGCTCGAACGAACAATGGCTGTTCTAACGTTGTTCTCTTTCTGAACAACAGGGGAAGGGGTGACAACCGTTTCTTGTCAACGGGCTCGAACTTTGGCACTCAAGGGATATTGTCCTTCTTCTGGACAAGTGATGGTGAATCTCGAGGTCGAGGTCCCTTGGCGCACAAAGTGAGAGAGGGTCGTGGTGATGTTTCGCGACGAAAATCTGGATCTCCAATCTGCTCTTAGTGGTAAAGTTTTCATCTAAATAGGCAAGACACTCCCTTGGCGTGGGGGACAATGGAGTTGGAGCTTCAAGGGAATGCACAGCCGAGCCTGGGAACAATGCCTTATCTGCCCATAAGCCTAACTCAACTGCAATTCTTTTCGAATAATCTTTTCCTATTTCATTCCTTTGATCTGGAATCGTATCTAAGGATCCTAGAGTTAGAATAAACAATTTCTAAATCTATTATAAAGGCAGTTGATATTTGGATTCATTATTTTTAGTTCGCCAAAATCCCCTCATGTCTAAATTCTCTAGAAATTATTTGCTATTTTTGGTCTCTTTGATATCTTAGATTTTCGAGAAGGAAAAATATACGACCAAGGCTAATAAGTAACACGAAGAGAGAAACAAGGAAAAAAATTAAGCTATAGAAGTTCTAGAAAGTGGTTAGGTAATGGTTAATTTTTAATTATGGCAACGTTCGCCTCTAGAAACGAGTATTACAAGTTTACAAGCAATAATGGCATGCAAAGAATAATAATAAATATAATGGCAAAATTCAAAACCTTTTAAGCCGGTTATAGTCACCATTCATTTGTTCTGCAGAATCATTGATGATTATTTTCCTTAAAAGTACTTTTATAAATCAAGTTCTTAATTAGCTTGGAATCGGGCAGTTGCGACCATTATTCCCAATTAGAGATTTAACTTGCCTATTTTCAGGTAGAAAGTTTTAATGGACATCAATTGAAAGAGTTACGTTTCATTTTCGTCGCAAATTATCCCTTGTAATTATCAAAGCAATTTTTCTGTCATTTTTATGAGTGGGAGGAGGGTTACCTTCCTTGTTTTCCGACACTTACTAAGTTTCCAGCCTTGTTTTCTCGAGTTATATCTCCATCTTCAATTAACTTTTCTCTTTCATTTTCTCCTGTGTCTTTTCTTCGGCTAAGTAGTTTTACCCAAGTGGGCGCTACCTTTGCTAATTCCATAGAAGCCACTCTCACTTAAAGTTAGGACACCTTTAACGTAACTTTGGTAAACTTCAAATTTAGATCCTAATTTAGTCGTGTTTCTAACCGTAATAAGCAAAATATTCCCCAAAGTAATTTCGTAATGAAAATACACTTGAAGGTTCGTTTGCTCCAACGTACAAAACCTACGTTCAAAGCGGGCAGCTTTTCTCTCAAACCGCTGGCTATCTCGTGCGTTACCGCTGAGTGCTGAGAGAATTCTCTCTCGCTCTTTGAAAATATGATGCGCGTTTTTCGCATCATTCTCACTCACCCTTTTAGGGGTAATCGTAGGTCAATTTTGGCTCATTGCCTGTTTCCTCTCCTTTATGGATATTGTTACTAATTGCTTTTTGTGCGGCATTTACGCCAGCGAGTAAACTATGTTTGTTTCCATAATAAATACATGAGAATAATTAGTAGTCTACCTGAACCGCGCTGGTGGTTTTAGTTTGTATGTGAGTGTGTATGTATATTTCTAGAGTGCAACTGTAATTTTTCAAGTTATATCTCTATATTCGGGCAATCGACGTGAGAGCCTGTTAAAGGCGGTTGCCTGGGATCGTCTGCTTTTCAGTCATTCAAGATTGGCCGAGTTCGCATCTCGCTTGATTTTTGTCATTCCCGGCGTTTTTGTGGCTCTTGGCTTAAATGAAATGTCGATATGATAGTCCATTATATAGACCCTCGCAATTAGACAAAAATTATGCTGAAATTACGAAAATAATAAAAAAAGTAAGTAAATATCCGGAAATAAGATAAAATATATGTATCCAAATCTTTTGTCATTTTGAATGAAATACGTCTGTAGAGAAAATTAAGTGACAGAGACCAAGCGCTTTCGTCTTTATTAACAAAGACATTATCTGAATCTAATAAAAAATGCAAAAAATGGAATGGAGATGAATTAAGGATGCGCCGTTCAATATTGACATGAAAGGTAATGTTTTTAGCCGATTTTAGCGAGATCTTAGACCGTCAAGCTTGAAAATTTTTAAATTGCATTCTCCCCCTTCAAGTTCTTAGCTCAAGTTTTAAAGAGGGTTGTTATCCCATACTAAAAAAAGGATAAAATTATATGACAAGTGAAATGCCATAGAATTCCTTATACATTTATTTCGTACACTTAAGCCTTTATAAGGATCAAACTTGTTGAATTATCACGATAAACATAGACAGATCTTGCGCTACCAATTTAAAACTACTCAACCCTATATTTACGGTATCCGAAGTTCTTACTGGAGTAAAACCAAATTTAACAAAGTTTATTAGCCGAACTTAAATTGCTCCATTTTATTTCTTGTTTATCATTTAAAAGAAATGCTACAAATAAATTGTTATGCATCTATTTACTTCAACCATGACTATATACATAACAGCCAGCAAAACCACAATGATTTCTTCAGCACTTTTCAATTTATTTATATTTTTAACTTTAAGATCAATCATATAAATGAATTTAATTTCCCGTTTGGAATTGCTTCTAACAACGGTTTTAGTAAGATCCTTCCACTAATTAAGGGCTTAGTAATTAAAAGATTCATCTTTATATCCATTTTATATCATATCTTCGCGCGAGCAACTCACGTCCTGTCTCCTTTGCAGTACCAAGCTGATTTTGTTATTTCGTCGTGGGGAATTTCGTTCTTTGGACGTGGGAATTTTTCACTTTTTCCCTCTGACTACCGAGGTTGCTCGCAGTAGTTCCTCTCTAATCTTTACTTCTATAATTTGATTTTTCCGTCACTTCTATTACCCCCTTTAAAACCTCGCTCCAGCCTCCCTTACCCAGCACTTCCCACTCGGTTCAAGGACACCTGAGAACCAGAAGTGTAGGGAGTCTCTCTAGGAGTGAGTGGGCCGTAGGCCTTATCCTCTACTGCTACCTCTCTTCCCCGAACGTGGGCTGGAGATAGAGAGGAGGAAGTGTTACGGGGCTGCAATGCCCCCCTTCCCCCGTCTAAAATAAGTTTTGACGAAGACAAATTGAGCGACACAAATTGAACAAATGTCATTTTGAGCGAAATATTAAAAGCGAACGGTCGATTGAATATATGGAATATTATTATTTTAAATCCACCTAAACAAATCTAGTTTTCGAAGGACAAAAACATTGAAACTAAAAAATGCAATTAAATAAATTGAGATGAGAATTTAATAAGTTAAAATAAAATATTACAGTTCATGGTTAGGTTAGGTTAGAATATATCGACTATATGCATATGAATTTTGGTCACGTTTCAACAAAATAATTTCTATGGTGGATTATAGTGAAATGTAAATTAAATGTCAGAGTAAAACACTAAATAAATATTACTAAATAATTTAGGAGACCCATCTTTCACGAAAACTTAGTTTCGTTAAAAATGATCTGAAAGTTCCCTGAAAAAAAAAGCTTTTAATATATCTTTTTAAACGACTTTCTTAGATGTATGTACAATAAATAAAAACAACTTTAGATTCATTCAATAACAATGTAGTACTTACACGATACAAATAAAGTAATACTAACATTTATATCCTTTTTTATATGTACTTATAAATCAGCCTCCTAGAAAGGAGATAAAACAAACAACGAGCTTTCGGGAAAGGAACAAACGTTGCTTCCTCAAGCGAATCACAAAAGCTCACTGTTTGTCTTATTTCATTTCTGAGTTGTTGAATTCAATTTAGCGCTGTAGTTTATTGCATGAATTTATTATAGGTACATACATAAACAAAACAAATCTTAAGTATGTTAGTGCCATTGACTCCGTCATTGAAGACCTTATGTCAATATATGCTTAAATCGTCCATTATTAGAAAAAAAAGGGAAATCCAATTTTCCAAACAGATTAAAGCAATTCTTCCAGAGAATTTCCGAACTATAAATTGAGAACGCAACGGAATCAAATTTAATGGGAGATATTGGAGCAGCCTTCAGTGTGCCGATCAAGAATTACACGATGTAACGCGATATTTGTTCCTGGCCAGTATGTGTTATTTTCCAACTTATTTTTATCATAAAAACAATTGGAAATAGCCATTATTTGTTTTAAACTTTGTTTCTGTAGCTTGTATGATGAAATATTTACTAAAAATAGACAAATTTTGTTTTTTTCATCCAGTGTACGATAAAAACAAAAATATATAGTTAAATTTATACAATTTTATTGAAACTTTGACAAGAAATATATAAAAATAAGTATATATACATTTATAAAGAATTTCCTTGATTTCACTTTGTAATGTAGATCACTTTCTCGTAGAAACCCCCAAATGTAGACTCCCATCATGTTTCATCGTTTTACTTGTATACTCCTTGGTATATATGTTCAAAGTCCATCATATTTTAAGGAAAGCGCTTCCTTTGCTACTCTGAATATAATCCCATATGCTCCTTGAACTTGTCAAGATGGACGTCCAGGATGTGCACCTTCAAGTATATTCTGCAGCATATTTAGCCATAGTTTTTACTGGTTTCCTCCAAAGCCCTGACACATTGTAACAAAACTCACGCAGGCTTCCCTTTCCTTTTTAGCAAGCTTTTCACGGAATTCTGGACACTATAATTTTGCTGATTTGTAGTCCAACAAAGATAACAGCTTTTACCTTTGCTTCAAAGAATTTACGAATTTTTTAAGCTACTTGAAGGCTTGAGGCACTTTGTTAAGAGCTCTACCAAACTGCTTCATGAGACCTAGTTTTTAATACAATAGAAGTAACAACACCTTTAGAGGGACTATCAATTTCTCATGCTTCACATTATGGACTCAAAAAAGAACTCATTCTTTAGTGGCCAGTGCTTTTTGTGGTAATGCGCTATGGTATCTCTACTGTCCCCAATACAGAGATGACATGATAAAGGGGTAAAACCTCTACGGAGACACAACAAATTCTAACATTTTGAAGTCTCCATTCACTTGTCAGCCATACTCCTTATAATTCAAAGCTTGTAGCAGGAGCTTGATACTGTTTTAGTTCTCCTTGAGATATAGTGAATGAGCCAATGGAAGGGATGTATGCTTATTTAAATTATGGAGGAGTACATCTTTAATGCTTCTTTAGTCGCTGTCAAGGAAGAGCCTCTACTTATCTGGATTACATATAAATTGAATTGCATCAAACAGATCAGCTACATCATTTGAGTAGCTTAGCCTCGCTTTTAAGTAAAGAATCTTGAGAAATAATAATGACGTTTCCTTTGGCTTGTCACTTGCACATTTTCATCCAGTAAATCCCACTCTTTGAGCTTGGAAATTTAAAAGATCCGCATTTGAATTGGCAAGCTAAGATCTTTGACAAGGTCGTAAAGGTTTCTTTGTTTTGGAAAGTATGGTTTCTTCTCAACAGCCGTATCTCTATATCACTTTAGTTAAAATCTTCACTCATCTTTTCAGATACAGAATTGTTTCTTTCTTCTGAAACTGGCTTATTTTTTTCTAGAGGAGTAGGTACAGTAAGATCAGTACTATGTTATACCGGTGTAATAGACGATAGAAGATCGAGATAGGAAATAGCAGGTGCATTTTTCCTATTTCAACCTTTGGAAGGGTTTATCCACCATGCAGAATTAGTAGTTGAATGAGTGGTTAATGAATTCACGCCAAATTTGGAAGATGGCAAACTTCATGGCTCTTTTTTCTCCTCTATGCAATCGTGAAAAAGTAAAAAGAATATACTTTATTACGCCTTTGGCTTATGAACAAACATAATAGCTTAAATACCTGTGACATTTAATATTTTACTTCTTACAACAAACCATTTTTTTACCTCCCAAAATGATGTGCCTATGGATTGTCTTGTTCACCAACTGGCATGCCAAAGTGGAGTATGCTTTGAAAGCTTCACTCATTCTCATAGATGCTGTCACACCTTAATGCTCTGCTCTTTGTTTTTATGAACTATCCACAGATATACCAGAATGCATCTGGAGAATGATGATTGCAATCTCTTGATGCCATTTCTATTCTGATGTGATGACTATGGCAGCTAAGACTGAAATGATTTCAGATCAGTGAATCCCTGTATAAATATTTCTGAAGTAATATTCAATCAGGTTCTGAAGGTTTCCAGGCGTGTATTGTGGAGAGATCTGGAACATTCTTGCAACTTCATAAAATTCAACTAAATTTTAGGAATTTCTCATTAAACCAAAACGTTTTGGAAGGTTTCCTTGAAACAAATATTATTCTACAACTTTTCAATGTTTTTTTAAAATAAAATTTACAGGTTTCTATCATGCTTTCAAAAAAATAAAGCCTACTGAATTTTTATATTCTCAAGTTTTCTTCTGAAATTAATAATACCCTAGCATTAAATCCAAATGGGCAAATTTAAAAATTCAGTTTCCAAGCTACAAAACAATTTGGGCATAAAAATAGACTTTTTTCATTTAATTTAGTTACAAACAATTGAGAAATAACACTCAATCCAGAAACCCCCAAAAGTTAATATATGTTAAAATGTATTCATTGTTGATAGAAATGTAATCTGCAAATCAGTCTCACAGTCATTCTGTAAATTAACTTTTCAGAGCCCAAAGTGAACAATAATTTTTGCGAAGATAAAAGAATTATAATAATAGCAATCTTTCGAAGCCATTAGATAAATCCATTTACTAAGGACAGTTTGTTGATTCCGACGTTTGCTTGCTGGACAAAACCACTCACGTATAAAATGAAATTATTTAACCAACTTATTTTCACTGAATCCAGAAAACAGTTGGATAGTAAAAAGAATTCAGAGAGCGGTATAAGGATACATCTACATTAGAAATGTAGATTCTAAAAAAGAAACACATAAGAACGCGAACAGGAGAGCCAACTAGACTAAACAATGTCCATTGACAGGCAAAGCGATGGACGCCAAGGAAATCCCAAGGCGGCGATCTTAATGAATAAAGCCAGATGCTGATCCAGAGAATAAAACCAGATAAATTGAAACACCTAAATTATCTAAATTCAAGCAGGAGACCGCAGGGATGAATCCCTGATTAATGACACAACGGTACAATTTGTAAGAATATAATTCGATCGCTGAGAAGTGCAAGGCCTATATGTTACAGGTTTCTTAGAGAATAACTGGTCTATGGTTTTATTTCCCCTCTAATAATCATGTATTTTCAGACAACAGACACTGGTTGTTAAATGACTGAAAATATACTAGGCAATTTAATCATTCCTCTTATACTGTCAGTACATCCCAACCATTATCTGTTCTAATTTTTAGTCGCGTGCGAGTCTAGTCGCAAGCGAATCAACATCTCACTATGTCGGTCGGTCTCCGTTTTTCTTTTTCTTTTTTTGTAATACCATTGTAACTATTTGGCCGATTCTAAAGAAATTTGAAACCCTTATGTTGTTTTACATCCCCTTTCGAATGTTATAATTACCAAATTCTTCCCAAGGTTAATCCGGTAATTATTTTGTTTTGGCAATAACATCATAACTATTCGGCCGATTCTAAAGAGATCTAAAACTCTTATGTTGTTTTACATTCCCTTTCGAATGATAGAATTACGAAGGTCCTCCCAAGGTTAGTCCGGGAATTATTAAGCGTTTCAAAGGTCGTAAGGTTATAAATCAGAATAAGTGAGAGCACGCAACTTTTTGGTCAGCAGACCTTGTTTTATTTAAGCACTCTGAGAGAAACAGACTATTATGAGAGCATTGCTATCTTGAGGCATTACCACAAAAGACGAGCACTAGCCACCTATTTTACAAAAAATCAGAAACATTTTTCGTTATATACAATCATAAGGCAATTTCTTGCAAATAGGCCGTTCTTATCCCAATTAAAGACCAGATGTGGCAGGTAATGGTTCCCTTACACAAAGTTATTACACTACTTAAACTTAACAGTCTTCTCTTTATGTGCACTGGCATCTTCTACACGTCTAATAAACTTACGAAGCCAGCATTTTTAACAATTGCACAAACTACCACAGACTAGATTTAAAGAGCACTTGCACCTTTTCCAATGGGCGCGGACTTTAAATCATTAAATGATTCTTGTTTTTAGTCGCGTGCACGCCACTCTTATAGTTACTAGGTCGGTGGGATGGCAACCATTTGACTTTTCAATGAGTTTTAGAAAGTTTTGAAGGTTGTATCGTCAGATGATATGTTTGTTAATTGATAATACATTTGTTAATTATTTTTTTTAATTATCGAAATAATTGAGAGCACGCAACTTAGATCTTTTGACCTTGTTTTCAAATTCTTTATCTAACTCTCCATTTCACTCTCGCAATTAATCAATTGACACTCACTTAAATGCATGAAACACTAACAGCAGCTCGAACCACAAGATTCTATCTATTTCTAATCAAAGTAGTAATAGTATAAGAAGAATAGTCAAAATTCTTTGCCAAATCTATACGTTTTGCTCCTTCATCCATTTCAAAGCTTATCCCCCCGAAGGAGGTTAGCAATAAGGGAGTGTTGGCTCTCTTGATCGTCCGCCGAATCTTGACGGAGGACAACAAATGGTTGTTTGCTTTATCATTTCCACTTCATAGGACGGAGTGCGGCCAGAAAAGCCGAGGAAGGAGAAGCGAAGGCTCTCGCCTACCGAGCCAAAAGTTCTCAAACAAATAACTCCTCGAATCTAACGGGGCCAATGGCGCGTTCCAAATCTAATAACTCTCGGAGGTCAGTCACCGAGCGGCCTACCGCCATTCTTGTGAGGACCTTTTCCTCAAAAGAACCCTAGGGAATCCCTCAGGATAGATTCGGAAGGCAATTTCATTAGGGTCGAACTGCAAAAGATCGTCTCCATCCTTTCACCTTTAGCTGTCTCCCACTAAGAGACTATTGTGGATTTGGCCCACCTGCCCACGTTCCCGGATTATGAGAGTTTCACGGCCCACCCACCCATTAGATGGGGGTTTAGCTGGTCAGGGTGCAATTCACATACGATGTGATGTCTCCTTTCTTCCTTTGTCTATAAATACCTCCAATAAGTCTTTAGTAGTACCTCTCTATCTGCAAAAAGGTTTTCTTTTGTATTTATATTCCTTTACACGTAGGCCGCTGTGTATAGGTCTGTTGATGAAGCCGTTTCTCCTTCTCGGGGATCTGATCACTAGACGCCTTCTCTAGGAAGAAAACACTCTCATTCCTTGGTGGTGGATCATAACGAAACAGTAAAAAGAGCTAGAGATTGAATTTATTAATGTAGAAGAATTCAAGCATCGATGGACTAGAACCTACTTCATGTTACTGCCTTTACGTGTCTCTTGACGCACAAGGGGACTTTGAATAAGTGGGAATCAAAGACTTCCATGGATCCAATGACGTTCAAAATCAAATCATTTCTAATGGGCTGCTACTGCTCGAAAGATTACCTCTGTTGTACTTAGAAAGAGCACGGTGACCCACTTTCGAGGAACTGACTGAAATCTCTATCTTAGTTCGAATTTATTACGGTTGATGAAACCTTTGAGTTCTTCTCTCACAGCCTCATTACTGGGGCCTTTGCTTCTGATCTTCGAATCTTTGCCATTTTATACTCCATTTGCTTCTCTCGTTAACATCCGAGTCGGAGAAAGATACCGGAGAGATGCGATATGCATATAAGCACTATAAGTGCCATCCGTGCGTCTTTACCGAGAGCCAGATTCCGTTGCACTTCGAAGCACGCTTGTCTTTCCTTCTGGAGTGCACACATTTCCTTTCACAATATAAAAAAAAACATTTGGGTGGAGGTGCAAAATCGTGTCAAAGTATTCCATGTATATTTAACTAGGATTCAAAAACCATCCTCCAGGAAAGCGGAATCATGACCTCGGACTCAGTGTCTGACAAAATCCTTTGCTACCACTTTCTACACATTCCACAATCGAGATGACGTCCACGCAATTGATCCTTTCCCAATCAAATGTCTTTGCTACTGCTTTCTCCACATTTTACCGCCGGGATGCTGGTCCAACATAATTACAATCACTTAGTGCGGGCACTACATGCCTCTGATTATACATCACTTTCACAAATAACCCTCTTGAGCCAGACGATATCCAGTACAACATGTTTCGATTCCCAGGTAATCAATGCTTGGGTTTTCTGTCAGATATCTGCTCAGATTCTGGGCCAAAGTTTACTCTGATTGATTTTAGCAAACGTGGGAGAAATATCTACTTCTACATCGGCTGTTTCCTGCCTAATTTCCATAACATTCTGCGTGTGAGGTAGTTTGAAAAATGAATAAATGTTAGCTAATTTATTTTGTCATTGGAAGTCATCTGTCTTCTGCACAGTGTGAACTCTTTAAGTTGAATACTACAGTGGTTTCTCTACTCCTGCTGGATAATGATATCTGCGAAGGTTTCCTTTTCAAGTAGTTCGTCTACAGGGCAGGACCCTCAACGATGTATTCGTCTTGATTTCGTTCGACGCCTCCCATTGGTCATATACGAATCAGCCTTGGGTTCATTTATCCCCGCGCATTGGAGATTATATGTTTTGTATTGATCAGCAGGTAGGGTGTTGATATGCTTCTTTACTTCTGTTTTACCTTTCTTTTGTTCACTCAAAACCTGACCTAAAGGTGCGAAATATATTCATCCTAAAGTCAAATGCGGATAGTGGATTCCTTCCACCAAAATGTTTTCCAGTTCGCTACTGGTGCCAATTCTATGTTTCATGTAGAAAGCATCTTGTCCATAGGGTGAATATTCCATCATCTTGGCGTTTTGCAGAGTGCACGATGGCCTTATAGGTTTTTGTTGATCGTATACCGTATTTTCCAATGTCTTTCATTTCGTCAACATCTGATTTCGTCGCTGACCATGCCAACCAGAGATGATGATCACTCTCTATGTCTTTCAATTTGAGGGATGTGGAACTCCTTCAAAGGTTCGGTGTAACTCTCTTAGGGGTGGTTCTCAGGTTTATGCTCACATAGATTCTACAGATCACGGAGTATTGCGTTCGTAGTTATTGGACCTGGTTACATTATACCGTTTGGTGCGATAAATTATGCACTGGTCCAGGTATTCAGAAATTTCTGTAATCTATAGCGCCTTGCAGAATGCGATAATTACCTTTGATGACCTAGAATCTCCACACCCTGATCAGCAGCATCAGTAACGCCAAGCCTGAATGTCTAGAATATCTTTTGTTGGATCCCTGGATATGTAGGGGGGTTGTTGAGAACGAGCTTGATGATGAGGAGCCCGGCTGTATGCAAATAGTGAGATATCCGACCGGTGTATCGCACTTCACCATACTCATTAGATGAACAGGATAAGGTCCGCTGATCAGGTCACATCGCAAATAAGATATGAGATGTTGTCCTGGAATTTTGTTCCGCCCCAATGCGTCTTGACTTTTCCTGTGGTTTTATATCCCAAATGCATCGACGGTATCAAGTCATTTTCTGGCGTCTCTGAATCGGACAGACTCATTGGCCAGCACTATCGGATGGAGCCATAAATTGAGCCTTTCTGCTGAGATTCCTCGGTGCCTCAAACAATGCACCACTTTGGATTGAATGTCCGATTCGAGGGCAACTACGTAAAAGGCGCCTGTCCCAATACTGCTTATCTCTGGTGCTCGGATCTGGGCCTTGCTCGGGAGCTTGTAGGATCATGGAGTAATTTAAATAGGCTGGACTTCCTGAGCGACTTTGAAAATGTAATAGACTGAAGGTTTTAAATATGTTCTTATTTGGAAGAAAGTGTGGGAGAGGGGAAATATTGAGCATTTTAATATTTTTTCTGTTAGGATTAATTGGATTTTGAAAGTTCTTCGAGTTGGAAGGTAGTAATAGGATTAGGGGTTGGCAGTTGAAGCTTAGAAAACATAGGTGTAAGTTGCAAGCCCAAAATACCTTTTCGGTAATAGAGTGGTAGATTTCTGAAATATTTACCATAGGAGGAGATAGTATATGAAGAAGGAAGGTAATTGTGCTATTTGAATTCTTTCTTAGGGTATAAATTGCAGATATTTTAATAGTGATATTAGTGTATATTGTGTTAGCATGAAAGAGCTTTTCACAAGCCTTAAATAGTGATAACTTCGAAGCAATGTTATTGACTGTTGTGGTACTATATTATGTGGGGTGTGACTTAATCACCTACTGCAACGCGAACCGTTGAAGGACTGTTCGCATGGATTAACGACCGAATAGGAGGTCAAACTTGAGGCGTTGGGTTTCAAATCCTTAATAATCAGACAGAGTGCATAATTGGTTGGCGAGATTTACTTGAATAGGCCGAGCGTATCGTTCAAGGTTAGTTAAAGATGAAACAACAAAAATATAATTTTATTTACAAAGATCAAAATAAGAATAAGAATAGGCAAAAGGGAATTATTTAAAATGAAATAGTCTCTTGATAATTATTATAAGGATGGATTCTCAAATAGAGTTAATTGATTATCGTTACTATGCTCAGAACAGAAGGGGGAAACTTGACAATATTAATAATGGAAGGGGTTTCAGTTTTACGGGTCAGTGACTACCAGGAAGGTCCTTCTTGCGATGAGGTGAGTGGAGAACGATCCGAGGAGGCAAGTGGGGCACGATCCGATGAGGCAAGTAAGGCACGATCCAAATGAGGCAGGTGGGGCACGATCCAAACCAACCTTCCGATGAATATAACCAATCTTCAAAGATGACGTTCGACGGGAAATGTGAGAATTCTCTTAATTCTGCTGGAAGAGAAAACTTCTTTTCCTCAAAGGTAATTGATGGAGATTTTCTTCGGTTCGATTAAACGAAGGGAGACTGTTGCGCAAATTCAAAGGCTTGCCGTTCACAGAAGCTACCAATTGACTGGGGTAGAATTACGGCCGAGAAAGTCTTGCTGTCTGACGAACGCTCACTGGATTTAGACTTGAGACGATGAGAACGGCCTTGGCGTGCGTGCTGGACTCCTAGAACTACAGTATAACCCGAGTGTTTATATGCCCGATTCTAAGGGGGAAGGAGGATTTTGGAGAAAGGAGTCATCAGCTACAGACATCTTAATCCGGAGGCGGAGTAGATTCATCATTTAGCAGCAAGGTGCGAGAAATAGCTGCTCTTGCTCGCCTCGTCACCGGGGGGGGGGAGGCTTGGTACGAGTTCGCCGGATTGGGGAATATTTCCCCAATGCGCTTAGGAGTCGAAAATTCGTGAATGAACAAACAGAAAGTGACGTTGTCCATGGCGGGATACAATCGCATGTGTCTTCAATAAAGTTGGGGGGGGGAGTCAGAGGTTGTTCTTTTACATTAACACTATCCTTTGGAGTGATTTTGCGGCTCTAGCCATCCATGGATGTTATGGGATATCCTTTAGAGTACACCCTAGAAGGCAAAAACCACTTACCGCTCCATCCACGCGGTCAAATCCCATCACCCCTCTCTTCCATGCATTTGCTCTAAACCCTCTCTTCACATCTACGCACTCAAATGCTCCCATGAACATTTTCAAATTTCCTCCTCTCAGCCCCTAAGACTCTCATCAGCATACACCAAATTAGACACAGCTTATCACTCACCACTCCAAATAAATCTCACAAAACTGTCCATTATTTCCATTCATACTTTTCTTGGCCAAACTATCTTTAAATATATGAACATGGCGACACCGCACATATTTGCCTACCATCACATATATTAAACTACTCACTCCGATCATCTTTCAAGTGAACGCGTCTTATTTTAACCTAAACACTAGTCACATCATTTAATGGTTTAGCTGCCCCCCTTCCCTTTCCAAATACTCTTGGAACCTACCATAAATCAAACACTAACATGTGTTGTTCCTAGGTGCATTTAACCTAGCAACCGCACAACCATTTTTATCCCTCGCTTTCTCAGCCAGCTCTCTTAAAGCCTACACTTAATCCACATACATACCAGTTTTAAATTTACCTTACTTACTGAGAAGGCCTATCTTTACTTGATCCACTTCTTGCTTGTGTTTGAATAGCATTACTATGAACTCAAAATGGACTGTTTTTGGTTGGAATAATTTATTAACCTCAAATCACGGTCTGCACGAGATCATTCCTAATTCTGTCCCTGGGGCGCAGTTAGCTGTAATATCCATCGTAGGATGACGAACGAACTCGCAGTACTTTTATTTCGATGATATATTTGGTATTTTTTAATGATTTATGCAGTATTTATTCATGTATGGACTCAATTTAATATCCTTTTATATATATTATGTTAGATTATTAGGCTTTGGGAAGAAGGGTTCTTTAGGAGCACCTGTCCGAAGATATTCACATCTACAACTCCAGCACATTCGTGGTATTACCACCACCCGTGGTTCAAAACAGAATTTGAAATCTTTCAACAATTAACTCCTTCAAATTGACGCCTTAAATGCTGCTTCACATCCGATTCGAACAAATTTGTCCCTGATACATAATGTCCATGTTTCATTTCATAGAACATGGATAAATATAGTTATGAATAAAGTAATGTGTATTTGAATAAATTATTCGCCCAAAACTATTGAACGATCTGTAGAAAAGCAGACATAACCAGAAACCAATGACAACTGAACAGAATATTCCTAGGAAATATGCAGGACCTTGTTCTAAAGGACTTAAAAACATATTCGGCTGCAGGACTTCCCAATTGGTCGCATTGTTCGGATGTGATTTTATGGCATTTTTTTCTTTCAATCTTAGTTATAAATCTTCAAAAATCCTTTGCTTTTTGGGCCTTAAAGTTCTCACTGAGGATCTTGCAAATGTTTCTACTCAGGTTTAAATATAGAGCTCCAGACATTCTAGTTCATTACCTCAATATTTTTAGAATCCAAGAGCTACTTCACTATTGTGGCTGTGTGGCACGGAACATTCTTCTGAGTGGGTACCCGTTACTAGCGGGGTGCCTCAAGGTTCTGTCCTAGGACCACTACTATTCATCATCTACGTCAACGACATGGACGGTGACATGGTTACCAAGATTTCTAAATTTGCCGACGATACCAAGCTTGGTATGAACGTTGCAAAGGATGGAAATACTGCCCGCCTGCAGGAAGATCTTGGGAAGATTGGGGAGTGGTCGGACACGTGGCAAATGCCTTTTAACGTGAACAAATGCAAAGTAATGCATATCGGCCACAGAAACCCCCAATATTATTATATCCTTAAGGGCACTGCTCTTGAATCGAGTAATACTAAAAAGGACTTGGGTGTAACTATCCCTAGCGACCTCAAGTTCTCGAAACAGTGCATCGAGGCAGAGAAGAAAGCCCAAAGGATGTTAGGCTACATAAAGCGCCAGTTTGGATACCGTAACAAGGAGATAGTATTTTGTCTGTACAACTCCCTCGTTCGGCCGCACCTGGAGTATGCCGTACAATTTTGGAGAGTCCTTCGTTTCGAAAGGATATCGCAAGGTTGGAACGCGTACAAGCCAGGGCAACCAAGCTGATCCCCTCTATCCAACATAAAAGTTATGAGGATAGACTAAGGGAATTAAATCTGTTCTCGCTGGAAACCCGTAGGCTGCGTGGTCAGCTCATCGAAGTTTTCAAAATACTTCGAGGGTTCGACAATGTTGACTACCGGGATATTTTCACACTAAGTGAGAACAGAACGCGCAATCACGGCTTCAACTTGAACTGAAGCGTTACAACCGCAATCTGTGTGGACATTTTTTCACTTACAGTATCTGCGGTATGTGGAACGCACTTCCAGTGGAAGTTGTCAACAGTGAATCTGTTGACCAGTTCAAGTCAAGACTGGACAAAGTCTTAAAAAGTGGCCGTTTAGGGACGCAAAACAATTGAGCAGCCATGTGCCTGCTTGATTGCTAGTCCAAAGGTACCCTCTTTGAATGGACCGTAAGGTCTCCTAGGGTACTTCCTTTCCTTGTTACTCCTTGTTACTCCTGCATGAAAAACAGGATCACGTACTCTCGATGTTCGGATAGAGTGACTCACATGTTCCAGAATACCGCAGGGTTTGCATTGATGTTAAAACAGATGATTGGTGAAAATTCAGCCCTTGAAATCATGTTCCACGCTATAACGCAGCCCCCCTGCAAATATGGCCCTCTTTTTTTGTGTGGGATAAAATCTTTCACTTGTACGATACTTTACATCCAATCCAAACAAATAAAATTTGCATTCCTGTCTGAAAAAAAGTTTTCACCTTACACCATTCCACAGGGAATGCGCAGTAGCGAAGGCCAACCTAGCTGCTTTAATCGTTTCACATAAGAGTGGTTTCTTAGCCACTCAAGCGACGCGAGAATCTTTCGAGCCACATTCTGGGGCATTTTATCGACAGGTTGACCTGAAATATCGGCTGCTGTCTCAAATCGGTCTTCCATCGACATCATCTGTATTGTGCGAGCTTTCCTGGCAGTTTTTTTCGAGGGTAACCTTTTTTATCAAGAAATTACACTTTTTGACCAACAGCAATGCCTTGGAATGTCAGATAGTGTCGTCTCTTCGCTCTTCCATTGGACACACTCCGCTCACGATCTTGATAAATGATTATTACCTTCAGATGTAGCCTAAGATCTTGTAAAGATGATTCATCCTTATGTTTTTTACACCCTAATTTAATCTAACTTAATTAAGCCTAACTTTACCTAGCTTAACTTAACACAACCTAATCAAGTAAAGGCTAGGTTAGTTTAGGTTAGGTTATAATAGGCTCGAAAAACCCTTGGGATGCCTCAAATTTCCTAAATGCGAAGCCTATATTACACATGGAACAGATAGTCTATACATATCGTTCTTTACTTTTGGACGTATCCCTTTTCAAATACACATTTCTTTAATCCTAACATTTTTTTTTTTAGCCGTTCTATGAAATGAAACTTGGACCCGATCAGAGGAAAATTTTGAAGAATATTCTCTGAAATTTTCACGTACATTAAATTAATATTTACTAGAAGATTTAGATTATGGTACCTTGTTCCCTAGTTTTGAACGATAGTGTACATTCTGATTCGCGGTACCGTAAGAACATGTGCGTATGTAGGTGTATGTTTGTCACTGTATATTTTTTTCTTTTCATTTAAGCACGAAGTCTTCCTGAGGCAACTGTTGACATCCGCATTGTCTATTGACCCACAGAGGAGCGGGAATTTCACAATCAATTTTTTCATTTATCTTTCTCTCTATATGGTAGGCTCTCACCCCACCCCACTACTACTCGGTTCTTTCCCTTCCAAAGGCCTCACACACATCCACCCCCACCGAATTAACAACATCAAAACTACCATTTTTAGTACCTCGCCTACCATATCACTTTCTCTTGCACCATTCCCATTTTTGAAGTTTTATAGAACACTACTGACCTATTGAATCATTTAGGTTAGGTAGGATAAGTTATACCATGGCTGCCTTTTTATTTGTGGACGTGATCCTCCTGACCTGGTCATGAAATTCGCATAAAGATAAAACTGACAAGCTCTGGCAATTCTAAGGAATGGTTGGAAGGTGCGGGGCAGTATTTTACTTTGACATCACCCAATAATCAGGCTAACCCTTAGTAATCCAGGGAGGGGGGGGGGGAAGCCCCTGCTCGAATTCAGGGGTATGTGGCTATATTTACCCCATCTGCTGTAATTAGGAGAAGGAAATACAGCGGTGTCGTGGTTGGGTATGAGCGTGATGTTCTCTGGTAAGAGATACCTACCCATATAGGGGGATAGGGCAAAGCGCGTGCCTCAATAGGCTGCCCTTCCCAAGCATACCCTGGTAGATCCACTCACAGGGATTGAACCCAGCGCCCTGACGAGAGAAGTCCAACGCCTTATGGAATAAGATAACAAGATCTCCTTGCGTCCTTTTCGGTTCCATATCCTGATACAGCAATCGATTTTAAATTTAGAAGTCAATCACTTTCACTTCCTATTATACCCCTGTAGGACACAGTTCAACAAAGTACCGTTCATATTCTACCTCTAACATTAGAATCGTTCACAAGTCTCGTTCTATTCTTTTATTCTTGATTTCACACAAATAGTTATGTTTTGGTTTCTCTTCGAATCTTAGAAACACTCTACTTAAAAGAGCTCCCCTTATAGTTTGTCGTCGGTTCCCGTCCTCCTTACCCGAGTTGATTTGGATGTGGGTTACGGGGCGCAACTTAGTGTTTGTCGGGTCAACCTCGAGCGTCCTGTAACCCGTGCGTTGGCTCGGTTTGTGATTTTGTACAGTGAATTTCTGATAAATGTTCTTTAATTCTCCGTTTGAAATTCATTTTAAAGCAGTTTTATATGAATATTAGATTCATAAATCAAAGCGCTCTTAGCTGAAAAGAATATAGGAATTATACACTCGCAACCAAATTTAAATTTTTCAAAATCTTCCCATTCTTTTGATTGTAAATTTAAGCCACATTTCGAATTTTTTTATTTAAATTTGTCTGCTATTTAAAGCTAAAACTGCGAGTAGCTATCAAAATTCTAGTTCTATCTGTAGAATTGTACTCTTTTAACGTTGCATAATATTTTATAACACCCACAAGGAAAATGGAAAAACGATTCCGAGCGCTTTCGTCTTTATTCTAAAAAACCTCTTCATGGAATAACGTAGGTCAGGACAGACAATGTCTTAAATAGTAAGGAGTGGGGGTTTAAAACGGCTACCTGCATCAAAATCCTAACTAGGGGGTACAAATTCTTTAAACACTTTAATTTGTGATTTAATATAATTAGATATGATAGGATCTAGGCTAAACAATTCAGGGCTAATATTAAAATTTGGGAAAGTATTAATAGAGATACACTCAAAAATATTTCTTTAAATGTAGTTTCTACATTTAATAATAGGTAATTACAATGCCGAAAGTCAAAAAAATACCCAAAGCTATTCGAAAGCAAATAGTTGGATTTGTAATGAAGAATTAACCTATAGGCAAATTGGTGAACGTGTTAAGGTTCCATACTCAACTGTTGGGGCAATAGTTCGGAAGCATCGAGAGACTGGAGCAATTTCCAACCTGCCAAGAGTTGGAGCGACTCGCAAGATCACGGGCCGCTATCGATGCTATATGCTGGGTAAGGTGACGAATGTGCCCATGACTACCCGTACAGACCTACAGAATGAACTGGAGTTACAAGGAGTTCACGTCAGTCAAAAAACGGTTCCTAGAGAATTGCATCGAAGTGGTCTACATGCCTTCACTCCACGTAGAACTCCCCTTCTTACAGCAAAACGTGTGAAGAATTGTTTAACTTTTGCCAAAGACTATCTTGACAAAGGAATTGGGTTTTGGGAATGGGTTGTATGATCCGACGAAAGCAAAATCAAACTTTTCGGCCGAAACGAAGCTCATGTTTGGAAGAAAGCAAGGACTGCCTATGATCCCAAGAATACCATGCCTACCGTCAAGCATGGAGGAGGCAACATCATGGTGTAGGCTGTTTTACTGTCCATGGTATAGGGGAACTCCACATCATTGATGGAAAAATGGATAGTTACACGTACAGGCAGATACTGGAGCAGAAGCTGCTTCCAAGCGCAAAAAAATTCTACAAGCGGCGCAAGTTGATCTTTCAGCAAGACAATGACCCCAAACATACGGCGAAATTAACGAAAGAATGGTTCTCAAATAAGAAAATAGGTGTCCTTCCGTGGCCTAGCCAATCGCCTGACCTCAATCCCATTGAAAATTTGTGGCGATTATCTAAAACTGCTGTGCACAAAAGGAGTCCAAAGAACCTTGCTGATTTGAGGATCATCTGCATGCAAGAATGGAACAAGATACCACATACGGAGTGTCAAAAGTTAGTTTCCATTTACAATAATCGTCTCCATGCTGGTATTGCAAATAAAGGTCACGCCACTAAATACTAAAATTAGTTTTTTTGTCTTGGCCAAATACTTTTGTCCCATTCCTTTTTTTTAGTTGATTTTCTGGTTGTCAATATATTTTTGTATGTTCTCCTTAAATATTCTGTTAAATATATGTTCTATGAACTACGTCGACTCTTTACCCCAAACCAGATCTCGAACGTTTCAAAATACATCACAAATAGAGTTGTGCAAATACTTAGGTCCAGTCACTGTATATATATATATATATATATATATATATATATATATATATATATATATATATAAGTGAGGGGCAGAAGGCGAGCGGATCAGCGCCCAGCCTTGTGTTTTTCACATTTGTCTGAAATCGATTCACATTTTCTGCTCTGTATCACTGCGAACCCTACAATGGGACTCCATTTGATGACGACCAAACCTGCCCATTGTGTTATTGGGGCGAAAGCGATACGTAATAAAGATTATTTTGGGAAATATTTCTTAACAAATTTTGTTTCCGTGTCTTTATTTTCAGTTTTTAAAATAAAAGGATCCGGTTTTACTCATTACTCAAACAGATTTCCTTTGTTTTTTTATAATATTCAAATAACACTAAACTAAAGAATGATAAATTTAATGTACGAGACAATTCGCAATAGAAAAATGTAATAAAAAATGACCAAAATAATTTTATAATTTAACAATGAATATATGATGAAATGTTAATTCATGAACACACTATTAAGTTTGTATATTTGTATGTCATTTGAGAAATCTGCATACACAGTATGTACTAATCTGTCTGAATTTGTATTTTGTCCCTTGACGAAAATTTCATTTGAAACTTAAATTAGAAATCTATCCCCTGGGACCCAATTGCCTCTCGTTTGAAAAGCATTTGTATGAAATTTAAACCATTTTGCAAACAAATTAAATGAATAAAAACGACTAAATTGGCCATTACTGAAAGAAGCATTACGAAGCTTCATCAAAAAGAGACAATTCTATAATTATCTATCTCATCAATTATTGGTTCGAATTAAAAGGCTGCAGTTTTGCATAATTCTAGATGGGTTGAAGAATTTTCTGAAGAATCAATTTGTAAAACATGTTAAGTAACCATTAAGCAAATGCATCTAAGTATAAGGGAAGCTTGTTCAGTCATTATATATTCTAGGTTGAAGTAACCACTGTGCTCAGTTTGGTCGAAGTTAGAATCAAAGAAACCAGAAAGGCGTCGTTCCTTAGAATGTCCGTCTCAGTTAGAAAGTCATCTGGTATGTTTACACGATACACATAATCAATTTGTCTCGCTTAGATTATACTGGCCCTTTCTCGTCTCCATATTAAAGAAATAATTAATAGAATAATTAAATCAGAATATACAAAAATATAAGAGATTAAGTATCTTAAGTAGGAGGAAAGGCTAAAAAAATAAATTTATTTTGATTATAATAGAGAAAAGCAAATCTGTTTCAGTTTACAAGAATTTTAGAGACGCGAAGATATAATAATTAATTAAGGAATGTAAATATACCACATCAATCACTGAATAGAAGATTTATTTTTAATAAAAACCATGCATCTATTTTAGAGGAACTGAATTTTTTACTTTAATATATATTTTTAGTTGCGGGCGACTAACTCTACACCTCATTATGTGAGTCGATCCCCGTTTTGCTTTTTTTTTGTAATAACATTATAACTATTCGGTTGATTCTAACTAAATTTAAAACCCTAATGTTGTTTTACATTTTCTTTTGAATGATATAATTTCCAAGGTCCTCCCAAGGTTAGCCAGGGAATTATTGAAAGATTTGAAGGTCGTAAGATCATAAATAAAAACAAGTGAGGGCACGCGACTTTTGGTTAGCAGACCTTGTTAAGGGATCTACCATAAAAGAGTTTTGAAAAATTTTGGTAGTTACCAATAAATTATACTTTTAACAATTTAAAATTTATAGTAGAATATATTTTTGTCTCTATGTGAAGGGATAGTGGAGCTTTCCTTTAAATCTAAGCTTGAACTATTCGATTGATGACCTTTTGCAAGAATCGATGCGCAACCACAAACTATTATTCAAATCGGTGTATGGCAGTAATTACATCTGTTACAAGAAAGATACAACAAAATAAAGCATTAATTCCGGTAATGTCATTTTGGCGAACCGATTAGATGGTCTTCAGATTCTTAAAAATAACATTTAGATTGGAAAAGGAAAGAAACTTAGCACTAAATAATGCGGGTTTTTTTCTTAAAACTCGGTGAGAATTCCCGTGTGAGGAAAACTATTGTCAAGAAGTTTAGAATCCACGAACTAAACCGGATATATATATATATATATATATATATATATATATATATATATATATATATATATATATATATATATATATATATATCCAGCAAACCGCAAGAAACAGAAAAAAAGGATAATTTTTTTTCGGAAATGTTATTTCCTAATTCGCAAAAATTCCGTACAGGGTTGGATTCAGGATTCGAACCGTGCATACTAAGGGGGCGAGCAACCGCTTTGATCAAAAATCTTCCGAATAAACAAGCTTTTAAAGTATGCTTCACAATGTCAATCGTGACTATGAAAGAGAGATTTTTTGTCTTCTGCGTAGCCGAGTGGTCTAAGGGATAGTTTAATTGAGATCAAAGCGGTTGTTCGCTGCCTCAGTGTGCACGGTTCGAATCCTTAATCCAACCCCTGTACGGAATTTTTGCAAATTAGGAAATAACTTTTACGAAGAAAAATTATCCTGTTTTCTGTTTCTTGCGGCTTGCTGGATTCATTTCATCATTTTTTAGCGTTCATGAAAGATTTATACACACATATATATATATATATATATATATATATATATATATATATATATATATATATACAGTAATGGAGGAATTATTATTAATTGCAAATAGATTTATTTTCTCACATTTGCACAGTGTTAAGTCTTCTGCATTCGTAACTAAGCAGTTCGGCCACCCTTAGCATCCATGAGTGCTTTAACACGTCTTCGCATGGCATTGATCAATGTTTTGCACATTCCCTGGATTCGCTTAGATCTGAACCAAACTTCAATGAGACGGCATATGAGGTTCTGTTTGGCCGTAATGGGCTCTTTGTGTATTATTTCATCTTTCAACACACACCTCAAACTCTCAATCAGATTTATGTTCTGAGAATTTCCTGGCTATGGGAGCAGCTAAACTCAATTTTGTGCACACTATGCTTTCACTGATTCTTCTGTATGACATGGGCCCGTATCTTGTTTGAATATCCAAGGTTTGTCGACATACCATTCCATTATTTGAGGCAGTTAACAAGCTTTAAGAATTTCTATATACTTTTCTTAGTTCATAGTTTTATCAACAATGTGCCACTGACTTGTTCCATGCACCAAAATGGCCCCCCACACCATGATTCCCGTTGGAAACTTTACTGTTTTGCTCAGATATTTAGCCATAAATTCTTCTCCAACCCGCCTCCTTACACTCTGCATGCGGTCATCTAGCAATACAATGGTTGATTTGTCAGAGAAAACTATCTGCAATTGTAGAAAATGCAACATAAGTCGTTGAACAGCCATAAAATTAGTGGAAAAGCTATTAAAGCAATGAATTATCAAATAAACTTTATAGTTTGAAAAGATTGGACCCATTACAAAAATGCAGCACTGTTAAAGTTAGTAGGTATTAATGCTTTTTCATGAAGTCCACTCAAGGTGATTCTTTGCCCAGGATTAGATGCCTTCATCATTGTTTCTTTGAGTCGAGGCTTCTTTCTCGGGCGATATGATTTCAATTTATCTTCTAAAAGCCTGTCATTCACTTTTTTCCGGCAAAGCTAACACCCTCTGCTGCCAACTCAAAAGAAATCTTCTTGCAAGATGTTCTGTTCTTAAGAGCATGTTATATAAATTTTCTATCGGTTCTTGGAGTTGTTTATTATTTTCGACCACATTTTACATCTCTGCATAGTTGCTCCTCGATTTCACCAATATGCCTTATTATCTCATCCTTCAGCTGTTGAATTGTTGTTGGCTTGTTGGCATAGACCTTACTTTTGAGATGAACCCAAAGGAAGAAATCTAAAGGCGTCAGGTCACACGATCGTGGTGGCCAATTGACCTCGCTGTTTCGAGAGATGATGCGACCTGGTAACTTCTCATTTAATAAAGCCATTGTTGCATTGGCTGTGGGGCATGTAGCACCGTCCTGTTGAAACGACAAATCTTCGACATCCATAGAATTAAATTCAGACCATAAAAAGTTGGTTATCATAGAACGGTATCGCTCGCCTGTTACCGTAACAGAATTCCCGGCATCATTTTCGAAGAAATACGGCCCAATGATTCCACTAGCATAAAATGCGCACCAAACAGTGACCTTTTGATGATGCAGTGGCTTTTCAACAATCTTCCTTGGATTTTCATCAGCCCAAATGCAACAATTCTGCTTTTTAACGAATCCACCAAGATGAAAATGGGCTTCATCACTAAAGATGATTTTTTTCGAAAAATCATCATCGGCTTGTTTTTGCTCGTGCACCCAATTGACGAATGTACGGCACTTCAAATGGTCAGTAGTCTTCAGTTCTTGTGACAATTGAATTTTGTAATCGTATAAAGACCAATCTTTTGTCAAAATTCGATGTAACGTTGTTGTGGAGAGGTTCAATTCCTGCGCGCGATGACCAATAGAGGTGTCTGGATCTTCGGCCACATTCTTGCGCGCTGCAGCAATGTTTTCAGCTCAACGGCGTAAACGAGCACGCAATGGCGTTTTCATATCTGCTACCGACCCCGTTTGTGTGAATTTACGAACAATTTTCACAATTGCACTCTCGGTTGGTCTATTATGTTGACCAAAAGATCGCGAAGTGCCCGAAATGCGTTTCTGTTTGAACGTCCATTTTCGTAATAGGCTTCAATAACTTTAACACGTTGTTCGATTGTTTATCTTTCCATGGTTGAAATTGAAAAGACTGTAGTTGTTAAATCTGAAAAAAAAAAAAAATTCATAACACGCTTAAACTTAACTCACATTTAAAATCGGTGCAAGTTATTGGAACACCCTTTATATATATATATATATATATAGATATATATATATATATATATATATATATATATATATATATATATATATATATATATATGTATACATATTATATATAAATATGTATCTATATATAATATATATATATATATATATATATATATATATATATATATATATATATATATATATATATATATATATATATATATATATATATATATATATAATATATATATGAGGAGCCACATTGGGGAGACTGTGTCATGGACAATTTTGACCTAACGGAACAGCTACGCTTTCTCGCCGTGGTCGCGGGCTTGGCAGCAGACATCATCGAGGCCCTGGACCTTTGTGGACCACCATCAGACGAGCAAAAGCACCTCATGACTGAACACCCTTGTTTACGGGCTGCACTTAAGGCCATAGACCCGGCCAGACGCTGCTCCCGAAGTCTATCCTCCTCTCCTGTTGGGGACCCCTGTTAAGCGGCACCTCCGGACCCTCGGGTTTTGTTCCAGAAGGACGACTTCCTGAGTGCGGTGAATCAGGTGACGCAGAGGTAAGTAATTTTGATCCCATGTCATGTAAAAATGACTTCAATCAACGTTCTGTGTGAAAAAGTCTGCCGCTCTCCTCTAAAATTGCCAAAGCAGCAGCAGGATGCGGAGTGCGTGTGTACTTGGGAAGGCAACACGAATTGGCCACCTCCAGTCTCGAGATGTCAATTGTACTCTCCTTCCGGATGCGCGCGGACGTCCTTAAACAGGCGGATCGAATCCTATATGACCATCGTGTGTTCTGTGTTCCAAAGAAGACCTCCGAGGGTAGGCTTGCTTACGATATGTTCCCCCTGACAGACTCTCCATACCCTACCCCCCTCTCTTTCACATTACCCTCTTTGGGGAAGGTGTTAAGGGATGTCCGTGCTGGCGCATCGGGTATTAAGAATTTGTCAGGGCTTTTATCACATGCTGCTGCACGCTTGGCGAGGCTGTGTCTTGGACTTAAATTCAAGAGCATCTCTTATCGCTTCACCAGCCTCCCGATGCGTTTTAAGGCGATGCCCGTTCCTAATGAAACAATGCATGTCCCAGGATTTCAGCAGCTTTGGCAGGGATTTCGAGTGTATGTCGTACACTTACCTAGACGATCTCCTTTTCCTCGGTAAGATCCAAATCCTACATTGCCTAGTTATGAGGCTTTGGTCCACCAGCCTACAGATCAACCATCGTAGGAGTATCCTGGAACCTACACATAAGCTCACATACTTCTGTGTGGATATCGACCTAGTGAATGCTGTACACACCTCACCTCCTCGATGATAGGACGCCTACCGTGAGTCTCTAAATTGGGTTTCTCGCGTCCCAAAGAGGTCTAAGTTTTAGGCCCGCCTAGCGGGCCCCCTAAAGTTCGTATGCAGTACGGTGTCTTTCTCTCGCTTTTTGGCTGAATTAGCTCACGGACACTACAACAAGGTGAAGTTGCCGGCCTCCATGTTTTCATCCACGTGTTCCCCTGAAGGCATCCCGCTTCCATTCGATGGGGGGGGAGGCCTTTTCGGATGCAAGCCCTTTGTCTATAAGGTGGGTCTTAAAAGACGGTTTCAGCCTCACTTGTATCCTTTGTTACCCCATGCACATCGTTCTGGCCGAGTTTATGGCCTTGCATTTACTTTACTTAATCCGCAGTCCCACTTTTGTATGCCAGTACAAGGTCAATCTAGTTACTTAGAAAAGGAGCACTCCTCAAGTGCGACGTACCATTTGTGCCTTGTATGACCCTGATACTTTGTCATTTTTTTTACTGGAGGCCGGTCATTGATTGGATTGCATCTGAGGACAATCCGGCAGATACCTATAGTCTCCCTAACTACTATGGCGCTGACGTCATGACTCATGATTCAACATGATAGTTAGGGTGATTCGTAGTATCTGTCGCACTTGAGCACTTTTTTCTTTTCTGCACACTGCACCACTTTTTTTTAAGTATACAAAAAGCCATTGTGAACTATTTATTCATGAAGGCAAAGTAGAAACTAAACTTACACGAATTTCTACCAAAAACATTTGGAGATAAAATGGATTGGACGACGTGGACTAATTAAATGGCCATCCAGATCTCTAGATATGACACCTTTAGATTACTTTCTATGGGACAACCTTAAATCAGTTGCTTAAATTAACCATCTCAAAACAATAGCAGAACTAAAAGCAAACATATCAAGAGAATTTGAAGCCATAAAATCAAATACTTCCTTGATATATAATGTTTAAAGGTCTTGCGTGGAACGCGTTAGAAAATGTATAGAAGTAAATAGATATCATTTTGAACATGTAATGTAATTGATAACGATAATTAAAAGATAAAAAGTGCAAGTTAGTTTCTTTAATACTTTTTCTATGTGGCCAGAATAATCATGCCCAGATTACACTGACAGTGGAAATTGTACAAGCTGTTGACAATAAAAAACAGCAAAAGTTTACCTAAGATAACAAATTTCAATTAATGAAATTTTAATATATTTTTTTATTTTATTTTTAAAAATTATTCCTTTCATACATTATTATTTTATTCCTTTCTATGTCATTTCCTTAAACGATATTTGCCACTCCTTTAAATAGGTCCCGTCGTTGAAACCAGGGGTTTGGATTCCATGTTAAACTCGGTTCTGAATGAGACCGGTAAATTTCCACCCCGTAAATTCCTCCAAGGTAAATTCTATCACATATATTATCTAGAGTTTAATCCCAGTAGATGTGAACTCCCATATTATAAATTCCGATATCTAAATTCTAGTATAGAATCACCGGATTCTGAAATCACATATGACGGTTCACTTTTCTTTGCTTTTGACAGCGGTATTGAAGACCGTTACAGAATCTTGGTATTTGCCACAGAGCCTTTCTTGAATGACCTTGAAGCATCGAAAAACAGGGATGGGACTTTTGAGGTATATTCAAATTTGCTTGTGCTCGCAATTGGTGACGATTCATTACGTCATTCTAGAGTCTTGCGCGCCACGCATGTGTATTTTACATCCCGACATATGAAGTCGCCTCTCGTCCTCCATTTTATGCTATACATAAACTTCGCCCAAACAGTCCAATATATGGAGTTCGGAAAACCATTAGGCAAATCTTTTTGTCACTATTTTCTAATGCAAATATCGTAGGGTGTCTTTTTCATCGGCTAATATTGTTGGCGGAAAAGTCTGGCAAAAAGGTGAACGGATAAGATACAATTTTGCTGAAATTACATTTGTAGTTTAAATGAATTCATTCCATCTTCTATCACTAACTTAAGAATTGGGTGAAAATCCTAGTTTTTAATAAATGCTGAATGAGATCATTTATTTTTCGTATATTTAATAAATATCGTTTAATTAATTCATTAATGGAGCAAAAAAATTATTCTCTCTCTTCCTTTTTCCAATCCTCCAACATAAAGAGTATACATTCAACGTCCTCAATTTTCATCTGAGCATTTAATGCCCTTTTTACTTCTGAGCTGTTTGATAACTGAGCTCTTCGTGTATTTTTATCCTTTCATCACTCTTTTACAGATGATCGATTTGAAATGTTTTGAACGATATTAGTAAAATGTTTTGTACGATACTTGTAAGATGTTTTTGACGATACTAGGAAATATTTCCTACGGTAGTTGAAAATGCTTTTTTTGTCTTGATTCATATAAGTTTAAAGAATTATTCTTTTTTCCTGTTAGTTTTAATATTAACATCGAAGATAAAACTATTTAGATATAAGCAATTTTGAAAAGCGAATCGTTAATGTCAAATTAAATTTACCACTCATAACCTTTGGCTCATGAAAATCTATATGGGGGGGCAAAATTTAGCATTAGGATACCTTCTCACCATGTCTCATATTTACTGAGAATAACAGACACAAATTAGGGGGGATAAGTTGGAGTTTGAATGAATGTGGGAGAGCAAGTGATAGTAAGAGTAAGAGCGTGAGAGAAAGAGAGAGTAACAAGGAGTAACAAGGAAAAGAAGTACCCTAGGAGACCTTACGGTCCATTCAAGGAGGGTACCTTTGGACTAGCAATCGAGCGGGCACATGGCTGCTCAATTGTTTTGCGTCTCTAAACGGCCACTTTTCAAGACTTTGTCTAGTCGTGACTTGAACTGGTCAACAGATTCACTGTTGACAACTTCCACTGGAAGTGCGTTCCACATACCGCAGATACTGTAAGTGAAAAATTTTCCACACAGATTGCGGTTGTAGCGCTTCAGTTCAAGTTTGAAGCCGTGATTGCGCGTTCTGTTCTCACTCAGTGTGAAAATATCCCGGTAGTCAACATTGTCGAACCCTCGAAGTATTTTGAAAACTTCGATGAGCTGACCACGCAGTCTACGGGGTTTCAGCGAGAACAGATTTAATTCCCTTAGTCTATCCTCATAACTTTTATGTCGGATAGAGGGAATCAGTTTGGTTTCCCTAGCTTGTACGCATTCCAACCTTGCGATATCCTTTCGAAACGAAGGACTCCAAAATTGTACGGCATACTCCAGGTGCGGCCGAACGAGGGAGTTGTAAAGACAAAGTACTATCTCCTTGTTACGGTATCCAAACTGGCGCTTTATGTAGCCTAACATCCTTTGGACTTTCTTCTTTGCCTCGATGCACTGTTTCGAGAACTTGAGGTCACTAGTGATAGTTACACCCAAGTCCTTCTCAGTGTCGGTGGATTCAATAGCAGTGCCCATAAGGATATAATGAGATCGGGGGTTTCTGTGGCCGATATGCATTACTTTGCATTTGTTCACGTTAAAAGGCATTTGCCACGTGTCCGACCACTCCCCAATCTTCCCAAGATCTTCCTGCAGGCGGGCAGTATTTCCATCCTTTGCAAGTTCATACCAAGCTTGGTATCGTCGGAAAATTTGGAAATCTTGGCAACCATGTCACTGTCCATGTCGTTGACGTAGATGATGAATACTAGTGGTCCCAGGACAGAACCTTGAGGCATTCCGCTAGTAACGGGCAGCCACTCAGAAGCCTGTCCATTCACCACCACCCGTTGCCGTCTGCCACTTAGCCAGTTCTCGATCTAGCCGGCTACTTTTCCGTATATGCCCAGCGTTCGCACTTTCCGGGGAGAGAGATTGAGAGTGAGTGAGAGAGAGACAAGATTCTTGATATCATCCTTCCACACCTTCATTACCGACTGAAGCAAGGAGACACACACCTAAATTATATATATTTTAACAAGGATAAACAGAGCCTATCGAGAGGAGACAGAATTCATTCGTGTCCGTCATAATTCAGAGTTCATCACAATTTCCATATGCGGATATTTTTAGAAGCACTGAAGGCCTAAAATCTGAGACGCTACCATCTTTGGCTCTCATCCATAGTAATGGCTTCTTGTATCATCTCCACTCTAGGTATTCACCACAATTCACGCTATAAGGAACTCATTTTCCTTCATCGACGAGCGACTCTAAATAGCCATCGTAGCCTACTTTCTCCATTGTCCCGTCAAGGTTTCCAACTGCCTTACTCAAAGAGCCTTTAATTCACTTCTCGACTCTCATCAATATTTGTATACGACGAAAATTTTTGTTATAAATTCCTACTTAATTAGAGTTTCTGCATTACCATAAGTTTAGTGATATTAAGTACAATAAATAACAAATTAATTCTTATTGAATGGATAATTCTGCTTTTATGTTTATTATATTTTTCCTCATATTTTATTAATATCGTTTAATTAATTGTTTACTATATATGTTAATAAAATACAAGATTTAATCTATTTTATTGTAATCCTTCTTTCATGTCCTCAAAATTCACTCCGAACAGTTGGTTTCGATGATAGTGAATCAAAGCAAATAGGTCCTACTTGCATACAATTTAGTGCCAATAGTTCAAGAGGCAATGGTTGGGGGAAAAAAACATGTTATTCATATGATATAACAGAAAACCAAACCTAATTTCAGCACATCTGTATTTAGGAAAAAAGTTTTCAGAGTTAGATTTTTAGTTTCATTTCTTATCAACTAAAAATTTATCCGGAGTTCGAGCTCCACCTGAGAAAGCGAATCCAAAATCTTCGCTTTATAGGTTGTTTTATCTCCTGTCTTTATTATTTTTTATTTTCTAAAAGTTGAATTAGTCGAATTTATATATTTAGGATAATATAATAAGTATGTTAAAAATACATAGGATAACGAGAAAGATGTAGAATTTTGCGTTACCAACCCTATTGCGGTGCAGAAAGGACCTGTGAATCACTATCATGGCGTGAAGGTAACTGAGTTTCCTTTCAAGGGTGAAATGGGATTCTAAAGTTTGCTTATATTTATGCCAATTACGAGATAGTATCAATTAGTTGTTCAGAACAGTGTAAGAAATCTTAATAATACTAATCTACACTTTAGTCTTCATAGTAAAAGATTTGTTTACTTCATACGATTAAAGGATAATTTTGAGCGTCGAATTTACTCCATAAGTATTGTATTTTTGTTTTGTAACAAAAATTCCGTGATGAAATTTTCAATCCGAGGTCTTTGTGGGAGTTTATTATTTATTAAATCCTTTGGAATACCCCCAAAATATTTATTAGAATCTTATAAGTATGGGGGTGAGTCCTTCTGTGGGAAGGAATTTTTAGGAGCAAAGAACCCCTCCTTATAGGATTCCACGTTATCTAAATCATAAAAGTCAATGACTATAGGATCTCCTAATTTTAATTCGCACTGGTCATACTTATGCTAATGCCTCTATCATTCTCATCTTAATTTGTACCCTTTAGGTGCGTCCTCAATCAAGAGTAACAAAAAGAACACCGGGAAAAAATGATATATAGAGCATACATAATCTGCTCCAAATCTTGCGTCTTACACCTGCAAATCAAATACCTCCAAAAGGATTTCAATCGCATTAGATTTCCTCTATAAATTAGGTTACCCAGAAATTAATGTCGTTCTTTTAAAAGGAAAGTGAAATAGTTTTTATTATACAAAAACGCATATAACAAAATAAATTGCATTATTATAGACAATACTCTCTCCCATTGCTTAACTAAGTAGTGGATACTTTTCTATAGAATTCCTGCAGTTTTGTTGAAATATAGGGTTTGATATCCCAACATAAAGCAATTTTTTTAGTCCAGCGTACGACTTATGGACGTATATTGTCATAAACGAGCCGTTTGGTTGACCGATCAAGGACATATTTGTTCAAGGGCTTCATTTAAACGTTGCGATATTCAAACGCTGGAAACTTTGGAATTGCGATTGATTATGTGACAAAAACACCATTTTTATAGCTTCAGAGAGAGTTCGGGATTACATCCTTAAAGTAGACCTAGGCACTGATGGCTTAATAAAAGTATAGGCTCAAAATGGCCTATGCATTTCAATAAATACTTATGAACATCTTTGAGCAAATTTGAAAAAAAATAAATAATTCTAATAAACAGGTTTTATTTCTTCTAAAATCTCTATTAATTGCATGGTAACTTAATATTTGTAATGATTTATCCACAGCATCTCTCAGCTTTCTTTAGTTTACATAAAGTTCCAAAATTTTCTATTATTTTATTTATACTCGAAAAAATTACGAAAACTTCATTAATTTTTCCTCTTAGTGGGGCTCTTGCTTAACTTAAGGTTTTCCCTCCTTTCTTGCTCCAGATGTTACAAGTTTTTCAAAGTTAACGAATTTTTTCACCTAACTTAAAATTTAATCATGAAATTTTTACTTTTAAGTTCAGCAAAATCATTACTTCTATTTTTTTCTTTGGAAACATTATTTTCTCTACAAATGTAACTTAAAATAAATTTTTTATTTACTGTACTTTCAGTTAAATTGAATAATTATGATAAGACACTCTCAAGAAAGGGTAAGCAACTTATGTAGACATCCCCAGTGATCCTGAATTTCTTTTTAGTTCAGATCTAAATAAAATATTTGGAGCACTGCCGCTAACATTGTCTTGAGGAGATGGAGATTTTTTATCTATTTTCTTTCTGTTTTTGTATTTTCTACTAAACAAGTACAGGCAAAATGCCGAAATTGCATGGATAAATAGGTAGAAGAAGATTTCAATGATGGTATTAATGACTCCTCGTTTCTGTACTGGTAAACAATTTGGGGTAAATGAAGCCTCTGTCTACATCTTTAATTAATTGTAATTTTTCTAGTGAATAAATGTAGATAAAGTAATAATATTGCATAACTAAATGATAGAAGAGAATGGAAATGTAGTTATCACTCAAGCCTAGTTTGTTTATCACAGCAAATAGTGAATTGGTAAAAACGGAATCGTCTGGTTTATCATCGTTATCTCTATATAGGACGGTGCAAGAAAAGGCGTACCAAATTTGAATGAATGATAACTGAAAAGATATTTGTAATTTTTCTATTTAAAAAAATCAATTTTCTGTATTAAATACTTATTTATAAATAATAAAATATTCATCAATTTGGCTTTAATACTGGTGAAGCTGCATTAATTGATATAATGCTCAGCAAACTTACGTTTGCGTAAGGCAATGGAATTAATGAAATGTCATAATATTAAAACAGAAACAACAATTTGCTTGAAATTCAATAATACACAATGCACAATTACAATGATTTTTTTTTTGGTGTTTATTCTCCCGTTTAGCCTCACGAGTCATCATTTTTTCTTTGCATCTACACCAAAGAATCGGACTAAATCCGGTCAATACGGAGATCCAAAGGCTAGGGAGAAAGACATGGGATAAAATAGACCAAGAGTTACTCCCGACTATAAACTTTAACCTGAACATACGTAGAAATAGAAGACGCGCAATTGGTAGAACGGCTCTGTTCCCAAGCAGTAGAACCTGCGCAAGAGAAGAAGTACTACCAATGTTTACTTAGTAGTACACAAAATCAAATTACTGTGACCGTACTGAACCAACTCGTAACAAGAAAACAAACAAAAGAAAGAAATTATTCTAACAAAAAGAGGCGAAGTGCCCTATTATTATAGTTCAAACTTAATAAATTAAAAAAAAAAGAGGTGAAGAAGAATTCCCCAAAGTATAAAATAAAACTTAATTAACTTTAAATAAAAAAAAGAGGTGAAGTACCCATATTAAATACTTAAAAAAAATAATTAAAACTTTAGAATAAAAAGAGGCGAAGTGCCCAAATCTCAATCAAATAAAATTAATCAACATAATTCAAATCAACAAAAAAAAGTGAAGTGCCCAAATGAAAGTAATAAATTTGAAGCTCAACAAAAGTTAAATAGAGAAATTCAGAATATTAGATAACTTTGAAAGGCTCGAATGCTACGACGGAAGAATAAATTTAAAATAATAATGAAAAATATATATAATAATGGAGTAAACTGGCTGTCAACGACATTCAACACCATTAATGACATAGGAAAATTTTATTATTAAAAAAAAAAATGAGAAGAATGCTAGTGATGCCCTAACACCAGGGCAAACCAGAAACCATTTTCACACTTTTATAAACCTACCACACAAATTCATCACTTTAACTAATTAATTAATTTTCTTAGCAAATTGTTAAGTTTCCTTTCATCGATTGTGGGGGCAGATATAAATAAACTATCACTGCCCTCTCCCCTCCACTCCCTACTTTCATCTTATACCAGATCTACATGTACGTTTTTTGTGACCCTCACTTGAATTTAAGATTAGTAACTGTTTGTACATTATGTTTAAGAGTATTTCGACAATAACATTAATGATGTATACTCAAGATCTTTGGGGTCGAAATAGTTGTGTGTCTCATATTTGTAAATAAACTTCGATATTAATGACTTTGTGTAGGAAGCGGAGTGACCATTCATTCATTTAAATAAATAATTTGGGTCTGAAGATTTTTTATTATTGCAGATATTAGAGTGAGTGAGGACTGCGAGAGGAAAGTGGGGCAAATGAGGGAAGTGGGGCAAAAGAGGGAAGTATGGCAAAAAGTGAAGTAATGAGATTAATCTTTTGTTAGGTGACCAGGTTGGTCAAAACCCGGTGAGGTAGGATAAAGCCTCAGATAAGGACAATAAATTTAATGTATTTTGTCGTTATTTTCCTTTAAATTTAGTTCGGGAGATTTTTACAGCCGTTTTAAATGGGGTTCCCACAGGGCCGTTGCCGCATGGTTGACCACATCGTTCTTCCCTGGGTCAAACCTCTTGTCCCTATGGTTTTCTTTGGCAGCCTTAAGAAATTTTAGAGTGATTTAATTCCTCTATTTCCCTTTATCTACTCTTCCTTCCTTTCATTTTCCAGTCTTTTTGGTGCTCATTGACCAATTGTACGCTTAACTTGGCCTTGTGGGTCTCTATTGGTGGGGGGCTCAAGGTACTCGAATTGATCTGAGGTTTAATTTGGGTAGCTTGAGTAGGAGAGGCTTGGAAGGGAACCTGTTGATTGGTGACTCGCCGTGAGCGAGAGAAACAAGTTTTATGGTGCACATCTGGCGGTCTCAAGGGTGATCTTAGGGGTAGGATGGCTGAGATGTCTATGATACAAGGTATGGTTGTTGATCATATTGAGGGGTGCCATGGGATAGCTTTTCCGGGTGGGTCCGAGTTTTTCAGTTTGCGAGTGATGATGGAAAAGCAGGTTCAAAGAGCTAACTCTGAATCGGGAAGAGCTAAAAATACTGGGTTAACTCCAAATGATTAGCATCTACGGTTTGGAATAACCCACCGGTTAATGAGAGTAGTGTAACTGGGGTGATGCTGGAGCCCTCAAAAGGTGTTGGTGAATCGACTGAAATGAACTCAACGAACTCATTTAGGTGAAGGTTAACGGACCAAAATTATAATTCTAAATGTTGCATAACGTAAGGATTTTTCAGGATGTTAACGGTAGCCAGGAAAGATCAAATGTCAAATAAATTTTATGTACTCTGTTCATTCCTTTCAAGATTTCTACAAAAGTCTAGAATTTGCGCTTTTCTTCTTCCTGCTATCTTTGGACATCAGAAAAAGAGAGTCATGTTGAGGTATCCACTTCTTGGATGTATGGTAGCTTTGGTTAGAGAGGACACAATTAAGAGTAAAGTAACAGAATATGCAGGGGCAGTGAAGGAGAGTAATCACTACCATAGGGGCAATTTCGACGTAGTTCCGAAAAGAGTGAAGTACGCAGGTAGGCTTGAAACTCTCTTCTAGAGGAAGAATCCAACGTTATATTTTAATAAGTCGGAGGAACTATTGAAAATTGTTAATGGAGTTTTTAGTTACCTGTTTTTCAGTGAAGCTGACAGTGTTACCTGTTTACCAAGAGTCAAAAAGGGACATTTAAGGCGCTTTACAGATGGGGTGGTAGGGAGAATCCCTCTGCTCTTCCATTAAATGCCTTTTCTATGGGTGCCACGAGAGGCGTCCTGGCTCATTTCCCGATATCGTAAGGCAGTAGGATATAAGTAGATCATTGGCTTATTATAATTGTCAAAAGATTGAAATAGGAACACTTTCGGAGGTAATCTAGCGAAGTACAAAAGTGAGGCTTGGTGTAGATTGCCAATATTGTAAGAAGATGGAAGGTGTTAAAAGTTGTCATTATATTAGTGACTTAACTTGTCTTGCGTACGGGTAGGCGTAAAGCGAGTGATAGAGCCCATGGTTAGAAAGGAAGAAGCCCTGGTAATTGTTTTCGTGATAAGGAGGAGCATATAAATCGTGATTGTTCCAAGCAGTTATGAGGCCATAGGAACTCTGGAACCGATGAGGGCAAAGTTGGAATAATTGAGACAAAGGAGGTCAGAATCAAAAGTTGCGTTGGAAATCATTTGTTTAAAAAATAACGTAGTGAGGCAGTTGTAGGTACTAATAAGTAATTTTGTGATTCACTGGACCAGAAAAACTAGGAGAATCCACCATCCATGACGTGCGGCAATCTGGATTGACGCTGGTATGTAGGAGCTTTTCTTTGGAAAAGGATGATACGCCTGGAAAGCGTGAACTGCACGAAAGAAAACATGATGTAATAGGATAGAATACAAAAGGATATATGTGCGAAAAAGTGGTTATGAGTAAAGTTTTTCTACATTTATTGGGAAAATGGAGGCATGCGTGTTACTGTGTCGTGTCTGTGAGATCAAAATTGTTCGTGTTCTAGCGATGGGGGATTTCGTTGCGGAGGCCTTTGCGACTTCGATTGACGAGTTATCCTTCGGATTGAGGATGGAGATAGTAGGATAGCTTCAATGAGATTTTGGTTAGAAGATATGAGTGCATAGTTGGGTAATTTAAACGGGTGTAAATGTCTTATTAACAGTTTAATGGACAGGAATATAGTAACACGTAAGTACGGTGATAATATAGTTCTTTTCTTGTTCGAATTCTAATAATTTCTTTTGCGTTGGATGTTCTTTGTGATGCTTTCAATGCAAGGTCAGCTTCGCAAATTGAAACTATTATTTTATGGAACACTCGGTTAAGACAGCCACAATTTTTTAGACTACGCCGGATATTTCATCTGGGGCAAGAGTTTTGTTCTTTTTAAGCACCATGAAAGCCTTATTTACTTTTACATCAGAAAAGGTGGCATCACGTTCCCCAGATTATGATAAAGTTGCTAACCTATCGTCAAAATTAAGGCCAATCAGATTAATTGTATTAAGAAGCTGACATTAATATTCGCCCCAGCGTTCGAAAATACCCTGCTGTTCGCTGATTACGATCGCACTATCAGCCCAACTGTGTGGAATAGTTGAGCTTTGAGATGGATCATAAGCGGTTTGAGTGCTGCGTTTGATGGTCGTTCAGATAAAATAATATGTTGAACATCTTGGGCTGTGCTTTCGTAGAATTTGCATAGGGTGTAGTGAGACTAATACACTTAGAGATTGATCCATACGTGTCCATATAGTTCTTTGTTGGAGGTGTAGGTCGTGTCTACGGGTGTATATTTTGTATATTTAATTTGTGGGTATTTCTTTAATGATGTTTGTTAGTACTTTTGAAATTATATTTTTTGTGCGTTGTCATTTGGAGTTATATAAATTTTGGATAGGGGTACAATGTAGTCATTTTTATTTCATTATAAGCTCAAGTAAGACTAAAAAATCTTTTCAGCTTTCGGATTGGCAAATTAAATAAAGAAAGATGTTTGGGATAATGTGCGACCAAATGTCTGGGAAGACCAGTTCTACGGCTCTTGAGCTGGATGTAAGCACCGGACAGCAAATCCTCTTAAATTCTAATCTGTTCAGGTGACTATCACAGCTCGATTGGAGAGATGTAATGGTTTGTTTTCAACATAGATAAAGTTGAGTATGCGAATCCGTGATCGTCTTGATAAAGGGATATTCTGCAACCTCTCATTATGTCGCGACCGGAAGGGAACCTCGAATTATGAAGGATGTGAATCCATGCGAAAGGTGGTGTTGGGCCAAATAGAATTAAACTATCGCCCTACCCCATTCTTGTCCTTTTCAGAACTTAAAAGGACAACCACACAAATTTTCCACGGCGACAATCGCCCTTACAACATTTCGGCACTTTCTTGAATATTTTCTTTCAATTAACACAAAATTGCCTATTTATTCCTTCATTAATGTTTAAAACTAATCTCTTTACAATTATACCAGATCAATTTGTAACCTTCCCTTGAGTATAGTTGAAGTAAACGTTTGTACATTGTGATTAGAATAATTTTGACGATAACATTAATTGTATATACTCACGATCTTTGATGCTGAGATCGTTCGGCCTCTCATATTTGTAAATAAACTTATATATTAATCATTATTTCGCTAGTGGGCGCTAGACATTCATTCACTTTCATATTTATTTTCGCCTGAATATTATGTTATTATTGCAGATATTGGAGTAAATGTGAAAGTGCCAGGGACAGTGGGTGGAGTTAGGTTATGCGAGTTGTTCCTCCTTTGCTACCCAGATTTATTCATACACGATTAAGTAGTCTACAAGCTTACAGGAAGCCAATATATTGATATATATATATATATATATATATATATATATATATATATATATATATATGTTTCCCTAGTTTTCTCTTTTTCCTTGGATAGGGAATCTTTTTACACCCTTTATCTTGGTTCTTAGAAGGGCAGTTGACGCTTAGTTTACTCTACCATTCGCACTGATGCCGTGCCCTTCGTCTCTTAGGTTTCCTTTTTTCTCCTTTGCAGAGCCTGGTGCCTCCTTTGATAATTTTATAGATTTTTGCTTTCTTTTTTTTCTCTATATTTTTTGATAGGGTTTTATTGATTTGTTGTATTCAATAGATTTTTTGAGCAAATTTGTATTTTATGTCCTGGTTTAAGATCCTTTTTGAGTTCAGCATTTTTTATCCTCTAGCTAATTCTTCTTCCTGGCCTCATTTATTGCATCTTATGTAAAATTCTCTTACTAGCCTCACTTCTTTTTGTTAGTGAGTTCACATCGTTGAATTGTGCTAAAGATTCAAATATAGTGAATTACTTTCCCTCTTAAAATATCCTGTTATCCTTACAGAGATTAAAGAATATTTTGTCAATCCCATTTTAAATACTTTTTCATATCCATTTTAAACACTTTTTCCTATTCATTTTAAACATCTATACTTTTTCATATAATCTGGCATCATTCTTCCTCTCTGGCGTCCCTTTCAAAGATAACTCATTTCATTCGTGCCTCGCGTCCCGCCTTAAAAGGTTCGTTTTAATGTCTTTAAAGAGTGGATGGGAAGCCATCACAAAAATGTACGTACCGTAAATTAACTTATGTATTTCTATTTCCAGGCAGGTTTTGGAGTATAATAAAGATCCTGATAGTAGTTAAGTAGAAAAATTCACCGTCAAAAACAGACTAGTTTGTTAGATTTAGTCTTTAGTCTTTACAAAACATAAAGATAAAAACCCCATTAGGAATGAAGTTTAAACTATATTCTGTTTTGATATTAAACCATAAGAAAGAAGACCAAAGGGTATCTCTATAAAAAATAGGCAGCTATAGGGAACATCTATCAATGAAATCGACGGAATATTTGCAAGAAGAAAAAAAATGAATATAATGTGGAACATATTCATAAACAAACTCTGAGAAGTTGTTAGGGAAAGCTTTCCCTGTAAAGTCTTCAAAGAGAAAAGTGAAATAGGAGTGAACAGGAAATTCCATAAGAATAAGAAAATATTGAGATAAATAAAAAACCCAGATTGTGGAAAAGTTAGAAAAATGACATAAATGAAGACCTAAGTGGTATTGAATACGTGGAAGTACAGGAGTATATAGGAATAAATAATCAACTAAAAAAAGAAACACAGAGAGAAACTAAGATAGGAGAACTAAATATTACTATAATTGTAAATATACCGGGTGTCCCAGGAAAAAGTTAACCGTACTTTGAATTAGCATAACTCCAAAACTATTGGAGATTTCTTGATCCTGCAAAGGGTGTTTTATTTAACAACTATTTATCTGTCGACTCGAGGAATTTCATTAAATTCCCTTTTACGATATTGATACACTAATGGGTTTAGTGGAGGCTATCAAAATTATGTTTGCGCAAGGAAATAAAATAATGAAACGAAGCCTAGGAATGATAGGCCACCGTGCACTTTCAAGAGAAGCGTAGGGAGCCTAGGTAGCCTAGGTCACTGTGCGATTCTTAAAGCAAAGCCTAGGCCATTTTACAGTGGTTTTTCAGCCACGCTGTGGTTTGGTCTCGTCATTATTGCTTACTAAGCAAATCAAGGCATTTCTGTGTAAAAGTTTACTTCCATAGAACTTTTTTAATTATGCAGTTAACAAAAGATCAACGCGTATTTGTAGTCACAAACTTTTATTAAGACTGGCAGTATTAAACAAGTACAAGATTCATTTGAACAACGTTTTCCAGGTAGGCAGCCACCAAGCAAGCCCACAATTTGGAAAAATGTTCGCAAATACCAACATGAAGGAACATGCTTAAATCTAAATAAAGGTCGTTCGGGTCGTATGAGAACCATAAGAACAACAGAAAATATCGAAAATGTTCAGATGACACTTCTTCAAAAACCACATGTATCAGTCAGAAAGAATGGATTAAGATTGTCAAACTCATCAATTAACCGCATTATTAAACATGACTTAAAATGGCATCCCTATAAGATGCATGCAAGACACCAGCTTCTAGAAACTGATTTTCCTCGTTGTAGACAATTTGTCGAATGGCTTCTCCATAAACCTGCTTGTTTCTTGGAAAACATAGTGATTGGTGACGAGGCAGCCTTTTTCATGAATGGAAAGGTAAATAGCCATAACATTCGGCAATATGCGCCGCTGACCCCCCCCCCCCCCCAATTCCAGCATTCTACTTTGACACACGTATTTGTTAGCAGAAAGTGTCTCTGTGGATGGAATATGCAGGAATGGCTATCTTGTCGGGCCATTGTTTTACGAGAATAACTTGAATGGTGCTGCCTACCTGAGCATGATCAACGAAAGGATTTTCCTGGAACTCCGCCAGATTTACGGCAATCAATTCAATAGACTTTGGTGGATTCAGGACGGCGCACTAGCTCATGGACAGCTTGCTGTAAGAACAAAACTAAGAGAAACGTTTGACAACCCCATGCAATTGAATGGCCCCCCCAAGATCCCCTGACTTAACACCGTGCGATTATTTCTTATGGGGATATCTAAAGAATTAAGTGTATTCTACTCCACCACAAAGCATCAACCAGTTAAGAGATAGTATCACACGCGAAGTCTATAGGCTTAAGGAAAATCACAAGTTAATCAAAAAGCCTGTTCAATCAATGCGATCAAGGGCGCAACTGTGCTCGTAAAGAAATGGAGGACATCAGGAAGGAAACGGTGCTTAGAAAATTAAAAAAATAAATTTGTATTACCCATATGAAGAGGTGTTTTTGTTAAAAATGGATTTAACTATATTTGTTGATTTTAAACTTCGAAGTTTCATTATTTTACTTCCTTGCGCAAACATAATTTTGATAGCCTTCACTAAACTCATTAGTGTATCAATATCGTAAAAGGGAATTTAATGAAATTCCTAGAATCGACAGATAAATAGTTGTTAAATTTGATTTGTTTTGCAGAACTTAAAAATCTCTAATAGGTTTTAAGTTATACTGATTCAAAGTACGGTTAACTTTTTTCTTGGACACCTTGTATATTAGAAATATTTTAGAAGTATATTTACTGCAAAACACAGATTACAGCTGGAATATCAGACTTGTATTGATGGAAATAAAAACAAGGTCTGCTGACCAAAAAGTCGCGTGCTCTCACTTCTAATGATATTTGACATTACAACCTTCAAAATTTTCAATAATTCCCGCACTAACCTTGGAAGGACCTTGTAATTCTATTATTCGAAAGAGAATGTAAAATAACATAAGGGTTTTAAATTTCGTTATAATGGGCCGACTAGTTATGATATTATTGTCAAAACAAAATATTTCCATGGCTAACCTTGGGAGGACTTTGGCAATTATATAATTCGAAAGAGAATGTAAAACAACATAAACGTTTAAAATTTGGTTTGAATCGGCTTTATAGTTACAATGTTATTACAAAAAAAGAAAATCTGGGACCGACCAACCGACCCCCGACATAGTGAGATGTAGATTCGGCCGCGACTAGACTAACCCGCGACTAAAAAAGCAATGATATCGGATCTATTGTGAGAAATTTGCATATAAGATTAAAAATATAACCTTCCCACTGTTTAATTTGATCGTTCCAACACAACTCGGGGTATTTGCCCAACTCTGTTCCCCACTTTTCCTGCAAATATATTGTTCTATCCAGCAACTTTGTATTCTATCGTACGATGAAAGACAAATGGCAACTAAACTTGATTTATATAGAAATTCGCTTCGTACATGGCCAACTGATCGAGACGCTTCATTTATTAAGGTGTTTGGCGATATAAATTAAGAAATATTCTACCAAGAAAATCTGAAAGAAATAATAAAACCAATATTTTTTTAACTCAGACTAAGACAAAGACTTGCAAAGATAAATATGACAAAAAAGATATACACGAAGCACTACACTAACTCAAAAGATACAAGTCTACAGGAGCAGATAATTTTCACCCTAGAGTAATACTTCTGGCGTGTAAAAAATTATTAGAACCGCTCTTGCTAGTTTTCAATTATTCCCTGAAGACTCCAAGAAGGCAGGTATTTCTGTTATATATGAAAGAGATAAGGCAGATCTTGGTAATTACAGACTAGTAAGCCGAACAAGTGGTATGTGTAAGGTAATGGAAACAATAGTATGGGAGAAAATTATGGAACTTGTGAGAAAAATAGTTTGGGTTCCTACCAGAGAGATTAACAGTTTAATGAAAGCTTTGGATACAGTCCAATACAGAATGTTATTTTCAAGGTTGAGTACTTATAGTATGGATGTTAAATTGCTCGCACGGATAACATCTTTCTTAAGTAAGCGGAGACAAAGTGTTGTAGTAAATGTGGAATAATCAAATTGGTCTGATACACTAAATGGAGTTCCTCACAGACATGTAGTAGGACCTTTATTGTTTATAATTTACGTTAAGGATTTGCTTGAGGTAATGATAATAATATTTTTATTTGCAGATTATACATAACTTTCAAAAGAAATAATAAAGATTGTGAGAGAATGTTAGAAATTTTAACTAATATCTTAATGGTCCAAGAATTGGCACCTGAGATTTCATCCTCCTAACACTGGAAAATCTGGGAAGTAAGGATATAAACAAGTATAATCTATGACGAAAGAAGAACTTCAAGAAGTTAATATGAATAACATTGGCGTGTTAAGAGATAATAAATTAATGCCAATTATTAAAACAGTCGTGACGGTGGCAAAGAATATGTATAAACCATTTTATGTATCTCTAGTAAGACCACAGCTAGTTTAAGCACCAGATATGGAGTCTATATAAGTTTAAGAATATAGATACTATAGCAAGATACAAAGGCCTGATGCCAAGTTAATTCACACATTAAAAAAAATGACGTATAAGGAAAGATTAGAAAAACTTGATATACCAACGCATGCCGACATAAGAGACCGAGTTGATATGAATGAGATCTATAAGATATTGATAATTTACAAACCCTGCGCAAGGAATCATAAGTAAGAATATGCATTTAGTGATAGGATAGTGAATAACTTTAACAGCTTACCAGCAACAGAATAAATGATGGTTCATTAAAAATGTAGGAAAAGATTAGATAAACCATGGTGGACTCAAGAAATAAAATTAAATCATAAAGTAAAGATAGGTACAAACCCACCCACCTCCATTAGTTAAACAGAAAATAATTAAAAAATATGTTGATGGAGTTACAGGCTTTAAGATATGGATCTTCCCTGAGCTTCTGTGAGATAGTATAATTTGTGTGATGTTCATTTTAGATTTGGTGTCGTTTTTCTGTGGATCTGTTGTCATTGGCATGAATTTGGCTCGATCTTGCTGTAAATTTATTCTCTGTTCCTAAATAATCTGCTTTATTTGTCCTTTTTAGAAGAGAGAATTCACAATGCAAATGTCCAATTCGTCTGCAAATTCTACTTATCTTTTTCCTCAATGACGTCATTTAACTGCTGTAGATTTTCCTACTGATCCGCTAACGTGTGTTTTTCCTCCAAACTTTGGATTGAAATCTCCAATAAACATCTTGTACTGATAAGTTCCCCTGTGTGTATGCATATTCGAGTGGGTTTATGTGCGTAATCCTGTATTATTGCAGGGAATACCTATTCCACATTATTTACTAGTTTGATATTTATTGTAAATTTCCTGTTCGGATTGGTGCTATGTCACTGTGCATATGAAATTCTACACCACAGGTTAGTGTGTTGTTTCTGCTCTTATAAGAGAATAAGTGACCTTTTTTCCAATTGTTTCGTTCTTTTTCTTATTCCTCTTTTTTCGCTGAGCTAATAATGTTCCGTTCTGTTTAAGTTCTTCTTTTATTTCTGACAGCCTAGTTTGAGTTAAAAGTTCACAAATGTTGTATGTGGCAGTAATGGTCAATAGTTGGCAGCCAGTTCCGTAAGCCAGGGGATTATTAGCACCCTCAGTCCGTGAATGTACCTGGCCACAGCCTTAGATGCGGGCTCTTTGGCCTCTGAGAAACGATGACCGTATATTGGGGTGAACTCAACCTGGGAGTAATTCCTTCAACGTCTAAAGAAGACAACAGGGTCGGAGAGGTGAATATATCCAATATTTATTCTCCTACTGAACCATTTCTCTACAATCTCTCTGGTTTTTAACCAGTGGATCTTGTTGTTTTTTGTCGTCAGAAATACTGAATCGCTATGGTAAAATGACTGCTCCAAATAATTCTACGAAATCAACTTACAATGTTTTAGGAATTAGAGAACTTATTGAATAGTAGTAAATTAATAACAAAGAACGATAATTTTAATATATTTTATGTTAACTCTTTTCTTCGCCTTTTAAAACTTGTCCAATTTAATTCTGAATCTATCAATAGAGATGCCATGTTTTGGCCTATTGATTACTTAAATCTTTTGGCCAATTTTTTCCATAATTTAAATCCATTCGTAGATTATAATAAAATCTTAATGGCATACTTTGTTTTCTTTAGTTTAATTTAAGTATATCACAAAAATTTCAAATATATTGGATCCAGATACTCGATGGAATGTATCTTTACGAGTTATTGCAAGACCGGAGTTTTCAAAAAATATGGTTGGTAATCTTTACAAATCAGCTTCAAACTTTGTAAACCCATAAATTTCGGAAAAATTTATATGAATCGAGCCAAAAGTTCACTTTGTAAGAAGTTACCATATATCTTAGTGGTAATCTAAAAAGCTATCTTTTATCTTTTTCAAAAATCTAGAAATTTATCCTTTGCTATATAGAAATAATTGGGGTGAAAATTGGATGAGCATAGATTAAGTTTGATTTCAATACCACTTTTAATTAATCATGAATTTATCAATAAAGATCTATAGCCTCGTCTCAAACTTGAGAATAAAATAGCAAAATCTTCATTTTCTTGAAAATACTCGTTTAAGGTCCATGAAAATTGCAGGTAAATATTCTTTAAAATTTGTCTTTGATAATATCTTAGTATCATTTCATAGAGCATCGGCTAAAAAGGTTATTTCGAAACTGTGTATTTAAAAAAAAGTAGGCATCTAAAACTAGAGAACAATAAGTATAAATGTAGCCATAACCAGAAAACAACATAATTATCTGAGAGATAATTGAATAAAATGTGAATAAGAAATATACAGACCCTTGTTCTGGATGGCTTTAACACATTTTAAGCCGCAAGACCTCACAAATTTGTCGCATTGTTCGGGCGTGATATTTTCTATTCCTCTTACAAACTTAGCTAGAGATCTTCAATATTTGTCAGATTCCAAACCATAACCTTCTCACTGACTATCTTTCCTAGATTTTCTCTCTATCTAGTTTAAATCAAGGATCTAAGCAAGCTTCATCACGTAGCATGGTCTTCATTCAAACAGGATCACGTACTCCCAATATTCGGAAAAATAAGATCACATATTCCTGAAGCAGATTCTTATATAACACAGCTTTTAGTTTACCACATAAATGGACGAGAGAACAAACTCTAGCTCTTGAAAACGGTCCACGCATGTGGGATTAATTTTTTCGCATGTACGACGCCTTATAGGTTCTTGTATACGATCCAAAAAAAAGAAATTTGCTATCTTCGCTGGAAACTATTATTTCCCCCTTTGCACCACTACACACTATATGCTTACTAGCGAAGGCCAAACTAGGTTTTTTATTTTTTTTACTTATGGGTTGTTGGTTATTAGATGAGCTTTCTATGAGTTCCACCACACTCTTAAGTGACATGAGAGTCTGGCAAGACATATTCTTGTTCATGTTCTCGGCGACTTGACTAAAATGCAACATCCGTTGCATTTTGCAATCTTCCTGGGAATTGGTTTTCGAGGAAGGTCCTTTTTCTCCGTGGACTCGCAGGTCTCGGTATCTTCAAGGAGCTAAATTATGCGTGAAATTACATTTTTTGATTGATAATCTTTTACCTATTTAGTAATACAGCGTCATTCCTTTACCCTTCCACTGGACAATCTTCTGAACAAATTGATAACCATAATTCCTCTTACCATCCTGATAAATGAGTAATATTATCAGTAGCATTTATAATACAGGTAAAAAAGGGTTGGTATACATGCGTTACTATTTTCTTACCTGTAACCTGAAAGTTATAAGTTATAGTTCTTTACTATTGGACAATTCTTTTCTTCAACTACTCATTACTTTCCTCATACCTTTTTTATGTCTGCTTTTTTATGTAAATGAAACTTGGACAATATCAGAAGTAAATTTTAAACAATATTTTGTGCACTTTTCAACAAAATTAAATAAATAGTTTCAAGAGAATGTAGTATTTGATATTTTTCTTTCTAGTTTTGAACGGTACTGTTGTTCGCCAGAGAAAAGAGTAAAGCGTGATTGAGAGCAGTTGCAAAGCAGGCAGAAGAGAATGATTGGACACGTGAACGTAAGTTTTTTGGTAACGGACAGAGAATTTCCGTTCATGTCTGTGAACCAAATGTACCAGGAAATAGGAATGGTAGCACTAGTATCAATCTTGGTTCTTGAAGAATTGTTAATGCTTCTTTAAAGTACTCTAAAATAATATCATAGTGCTATATTTCAGCTTTGGTAGTTGAAAACTATATCAATTTACTTTCTCAAAATTTTCACTACCTAATTCTAAAATCTACACTAAATACATATATTTTGAAAAGCTGCAGAAAATTACGACAATTGTTGTGAAAATGATGGATCGGAATGGGTGAATGAGATGGGAAGGTAGTCATTTATAACATTTTAATCATTGGCGTAAATAATATTAAATGTTTTTAATTAAAAATCTAACAATTTCAATTTGAATAAAGCTTTATTTTCTTTAGTTTATTTAATCACTAAATATTATCACAGACCAGATAAAAATGACCTCTCCGACAAATGAACCATAATCCTTTCACTTCCTTCGTCTCAATAGTGAGGCAGTAAGCAATATTTTCTGTCCTGTTTCCTTTGTTTTTTTCCAACGAAGTCTTGTCACTCCATCACAAATTTTGACAAACAGGTTTGGTATTTTAATATGAAAGTGATTATTTTGGGTGGAAAGATAATCAGCTTTCTATATGTTTGTTCTCATTCTCATGAGCTTGGCTCTTACTACTTTTAGTCATATTTTTTGCTCCAAAATCATTCGATTGGTGTGTTGAAGGAAATAATCCCTAAATGAAGCAGCAAACATCAGGTTCAATTGTACAATTACACTGAGATTCGCCTTATTTTGTCCTTCAAACTTTTCGAAGTAATACACAATAACATTTATTCTCAAAACTAAGTCCGGTCTTCTTTTGTTTAAGGTTTCCCTTTACTATGTGGATATTAACTCTTTTTGTTTGAAAGATTTCTCCTAAAGCAATCTTTTTAACAGTAACCACGTCGTTCTGTCTCGCTTGTTTGCAGTCCTATTTCTATTCTATGGATATTCCTTTGTAAGATCATGATTTCTTCAATTCTCTCTGCTTTTAAAGAGTTTAAAAGACAAGAATAATTAATGAGAACTATCTTGTGGTTGTTTAGTGCCCTTCAGTTTTGTTGTTACTTCTTCATTTACAGGGTGTCCCTAGAGTCTAGAAACATAGGAAATTTCACAATGATGTCCTCGTTTACCAGACCTTACCCGTCCTCTTGACTTCTTTTTCTGGTGTATGTGTGCTAAATGAAAAGGTGTACTCAATGATGCAAAACACCAGAGGGAACGGCACATCATAAATAAATGTGCTCAAATTGACGGAAATTTGGAGTAAATGCATCGGGTTCTTCGGAAGAAGCTCATAAAGCGCATCGAACTTTGCATCACAAATGAGAATCACATTGAATATTTTATTTATTAATATTAGAATGAAATAAAATGCAGTTAAAATTAAATAAAATGTTGTTAATTTTTTTATTGAAAATATGCCAGTCTTTGGGGACACCCTGTATTATGACATTAGCGATGGTGTTTTAAGATTAGGAATAATTATAAAGAGGGGTATAAAAACACTTGAAAAAGCTTTCGATAAGAAGCGTGGTTTTATTCAATAAATAATTTGGCATTATTTAATTTAATGTTTTTTCATTATTACTTTGCGAGTCAAGTGGGTTGAATTTTACTGCATGCTCTGAAAGAACGGGTCTTGTTGGCGCGAAGGGCTCATCAGCACCTAGATGTTTGTTAGAGTTAGTGAGAGGATTATCATAGGTGTATTAAGTCAAGCCGAAATTTCCGTATACGAGAGGCCACTTAGGTACAAGAACATTAATGCTTGCACGAGTTTAATTATTATGGATAACCATTTTTAACAGAGGAAGTAAAATGAAACCAAAGTTTTCGTTTCACTTCCACTGCGTTGATGGCTATGTTGTAGATACTAACAACCACGCAGCTCAATGTAAAAACGTCGTTCTTAGCAGAACCGGATTTTTAGTTCTATTAATTATCCCTCTCCGTATTTACTTCAAGATTCAAAATCACCAAGTAAAGAAAAATACTTTCTCCCAAGTAATTGTGAAGCCGAAATAAAAAGCACCCCTTCAGGAGATAAGAGGCACGAAAGAAGTATAAATAATGGAATTAACTTCGAATAATCACGCACTATGTTATGAAAAGATGCGCTTGCGCAAGTTTCGCTACATTTCTTTATTTCTTTTTATGCCTGAGAAGATTTTGTATTTGGATTTCAGGGCCAGTCGTGGCTCATCGTCGCTACCGCGCGATCAGCTCTCCACATAAGATATTTACGAATCTCCTAAGACAAGAACTAAATACAAAAGACGCCTTTAGTTTTACTCTACTATATAAGATGAATCCATGATCGAATACCCCCTGCCATCACCTACCCCCAAAATAGGTCCTCCTTTGGTACTTCCTCAAACTCGTATTCACGAGCATAAAAAGGAACCGATATTCGCATGAATATTACCGCAGACATTTGAACGCATTTTGGATGTCGTGTGATTCGAGTTCTTGTTCTTGACTTGAATAACCAGTTATTTGTCACACATCATCATTGTACAGCTATTCCAAAACGCGCGTTCTAGATCTAAATCGTTGCTCACTTATTAATTAATAATGGAGGATCCTGGAAAATTAGCCCGCAAAGAAAATCCCCATAATTATATCTTGTAACTCCTTCACTAGGTCAAGCAGAGAGCTGAGGGGTTAGGTTCCAATAAGTCATTGTCGGAACAACTTGGTCCCAAAGAGTTTCCTCGGAGAATGTGTTCCATTGTTTGGATGGGTTCATCACAAGGGTAACTCATAGAGTGAAAGTTATTTTATAAAATCTTACAAATCATTCGTAAGAAGTTGGGTTTCAAGTTTCTAGACTAGTCTAGACTAGGTATCATAATAACAAAATAAAGGCGTTAAATGATATTTATACTCTAAATTCTTAGATATTCAGCTCGGTTTTGTGACTAAATAATGCTAAACACAAAAAAATCATTTTTAAAAACAAATATTTGATAATGAACCTGTGATTTTGCTATTTCAAATGATATATAGGTTTTATGAGAGGAATAAACTATCAAGAATATATGGCTCTTTCTTATGCGTCCTATTTTTTGGGATCACCCAGTATATTCTATTCTCTCTAAGGAAAGTTGTTATGCAAATATGGAAAATTTGTCATGTAAATATTGCATGATAATTAAAATTGAATATCGAACCCATAAAAGGCTTGAGGTACTTTTGAGTGTTATAATTTCAGAACTCTTTGATTGCGGTCACTTTATCAGGGTAAGGAATAGTCCTTCCGAATTTAATGATATGACAAAGAAAGCTTAATTATTTTTCAGTGATTTCACATTTTCCGAACTTATAACTTGACTGAATTCTGATAGGCAAGTAAAGGGTCCTTTGAGGTGCTCTTCTGCGTTCGAAGTCTGAATTCTTTACTACAAATTACCTATCTAATGAGCCACTGTAAGTTCCATGATGCCGAAAGGTATCCATGTATATCCTAAATTTAGAAAGGTATTGTGACTACCGTTTTGTGAATATCATCTACTTCATTCATGGCAGTCTGATAAAGACGCGCTTCGAGGGGTAATCGTAGATAATAAGAATTTCTGTTGAAGATGTTTGTGTAATCGTGGTAGAACTGAAAATGATATGAATCTCCTTTCTTTTAGGTATTCAGCCTTCTCTAGCACCCGATAGTTTACCAGTCGTGTTCAGATTCGTTTGGAACTAAATATATTTGGAAGGAACAGGGAATTTTTCGAGATGAGTTTATTTGTCGTTTCGAGCATATATTCGAATTTTCGCCTATAATTTTGAGATGATATGCATCTAAACGAGGGGGAGAACTGACATACAGACCCTTTTTTTCAATATTATGGTGTATGTCATAATTTACGGGGATATCGTTGGGAAGTGAGTGTATAAGGTTCAGGTAGCAATTTTCGGCTGAAGTGAAAGTTGTGACTCGAGGCGGGCCAATTCTGATTGAGGAGAAGCGAGCCATTAAATTGGTGGTCTGGTCAATTAGGGCGCGTCCACGCAGAGATATTAAAGTTGATGTTTTGCCCTAAAATCCGAACCGAGCGTGGGGGAATTAATATATCTAATACGTATAAAACTCATCAAAATATCCAGCCTAATTGGAATAAGATGGTAAGAGACTGTCAACAATAAACTAAGTGTACCTGGCGTTAACATTCATTCCTGAGATTATACTTGCATGAGCGTCCATGTTGATGAGAAAACAGAGGCATGTGATGGTAGCATAATTAAAACAAGTCATCCTTTGCAATTTTTTGAGGGAATAGATGCCGCTAATCCTCCACATGCAACATATCGTTAGTGAAGTAAAAAAGTACCTTTCTCATTGAAATTTACCATTAAAACCGATACCATTATATCGTTATTTAATTCACACCTCAATAGCAGACCTAATTAGTTCCTTTATCAGAATAACTTTATTGTGGTCAATTTTGATGTATCTTCTCGATTCATTAATATTATTGTGTGATTTTCAATTCCTTGAAGAGCACCTTAAATGTTTCTCTCTCCTTTCCCTCCCACCTCCCAGTAAGGGGCAATGCGATTTGTTTTCCTGGCATAGCCTCTTCTCCTTCTCTCTGACAGCATTTCTTCTTACCCTACCTCCTCACTCACTTTCTATACAATCTGTCTCACAACTTTCTCTTGTCGGGCTCTAATTTCACAGGGTAGACGCCAACCAGCTTCCTCTCACCTAACCATCATGGATCCGGGTGGAAGGGGACAACGCCCCTCACCCCTTAGCCTCGTTTTTTTGGGAGGGGGGGTTAACAACATGCTTCACCACCACCCTCACCTTTCTCACATACCGTTTCTCTCTCCTTTCATTATCACTATTACTCTCAGCCCAAGTTGGAGCCGCCATGCCGAAGGGCTACCTGGCCATTGGGTAGGATGGGTGGTATCAAATGGCAGCAGCTGAGTTTTCCAGCCCCGAATTCACCCCTTGCAAAGCGAGCTACTGCATGGGGTGACTAACGTATGCAATCCGTAATAAAAATAGGGTCACCATACCCGATGAGAAAAAAACACTCCCCCCTCCCTTGGGTAGCCCTGAAGTAGAAATTGAGGTCCCTCCCTCTGTTTTTTCAAGGGGATCCTCCAAACTTCTTTTAACAGAGAGGAGGCTTACCTCTCTCCCAGGCCCATGGATCCAGGGGGCTTTTTCCTAACCTCCTTCTCTGGAGACACACTTGGGCAACTCCTTCTTACTTGCGGCAGTTCCCATTTTACTCTCCCAAGAGACTGCCAAGAAAGCTCGCCAGAGGCCGATACTTGACCGTTTTTCGTGAGAGCAGCTCGAGAGAACCAACCGCCGTACTCGGGAAAATGATGATAGGGCCCGTCGTCGAGTGTCCTCATTAGTCCTACTGGCGTGCATAGCAAGTTTATAGTGGGTCACTTACGTGCCCTGCTCTCCTTCCCGACGGATGAAGCTCGCCGGCCCGAGACGAGATAAAAGGTTCTTCAAATGGAACCCGTGATGTCTCGGGGGAGGGGAGAATGCCGCATGGAGCTTCCCTCCCAGAGATAGACATGGTCCGTAAGGTGACCCAGCCCAAGGCGGTAGAATGTTCCATGGGTCAAACTCAAGCTCGGTGCCAAGCACAGAACCTGAGTTTGCTCCTGTGAAAGCTTCTCCTCAGACGGCTCGGGCCCCCGAGGATCGACAAGAATTGGAGGGGCTCCCTCCCCCGGCTTGTGCTACTTTACAGCAAAGACCTTCTCCATCTCGGAGTAAGATCTTGCTGAGGCCGGTCCGTTCGGCCTAAGGGCTCCTTCTGGCGCACATATAGAATGGCCACGAGGCCCACTCTTACGTTCTTCGTCACGTTCAACTGTGACAGGCTCCCTGCGTCAGTGTGTGCCGATAGGTATCCCTATCGCGTAAAGACATTCGTGCCACTGCCGTGGAGATGCTTCTCATGCCAATGCTTCGACGACATAAATCGCTCCTGTAGAAGTGCAAAGTCGGTGTTACCCGAAATCTATGTAAATTGCTCCAACGCCGCACATGATAAGTCCAAATCTCGTGGGGCCATCTGTGTCGATTGCGTAGACTCACCCCGCTTCTTCGAAACAATGTGGGGCGAATCTTCTTGAGAAGGGATCCTAGCCGTTTAGGCCTAGGATCATCTCTAATTTCGCGAGGGTAAGGAATTGGTTCGTCCGCGCCTGGCGCTACCTGACACGTCTTATGCCTAAATGTTAAGAAAGCACCCTCTGCTCCTGGCCCATCCAGGGCTACGAGCACGGTTGTTTCCCCGCCTATTCAGAACCCTTCTGCGGTTTCTATCAGCCCTAGGAGAACCAGCCCTCTGCTGGTACAGCTCGCAGCACAAATGGTTCGCATCCAGCACCGGCTAAAACTAGGGCTCCCCCCGTCCAACAACGTAGCAGTTTCCTGTAAGTCGAAACGGCCGCGCGCCTCAACCGAGTCGTTAGACTCACAGGAGGCAACACCTCTGAACCTGGTCATGAAGCCATTTTCCGGGATTTCGAAAGCTACCATCCGAACGTAGAACAGCACTAAAGGAGATTCTGCTCCTAAGCCTACACCCAGTGGCAGGCTGGGTGTCTCGAAAACAGTATATCCTACAAAAAGGGGACCTCCACTTCTAAAGTACCCCCGCCTTTCTAAGGTTGGGAAGCGATAAGTCATCGAAGGCGAAAGCGCCTTCAGCGTATTGTCCTGTTAACAGTGCCCGGAGTTCTGCCACCAAGAAGCGTACGGCCATTCCCGTGAGGGTCTTCTTTTCGAAGAGGGCACCCGCATCTCCTTCGAGCTAGGCCTGGAGGGCATATTCTCTCAATGTTATTGCCGCAGACACCGTATCAACTGGGAGGAGCTCGGAGGTTCATCTCCCGTTTTCCCTTAGCAGTCTTTTAACACGACACCATGCTGGGCTCGTGCCTCCTGCTCCCCCTTCCGGGATATACGGGTTTTGCGACCCCACCACCACGGGACAGGGGCCGGGAAGGAGGATGCGCCATATACACCCAGCATGATGTCTCCGTCCTTCTCTTTGCTTTGAATATCTCGTTTCAGGAGTAGCTGTGAAACCGCACCTGGATAGGAGGTATACTGTTATTTCTGCGTACATTCCACCGTCAGCGGACTTCGGCGCGGGGGATTTCCGCCGCGTCGTGGTACTCTTGTCGAGGCCTTTTCTCTTGCTTGTGGATCTGAGCGGCAGATACCCCATTTTAGGACACTACTTGATCAATCCCAGGGGTCATGTCCTTGCCAGCCTGATCGACGGGCTAGAGATAGGTGTCGTAATTGTAGATGAGGCCGTTGATTCCTTTTCCGGCAACCTTATCGTCGATGACCGCTTCCGTGGGGCCAGCCGAGTGTAAGGCCGGCCTCAAACATCAGCGTTATGCTTACATACCCTCTAAGCACTGCCGAACGATTTTATTGTCAGTGAATTTCGTCGAGCTAAGGCTAGGGTCCTGTATGTTTCGAAGCACGCCCGCCGCTGTTCCTGGCGAGTATATGTGTCTTCATTAACTCGAAATGCCTTCTAGCAGAGTTTATGGAAGCGAATCAAAAGTATTCGGTCAAGTTCTCCCCTCCCGTTCTCCAGGAAATGAGAACCCAATCTCGAACCCCACCACCGTGGCGGAGTCCTTCGCGACCACTTTCTTAGCATTCTCTAGCCGTGATGCTGCTCCGGCAGCATTCAATGCGCGTCGTGATTCCGCGTAAGGCGAACGACTAGACTTTACCTCCAGAGGCGAAGTACCCTTTAAAGTCAGGTTTATATTCAGTAAGTTGCGTTCCCCTCTCGCTTCGTGCGTGGAAAGAGCCAATGATCCACACGATATCCCCTACGCCATGTTTTGACACCTGGGTGAACGAGGCATGGCCTTTTATTAGATTTGTTTAACCAGATTTGGGTAGAGGGTATCTTATCAGACTGCTGTAAAATCGCTACTGTGCCTACTTTTAGCAAACCGGGGAGAGATCATTGCATCTGCATCTGATTTCTACGGTGCCTATGCTGCCGAGAGACGCCAGTCATACACTAAGCCCAATGCTAGTAAACTCTTTCAAGAGCTCGGCTTCACCTTTGAATATTTATTGCCACGCCTCTGATCCCGAAGCTTCTATTTCGCCGGCACTATTCCGTTCGACCTCTTTGGAACCGCTCGGTACGGGACATAACTTAACGTTATCTCCCAGATTGTGATTTATAGCGACTCACAAAGTGCCCTGAGGACTCTCGGGGCATTAAAATCTCCGCATCGCCTGGTTTGCGATATCCATGACGCTACGGTTTTGCCGAGCCGGGCTGATGTCGAGATTATCTTCTACTGGGTTCCTGGACATGTAGTAATTGCAGGCAATGAGCGCGCCGATGAGAGGACCAAATAGTCTACGGAAACTGGGCGGCCAGTCCAGCGTTTGTCTTTTCCTCACATCGATTCCATGGCAAGAATACGGAAAGCTCTGCTGTTTGCTTGGCAAAGAAGTTCGGAGATGGTCGAGGGAAACCTAAAGTTGCGTAACATTGCGACGCGATTGTTCCCATGGTCCTACCCCACAATGCCGCGACGTATTCAGGCTGCTTTCTGTCGTCTCCGAATTGGGCACACTCGCGGGACGCACCGCCATTTGGTGGAGCGCTCGCCTGCGCCTTATTGTGATGAATGCATTGTTCCCCACACTCTTCGGCCCATTCTTATTCAATGTCCCATTCTGGGTGATCTTCTCGCACGTTACCTGTCCCGGTATCGTGACAAGCGGGGTTACTACTGATTTTATATAATAATACTGGAATTAAATTGTGTTATTCTTTACACTTTTATATATTTGTATAAAAATCTTTCGAAAAAGCTTTTATTTAAATATTAACACAAGACTGCAATTTGTAAACCATCATGCCCTGTGTTTACTATTTAATCAGTTTTTTATCATTCCCCGCCGTCTTAAACAATTTAATATTAATGTTTTAATTAAATTTGATTCTACTTTGATAAAATATGGCACCCCCCCCCTAAAACCAGGTGTTATTTATGAAATCAAATGTAGGGATTTACCAAAAATTTATAATGGTCAGTTAGACAAAAAAGTTATGCCAGAAAAAATAGTATTAAACAAAAGTTCGTCGTTGTAACAAAGTGTTTTATTTACACACATGTCTATTTTTCATCTCTTTAGTAACTGGGAGGGTGGCCAAGAATTTTTGCATTCAAACATGTTATTCCAGGAACATCTTTGATGCTGTCTGCATCGGTGAAGACTTTTGACAATAATTTTGGTTTGTATCTCCTGCCCCTTTTATTATTAGCTTTATTAAATCCCCAAATATCAAAACTTTCCTATAATGAAGTTATTGCCTTTTACCTTGTATTCATACCCTGAATAATGAGGTCTGCTAAATAAAAGCGATAGCGCTCCGATCCTTTTTGCACGATTACTGACTACTCAGGAAAAATAAGTTTTTTGTTAAAAGATATATTCGTAAAATTTGGCTTAGTTCGTCCTTGGTATTGCCCCTGGATTTTTGGTCATTTGTCCACCGCACACCACACAAAAAGGGTCAAAGGCTTGCAGCAGTCAAGCGAATTTGGAGGCCAAAATGTCAGGTACTATGTAATCACCGAAATTCTCCGACAGACAGGAATGGATCTTATGACTGGTGTTAAGGTGTGCAGAGTTTTGGTGTAACACGTAAAACCTCGCCGCAGTTACCAGGTAGATCCAGGGCTTCACCAACCGTCGGTGTTCAATCTAACGACCTCAGGGAAAAGGTGGGGTAGCATGATGTCAGTGGTATTGTGGGGTGGAGTCCCAGACATCCCATCCCCACCTCTTGACTGGTTTGTCGCCAAAATGCCACCCCACCTCACCTTTTTTTCAAACGAATCAGAGTCTACACACACACATAAACACACACATACTTATTTGTTTGCTGATAATTGTCCACACCCCTAGCCTTGGGCAGTAACCTTGTATCGAAATAATCAGCTTCTGCACGAACACACACACTTATTTGTTTGTATATAATGTGATGAGTTATTTTGTAGACAAATTAAAACATATGAGGCGATGAGATTGTTATCTTTGTTTAAACATTTTTAGTGATCTTTTTTCGAGCGATAGTTACTACCATCTGCGACCATTCTAAATTTTTAGATATCGGAAGATTACTCACAAGATTACTAATGCCTAAACCATATTTAACATATATGGCATCTGCGGTAAAGAGACAAAGATCTCTTCTTGTTTGTCGCCAACCCCCGTCCCTTTCCACCACCACCCCTTATCTCTTTCTCATGGACCCAATCCCAACCCTCTGGCATATTTGTTTGTCACCAAATGTTCGTAAGCCCATCCCCCCACACCCTTCTGTAGAGATATAAAAACTAACTTTAAACCTTCATTATTTATCGCTTTAATCCATAGCTTTAGGTGGGAAGAAGACTTTTTTCTCTTTGTTTACGAACATTATATAAACATAAGAATATGGAGTTATTAACACAAGATGAATAGATTTCATGTGGTGAGATATGCGAATTTCTTCAACATTTTACCGTTTCGCAGAGTAATTCATTTTATTTTTGTAACTTTTCTCAAAAGTTGGCGTTCACAGAGTAAGTCATTTTCTTTTTGTAACTGTTTTTTTTTTTTTCAAAGTCAAGGTTGCTATCATGATTTATTTTATATTTTAATTCAAATATGCTTACATTTTCTACAGATTAATATATCGAAAAAAAAACATCTAAGTGATACTAACCAGATTATATAATGGCATATAATATATAAAATTTAGTAGATAGGTTACACATTTACATATTTTCCAACAATTAATATTTATTGAGTGTATAGTATCAATTTTTTTCTTTACAATGATTTCTTCGTTTCTTTGATCATTATAAGAATCAAAGAATTCACTAAAAGATCTATATGATTTACCGATTGTCATCTGCTGAATGAAATGGACACAAATCAAGCCTAATGAGTCTGAAAAGTAACTTTGAACTCTGAATGGATTGACGATAATAATTGTATTCATTTTTACTAGGTTTTACCAATATAAACATCGCTCTGAAACCCTTGACATAGGCCATCAAAATAATACAATTTTTTTTTCAGAAACAAAGCTATCCAATGCGCTCCAGGTCGATGGCTGCTCTCCAGATAAATGATATAAGCTACTTGCAGTATTTAAAGTGGACATAGCTTAGTGTCTCTCGCAAAAAAAAACATGAAAATCGCGTTTTGTACTTTTATTCATTTTATCGGGAATAAACTAATACGTTTCTAAACTTATCTATTTCAATTACATACTGAAACTCTGCGTATATAACAAGCGTGACCGGTTTTATTACAGGAGATCTAAACTGTAATTGTATTGATAATGTACATTGTTTTATAAGATTGGAACATTCTCCAAGACAAGAAGTTGGCCTGATTTCGGTTAATGTAATAAATATTTTTACTTTCAGAAATTGTTCATACGTAAGTCCAATACTCTGCTTACCTCCAATACACCCTATTCTGGTATATAACGAGTCTACAGCCCTTAAAACCTGGATCTGCATCGTTCGAATAGTCCAATTCAAATGGTCTTTCAACTTCATTCCCGTTTATATAGAAAGTGATGTGATTCACATTATAAGGTTTAAATTCAAAAGGTGATGCATCATAGCTACCAGAAAATGCCGACTGGTCAACCATACCAATTACCATCATGGTAGGTATTCTTTTCATGAAGATATTATCCACACTCTTCATTGATATTCTAATCACAATTGTAAAATTTCGCATACGAACTTTTCTTAGTTAAAGGAAACTCTAATAATTCTATTTTAGCTTCTAAACTGTTCTGGTTTCTAAATAGTGTGAACGAATGTGATGTTCTGGATAGATAATTTCATTTTTAGTGAGACTCCATTCATCAACAGCTTATGTTGCGAGAAGAAGTCCGCGTGTAGTTTTCTATATACATCAATTAGTTTTTTCTTCGATCTACTCGGGGATGTATATAAGCGTAACAATCAGTGGTTCATTTTTAACTAAATATCTGATTCGTTTACACTCTTATTTAAGTATTCAATAAAAGACAGCTTAACTTAAAAATCCAATTTTATTTTACATCTAGGTTAAAATACATAATTTCAATTAGAATTTCATAGATGTCCGCAACCTTATTACTTTGTACACATTTACTGAATCAAAAGAGCTGGTTTAATCAGGTTAGGAAAATGGTATTCGATTTGCAACGGCTAAAAATTATCAATGTATATGTTTATTCCTTTATATTTTTGAAAATTAATATCAGAACTTTTTTATATGATTTAGAAGTTAAAAAACATATTTGATAATGAATTATGTTCCAATAAAAAAATATTTTTATCGGGGGTGAGCTTAAACTTTCTTCTTGCAAGTCTTAATGACTCAGGTTGGTGACACCCAATCCTCTAAACTTCCATGGAGAGACTGATTGATAGATAGATATTCTATTAAATTTCCTTTAGAACTAATGGCGACGTAGTCGTAAATATCTTTCAAGACTAATTCTTTCACAAATTCAATAGTGCTCCCTTTCTGGTTGAGAAAACAATGAAACTTATCAAACGACACATTTTTTTTTTATACTCAGCTTCTGTGATGGTAAGGTGAAGTTTTCGACATTCATCGAATCCATCGTTGAATGCAAGATAACAAGAATCAACCGCATTCTTTAAACACTTCATCTGACGAAAACTTTAATCAAATTCCTCTTCAAGTTTTAGAAAAAATATTGACTTCATACTCATTGTGCAGCGCGTTTATAAATCGTGTTGCAAGAACTCTTCATCCCTTTTCCAGTAAGTACCGAAATGTGTACTTGGTAATAGATTGTTTGTGTTTGCCCTCACTACACACTTTAGCTGTTATACCCCGTTGTCATTCACCAGTCGATCTACATAGAAGAATTTTCCCTGTTCTTATCTTTGTATTGCCCCAAACACAAGCCAAAACTCATCCTCACTAAGGAGCAGTTTATCGATATAGCGAATTCTTCCGTAGGTATTTTCGAAGATCACTCTAACATAACCGGATTTTACTCTAGTAATCTTCAAAAGGCTGAATATATTAATTTTATATTCGTGTTGCATAATTTGCTTTACCTGCAATCGAGTCATAGCTTCTTACGCGTGATTGTTCGATAGAATCTGGACAGCCACTGATACAAAGTCAATAAGATAGGGTTTCTTTGACGCGATTTGAATATTCATGTATTGTCTTGTGTGGGGTTGCCACTTGACTTTTTACAATCCTTTGATTGGTCCGCCTAGTTGCCATCTTTTATCGGTAACATTGATTAATAATTCAACCATTTCCTTGGTTTTTTCTGTTGACGATAAAGAGAAATATGACGTGTGTTTGCACGAACCACTGAGCTTGATGTAGAGAAAGCTGATGTTTGAGTAATATTTTATAACTTTTTCCGACGTTGCGAGTTTTATATGATAGATTTAGGGAAATTAGAAGATATTAATTTTCTTTTACTTCCTCCCGGAAGGTGGGTGGTGATCTTTTTTACGTTCTTGCTAAATCATTGATTAGGTTGATAATGTTAGATTCTGAAAGTCTTTTACTGTCGATGGTAATCACCCCATTATTGCCCCAACTAAATCCCTATGTATCTTTTACTGGCTGATAAATTAATCTACCTCGTTCATGAACACTAGGATCCAGTGTTTCCAGTACTTTATCTATATAACCGTTTATTTGATCCTTGTTACTCTCATTAACTTTAACGGTTAATGTGTTCATAACCTTATCATACTGTGACAAATAGTGTTCCAACGTGTTCTGGTAAAGGATAACACGTCTGTCTGGTGCGATGTGTGAATTATTTAGTATAGTATTCAACTCTCTCTCCAAAGAGAAAAGTCTTTCTTGTGGTTAGATTAAGTTTGAGGGTATTTCTCTCTTATTTTTCGGGATAAACAATAATTTTTTTTCATCTTAGGAGGTTGGAGAGGAAATGTGCTATAACAGAGAATGAGCTTGGTTGAAACGATCGACCACGCGCATTTATTAGTTTATTTTTTTAGACGTATATGAGCTGGCTTCCGAGCTAACATACGAATCAACCGTTTGAATCGTGATATCATTTGTTTCTGCGATGAGGTCATCAGAACGTTGCCTTTTATTAGATTAAGACACATTTCACATACACATTTGACAAAATAACTATCTATGCTTCATATGATTGATTTTTTCATCTTTTAGAGAGTGTGGGGAACGTATGAACTAAATACGTGTATCTTTTCGTTCTATGCCTCATTCTAAAAGATATACGCATTCGATTTCGTTTGGAAATATTTCTGTCGGTAATGTAAATCGTAGTGTTTCTTGGACTGAAGTCGCAGAGCAAATAACCATAGGGTTTTGAGAGTGCTTCTCTATATATTTTCATGAAGCTGTTCCGTTTTCCAGGCATTATTTGTCCAGAGAATATATATATATATATATATATATATATATATATTTTTATGTCTCTCCTCTGGTTAAATAAGACTAGAGTGTGACAATTTAAGGCACTAGGGCGCAAATAAGAATTTTTATAAAATAGATTTGAGGCCACTAGGAATATGGAGATATTTCTAGTTGCGTGCGAGTCTAATCGCAAGCGACTCTAAATCTCACTATATCGTTCGGTCGGTGCCCATTTTGCTTTTTTTTTGTAATCACATTGAAACTATTCGGCCGATTCTAAAGAAATTTGAAAACCTTATATTGTTTCACACTCTCTTTCGAGTGCCATAATTTCCAAAGTCCTCCCAAGTTTAGCTTGGGAATTATTTTGTTTTGGCAATAACATAATAACTATTCGGCCGATTCTAACGAATTTTGAAACCTTATGTTGTTTTACATTCTCTTTCAATTGATATAATTGTCAAAGTCTTCCCAAGATTAGCCCGGGAATTATTTTGGGCAATAACATCATAACTATAAGGCTAATTCTCTGCTAGACTAGACTAGACTAAACTAGGCTATAATATTCTATACTCTACTAGACATGTGTAAAATAGGCTATACTATACTAGGCTATTATAGGCTAGGCTATACTATGCTTAGCTATGCTAGGATATAATATACAAAGGTAAGATATACTATGCTAATTTAGGCTATAAGTTGCTAAACAATATTAAGCTTAGTAAGCTATGCTTGACTCTGGTATAATAGAATAGTATAGGGTATACTTGTCTAGGATAGTTAATGCTAGGCTAGGTTATACTATGATAGACTAGGCTAGGCTAAGCTATGGTAAGCTATACTAGGCTAGACAGGGCTACACTATGCTATACCAGGGTAGGCTAAAGTATAATAGGCTGGGGAGGGCTATGCTCTGCTATGCTAGGCTATGTTAGGCTATGCAAGGTAATACTATGTTAGGTTAGCTATCCAAGGCTATAATAGGCTAAGCTATGCAAGGTTATTCTAGTCTAGGGGATGGTATGCTATACTGGTCTAGGATATACTAGGCTATGCTATAATATCATACGCTTAGCTATATTATGTTATGTGCTTATGCTAGAAGAGGCTATACCAAGCTAGCCTATAGTAGGCTAGGCTACTCTATGCTATCATATGCAAGGATATATTGGCTAGGCTATATTACCCTATTTTAGCTTGGCTATACTAGGCTAAGCTATTCTAGGAAACGCTAGGCTAGGCTCTGGCATGTAATGCTAAACCTTTCCTGGTTAGGCTATATTGGCTATAGTAAGCTAGGCTACACTAGGCAATGCTACGCCCGGCAAGGCTATACTAGGCTAAACTAGGCTATACTATAATATACTAGGTTAAACGAGGGTCTACTAAGCTAAGGTAGGATAATATGCTAGGTAATACTAGGCTAGCTAGATTATACTATGCTAGTTTAGGTTAGGCTCAGCACAGCTAGTCTCTTCTATTTTAGGCTAGGCTATCCTATGCTTGGTTAGGCTTGGCTATACTAGGCTAAAACAGTGAATATTATACTATGCCATGCTTGACTATGATATGCTATGCTATGCTAGGCAAGTTTAGGCTAGGCTATGCTAGACAATACTACGCTATGCTAGGTTATTCAAAATAAGTGAGGGCATGTGACATTTTGGTCAACAGACCTTGTTATGGTGGGAGTTCACTGTAAATATCTCTGATATATTTGCATCTATCTTTTGCATTAAGTTATCTAAAATAAGGAGTGTATGACTTCTTCCATCTAAAGATAACACATCATACACACCTCCGTGAAATATTACTTCATTTTTAAATTCCTCATAGTCTTTCTGCCATACGGTGTAACACCAGATGATTTTATCAACGCGTTGAGTAAGCTTATTTGTTGACTTATTCCTCGTATAATTTTGCAAAGCCCCTTTGTAATATATTAAATGTATTATTCTCTGACCTTCAAGGAGGTCCGTCATCACCACAAATTTATCGCTCAAATAAGTTTCCCCCAAAATTCCTGTTGACTTTTTTGACTTTGCGCTGACTTGAACCTTCTTTTCAATAAAGTTCAACCAAAAAGATCATGTTAACTTTCATCTACAATTTCCTAGAATTCCCGTTGTCTTTGGGGGGAATATTTATTAAATGACGTAAATCCTACAATTTCCAATTTCCCAGTGTTTTGATTTATACAGAACGATCTAGATCATTTTCCAGGAACACTTTGAATGATCCTAATATCGAAAAAAATACCTTGCCTCTTTTGAGCAGATCAGAGTTATGGAGGTGAGTGATAGTGTGTAGATCGCTCTAGTTCAGCTCTTTGGTAATTCGGTTCAAATCTATCAGGTATTATGAAGCTAACCATATCTTGGCCTATTTGATTCGAGGCACCCACTGGAAACATTTTAGTCTCGATTCCTTTATCGGCTATTGTGGCCGAATGGGTAAAGCACCATCTTTCCCTGGCGAGAGGACACAAAATTATTTCGTGTGCGGTATCAAACTCACAGCAACCACTGAAAGAGGGGGAGATGGGACTCTAGGATTATTCAGAATCATAATTCCGTATTCATTAAATCAGTTCTTTCTCTTAGTCATGCTGCCTTCAGACTCGATACTTCGCGTAAAACAGAAAGCCTACACATTGACCGCAAAGACCTCGAAATGTTTCCACTTGCCCCTTTTAGTAGGCCAATTTAAGAATAAAGTTATATTTTCTTAGCCGCGTTCTTTCAGTCCTTTACTTACCCCGATTGCCGAGACCCCTTCGGTAAACCAAACCAAACACATAACCCTCGTGGGAAATTAAAAGGAGTCAGAACAAACTCAAGAGAGGCGTAAAGTAAACCCACTGCCTAAAGTCCTCGTCACCCGTCGATCGCAATAGCAACGAGGGCTCTTCAATACACGCCCTTTTAATTACCGACTACGAACCCACGAAACGGTAACCTATACAATCACATAAACTAGTAACATTCACCCGGTACAATAAACCCCCACCTCCCACCCTTGATCTTTTCAGATTTTGTCATGCATAAATAACTGGTTTTTCCCGATATTAGAAATTTTGATGTAACTAGAAAACCTCGTGTGTCTTATTATCGCTTCATCGTGTTTTTCATGTTCTTCTCTCATTTTCATCCGACATTCTTTATCACAGGCTTTGGTGACATCGTGACATACAATGTCCACACAACTTTCTTCTCTTTTTGCTTGGCCGAACTTTTCGGTGATTAAATTAATCTCCATCTTTCTGGTCCATTTCTTTCTTCTTTTTTTTTTAAACGCGCATTATTGTGGAATGTTGATTGAGTTTTTCTCCTGGTTTTTCCTGGTTCTTCGTATGAATATTTCTTCGAAGAGCGTCCGCCAAATTCAAAAAAGAGAATTTGGTCGGTAGCTTTCTCTACTCGTAGGAAATTTCCCTGAGTTGGCTATAAATATCATTTTGGCGGGTTTGTGCTTATCGAGGAAGTAGCCGGTCTAAAAGCAAAAGTTAAAAATACTTCTTATTCCTTTAGAACACATCTTGAGGCTTTGATTTAATTTAACTTCATCAGTCCCGAGTGAGCAGGGACCTGTAGTTGAAGTTGTCAGCACCACGTCGCTTACTTTCCACATTCCTCCTTCAGTTCGTTGATAATTTTATTTTTGATTTCTCTATCAATTTGCTCATTTCTGCTCAGTTTATGGTGAAGAATATTGCCAATTATTCGCGGAAGATTTTCTCTTTATCTTCTTCTTTACGTTTAATTCCCCCTCGTTATTCAATATTTCAATTTCTTTCGTCGAGGTAGCTGTTTTAATTTACTTATCATCTTCGTCCAGTTTTTTATCGCTTCATCTTAGATTTGCTCTTGTTGTTCTGTTTGAGAACCTTATGTGATTTCATTTGTAGATAGAGGCATGTTGGTAAACAGGCGAAAAAAAAACAAACGAAAGTACCGTAGTCGAGTTTCCAACAACTTCCTGCGTCGCAAGACTACCGTTAGCGAGCAGCGAATCCACTGTGCCATTCTAACTCTCTAAAAAAGACTCATTCAAGCGAAACTTTGAAAGCGTTCGCTTGCACTTCTCTAAACGTTACTCCCCTTAGATTTTTTTAAGAGCATATTTGGCGACTATCCACTTGGGCACAATTACTCCCCTTAGAAACAGAGCATATTTTGAAGAAGTGAAGAGAACAAATGCCGTTTGGAAACGTTATCCAAGGCATAATGCTCCCCCTCCTAGGTGTGGGTACCATTGACAACCAGAAATGAAAAACAAGAAAGTGGGTCGTAAGTGCGAAATGGTGGATCAACCTGAGGAAGTAAAGAGACGGCTGAGGTGATAGGCCTATGAATAAATTCCATTTTCATTTTAAATTATGATGAGGGTTGATAGAGTTTGAAGAATTGGAAGAAGAAACATGAGGATTTTGCTTTTGATTAAACTATGTTAAAATTGGTGAAGTTGTTAAGTGAGGAATTTGAGAATGGTGAAAAGGATACTTTATGTTGGTGATGGCGAAAAGGATACTTTATGATGGTATCTGCAAGGCTGCATACATTTTACAGCTTGTGCACCGTATTTGACATGATTTCAACATCAATTTTATGTTTACAGGAAAGTCACATTAGAATACGTTAGACAAAACTTAAAATTGAAATTTTACGGCAGTTTATTCGCCTTCGTACCACGAGCTACCACCCTCAAAGCAACAACGCAATTGAACTTCTGCATCTGACGGTAAAGGCAAGTTCACGCTCAACCGATCCAAATATCACTTGGGTGAACAAGCTACCTATGAATATTTGGGGCATTCGTTTGTCCTTGAAAGAGGATTTGGCCCCCTCTCTAGCTGAACTTGTTTATGGTACCCAACTCTGTCTTCCTGGTAAATATTTTCTTCTTCTGACCAACTCTACCTTCTTACCTCGATTGTGCTTAATTAGTAGACAATTTACTACAAGTGATGACCGAGGTTAGATCAACCGTTCCAAGAGTGCATGCTAACAAGAAACCTTTCAGATACAAAGAGATCGCAACATGTTCCATGTCTTTGTCTGTCGCAACACAACTCGCTCTTGATCGCAACCCGTCTATGATTAACATTTCTCGTAATTTCTAGTAAGCCAAAATTCTTTGCACTACAGTTAAACACCGGGGAGGATATAATCTCTGTGGACACAATTCGAAGGACTCATTGTTTATATCGATGGTTCTGATTGGGACCAACCTAATTTGTTATGAATAGCACTCACTTTTGCAATTCCGATGATTGGTGGGGGGAAAATACATCTTGGCTAATCAAGGAATGCCATTTTCCACCATTTTCCACCATTTTCTCTCCTCTCACCTTACACAAAGAACTTGGTTGAAAAAGTTAAAAAGATGCAGTATAAATTGGTCTATTTTAGTATAATTGGTCTATTTTAGCGGCTGGTCATTTTTACCGAAATCTAACCCATTTTCTGTGAAGCCACAATACAGAAAACGGAGTATGGAGGCTACTTTAAAAGGTACGATATCTACTCACTACCTGCATGTACTTTGCTCAAAACGTATATATATATATATATATATATATATATATATATATATATATATATATATATATATACATATATATATATATATATATAATATATATATATATATATATATATATATATATATATATATGTATATATATATATATATATATATATATATATATATATATATATATATATATATATATATATATATATGTATATATATATATATATATACATACTATGCACTGCATGCATGCCTCAGTTCTGCTATTTTAATGAGTTTTCGAAGGTATAGAGTACCATTAATTTTGATATGCGTTCGGAAAAATTAAACTAATTTAACCAATGTAAATTGTCAAACTTCGTAAATATGGGAAAATGTTCCCTTGCAAATAGGTGCTTTTTTTTCTTTGCTTTTTGTTACTTTTTGAATTCAAGAGATTTTCTTTTATCTTGGAGTTATTTTTAAGGTAAATCTTAGGAGAATGTTAAATTCTCAGTGGCAGCCCTGAACGTGACTTGTCATAATTGCCGGAATAAGGCATAGGATAAATCAGCATTAATTATGATTTTTTATGGTCTTGTGGGCGGCTGGTCATACTAACCGATGGTCATACTATGCAGAATCCACTGTGTTTATATATATATATATATATATATATATGAACATCTTCATAAGAGCGTTTAGTAATTAGGATGATTGAATTTATGCAAGCAGATGATGTTTGGAATTTAAGTTGTTTATTTGTTTATTTAAATAAAAGAGATTGTAAAAATCTTAGATCATTGAGATTTGCTGCGCTACTTAGTATTTTGAAGTTGTCGATGGAAATATTGGCCTTACATATTTGCGCATTTTGCCTAATAGGCGATGCGTCCGGTTTGCTGATATTTCTCATACGGGTCGACAACTTCTCATGGGACAATGCGACAGTGGATCGATCTTTGTCGATCCAATATACAATGTGCACATGACTCAGAATAGTATTTAAAAATATTAAAAAGGGTGGCATTTGATTGAATTTTAAAGTATTATTAATTTGGGCTTGATTTATGGCGAAATATTCCTTATTGCTTTTTGAAGATTATTTATAAAGTTTATTGTTGCATTGCCTACGTATTTGACACTAATATAGGGCACCTATTTTAGAAGTGGAGTATGTGGGGTTTGTTTCTTTGGAAATTTAATTAAAGAATCCATTAATGTGTTTGTCCATCGTTGTGTCGATGTAGCCATTATTTTTAAAGTGTTTTTTGAAGAAGTTAAATTATAGGTCGTGTAATTTATTTGTGAAACAAATGAGCTAGACTCGATATATAAGAGCCTTAAAACATGTGAATTTAAATTTTTATGATATAAAGCTGAAAAAGTTAGCACCACGCCCTGTAAAATTAGTTTTCTATAATCTGTTTCGAAATGTTTTCTAGATCGACCTATATCAATATCCAGAAAAGAGAGCCTACCATCATTTTCTAAGTCATTGGCATATTTTATGTTTGTATAGCGAGAATTAAAGTGTTTAAGAAATGCTTCGGCATGTTTAAGCGACTTAGAACAAATGCATCATCAACAGCTTGTCTATATTATATGGGTCTAAATTCAGCTGAGCAAATTTGAAGCCTACTTCGGTCGTAATAAAGCTCCAGGAAGTTATTTGCGCAAAATAGACCAAATGGTAGACTAATCCTAATCCCAGTCATTTTTTACATAGAATTCTGAATAAGTGGAAATAGGAATTCGGGACAGAGAGTTTTAAAAGTGAATTAAAAGTTGTCTATACAAATACCGATTGTTTCTTTCAGTGAGATATTTATGAATTAATTCTCTACTACATAATTTACCATTATGACACCCTTATCCCCTGAAAGGTTAAATAGGTTCAAATTCCACATTATATGAGCCTATTAGAGCTCATGCGAAAATATGCGAGTCTAATATCTATATCGACAACTTCAAAATACAGAATTGTGCCACAAATCCAAATTATTTAATAAAATTGAATCTCTTTTCATTTTACAACAAAAACCACACTTAAATTCCAACAATCATCTATAGTTCCCTTTAATTTTTATCATAGAAGCATAGATTTCCCCTTTACCATTCGACGCACATAAATTCACTGACCCTAATTTTACTCACCCAATTTACTATCTACTTATTTAATAGGGCTCAGAATTTCAATGTAAAATTTAATATATATATATATATATATATATATATATATATATATATATGCGAAAGATTTTATAGGAAAACGAAAGGCGGATTCCAAGTACTTTCGATCTTATTTAGTTCATTATCAAGGAATAACGAAAAATTTGACAAAGGTGGTATATATATATATATATATATATATATATATATATATATATATATATATATATATATATATATATATATATATATATATATATATATGAAACAGAAAAGCAATGCCACGCCCATGTAAAACGAAATGACGCAGAATAGAAAAATAATATCAAAGACGGAAGTTCGAAAGTACTTGGAATCCGTCTTTCATTTTCCTGTGGAAATTTTTGCATTTATTGCTCTACTAACGCGCTACTGTGTGAGTTTCTCATATATATATATATATATATATATATATATATATATATATATATATATATACAAGAAAACCAATGTATTTGGAGCATAAAGTTTATTATTATTATTAAAACGGTTATTAAAACGGGACTAGATTCGATATGTAGCTTACCATATCATCTTTAGCGGCTGAAATTGATATGGTAAACTACATATCAAATCTAGTCCCGTTTTAATAACCGTTTTAATAATAATAATGAACCTATGCTCTAAATACAGTGGTTTTATTGTATATTTATTTACTCGTTATTGAGTGAAACAGTATTTCATATATATATATATATATATATATATATATATATATATATATATATATATATATATATATATATATATATATATATATACTTTCTTTTATCTCACCTTTGTACAACAAATTTAGGAAGCAAACATGTTTCGAACTCAGACATTCTTCATTACATAATTAAAGATATGTCACCCCAAATTTCATCCACTCTCAGCCATTAAACACGAAAGGATTTGTTTCTAATTTCCTCCTCTTGCCCTAATTTACTGTCCGGTCGCGATAACAATTCAACTGCAATCGCCGACTCCCTCCAATTACGACAGCCTTTGAAAACAATCCTCCATAATCACATTCTCAACCAGGTCATTTTTAAAAAAACTCCTCTGATGTACCAGCGCCTTATTTTAAAATATTTGATTCTATTTTACTATAAATGTAGAGTTTTTGCATTTATGGAATAGTATATACATTTTTTTTGTTAATTTATGTATTTTGAAAAATGAGTGACATGGGCTGTAAGGGTACATAATTTCCTTCCTCTGGTTTGCGTCACTCATATATGAGTGGCACCATTTTAATACTATATTTTGCTTATTATTTTAAAATAATACAAAAAGTTACGTCATCCTTTGTTCTATTTCACAACATTGCTCAATATTTCACCACTTTTGGTAAAATTGCGTCATTTCTTTTGTAAGATATATTGAACTATTTCACGAAAGAAATGACGCAATTTTACCAAAAGTGATGCAATATTACGCAATGTTGTGCAATCTATCACTATATAAAGCACCGCTTTCATGATTTTCACTCATTATGCCTTCCAAAATAGCAGCATTACGTCAAGAAAATATTGCAGATTTGCTTGTTATGCCAAGTGACGATTCTGACATAGATCCGAATTATAGTCCTGAGGAGGAGAACTGTGATGAAGAGTATGAAGTTAAAGATCTTCTTGCTGAAGATGAAGAAAACGAAACATCTCAAGCTCCGAAAAGGAAAAATATGAACAGAGCTTGCTGTACTGAGTTAGGAAATTGAACTGCAGATTTTCCATATACTGGAAACGGCGGCCTAAGAAGAACAATACCAGCAGATATTACTCTTGCCCAAGTATTTAGCCTTTTGGTGGATGATGAAACCATTACTAAGATAGTAACCGAAACAAATAGATATGCTCTACAATGCATTCCTACACAGCCGAATAAACGAAGATCTTCCTCAAATCAATGGAAACCAACAGATAAAGAAGAAATTACGAACTATTTTGGCACTTATCATATGGATGGGATTAGTAAAGCTGGAAAAGCTGGCAAATTATTGGTCAACAAATCCTCTTTACAAAAATTCAATTGCTTCAAAACCTATGTCTATAAATAGATTTCAGACAATTCTTTGTCATATTCATTTTGCAAACAATGAAGTTATCTAGCCTGCCGATTAACTAAGAAAAATGCAACCTCTTATGGCTAAATTGCAAGACAAATTACAAGAGCTCTACACCTCTATTGTCATTGAGGAAAGTTTATTACCATGGAGAGGAAGATTGCTTTTTCGACAACATCTCCCTACTAAAGCCCATAAATATAGGATCAAAGTTTTAAGCTCTGCTCTTCAGAAGGATATTGCTGGTCTATGGAGGAAAGTCTGCAACAGGAGTAAGCAAAGTAGGACAAGCTCAAAGGTTAGCAAGGACCTAACTGCCTGGCTTAGGAATGAAAGAAGGAATTTGTACGTAGATAATTTCTACACAAGTTGCTCAATGGAAAGATTTTTTCTAGAAGAGAGAACCCATGTAGTAGGTACAGTTCGAGCCAATAAAGTGGATATGCCAAAAGAACAAAAGAATTCTTTGAAAAAAACTGAAGAAAGGTGAAATAATTTATAATGAACAACATGGAATTGTAGTCATGAAATTGAAAGACACCCCGAGATGTGAGGTTGCTGACGACTAAACACCAACTGGATATGGAAGAAGTTGCTGTCAGGCCTGCAACTTGTGCAGCAAACTCAGTTTTGAATGTTCAGGCAAGACCTAGAAAACGAAACCCAACAGCTATTATTGACTATAATAAAGGAAAAGCGGGGATTGATATAACCGGCCAGATGACTTCGTATGCTCCTGTGCTCAGGAAGGAAGTGAAATGGTATCAAAAGCTGGCAATGGAGCTTTTGCTTGGGATATCGGTAGTGGATATACATGTAATATATAAGAAAGCTACAAGTTCTAAAATTAGAATTAGAAAGTTCAGGGAAAATATTTCTATCTCTCTACTTGGTTTATCTCTGATAAAAGACATGTACAACCAGCTATTCAATCAGGACATGTTATGAGTGAAGTGGAAAACAAATCTGCAAGAACAGGAAAAAGATGCGCCCTTTGCTATGAGAGGATTCAAAGAACTGATGGCCAAGAAGTTGCTAGGAAACGAGAAAAACTTGTAAATGTGTGGCGTGCAATGTAGTAGTAAGCCATTTTGCATTTTATGTTTTGGAGAACACCACATGAAGAAATAAATGGAACAATATTTTAGTTAACATTTGTAAATGAAGTTTTCTTTTTGTTTATGGTCGATATTCTAGCGAATAAAATATTTATATTGTTTTTTTTTTTAAATTTTTGTTACAACACACGAATGGAAAAATATTTTTAGATAACATTTGTAAAGAAAATTTTATTTATTTTTGTTTATGATGATATTCTAGCGAATAAAATATTTATATTCCTTTATTTTTTCTCCATACCAAAAATAAAGCGGAACACACAAAAAACAGATATAATAAAATTATACATTTACTCCATAATATAACTATAAAACTTAACGAATGTTGCAACGAAGTTTGGCGAATATAAGCGTTGGTACCAAGCAAGTTTATAGACTAAAGAAATTAAACCAGGCATAACTCAGAAATGCAGCTGTCACTCATATATGAGTGACACGGTATGAACCTTAAATGCACTGTCGCTCACGTATGAGTGACGCGGTAGAGATTGTGTGCCCGGTCGTGATAACAATTCAAAAGCAATCGCATAGTCCCTCCAATTACGAAAGCCTTTGAAAACAATCTTTCATAATAGACGGTGCCTCCTGCTCCTCACTCCACCCTTCTCTCTCCTTCCCTACGTTATATATGACTTCAATACGAGAAATTATAACTCAAACTGACGCTCTTCGAACTTACAGATTCGTTATCCTCAAGCCCTCCGCTGCTCCCACAATCAAGCCTTCGCTTACATAGACGAGAGAAGCACGGCACAGATCCTTACAAATGCAAACCAGAGCTTCCATAATAACCTTTAATGGAATCCTTGAAATGGATTTATTGCACTCAAGTTCTTCTTCACCTAAGCACGCAGAGCACAAATTTGTTTGGTAAATCTTTTGAGTCTTCACTCGCTGGAGGATTCCAGACGAGTTGAACGTGGGCAAAGAATGAAGTGGCGGTAATTCGGGACGATGGGGGTGTCAGGAGCTCTTTAAAATGATCTGTTGATATCGCATAATGTAAATGACCTTCTTGCATATTCATCTATTTTGCATCTGTCGATCTGTCTCTCTTTCGTTCTGTGAATTTTTATTTTTATTTTGATTTGAATCCTCGTTTTTGAAATAATATTCGATAATCTCTGGCAATGCTCATCTAAAGTAAGTTCCAGACCTGTTGCTTCACCTGTTGCGGAAGGATGTCTCCCGAAGTTTAATTATATCTGTTTGGGCTGAGGGTCAGCCATCCATTTGCATACTCTCAATCAGACGGAACCAAGAGTATTTCAAACTTTGCTCTATAGCTTTAATTTCCAACTGTGTTGGAATTTAACGAAGGATTCTTTCAGTAATTAATAAAGATTACTCAAAGTCCTATAGAAAGATAATAGGGTTGCTAGTAAATTTGAATCATGTCGTTCTACAGTTAATGATCCTAGTATGCTCAATTAATTCTGGAAGTTTATTTGAGGAATGACCAAAGTATAAACCTATTAAGAAGAAAGGAAGAAAGTTACATTGACTTTCAGTAAACATGTTAACACTCCAGTGACTAGCACGTTGGTTTTGAAATACAAAGGATAGACAAATTCTTTGAAGCGAGAGATCCTCTTTCAGCATAGCGGGAGTTTTTTGAGGCAGAAAGATGCCTAAGTATGTATTTTGGATAAATAGAAGAGGCTTAGCATTTATTCTCAATCATATATGTTAGTTTATTGTAAGAAGGTGATATCATAAAAAGTAATTGCATAACCAGTTAATTTAGATCAGAGCTGTCAGTAGTATATTTGAACACGATTGGAGTGTTAGAACATAATCTTTGCAAGGAGTTTATGGAGATCTTTTGCCACAATAATGCAAGGTTAAACGGATAAATGACTTATAAAGAAGATAAAATTTAAGGAATTACGAGAGAGAATGAAGATAATGAAGGGCAAACAATGAAAGAGTAAAGAACCCTGAATTTGATTTCAACTTATAGCTAGTGAAGATGGAATAGTTACGAATATTGGATTTTAAGCGACGATCTTCGCCTCAACAAGCTTTCAGTTCGATATTTGCTACAAAGCATTACGCAAAGATCAATTTTCCCAACGGGATGGTATTTCTTTTAACATTTTTAACCAAAATTGAAACCAAAAAAGAGTTAGTGCTCTACCTTGTTACTTAGGATAAAACTTTACTTCATTAATTCCATCCAGAAAGCTAAATTCAATAGAAGCAGTGGCTTCATTTGGGTTCTTCGAAGCCTGTCAGTGTCAAGGCTGAGAAATTAGCAAATGTGAAAACGGAAGTTTTGGGATACCGATGGAGTAAACTTGATTAACTTTTTTGAAAGACAAAGAACCATCACTGGGGTTTATTGTGAAGGATATTGAGAAAAATTAAAACTTTATAGGGGACAAAAGAAAAGGAAAGTTGCAACATCGAATTTATTTTTTCTGGACATTTTTGTTACAGGTTTCCTAGAGCAACACTGCGAAAATTTCGTCGGCAAATGATTCCCATTCACACTTAATATCCTTAACTATCCCTTTGGACTTTGCTTTGTTCCCCACATTTGAAGAACACTTGAAAAAAATAAGATTTGAGTAAATTTGGTGAAACTTCTGAACACAATCTTGTGGATGCAGTTTATCGGGTGGATGTTGACTCGAATGACCTCTGATAGGCCGTTTCGGCTTTAGTCATCAGTTGAATTTTGTTGTTATAACTCACGTTTACCAATTGCTGAAGACAATTCACTGAATGTTTATTGCTTATAATTGTTTATTAAGCCGTTGGAGGATGGATTTCAGGTGATACGGATCGTAGGATCTTTTACGAGAACTTGTTATAAGTTTACCCATTCTTGATTTTTTACTTCAATTTTATCCTGTCCTATTGTTCAAGTAAAACATGCAAATCGAGGCCCCTTCTAATTAAACTAATCTATATTAACTTGGGTAGAATTTTAGTTATTCAATAAACTAAATAAAGACTTACCACTTAACCAAAACTAAACTGAAAGAGGTGTAGTTAAAATTTGGATAAAACGTCATTATTTCGAATCAATCTCGAGCTTTCTCTTCAAGCTTCGTTTCACCAACCTCAACTGTGATAAACTGAGTAATCTTCACTTACTGAAAAGAGTAAAACCAGCACGATACTCATCTCCAAGACACAGAGCAGCGGCCGATTAAATCACATGATTACCGGTCTCCACGAAGCACTGAAACATTCCTGGATCGGATGTTTCCACAGCGCCTATTCGAAGCAATCTCGCATCTTCTGAAAACCAAGATATGAAATTAGTAAATGAAATGACGCATGAAAGTGAGAGAAGAGCAATATTTGGATTGTGGGAGAAAATTGAAACGATGGAGATCAATCCAAGTAATAAAATGGGTAAACTGAAGTAGGAAAACAACAAAAGACAAAAGGACAACCCATAAGTCAAACATATGTATTCTAACCTCAATTAAAAGTTTGTACAAATGGTAGAGAGGCTCCGACACCCAAACGCTGAATACCATTCAGAGACCCTAGTTTCATATAATGGTAAATGTTAGAGTTATTCTACCCCCCCCCCTCCCCATTTGATAGCATTACATAGGGCAGATATCAAGTAATAGGTGACTCAGATAAATTGATAGCCACGAGCACAAGAGATGTTTAAAAGGTCTATCTATCTGTCTGACACTTTCACATCCAGAAGTGGTTAAATAAATTTCCACTAATTAAAGGTAGAGGCGATGGTACCCTCTTATAAGGTCTATTAATGCGTGGACATCCGGTTGTAGTCATCCCAGCGATGTTTGTTTCGTGTTCAAAAGGGAGGAGTAATGGGAGGTGAAGCACTAATTGCTTGGAACCAAATGAGACAAGTGAATTAATGTCTTCCAGGTGGCCAGATTTTCACAAAGGACATAGATTAGCAAAATGTGATTAAAACAAATGGTGTAAGGGAGAAATATGCGATGGGTATTGACAGGGAGAGAATAAATGGGATGAGAATTCATAATAACTAGATAAATGTCTAGATCCCTTCCAGTTAATACACATAGAGCAGGTAACTTTTACATCATCTATTCTTACACACAGACATCTGAAGCCTAAACTGTAAATGATCCACTTTTCAACCATGGTAGATTTCAGATTTGCGATCTAGATGAAATCGTTAAAAATCTTCCTTATAGCCCCCACCCCACCCCATATCAGTACCTTTAAATTGTTACTAAGGGGCCAGGTGTAATGAAAGAGGTCTCCTGGTTCCTCATTCTTCCTGTTGTCTAGCGCTCCAGGACTTAGATCAGAGCTGAACGGCGCACTCTGGCCAAGGAGTCACCAGTGAGTTAAAGAGAATAACTCGAATCTTCATACTTACATCTGAACTTTTTCGTTATACAGGATATGGTGAAAGAAAGACAACCAGACTATAAAAAGAATTTTAAAGAATTTTTTGAAAACATTAAAATTTTAAAAACTTAAAAATCTGAAAGATAAAACCACTCGATTTTTTTAAAACACTGGAAAATTAAAAGATATTTGTATTTAGTTTCGCATCACCCTGTAGATTAAAAAAATAGCTGCCTTTATGCCTCTGTGTCACCTCCATTTTCATCGATTTAATTGAAAAAGAGAGGAAGCGTTTAACCAACGAGTCTATTTTACGCAGTAGAAAATAAAGCTAGTGGAAGAGATACCAAAAAGTGGATAGATAAAGGGAGATGATTATTAAAACCTCTCAAAACCAGTTAAAAAAGAAAGCCCAGGAGCTAATAGTACGCATATTAAAGTACAAACAGAATCCCCCCCCCCCCCGCCACCTAAATAAAATAAACAAAAAGAAATCAGAAAACAAATGGACTAACAGGCGAAGAAACAGAGAGAAGAAGAGAGGAAAGCATTAAGATGGTGGGGGAATGTAAAGAGTTGGTATGGCCGAGGCTCATTTCGTTAACCCTTAAACGAATTATTTGTATATTTACGGGTGGAGGTTTGGTGTAAATAATTACTAACCCCTAATTTACCTTCCCCCTCAATTTTCCTTAATTATTCAAGACAAACCCGTTTGTTTCCGTTTCTCAACTCAGATTAGTTGATTAGCGATACGTCAGAGATTCCAGGGGAGGTTTCACGACTTGAGGACAATGGGGGTGATAAGGATGGTTGTTTTCTACAGAAAAACTTTATAATTAACAACCAAAATGGTTAGTTGTGAATAACCTTCTAGATCCAAAATATTTTAGCTGCACTTTTTTTATAATAGCATTTCAAAATTTAGTCATAAATAAATTACTTGGACGCAAATATCAAGGAAAAGATAGTGCGATTAAATGGTAGAGAAGATAATTAATAAAACAAGAAACAATAGGTCGCAAGCAACGCATTTTGACTTACTTGAGAGAGTATGTTTTCCCATTTATTCTCTCTCATTCTCTCTCGACATCGCTCTCTCTCTCTCGTCCTCTCTCTCTGATTCCTATCCCTGTACTCTTTCTCGATCCCTGGTAAAGTCCTATAATTTATGTGCAACGACAAAAAACAGCCGACGCTCTGTCAAAATATAGCGCATGAGACCTGTGTTTGGTGTCTGAAGAAGCTTTTTATTAAACATTCTTTAGTCTACTCAGGCGTTTTCTCCAGAACTTTGACATTTTTTGAATCGCAACAATTTCTTCCTTAAGAAAAACTAAGGCACTGCTATAAAACTCAAATTTCTTTTAATTAATTCACGCTAATAGGATAAGTTTCGCTTCGTTTTTGAAGTTGCAAGTGTTAATATTATACAGAAGATTCAGGTTAAATATATAGTTGAAATAAAGGCTATTTTATTTGTAAGTGTTGAAAACTTGACTGAAGATTTTCATATATGGTATCCATTTCAAACCAAGATGATTAACGCACGATTTTGGAGACGAGCGTAGGGAGACTTTGTATCTCGGTAGATTATTTTAATTGAGATGTCTTACTACAAAGGAGAACCATCGGGAAACTATTTGGTGTAAACGGACTCATAGGGTGAAGAAAAGGTATTGCAATGGTATTTCAGTGATGATAAAACGCTGAATCTACGCAACTCTATCTACCATTCAAGTGAGGATCAGTGAATTGTTTTACCATAGGAACCAATACTCACTAGGCGCAAGAATAAACTAAACTAATGAGCTCCAAGAAATTATAAAATCGACGATTGAAATGCAAATACTAATCTGTGAATCAACCAAGCGGTAACTCAAATTAGCTCAAAGAGACTTTCTTCTATTTGCTCTGTTCCATTGAATAATTTTCCATTTATTCAGTTGAAAATCGTGCAGTCTCTGATGCTCCATCAAACATAATCCCCCTTCATGTACTCCTTTACTTCCACACTTTCGAAAAGATTTATTTGGTTCGAAAGCGGCAAATTAAAGAAGCCTATATTGATAGTTACTTTAGGTCTCATACGAAATGATGACACGTATTGCTGAAGTTTACAGAGTCACTTCTACACAAGTTTTCACGTTTCTTACATTCCTTGTTGCTGAGTTACATGTAGACAAGTTTTCTCGTTTCTTATATTCTTTGTTACCTACATTATTTTACATAAGTTTTTACTTGAACTAATTTCTTAGCTATTTGGCTAAAAGGCGTTATATGAGAAGTATATTCCAATGAACTGACATCCTAGTTTCATAGAGTTTTTCAAAATTTACTTCCCTCATTAACAAATTCATCCGTCATTATCACATAAAGATAAAGAAAAGGTGAGTTCGACCTGAATTTACTTGAATTGTCAAACACAAGCATTTCGACTCTAAACAAGAACCACTTATCGGAAATTTAATAATACAGGAAGTTGTACACATGAATGATTAAATTGAGGATGAATAGGAATTCTTTCAATTCCATTAAAATCCTTTGTATATGTTTAATTTTATTCAGAAAATTAAAAACTAATCAGTTTCATATCAAACAGAAAAACAAAAGAAAAGCTACAAGTGCAAACATAACCGAGTTCGAACATATAACTAATCTCTCTAGAAAATTAAAAGATCATGTAGTAGATCTGTGAGTAGTCCAATTGTTAACAGTTCTATTACTCAAAGAGCTGTTACCCATTGAGGAAGTTGGAACAAATTGGTACAATTCTCTCTATATATTAACTTCAAAGGAAATGTGTGTGTGTGTGTGTGTGTGTGTTTGTGTGCGTGTTTGTGTTTTGATAGGCAAATGGCTAAAAAAAGCTATAACAGAAAACGTCTACTTAAAAAATGATTTCTCGATTTTTTTTCTGTTATTTGCACGGAAGCATAATTAATTGTGCACGTTAGGTTAAGTTAAGTATTCGTAAATAAAAAATAATAATACCAAAACATAAATATTATAAAGAGTAAAAACCTCCAAACAACGCAACTTGGGAATCATACGAGAAAAACAAATACATAATTGTCATACATAACCAAAAGACCCAAACATTATGACCTAAATTTTGAAATACAAATAAAATCAACTCATAATAATCAAATATAACAAAAACCAAACAACCTGATCTTAACTATGCAGCACAACATATAACTTATAAACCATTAAATAAAATGTCACGTTACGAAAAGAACAATGTCCATAACGCGCATGCAAGAGAGGCTAGGCTGTGAATATGGGCCTCCAGGGTGAGGCGCAAGTTAAAAACAAGGCTAAGGAAAAAAAGCGACTGTGTAGGGCACACATGTATTCACCTGAAGAGTGCACATGTAGACACCCTACACAACAGACCCTAGGTAAGGAAGAGAGAGCGAGTTTAGAAGGTCGAGATAAGGCTCGGTTTTCTCACAGAAATACAACAGTAGTCTCAATATCTGTGCTTAAATCAGACAGGCACCAGAGAGGTAAACATTAGGAAACTGAGAATGTCTGGAGGTAATAAAAGGGCGTGTGGTAAAAGTATTTCACCATTCTGTACTAATATAAGCCTAATAATAAAGTTCTGCCTTCTAGAAATATTGGCCAATAACAAGGTACGGCAGTGTAGACGCCATCCAATCAGAATTAAATAAAGGATTAATTTAAGTCGATCAGGAGGCGAGAGAATAGAATGAGCAGCCAATAAGGTGCGCCAACGTCATTTGTAGTCAGGGCGTGAGGCTGACTTGAAGAGTGTCTTCTCCACCTTTATAAAGGGGTGCAGAGAGAGAGAGAAAGAGAGATGGAGAGAGAGAGTCTAAATCATTATTATTATTATTATTATTACTATATTAATTATTACGCGTTCATTAATTCAATAAGTCGATCATTATAATCGCCCGGTCACTCTACCATATTCCCGCATTACTTCAGTGTAAAATCGAATTGTGAAATTATATTCGGAGTACTTCTTATTTTGGTTCCAATAAAATAAATAGACTGGTACCCTCTTCTCGGATCAAGTACAGGGCTACCTAAAGGGATATTTCCGTTGTGCATTCAAATAGCTGGTTACCATTGCCGGTACCAAGCGTTATCCCAATCATATTAAGCTCACCTTTTTAGAGTGGCAACGTTAGCACTAACGGGGCAATCAACCTCCTAGTGGTACGAAGGATCACCACTCTATAGTCTAGCTCCATCAACATATAGGGGGTGGCAGCAATAACAGAGAAACAAGGAAGTCATCATCTTATACCCCCCCATAACTATACCACATCCAGGCAAACCCCATTTAGGAGCAAGACTGGTCGCGGGTAAGCCATGGATGACAATAGAATGGCAGTAACTTAGTCTTGGGTAAAGAAATCGATACCTGTACGCTTTGGCAGAGCGAGAGATGCAATGTAGGGGATGTTCGCATTGACGCTCTAGAGAAGGCATCTAAGCTAAGTCAAAAGAGATCGAAAGCTCCTCTACGTGAAGCGCATCAGGAAAATATTCGGGCAGCACCGAGGTGATATCGTTGAAGCTTAAGACACAGAGAGTGAACTGAGAAGACTTCCTTGCGGCATACCCTCTTCGTACCTTATTCAATCGAAGAGCGCTCTCCGTCCACTACGTAGAAGAGAAGATCTCTAGGAAACTCTGAGAAAAAAATGGGAGGCATCCCAACGTTGCCCGTGGTGATAGGGGTCTTCATGATACCGTATCTCCATGCAGTATCTTAGACTTTTTCCATATCAAAACTCAAAAAACACCATGCTGAAATGCTGTCTATAAAGGAAGGCCTTGCATATAGCATTCTCCAACCAGAGCAGAAAATCCGCAGTGGAGTAGAACTTGACAAAGCTAAAATCTGCAGGAAACAAGTGGTTCCCAATGTTCAAAAAATAAGCTAACCTAAAATTACTCAATTTTACATCAAATTATACAATCAGGAAGTTGAGCTGAAAACAGCCGGGATGGAGTGAGCTAACCCGTTTGGCCAATTCAAATATGGTAGTCATTCGCAGGAAATCTTGAAGGACATCTTATGATCAGATCGTGTTGAACATAGGTAGCAGAAAGGCTATGCTTTGCTCGCCCAAGTGTTAAGGTATGGCGTACTGATATCATCCGGACCATGGGCGTCAACTGCGAGATATCAAGCGTAGAGGCGCAACACACTGAGCGTAAACAGGTCATTGGAGTGATCTCCACCTATAGAGGTAAATTTCAGGCTCAGAATTCTGTAGGACGGGAGAAGTTTCCTGCAACAACCTACCTTAACACATTTTGACACATTTTCACACAACTGCAAGAAGGCTCAACACGTTAAGAACCAAGTTCAACTTACTCTCGCCAGAGAGTGCTTTCTAAAGCACCGTGATTGTTCTCGCCCTTGAAGACCCCCGCCCCCATTGAATACCGTGTGGACCCCTATCTGCTACACTCGCCAAAGTACCTTGTGATCTCAACCACCTTCAACAATCTGGTCGAAGCACGCGTCAAAGGACCTACCAGATTCCTGTAATGTCTGGGGCTCATTGACTTCAAGGTCAGACTCAAACCCGCCTCGAGAGCAACCAAGGTATTTAAACTTCAGTAAAAACAATTAGCCTAATTATTGTATATTGAAGTGCGTATCGAATTTAGCCAAGATTAGAGGGTCAAGTTAATTGAAGTAATCTTTGTGTATTTTAAAATTCGGAGTATTTCTGTGATTCATGTTTTGTGTTTGTGTAGTAAATTGTTAAATTTAAAATATAAGTTTATTTTGGGAATTCCTGTGTGTTTCTTTATATCCTTACGTGTTGAAGCGGCTCTTTATTAAAACACCAAAATTAGCACTCTTAGAATAAAGCCTACTTCATCAAAGAAGTACTTCACGTTCCACAAGGTATACCACGACAAAAGTGGTGTCAGGTGTGGAGTGATCAAAAGGGGCATTCTGCTACAAAAGTAGTGTCAGGTGTGGGGTTTTATATTAGAAAGAACGCAGCAGCATCTAATTAAGGAAGAGCAAACACGTAAAAGAATACCAGGAATAAGAGAATAATTGTCGAAAGGAAAATTGGTAAAGTTAGTGGTGGAAACAATCTGAAGGTAATTGTCAGGCCAAGTGGTAAATTATTTGTCGGAGTGGTATTACAATCAGCATAGTAGTGGGATTAAGGGTAAGTTAGGCTGCGCGCTACAGGGTGAGTGGCGACATATGTACCTAAGAGTACAGCAAGGAAAAATCGACAGACAAACACAAAATAGATCCGATCGAAAGATTCAAACCAAAATCCCATATTCTGGGACTTGAAGGCGACGATATGGATGCCTACATCCTATCAGAATTGAGAATAAAAAGAGAAGAAGAAGAAGAAATTATACAGTTTGATAAAGAAATGGAAGAAAAAAGAAGAGGAAAAATGAAAATACTCATGGACATAAAATTAGAGAAAGACCGAATACAGTGGAAAATAGAAACAGAGGAAAGAAGAATGTTGAGAGGAAGTAAAACAAACGAAAGAATAATACTGTTGAAAAGAGAAGCAAAAGAATTCAGAATAAGGATAGATAGGGAAGATGAAGAAAGGAGAATAAAAATAAAACGAGAAGATGATGAAAGAAGAATAAAGATAAAAATAGAAGATGAAAAAAGAAGAACCAGACGGAAAAATGAAATAGCAAAAGTGGAAAAAGAAGCCGAAAAAGAAGAATGAAGAGGGAAAAATAGTCAAACGTAAGATTGCTGCACTCGAAAGTGCTTCTATCGAGAACCAGATGGAGGTCGATGAAGTTGTAGCTCGGCCTGTACCTAGGAAGGGACCATCGATGGTAACCCAGCCAAATGAGGGAACGATGGAAGAAGTAGTAAGTAGGGATGAGGTACCAGCAGGAGTACCTAAGGAAGAACCTACGAGGAAAACCCAGCTAAATGGGGTAATGATGGAAGAAGTATTAAGTAGGGATGAGGTACCAGCAGGAGTACCCAAGGAAGAACCTACGAGGAGAACCCAGTCAAATGGGGTAATGATGGACAACGTAGTAATTAGGGAAGAGGTACAAGCAGGTGTACCTGAGGAATTACCTACGAAGAGAACCGAGTCAAATGGGTTGATAAGGAAGGAGGAAAGGGGTATTAATGTGATACACCCAGGTAAAACTAGTCAGATGGTAGACGCGGATGAGTATCCCTTATCCCTAGTAGTCTCCTCCCCGAACGGAACGTCCACAGAGTTATCATTAAAACTCCAAGTCGTAGTGAGCTCCACGCCCATTAACGCCCCTGCAAGGAAAATTTTATTTGACCCCCAAAGATCGAACCCAGACATGATCTCTCCGTGTACCTGGCTAAAGGAGTACTATGGGACTTACGCTCTCATCAATTATGCCTAACTGCAACAGGCCCCGGTTATGAAAATGGTTTATAAACAAATTAGATCGAACACAAACTCGATCTCCGAAGATACCTTGTTAAAGGAGGACTATGGGATCCCCTCTCCCAGCAATTATGCCCCACTGCAACAGGCCGCTCTAGCCATGAGGGTTAGTTTAAAAGTATCCAAGTACCATAATACGGGTAGTTCGCATAAGTTTGAGTACCACTGCCATTTTGTGACTTACTTGGGTAGACCCCATAAATCGAATGGCCGACTCAGACGAGGTAAGGAAATGGTCACAGAGCACCATTTTAATATTAGCTAGATCAAAGGAGCCGATAAAGTACAGCCGCTCTATAAGCTGAGACAAAATACCATTGAGGGCTATTTCAGTACCTAATAAGCGTGAAACCATGTTTTCATTTATTTTTCGTGTTAGTAGTTATCGGTAAGATTTAAGTTCTTAAAAGCATAGAAATGTAAGGAAGTAGCTTGTTTTTTTGTTTTTGTTTTGTTGCGTGTAATTGATGAATTAGGTTTTTGTTATTTAAAAGTTAAATTGTATTGCCCCCCAGTAGGCCAGCGAGGTCTAGTTCGACCCAAGGCCTGTGTACGCGCGTGCGTGTGCGCTCAATTTGAAAGAAACTTAAAATAAGAGAGGGCTCAAAGATATACAACTTTGCTGTACTCGACTAGGTTGAGTTAGTTGTTTTGAGTTCCCTGGAGTCCCTCGCCCCCCCCATTAAGTTCTTCGAAGAGAAGTGTGTAGGGGAATCGTCACTTCCCCGTTCTCTCTCAGTGGAGACACGGGACGGTAACCGCAAAGACATCCGGCCCCGGTATCGAGGGTCAAGCGTGAAACCACAGACCCTTGCCACTCGTCTGTATGAAGAGCCGAATGGCTTTAAACTGCAAGATCTCTCCTACGAAAGTATATTCAAATTCACCTCAAGTAAGAAATTGGAGACGCGTTTCTCTCAAGCTCGAAGGCCAGCTGGAGCAGAGTTGAGACTTGATGAGAAAAACCGTTGGAGTAACAACCCTCCTGCGGCCCGTCCACAAGCCCCTCCCCTCGTACCCCTACCCAAGTGGGGTGACGAGGTATAAATAACAAAGACTTAGGAAAAACGTGGTAGAATACGTGAGTCTCCAGGCTACGAAGTCCTCAGATTGAGGCCGGGCTACCAAGACAGGACAGGTAGAATACGTGCGTTGTCTAGAGATGGAGTGAAGACTTCGGGGGCAGGAGTTGCAAGGAACTCACAGATGCCATCAGTGTCTGCGATTTCTGCGAACTCGAGAAGCGCCTGGGCGAGAGCATCGCTCAACTGAGAGAGGAGAACTCCCTCCTTAAAAGGGAAGTTCAACTCTTAAAAACAGAGAGATGCAGATGCTCAAGCGAGAAGGCTCCCGACGTCCAACAGCTGATTTCTTCTGCTAAAGGGCTTCCTCAACGAGCCAAAAAGAAGAAAAGAAAGAAGAAAGAAGAGAAAGTAGAAATAGAAGAAGAGAAAGTAGAAAGAGAAGAAGAGAAAGTAGAAAGAGAAGAAAAGAAAGTGGAAACAGAGGAAGAGAAAGTAGAAGCAGAAGAAGAATAACGGGAAACAAAAGAAGAGATAACAAAGGAAGTCAAGAAGAAGAATAAGAGGAAGAATAAGAAGAAAAATTTAGAGATACAAGAGGAAAGCGGCAAGTCGCCTCCGAAAGGAAAGACTAAGTCGTCCGCAGACAAATGTGCAAAAGTCACCCTTATTGGTGATCCTCAAGCACGGAGTCTGAAGCCCCTGCTAGCGGCCCACCTTTGCACAAGCGTTAAGGTTAGCTGCCTTCCAGGCTGTGGGAATAAGCAGGTAAGAGCTGAGGCCAAGAAGTCTCAGATTTCAGAGACTTCAGTCGTTGCCCTTATGTTAAGTGGCAACGACCTCTACCGCAGAGGAGGTAGAAGAGGCCTTACAGGTGAGATTACGAGGACAGTTATGGGCACTGTCGACGACTGTGGATTAAAAACCCGCAGACGCGTCGGGGTGGGGATGCTCCCGAGGTGGGGTCCAAGCTGGACTGCCCACTTGAAGAACATGTCACTAAACAGGCGCCTTGCAGACCTCAGTACGGCGGAGGGTGTCTTTTTTGTCGACCCGTACGCCGTATTCTATGGTAGAAAAGACCTCTACCAAAGGGAAGGGGTGCACCTCTCCTTTAAGGGCAAGGCGTTCCAAGCCAACCTCATCCAGGATGTCGTTGAGCGCACCCAAAGAAGTGTCTGGCTCATTGGGAAGGCGGACGTACGCCAGTACGCCCGAGTCACTTCCCAAACAACCTTCTCGGAGGTTGTCAAAAATGGTACCACCGCGAAAAACAAGAAGCCGGGAAACGGAAGATTATAGGGAGTCCTACATTAGGGGACTCCCTGAAAGTTCTTCTGTTCAATGCGAGGTCAATCAGGAACAAGTTTCCTGAGCTCCGTGGCCTCGTAGCGACGGAACAACCCGAAATGGTAGCCATAACAGAATCGTGGATAAAAACCTCAAACCGAGACTTTGAAGGTAAATTCACGGTTCCTGGCTACCAACTCTTCCACAAAGATAGGCCAGACATAGAGGGTGGCGGTGTAATGTTGTATGTCAAGGATACAATCAAATCTACAAACTCCAACGTTATATCTGACCACGAGCTCCTAGGCGTTGACCTAGAGATTGGTCCTGTCAGATACAGAACCCTGGTGCTTTACAGACCCCTTCCCAACCCGTTGAGAAGGACAGGGAACTTTATCAGCTGCTGGGTGAGCTGGTTCAAGGCAGAGTGTGCATCGTTATGGGCGATTTCAACAGCCAAGTTGACTGGGAAACCAGAGCAGCCTGTGGCGAGAGCGCGCTACTCCTGGAGTTCGCCAACAACGAGTTCTTCACTCAATGGGTCAGAGAACCGACGAAAGGAGACAATATCCTTGACTTGGTCTTTACCTCTGAGGATGATATCGTTGAGGATCTCTCTGTAGGCGAAGAGCTCGGTGGCAGGGATCACCAGCTAGTTAGATTTAGCGTCAAGATCCCGAAAGGTAAGGTCTGTTGCCAGTCAATCAAAAAAACTTGACTTGAGAAGAGAAGAGTTTGCAAGCCTTCAAGCTGGACTGACTAATGTGAGGCTAGAAGTGTGCGATGCAGTTGAAGACTCGTGGAATAGTTTCAAAACCACATTCATGACTCTTGAATCGCGTTTCATCTCTCTTAAATGCCCCCGTCTGTCTTCTGTTCAACTTAAGTGGTTTAATCGAGAAATCGGCCAACTGCTTAGGGAGAAGAGAACTGTATACCGGCAATCGAAGATCTCGGGTGACTTTGACGAATACCCGAGGCTAGCCAAGAGAGTCAAGTCCAGCATAAGGGCGGTTAAGCGGTCTGAGGAACTCCGGGTGGCGAGACTCTATAAGGAGAATCCCAAGGAGTTATTTGGATATGTAAACAGCCTTAAATCAATCCGTCGAACGATTGGCCCTTTGAGGAACGAGGAGGGGACATTAAAGCATTTAGATGCAGAAAATGCTAACCTCCTCAACGACTACTTCTCTTTAGTGTTTACTGAAGAATGTGAGCCCATCCCCCAGCCCAAGGATTCCTACTTGGGGGAAAAGCTGGAGGATTTGGACTTCACCGAAGTTGAAATCAAAAAGAAGATCAGTGACCTAATGACGAATAAGTCACCTGGCCCGGATGGGTTTCTACCTAAAGTGTTGAAAGAAGTGCGCGATCAAGTGTCACGACACCTGAGCGCAATCTTCAACATGTCAATCCGGACCAAATGCGTTCCTAGAGACTGGCGTGAGGCGGAGGTGACTCCAATCTTCAAGAAAGGAGATCGTAACCAACCGTCGAACTACCGACCTATCAGTCTGACTTCGATAGTCGGTAAACTCATGGAAAGCATCATGGTAAACAAAGTTTCGTCGTATTTAGAGTCAAACCTGCGACTGAGGAGTAACCAGCACGGCTTCCGAAGGCAACGGTCATGCCTAACGAACCTTGTAGAATTCTTCCACTTCGTTTTCAGTGAGCACGATCGGGACAAGGCGGTGGATGTGGTCTACCTTGACTTTCAGAAAGCCTTTGATAAGGTACCACACCGCCTCTTTCTCCGGAAAGTGCAAGCGCTTGGCATAGACGGAAAGGTAGCCGGCTGGATCGAGAACTGGCTAAGTGGCAGACGGCAACGGGTGGTGGTGAATGGACAGTCTTCTGAGTGGGTGCCCATTACTAGCGGGGTGCCTCAAGGTTCTGTCCTGGGATCACTAGTATTCATCATCTACGTCAACGACATGGACGGTGACATGGTTGCCAAGATTTCCAAATTTGCCGACGATACCAAGCTTGGTATGAACGTTGCAAAGGATGGAAATACTGCCCACCTGCAGGAAGATCTTGGGAAGAATGGGGAGTGGTCGGACACGTGGCAAATGCCTTTTAACGTGGTGAAATGCAAAGTGATGCATATCGGCCACAGAAACCCCCAATCTTAGTATATCCTTAAGGGCACTGCTATTGAATCCACCAACACTGAGAAGGTCTTGGGTGTAACAATCACTAGTGACCTCAAGTTCTAGAAACAGTGCATTGAGGCTAAGAAAAAGGCCCAAAGGATGCTAGGCTATATTAAGCGCCAGTTTGGTTATCGGAGCCAGGAGATTTTACTGTGCCTGTACAACACACTTGTCCGACCGCACCTGGAGTATGCCGTACAATTTTGGAGTCCTTCATTGCGAAAGGACATCGCGAGATTGGAACGCGTACAAGCTAGCGCAACCAAGCTGATTCCCTCTATCCGACATAAAAGTTATGACGATAGACTAAGGGAATTAGATCTGTTCTCGCTGGAAACCCGTAGACTGCGTGGTCAGCTCATCGAAGTTTTCAAAATACTTCGAGGGTTCGACAATGTTGACTACCGGGATATTTTCACACTGAGTGAGAACAGAACGCGCAATCACGGCTTCAAACTTGAACTAAAGCGTTACAACCGCAATCTGTGTGGAAATTTTTTCACTTACAGTATCTGCAGGATGTGGAACGCACTTCCACTGGAAGTTGTCAACAGTGAATCTATTGACCAGTTCAAGTCAAGACTAGACAAGGTCTTGAAAAGTGGCCGTTTAGGGACGCAAAACAATTGAGCAGCCACGTGCCCACTCGATTGCTAGTCCAAAGATACCCTCCTTGATTGGACCGTAAGGTCTCCTAGGGTACCTTCTTTCCTTGTTGTTACTACTTGTTGTTACGTGTTCCGTTAGCCTAGTCGGTAAAGCACTAGTCTAGATAACCAGAGGTCTGAGGTTTATGTCCTTGTCGGGCAATGTTTTTTTCTCTTTGATTTTTCTCAGGGGTCACCTCCAGTAGGATCTCTTCTCTCTTGTTTCTGTGTATCACTTCTCCACACATACTGTTATCAAACGGTTAAGCTTGGGGGTGTCTGCGTGCTAGTTTGCCTGCCAACCACACCGGCCGATAACTTTTGGTCGCTCAAAGAAGGGATGTCGGGCTTTCACAACTGTATATATATATATATATATATATATATATATATATATATATATATATATATATATATATATATATATATATATATATATATATATATAAATCAAAAGGATAGCGGACAGGGATGTGTCAACTCATCCATATTTAGGACGTAGCTATCATCCGAGTACCGAAGAGACGAAAGTACCTTGGCGACCGTTCTACGGCAGGGCATAAGTTTGCCAATCGAGGTCAGCTGAGGATGGAATATTTACTAAAAAAGGTATATCTTTTATGTACATCTAAAAGCACTGACACTCCTTGAAAAGTAGTATTTAAAGCAAAAGAGAGAACGAAGACATTTTTTCGTGTCTATGACGATCCTGTAACTGCCCACGCTAAATCTCTTTGTGCTGGGGTTGACAAAAAACTTTATACCCCGTGATGGTGAGCAGGCAAATGGCTAGAGAGAAGCAGGAAGAGATGAATCTCTGTAGTTCCTCTTAGATAGCCCGGTGTCCACACGGCAAATTCGCTAAAGGAAAATGCCTTCAAGGCCTTTCTCGTTTGTTATGCTCGTACCCTACTCGAAGTTAAGAACCTCAAGGTAATAGTCATAGCCTTCTTGGAGATAGAAATCAGTTGGATTTTACTAATAGAGGAATTTCAAAAGGATACTTGGCTAGTCATCTCCTCCAATCTCGAAATATTTGGTCGGTTGAGCGACCTTAGCCCAACCTACTGTTGGCCTAGGCTCGCGCAACCATAGTAAACAACGACGATGGCCTCAACACCACCAATTAGAAATATACGCGTCTGCTGGGCTTTTTTCGAAGGGTCACATGAGAGAAGGGAAGAGTGGCCCTTCCTTTAGCTAGGTCACGGCACGAACCCGTGTTGCCGCCAGCTCTAACAGGGTAGCACCTACTAGAATTATAACAGGCAAAATGGTTGCGAATAAGTCAAGTCCGAGAAACCTGCGACCTTGGCTTCCTTACCACCAACCTTAGTTTAATTACTGACACTAATGGAACTGGAGTGTTTTAGGCCGGATGTTCCATCCTTGGTATGGCCACAGAAATAAATGCAGGAGACCCGTCTAGCATCAGAACCCCCTGGAATGAAAAAAAACTTTATTTTACTTGCTTTTCCTTTTTAGTTGAAGGAGGGCAATGCATATCATTTCTACCACTGAAAAGAGTATCGTAGGCAGGATAAGCCAGACCCAATAATATCCTTCTTCGAGGTGAGGACGTTCCTGCCTGGCTTAGGAGTTACACTAGAGAGAGAATGGCCCTCTTCACGTTATGAGTATTTAAGGCACGTGTCTTATTAGGAAAACCTTGTCCGTAGGGTAATCTCTAGCCGGTAGGTGATTCCAAGCTAGCTAGTCTTCCCTCCCGAGGAAAACCCTGGGCATCCTGAGCTACGAGTATGTGCTCTCCTCGGGAGAAGCTTCTTTTTGCTTCCCCCCAAAGAAGCGGTAGGGATCATAAACGGTGACTCAACGGACTTGTGGCCTGGTGGTAAATCCTATGTCATTGAAGCCGGCAAGCAGACGTAATCGGGAGTGAATGGAGAGAGCAGGCACGCTGATCCCATAAAAACTCACTAGGCGCTGGACTAATAAGAAGATGCATGACCCGATTTACAACTCCATCAATTGCACTTCTATAATGGCTCTCCATGTCAATCATCTCCCACTTAATGTGATAAAATCTTGGCCGCGAGGTCTCTAACTTCTTGGCAGACCTGTGCGAAAGAGAACGTGTGATCCTCGCTGGCACATAAGCTGAGTCTTCTGAGGGCCCCTCTAGTGAAAGGGGTAAAGGGAATCCCAATCAACCATAGGGTCGAGTACCCTTTACACTAGGAGAATATTGTGAGGTAGTTAGCTCATTAGGACAAAACCGATCATCCATTTAATTGCTCCCTAACGATTAAGACCCATATATTGTAACCTGTAGTGGTAAAATGGCGTTGTCCATTATATTCCAAAACATCAGAAAAATTTCAATTCAACTCAGTAACCCAGGATGTTCCTAATGCCACTCGAGATTGGAGGACGTAGTGCTCCTTCAGCTATCAGGTGTAACACACTAAACTGGTTAGAAAAAATAAAGAGTGGATACTCTTAGGAAATTTGGTGAATAGAAGGAAAGGGGAAATTCCCCAGATACCCCAGAGGTTCTGTCAAAGAGTTTAAGTCAAACCAGTGAGCTAGTCCTTTCCTAATGGCACTCGGGCTGAGACAACATTCCTTTTCTTCACTTATCAGGTGTATCAGTCTACACACGGAACCCTTTTCCTTGGTTATTGCTAAAGAAATTCACAATGCACACACATCCAGACGTTACTCTGGTAGCTATGCTCCCGAAAGAGGATAAATATACCCCCAAAGTTTTCCTGTTCGATTCAGGGAAACTCATTCGAGAGTTTGGTGTAACCCCTTGTTCGGTGACCACAATGGCCTGCCCAAGACTGTCTGCGTCACCACGAGTATAGCATTTGATTCTTCTCGCAGGGGAACCGTAACGGTGTAAAGAGATGGCTCCAAGTCCAAAAAATAAGTTGACTTCCATGCTACCTCTCTATATTTTGAGCCGGCGAGGGTCTTACGGGTGCTTCATCTGTCCTCACGACAAAGCTTGTGACAATATTTTGTTCGGCACAGATGATTATCGGCTGAGTCCGGAACGAAAAAGGGTGCTAAGTGCCACTAAGGCCTTGGAACCTCGAAATTACTTAGTTCTTTGTATCCATGACCCTTGCCTGCTAGGCTCCAGGATATTCCTGGTTGCTGGAAACGAACGCTCTGACGAGGTGGCCAGATGTCTAGAGAGTCAGAGCAACAATACCGAGCTTTTGTATTTTCCTTTACTCTGACTACATAGGAGAGATCAGGTCAGCTTTTAGAGCTGTAGGGCAAAGGAGATGTGAGACGACGCGCGGGAATTTAACATTGCGTGCCATTGTACTTTGACTATTCCCGTGGCACTATCTCTCAAAACGACACAGTCACGGAGCGCAGTGAAATCTCGTTGAGCTTTACCCAAAACCTTTATGCGAAGACTGGTTGGTCAGTCCAGAATGTGCGTAACATTTTGGTTGAATCGCCTGGTTCCTGAGTGAAACGGCGTTTCATTTGGCACTTACTCGTACCTTTATATATATATATATATATATATATATATATATATATATATATATATATATATATATATATATATATATATATATATATATATATATATATATATATATATATATATATATAAGTTGTTATAATTTTTTGTTGTTTTTATGTAATTTATTATAAAATTTTGTACTTAATGTTTTATTATTTGGCGGCCGTCTCTTCATTAAAAAAAATAAAAATATTCCACTAGCCCCCTTCCATATGTCTGGTATGGCTTGAGTACCTGATTTAGAACCTAACCAACGGAACACTAAAAATACACAAAATTATGCACTCTACTTTGCCACGACATTAAAACATTCACACTTTTCATCATAGTTAGTTCCCATAAATCGGAGTGCAGTTCTCATCATCACAACTAGCGCTTGTCACTAAAAACGACTATACCATTACAAAGAAGACCCGAACAATCACCCCTGAAACATGGATGAGAATCTAAAGCATCCCATCACCTAAAGCCTAGGTCACTTATCACATATAGAAAAATCCACACATATATTTAGAATTGGCTTACTTTGTGATGCCTTACTCTATTATAAGATACTTGAGGATTCGTGGTTAAGAGGCTACTCTCAGTGGTCTCTCATGATTGCTTACAAATTTAACATATAGGAAGGTATTTAAAGATAAAATACAACTTAGTTTCAAATCAAATGGGTGTATTTATTGATTGCATATTTTTTAAGTTTAGCTTGCTTGAGCTCTTTCATGGAGTAAATATTACCTAAATTAATTGCATCTAAAGCTATTTTAAAACTACACATAAAAATCGACATCAAATTTTGAAAGTCTCCCAAATTTCTGACATTTTGCGAGGTTTTTGAAGATTGTGTGGACCTAAACTGTAGCTTGTGTAGCATATACCAAACTCAGCAACTGAGAACAGACAATTTATTCTCTGGTTCTAAAACATCTCCATAGTACTATCCAAAGGCAAAATCGCTATCTCGTCATGCACGAGTCGCCCTAGCAACGCCCCGATGCGGAAACAGACGCAGTTTAATACCGAGAGCATGTTCAACACATGCTAGCTTAATGCCTCATGTGCAATCACGGGACGTTAGCGGAGTTTGTTGTGTTGGCTGACATAGAAGCAGGATCCTAAACCTCGGTTAACATTATCATCATCATCACTTTTACAAAAAATCTCACGAATATTCTTTTTTCATACCGTATTTCCCATTTCTCCAGAGAAATAAATAAAAATGATCCCTTCAAAAGAGAGTGTCATGACATTTATTTCTGGATTAATTACATGATCTCCATCAACAGATATCGTAAATAAGTATCTGAATTTCACTATAATGAGTGAGTTGGGATGACCAGAAAATCTACGAGAAATAGACAAATATCGGAGCTAAGCAGGAAGCTGGATGATATTTTCTCCTTAATTAGCGCACTCCAACTTGGGCCTGGCCACCCGTCACGGTATAGAGATAGATTGGCAACATGAAGCTCACCCAGACTACCACGTTCGACCTAAAAAGGGGTGTAAAGTGTACAATTATAAACCTCCCTGTGGAGTCATTTATATTAAAATGTAATTAGACCTTTCTGCTAAATGTATTCAGTGTATATATTTAGTTATTATTTTGCTTTAATTACAGCCGGAATTCCTTATGGCATGGATTTCACCAAATTTTCACAAATTTTTGATGCTATCTTTTCTCACTCAGCAAACAATTTTTAATACAGTTCGGGTTTATTGCACTGTTAAAGTACTTCTTGTTTCTTTTTCAAGAACTCCTCAAGAGTGTTTTATTGAATTTAAATCGGGGCTCTATGGTGACCACTCCAGGGTGGTGATCTCTATTTATTTATCCAAACCAAAATTAATTATGTAATCAAAGTGTTAGAATTTATGTTCCAAAAACCGATAACAGGAAGAGTAAAGGGTACGTATAAAATCCTTTACACTTGGGTTCAAATGTGTGACTTTGGCTACCTTAAGTTAAATCGTGCTAATCAAATGACGCCGATTTCAGTTACGCTGTTGGAAAACAGTAACAAACGCAGTTACGATAAAACTGTATTTCACACAATATTGAAGTCTAAGTTGGAATGCAATGGACATTATCAAGATACAATTGATTTGGGTCGATAGGATTTAGAATAGATTTATGAGTGATGTGACATGGCGAAGCATGGAAACTCAACAATTATTAGATGAAAATATATGCGAGTGTGTAAGAGCTTCACACAAAAAACAGCTTATTATTGTCTCTTTAAACGTACCTACAGTCATGACCAAATGCTATGAGACTACTATACTTTTTAATATAAGAAAATTAATAGATCTATTGAAGAAGTTAATTTTGTTGTAATAAGTTTGTATCATAATTTGAAGGTAAAATATCAAGAAATTACAGCACAAAACCATGTTATTAATAAATATAGTCAATTGATACTAACTAATATTTACAATGATGTGCCTTGTTATTATGGACTGCTTGAATTGGTTTTGGCATGCTGGAAGCTAGTACCACAGCAAATCCTGTTACAACTTATAGGGAACTTTCACAACAATTTAAAGAAACCCATACAATTGTCCGACGCCAAATAAAAAGGATTGGAAAATGGATCCCGCTCGAACTGCTTACGGCAATTCTGCAAAAGCGTGTTGCTCGCTGTGAGTCATTGCTTTCAGGGCACCTTCAGGCACCATTTTTGTGAAAGCTTTTTACGGGTGATGAGAAGTGGATTCTTTATCATAACGTTATACGTCGCCGTTTGATGGATTATTCAAGGAGGCAGAATTTCTCAACAAACGAAGGGAGAACTGTTACACAACAATCAAACAATTAATTGTAATCTCTACTGAAATCAACTTAGTCGTATGAAAACGGATTTGAAGCAAGGGCGAACCTGCTTAGTCAACAGAGGGGATGTCATGATATTTCGGATAATGCCCGACCTCACACAGCTCCAATGACCAAAGATCACTTGCAGGAGCTCTGTTGGGACATATTGCTTCATCCTCCATATTCTCCCGACCTTTTCTTTCTGATTATCACTTGTGTAGTGGATTACAAAACCATTTTAGATGGTCTTTGGTTGACATCAAGAGAAGTGGTTGAAAACGAGGTGGATTAATATTTTGCATCAAACCTTAAAGAATTTTACAAGTCTAGCATTTATAAATTGTTGACAGATAGAGGGAATGGGGTCTTAAAAAGAAATGGAGCTTATGTTTAAGCTTAAATATTTCCGCACTGATATTTCCTTTTTATTTCTAAAATATGCCTTAAAATCAGACATTATTTCCATTCTAATCTGGTAAATGGCTTTTCTAGATGGGATCACTTCAAAGGTGAGAAAATCCAAGATATTATAGCGAGGACTTTTTTAGATGAAAGGTGAACAATTGTTCAAATTCTCATCTTTCTAATGTCGCTGAAATGGGTGTTATTAACTCATTTAACTGTATTTTATGAAAGTGCTTAAAAGATCGTCTTAGTAGGTAGCAGATATAAAATTTTGAAAAAGAAATTAAAATTAAGTTTAAGACAATGGGCAACGTAGATAATGTCCCTTATAGTGTGTACAAAAGGCATACAAAAGCCATTTGCTTAAAAGTAATGAAGGAGAATAATAAAAAATAGAACAAAAAATAAAAATAATTTTCGAAAAGAATGAGGAGAATAGTGAAAGGTGGATGATGGCTCGAGGCATATACATGTAGATATCCTTCCAGAATCCAATGCAAGAAAAAAGAAAGTGGAACGAGAGGGAGAAAACCTGAATAAAAAGTCATATATGTAAACACACAAATGCACATATATGCATATATTTACATGAATATAAATTTAATATTTAGGGAAAAATAAAACAAAGAAACAAAATAACTAAAAGATAAAAGGGCGAATTGTTATAATGATAAGTTTATAAAATAAATTTTGACATTTTGAGATAAATATTAATATTAGGAAACAAAATTTCGCCTAATAAATTGTTGCGAATTGTAAAGGAATTTGGCGGAATTCTAATTCAAGGAAGAAGTCAGACTCACAAATACGGATTTATGCATTTATATTTATGACTTCCATTTCTTGTTTTCTCCCCCTCGACCCTAACCTTTGTAAATGGTGGTAATCTCTGCAAACAAATTAATTATTCTTGGAGGATAAACACAACAGTCGACAAAATAGACTCCACCTGTGATTTGGGTATTATTATGAATCAGCATTTTTTAATAGTTGACTCGAAAAAAATAACCAAAAGATCAAAATAATATAAGAGACGAGGCTGATAACGGCAATCCACAGAGAATCATAGAGGGAGAAATAGAGCGTTTGTGGCGTTGATCAGAATAAAAATTAATTTATGAACTGGAATTAAGAGATTAACGATAAGCTGAACATTTAAAGCCAGATGGAGTCTTGTGATTAAAAGCAGTAGAAAAGGGAGGGGCTCTATAATGACATAAATTCTTTTAATATTCAGTTTGTGTTTATTAAATGAATAAACTCTGTATAAAATGATGGTTCATAACAATACATAACAAAATTATAGGTGAAGTGTATTCTGATGAATGTTCTGTTTCCTTAAAAACTCTAAGGGAAGATTGGAAAAAATTTATCTGTTCAAATAACCAACAAAATGATCAATAGAAAGAGGTGAACACAAAATTGTTTTCTTTGCAATCTTGACTAAAAATGATCATTCTATTAATTGGAATTCTGCCCTATTAATTCTTTATCTCATTCTTTTGAAAGGTAATACAAATTTAAAAAACGCCCGTGCCACTTCCTACCCAGAAAAACACTTGTCTTGTCTCTCACTGGATAAAAACCTACACTTCGTTATTCGAAAGGCTTCTTGAATCAACCTTTTTGGGGGTTGAGGATGGTAGCTCTGGCGATGATCGTAGTGTTTATATAAGCGATGAGCGCTTGACGACACAGGTTCAAATCCAACTTCTTTATTTATTTTCATATAACGGTTAGAATAGTTTGTCTTATCTTTCCGTTCTCTACATCTTCCATTTTCCTTATTAAGCTTTCATTGGTTCATGTAGTATTCTCCTTAGCGTTTTTCCAGGTTGTGTTACCAATTTCAATTTTCTTGCGCCTTTAAATACATCTATATATCACGTGTCATGTGATTTTCATCTATTACAAACAAAAAAGCCCTTGCCCCCTTCTACTAGAAAAACACTTGTGTTGTCTCTCACTAGATAAAAACCTACACTTCGTTGTTCAAAGGGCTTCTTGAATCAACTTTTTGGGGGTTGAGGATAGTAACTGTGGCGATGAGCGTCGTGGTCATATAAGCGATGAGCGCTTGACGACACAAGTTCAAATTCAACTTCTTTATTTATTTTCATATAACGGTTAAAATAGTTTGCCCTATCTTTCCGTTCTCTACATCTTCCACTTTCCTTCTTAAGCTTTTATTGGTTCATGTAATATTCTCCTTAGCGTTTTTCCAGGTTGTGTTACCAATTTCAATTTCCTTGGGCCTTTAAATACATCGACGAAGTGTTTAACTTCTAATAAGTTTAGAAAATAGGATTAAGTTTGAATTATGGGATAAATATTAAAATCTTCCCATAAGTAATGCGGCAATTATTTTACTATTTATCATTATTTTACGACTAGAAATCAAACAACTTTTTGAAGTTATTTTTAATTAAATAAATATTTATTTTTTCAATTTAATAAGTAATATAATTTCCATCAATTTCTACAGTTTCTCGTTATATCCTTCTATTAATATTTCTATAGCTTGTGTGGAAAAATTGTTGTATCGACCTCTGAAGAAGATAAACTGGTAGGAAGCAACTGCAAATATGTTGATAGTTGAGTAGTTAAGTAATTAAGGGGGAGGCGTAAAAGGTTGAATAATTAAAATTAAATTTAAAAAGGAAAAGTTACTAACAATTCTAAAATTCAGTGGAAATATTACGAAAACAAGAACATAATACAAAGAATTGGTCATCTCCCATTCCTGACTTACAAGATATGAAGGACATGATTAAGAATTAAAGTAACTTATGCTTTGGTTATGGCTCGAGTGGTATAATGAGCTTCTCTTTATTTTTATTGAGTAAAAATCAATGATATTTATTGATAAGCGACATTTCTCGTCATACCCAGACCATATATCGTGTTGAACAAAGCATATTTTCATTAATCATCTTAGTTAGGGCAAAGAAATTACCGCCTAAATTACTTGCCATGGTATCCGGAACGAAACTTTCACAATTCATGTCAATCTGTGTCGCCACCCGGTCTTGCGTTCTAAATGCTTTCGGGAGTTTTGCGACATGAAGAAAAATGCTAAAATTAATCATTTACTAATGCGATTGCGTGTATATTGATCCTACGGGTGTTCAACTGGATGATAACATCAACAGAGCCTTTGTGGCGACCACCAGTATCTTGAGTACTGCTAAGCGTTTCTTGAATAAATTTCAGTTTGAAAACATGGCCACCCTTAATAAAGCTCGAGAGTACCTAAACCTGTTAATAATAAGGAAGAGGTATGGACTAAGTGGCAAAACACAAAGGAAATACAATTCGGGGAATTGCTGAAACCCTTAAGACTTCCGCAGCTACCATATCTCCTCATCTCATGGCAATAGGAATAAGGGATAAATTGGGAAAAAGGGTTTCACATAATTTGACAGTAAGAGGCCAGCAGAATGGATAAGAAGAATGAAAAACCAAGTCATATGCTAAAGCCATTTTCAACGCCCCCCATAAGGTTGAGGTTACAGTTTGGTGAAATTGTCAAGAACTTCTAGATTCTTCTCTTTTGAAGCTAGGTGAAACAATAACAGCCCAATTGTATTGTCAAAATATTATTGAAGTGAGTTCAAGTTTAGCCAGCAAACAGATTGCATTGCTTAATACACAGACCAATACTACTTCATGAGAATGCCAGTTGGCTTTTTTAAATATATAGACTGTTTCTGGCATTCGTAATCGGATATTATCACGCTCTCTTCGGACATGGGCTGTATGCTATTCAAGATCTCTCGCATTAGTTCTCAAAGAACAGCAAATACTAAAATAAGTTATGTTTAGAATTATTTTTAAAAATATAATATAGAACTAGTTATGGTTCGTAGTTAAGGAGACAAAGTACTTAGAAATGCATGATGAGTCTTTGGGTCGTAGAGAGAATAGTTTTCGGTATTACCTATATGTCAGCAGCCTTTTTTTTTTAAATATGTATATTTCTTTTGCCATTTTGTAGCGGATGTGATCACCTCGCTTCAAACAATGGTTCCATGCTCATTTATTATCTTACGCATTCTTGATGAGCTTTTCTGATCTTAACTAAAGTAACGATTTCGACAACGGTCTAGCTAATATCTTAGTAATATTATGAGGAGCACTTAAAGCGCCCGAAGTGATGGGCCTAAGTAGGATATCTTTTTTGTGGGGATTCGGCTGACTTCAAAGGTAGATTAGGCGAAATAAATCTAAGGGGAAAGAAACTTGTAAGCTTAGATGTGAAGGTATTATTTACTAGTGTCTCATTAGATGGTGCTTTGAAGGCAGTAAAGAAGGCGGTAGCTAACCTGGAAGACTGATTTACTTATTAATAAGATGGACTATATTAGGTTAATATCTGTATGTGGAAGATTTGCAGCTTTTACTTTTGAGAGAGGGAAATATAGGCAGCACATGGGACTGGCTATAGTATTGCCTCTTAGTGCCCTTACAGCTTGTTTTTATGGAGGTTTTAGAGACGGAAAAAGTAATGAGAGCTATAAGGATTGATTCACTTTGGTGAAGATATGCAGATGATGCTCTTATCATAACGGGTGGATAACGATAGCAAATTTCTTTTAGATAAACAAGAGGGCTGTAAAATTCCTATCCTGGACATAGTAGTACAGAAAAATGTCGAGAGGGCTAAATTCTCTGTGTACAAGAATTCACTAATAAAGATGATTTTATTATTTCTATATCAGGAAATAGTGAAAGAAAAGACGCGTAGTTAATGGGTTTTTAAGGTCTATTCGCATTTGTAGTGAAAGCCTTTTGAACTTCCATGACCCTTTCCCCAGCTAATTTTCTTTTCCATAATGCCATCAGAAGACACAAACGGTCCGGAGTACGAATACAGACTCTAACCGTTCCATAAGAATCAATCCCTAAACCATTTGTGAATAGAATGGTAACTCGATCAACAAAACATCCTCGCCTACCTTTACCTCAGTTCTTTCTTGTTTGTTAATTGGGCGGTGTTGTTCCATTTGTTTTGGTGGTTTGTTTTTGTAGCATTTTTTGGTTTACTAAATTCCTATTATCTGTTAAATAATCATTCCGTAATCGTTTATTCAATAATCTTGTCTGGTTCCGTATATTCAATTAATTCCTTAATATTTGCTTTTTCTAGACGTTTAAAGGAATCATGGCTGAGCGCACCAGTTACCTAGTTTAAGCCAGTTATTTAGCAAATTACGTCTCCTCATCTACTACTAAGTTTGTTCTAGGATTCTATATGTATGATGTAAAAGTGAAACTCAGGGATGTATTTTCTTAATTTTTTCTCTGTCTCCTGCTTCATATTCACATTGGAACATTTATTTTGTTATATACTCATCACCTATATAATTTAACCTATTCATGTATTTCCTCTATGGTCAGGAGGGGTTATTTCTACCATGTATCGCTCTAGGTTTCTTTATTTTTGCCTTAGTTAATGCGCACTTTTGTGTGCAGTGCCCAAATTAAATTTCTGTATGCATCAGTAAGATACATCGGTTGAATACTTTACGATTCAATCACAGATGCAGGTTGCTAAGCTTCCCTAAGACCCTCGCGCTAAAATTCGTTCATCAGCTGATAACCTTTACCTTACTCCCATGAGGAGTCTCAGGCTGTCCTAATTGGCAGGTAATCTTGTTGAGCTTCTATAATTAGATCGTCAATTCTAATTGTTCTATTTTCTGCAAAAATTTACTTCACTAATTTGCCGCTGAAAAGTGCTTTTCCTTCCGAGTCTAACACTGACTTTTGATAATTCTGTTATCATTAAATATTGTTCAGGTAGTAATTGGCCTTTATATTTTTAATTCTTGCCTATTACCTTTTTTAACGAGGTACCACTGAAAAGATTGATAATGGCATTTGTATCTTCTATTTACTTAATATCTTGTAAACAATGGAAATTAGGTTGACAAGTCAAGATGTCCCACCCCAGCTATTGTATAAATACGTTGTTTAACTATTGCACGTTTTTAAAATTTGTACGTGCAAAGAAAATGCGAAAAATTATAAAGTGAAATACCCTATTATCTACCAAAAATGTAGACTATGAGATAGACCTAATCTTTCATAAACTTTTAAAGAGTCGTAAAACTTTTCTAAATACTCAAAATGTATACTTTAGAAAGAGAGAATAAAAGATTAAAATTTTAAAATAGAAAAAAAGAACACAAACTGGACAAGGGCTAACAAAAATTAAGGATAAAATAATAATGTTTCAAACAATGACGGTTGCTGCCGTGATTCATTTTGTCAAAATTAGAACAATTCAAGATTGCTATTGTGATTACAACGTCTTTACATCGAATTGAAAATAACAGAGAAGAGTAATGTGAAAATGAGAATCGATATATTGTTAAGCATGTTTATGACAATGAAAGTGGGTAGTGCAGTATTTGTATGTGAAAGAAGCATAAATAGCAAGAGTAAGAGCAATGATAATTATGGAATGTGGATGTGAAATGTACATTTGATAGGAATCGCGAGTGTGTATTCAGACCCCATAATTTAAGATGAGAGTTTAGGGTGATAAGTAAGAATGCAAAAATGAAAGTAGAAGGTAGTGTAAAGCGTGGCAGTATTCAGACAACGAGAGAGGCAGATAAAACCTTTGATTGTTTTCTGAGAAAAGTAAGAGTTCAGAGAGAGGGGAGAGACATTGGTGTGAGGTGAGTGAAGAATAACAATAATAAGAACTTATTGAGTAGCATTCTTAAAGACCATGAACCATCACAGAACGCCTGAATATCACCTAAAGTAGGACCAGAGAGAAGAAGTTAGTCTTCAAGTCACGCTTGAATGCTCTAAGGGAAGAGGATGTCCATTTCGCAAGAGACATCCCTATTTCATTCTAGAAGCAAATATCAGTGAAGATGATCACCCATACAGTAATGACTACTATAAGGAACAAACATTGGTGCTTAGCGACGAAAATATGTATGATGATGTGTTATTTAAGCTCTTATAAGTAAGAATGACCTTGAAAATGATTCTGGATTAAATGTAAATCAAATGAAAAAGACGAAACGAGAAGGATGCACAAGAGAAACTTACCTGATGGAGAAAAATATGGGCTGCAAAGTTCTAAACAAGTTGGAAGTGTCGAATAGAGGATGCATGTAATCCATCGTGTAGGGAGTAGCAATAATCAAGACGAGGAGTAACGAAAATATCGGTAGCAATTCAAAACTATTGCGGTCAAAATGAGAGCAGATGCAGTTGAGATTACGAAGAAAGCAATACGAGGATTTTGAGGATTTCCAGACGTTAGTAACATAGAGTTTGAGAAAAAAACTCACTATCTTTTGTGATGACCCGATTTTAAACAGCTTTGGATAAAGGACAGGGGATCCACCAAAGTTAAGAGAAAGAGCAATAGTTTTCCTGCAGAGCCACACTCAAGAGACTTCCTAGCATTAATAACTATGTTTTGTCATGGATCAGCTTTGGAAAGTATCTCAAGAGCCATTCAGTTACGATTTTGTAATTGGATAGAAGATTTCTTAGAATATTAGCAAACGAAACTGAGGAATAGAAAAGAGAGAGGGAGATCTGCCCCTCATTAGCACAGAAAGATAATAATAGAGCAAGAGGACGCATAAGAATACCAAGAGAAATATAATAGATACGAAATAAGTAGATCAAGAGCTGTTGAGTGCGGAGCACTAAAACATACCTCCTCCTCTCATATTAATAGACTGTGTAGGAGAAGAAAGATACGAACACACTAGCTAAAACAATTCTAGAGCAACGTAGGAATCTACAAAGGCGTTGAAGAAGAGTGTGCTCGACACTGTTAAATGCTGCTAATAGATCGAGAATTACCAAAATGGAAGGTTATCAGCATTAACCCAAAGATGGAAGTGGTCAGTTACGTGAGGGAGAGCTGATTCAGTGCTGTTTTCTGCCTTAAAACCAGATTGGAAAATGTCATCAGTATTCGGGAGGACAGATGTTCTATAATCGGGGGTGAACCTCGCGTTTCAACGGGGGTCGAAAGATTTAGAGGTAGAGTTTTGGGGCTCATTTGTCCTAAGGGTAGGTTTTCGAAGATTGGGCGAAAAGCAGTATCTTTCAATATGGTATGGGAGAAGAAAAGGGAGAAACTGGCACTAGAGACTGAAAAGAAAGAGTTGAAATAGACAGTCTTTTACGAAGAAAGAAGGAGGGAACTTAATTCTTCAAGGAACACTAAGTCGGGAGAAATAAATTAGGTTGTGGAGTGAAAAGAGTTACCTGGTGGAGAGGAATAGAGGCTGAGGTTATCCCCAAATGGTGATAGACTATTTTGTCAGAAACAAAAGCTTAAATTTAAGCAGGGCTAATAGGGATGGAAGTTAGGGGTTGGAAGAGGAAGAGAAACGAAAAAATAGTTTGAAAAATGTGTGCGGTTTGTTTTATTATCTTCAATCATAAGGTGTGAGGTGGACGCATCATGGTCGCTTCATGGTCATACTTGAGGAGGGGCATATATGTGTGGGCAGCAGGCAAGTAGGGGACAGATGCTGTTATGTTTTCCCAATGCAAGAAAGAGGTGCCAGAATTCACTTCTCACATGCTCGCCTGTGTTACTTAGCATTCAAAATAGTGGCTGAAACCTACGTGGCCCTTTGTACGAGAGTGGAGTTTGGAAAATTTGAGGCATGGAAATTGAAGTAGTTTGGGAACATCCGGATAAAGGAGTGGAGGATGAAAACATGGATTGAGAGGTCTCTAGTCATCACTTATTTATTATTGGTTGATAACTGACGAAAATAAGATTTGTTGGAAGGATATATGCGAGGGTGAAGAGAAAGAGGAAAGAAGAAAGAGAAGAAACTATGTTTATTTATGGAGAGTCTATAGATTGGGAAGGAGGTGACATGATATGAATGTTGTAAATATTTCTTGTTCTATGATCATGAGACTGTGTTATTGTCTGAGAATAAGAGGGAATTTCGAAATGTTAATTGGAACGTTGGACAGGTATGTGCGTGGATGAGCATGAAAATATATACGGAAATGAATAAGGTGGTGGTGTTTGGGTAAAAGATCAAAGGGGAGGATGAATGTAAATATTTGAGGCATTCGTATGCGTCTGCATCAAAGGCAATTATTTAAGATTATAGAATGTAGATTATATAACAAACTCAGAGAGAATGTTGCTGGTTGCAGTTTTTGTGTAAAAGAAAAGAAATTAAGGGGTGTAAGTAGATAGAAAAAAAAGATCGAGAGTAATAACAGAGCAAATAGACAGTTTACAAGGAAGGGATAATGGATGTGAAAAGATTCCTTAAAGGAACGAATGGGCAGAACACATCTTATTATAGTGATCATAGTCTGTGTGTGTGTGTGTGTGTGTGTCTGAAAGAAATTGAGAACGGGACTCGAACTCTTGTGATATGATTTTCTTTTGCACACCATTTTGAATGTGTTATGAAATAAAAAATCTTTTTCTCTCGCACACTTTCTTAGTTTTGTGAACGAAGCAAACAAGCGCCACTGGTCTAGCAAACAACGTCCGTACGGCGGATTTTTTCTAGTAATTTGTAAAGAGAGTTATAAATTGGGAACTGAATGTTTTGATGCTTATAAGAATAAAAGATGAAATTAGACTTGGGAGTACAACATTTACCACCGATTTTAAATGGTTTTATTGCATCTTTCTTAGTGGGTACCTTTAATTTATTATAGGATCTTAATTGTGTTTTTTTTTGTTACTTCAGTATGTGGCAGCTGCTCCAAACTCGTTCCGAATCAGAACCCCATCCGATGCCGAACCACTGTCGATGTGGCTTACCACCTTCAGCCAAATCGAAAGCTTTCTTTACAATTAGCTAATTCTAACCGATGCTTGTATCTGGCAGTGTAAGAATTGGACTGCTGCCTTTTAATCGAATAGAATAGTTGTACAAAAGAGCTCAGACCTGTACTTTAAAGTCAGAAATGCAAAAGCATAGTTGTAGACCGAAAACATTACCGTTTTGTTGGTTCCAGTTATGTCCGGCTTACCAATTTAGCCTCACTCCCATAATATATGAGGAATATATATGGAATAGAAAGTAAATGATGATTTCATGACAGATTGGTGATATTTATCATGATTGTTGGCTATGCACAGTATTAGTGAATGGGCCTGATTGGAAATATAATCGTTATGGTAAAATACAACTACATGAGCGTATCCAAACCTACCCTGAAGTTATATAACTTGCAGCTATGATAGTACCTGGGCTTCCTTCGACTCAAATCAGTGTTGAAAGAATGTTTTCCACTTTGAAGTTTATAAAATCAGATCTTAGAGCTTCAATTAAGTAAGATCTTGCAGAAGCTATATTATTCCTAAAAAATAATAATTAAATCAATTTTTACTCCTTGCTTCTTTGTTTTTTGTATAAATATTTGTATATGATTATTTTTTTTGTTTATGTACATATATATATATATATATATATATATATATATATATATATATATATTAGGATATATTTTCTCTTTCAAATTTTCGTTTTAATTATTCATATCAGGAATTTTTGCTTTTGAAATGTCCAAAAACTCTGAATTTGGTTTTCTTTTATAAATTAAATTTCCATATGGCATACTTTATTTAATTCAACCACTTAAGCTGATATTTTTGAAATATTAATTGGAAAAAATAGTCAGATTATAATTTAAATAAGGAGGGAAAGCAATTATGAAAGTTTTCATGCAATAAAGGATTTTTAAGACTATTAAATAAAATCCAGAGTTGGAGTCAGAGTTGGAGTCGGAGTCTAACTATTGAAAATCTAAGGAGGCGGAGTCGGAGTTTTAGCCTACCGACTCCATAACCATGCTTAAAATAACTTATATGATATAATTTTAAGAAAGAAAATAAAGGGAAATTAAATGAAACATAATATTACATAGGAACTGTTGACGAGCCATTGAACAATGGAGCTTTGCTTCTGAATATCTTTTAACAGTCTGTTGTCGATTGATGAAGTCAATGTGTTAATGCCATCGGCTAAAACATTCTTTGCAGCATCTTAGATGACTTTTAAATGAAAATTCTTTTTGTTAACTTGCTTGCAATTTGGGTCAACCTTTCTTTTAGGATGGTCCACAAATTTTCTATCGGATTTAGATCGAAACTGTTGCGAGACCTGAAGACGGCGCATACATTGCGGAGCAAGTCTTTCCTCATTGCTTTGACTGACCTTGTAGTCCTTGCCGTCGGAAAGCACCTACACGCTGTAGTTGAGTAGATTGAGGTGATGCACTGCGGTGGGCAAAGTTCCTTCCACCGGAAGTTCATGGTTCGGCCCCAATAAAGTTATTATGGTCTTAGCCGTGTAGGCCGGAGCACCGTTCTGCGAAAGACTTAGTCAGCTTTCTTTGGGATGTTTTCGCCCAGCCCAGGACCTTCTTCACCAAAATGTCCCTGCAATCCTCGAATCACACCAGCGGCATGTTCTTGCAATTCAAAGCCACGACGCTGAGCATCATCACGGAAGCGAGGTGCTTGGTCGAAGATCCGTAGCCGACCTCGGTACGTCCTGACCGAAGCTTACCACGCGGTTGTTCTGCTTGTTAATGACCGCATCGACCGAGATGATTTTTTTATCAGAAAAAAATGAGAATATGATTGCCATGACTCTTCAAGTCTTTGAAAAGGCAAGGACAGTGCTCCTGACATTGTTTTCGCTCACGGTTGATGAGCTAAGACCTTTCCACGTACCCCGAGCTCTTGCCGCCATCTTCTCTGGCGGCCCTGGGCACTGTTTTCAACGAGATCTTCTTCTTCGGGAGCGCAGCAACTTGAGTTTCGGAGGAATTTCGAAAGCTTTTTCATAGCCAAACGGTTGACAACTTGAAGTCTGCCTGAACGAGGTCAATGTTTGAGATCTTTTCCATTCTTGAACCTCACCGCTTCTCTGTGAGCGGTCATCCGGTTGACATAGAGCCGCTTGATGATGTCGAGCTTGTTGTGACCTCGGCGTGGAAGAGCAAAGATTCCTTTTACTTACTTTTCGAAACACCTTCGCACGATGGAAAAAACATTTAAATGACGTATGCTGGAAAAGGAGAACTTTAAGTTTGTTTGACTGAACTTTTCTATCAGACACGTAAACTTCTTGAAAGATGAATAACGAGCGTAACAGTACTTTTGAAAAACCTGGTATGACTGGGAGTATTGCCCTTCATCAGACAAGTAACTTCCTCTCCTTTACTCATTGTCTCTTGAAACGAAATGCGTTCTTCTCTAGGAACTCGTTACGCCTTCGAGTACATTTTGATGCGATCATCTACTTTGAAAGGTTATACTAGCAGTTTGTATCCAACAATTGCAGTCCATATCATCACTTCTCTTCCTTGTGGTTGTCGCTGGGTGTATTGCTTTATCTGGCAGCCATTGAGAACCCAGTTGCTTACCCATCCGGAGTGACTCTTGATTCGTCTGTGAAGAAAACTTTGCTAAAATTAGTTTCATGTATGTCTCGGCCCACAACAGATGTTTTATTTTATTTTTTGGTTAGAAAATGATTTTAATTTTGTTCCTAACAATACAAAATTTCCTGACAGCCTTCGACCTTGTTTATTCTGAGACCGAATGAGCCTCCTTCGTTTAAAAAATAGCTTTTTAGCCACTTATCTTTTGAATTTTACTAAGATCTTTAGGGTTGAGTACTATAAATTTTGGTGAATCTTTTTCGTTTTTAAATTTAGAGAGAAAACTTTCATTTACCTAATTCCTTTACGATACAATTCTTCTTTTTGGGGGTAACTTCCCTTTTCCTTGCCATTTTATAAGAAAAAGATTCCTGCAAAAGATGTCTGGAGAGTCTATTAAATTGCACTTATTAGACTCATAAACCTATATGATGAAAACTTTTCAAATGTTTTCCTTAAAAATAAAACGCTAAAGAGCTATTGCATATAATTTGTAGACACTGGATTAAGTTGTATCAACACGGTAAATTTCTGATGAATCCCGTGATTACAGAATTGCAGGTGAGCTAATGAAATATTAATTATAAAAGCAAAGGTTTTTGAAAGTGTTTGAAAATATTGGGAGCTATGAGAAGTAAAGATGTGTACAAGGTACATATATTGAATAGCAAAACAAAGATGCAATGGCTCAAGGGACTGAAGGAGCGAATAGCGTGACTCCAATGAAGACGTTTGTATATCTTGACCGACATCCATGAAGGAACCAATCTCTTTGTGAGATCAAAGAGGTGTCTAATGGCATTAAGAACAAAAGGAATAAATAGGAATAGGTATAATTAATTAGATCTATGATTGCAGGGGAAAATACAGCAATTACACTCGTCCTACAGCCGTGCAACAAAGTTAACGAATTTCAAAATCATTATAAAAAATTCTAACGTAGTCACGTACTTAAAAATGTTTAGAAAAGGAGGCTATTTTTTAGGATAGATTTTTTTATTAAAAGCAAGAATAATTTATTAAGTATCCGATACTAGTCTAGTTTTTTCTTTATTAAGAAATTATCTTAAAATAGGAAAAAATATTATCTTAATTTTAGATTCGCCCTATTTACCATTTAAACGCGTTTACCCTTGTTTTTTGACATCGACGATGCTTCTCTCACCTGCATCATGCTGGAGCCCTCCTCGTTGAAAGCTTCGCAGGTGAGAAGTGATTTTCCGCTTGGTATTAGGTCCCAAGGGAAGCTCGGTATGATAAGGACACCGTCGTTGAAGCTCATTTTGACACCCCTGGTTGCAGAGTCAGCACCTCCCAAAAGAAGGAGCTCGCTGCCTGGCATGCTTTTCAAATTCCACCTGTATTTGAACAATGAAATATCATCATTTAAATATGTTTACCACTAGGATAGCAAAGTATGAAAACCTTATACGATATTATATAGTAGTTCAGCATGAGACAAAATCTCAAATAGTGATGTTTTTAAAACAGTAATCAGATTACGGTATAATAAAAACGTGCAAACATGTAGGGTGATACCGCATGTTATCTAACGAAAGAGCAACTCATTAACAAATTCACTTCTTAAAGGGATTAAATGAAATATGGGCCAATTTTGAATGTTCCTATCGTGTTAAGTCAAAACAAAACTTTCCTATAAGTGAAGATAAACCAAACTCAAGCTAAATCCTTGGTCTCCATTAAGGTGTGCGCTAAACGGACTACACATCAAGCGTAAAAGAACTTGGAAAATAAAATAACATCGTGTGGAATATCCTACATTTTTGGAATATATCGGAATTTATTGAAAGAAAATGTAACAAAATCTCACCACATACGAAGACACGATTCTTAGAGGTCACGACCATGGAAGCATCAGAAGATCTTAGACCGCAAGACGCCATTATCGGTCTTGCATATACTGGATGCAGTGAAGTGTGAGTATCATCCTATGATGAGCAGTCTTAAGTATATGGTTCAAACTATAGCTTTTTAAAATATCTTGCAATCTCTCGCCCTATTGCTTCTGCATTGGGCACGTTAAGGGGCCACTCCTCATCCACAACAAACAAGTGGCTGTGTCCAATAGACAGATCTAACTGCAACATGCTTGCTGTGGAGGAAGAGCGTCCCGCTAGCGTACTCGATACTAAATCAATAGGGCGAAATATTACCATCGTAACTCCAAACTAAGGATTACTCGAAGCTCTGGCATCTCTTCAAAATGAATGCCACAGTGCCTGAAAATTCATTTAGGTTTCTTGTACCAAAAAGGGGACCAATAAATGGTATAATGTTGTAGGAACCCAGTCACAGGCAAATTATTGTTATTGCTGAAATTCTACATAACGCGCGTCTTTACGTGTTTGTTTTGCTCTTCCTTATCAATGTCTACTACACCAACATCCTAACTAATGGCACCTACATGTCACAACCAAATTCCGCCTTGCACAGTCGGTTTTGGGTAGTTATTAAGAAAAGCGTGCTGCGTGTCACGCCATCTGTGGTCAATCACAACATCAGTTTCTGAATTATCCTTCGCATACAGAAAATGACGTCAAGTTACTCAAACAAAGACTAAGAAAATAAAACTAGCAAAGGAAAAGTTTGAACGTTGAGGAAACATGGACCCAAAGGCTCTACACATACTTTATTTGCTCCCAAACGTGACCGCTCTTGCACTATCCAAGACCTGAACATCGCCACTCTTTAAGCCAATAACATTCCACATCTCATCGATATTAACCCGCCATCAAACAGGTATGCTCATCGAACGCCTACCTGTCATATCTCAAAAGAGGACAACTACTCTCTCTATATCTCCTCATTTTTTGTGCTCTTCCAAGCAGAAATTCAGTACCTAATTCGACTTCCATTTTATACCCAATCTCTCTCTTTCTCATTTTACAAGAAATTATTTGTTAATATAAATGTAGATTTAAATGCAAGTATTAATGCATCAACTAATTGGTAGTAATTCTTAATCTATCTAGTTCTTGTTAAAGCTGAATATTCATCGCCGGATTTGTTGGCACAATCTGTTTCAGATTTGACAATGTATCCAATGAAAACCTTATAAGAAGACTATGTCATCCAATTCTCCCGTCGATAGACCCGCTTCCTTCCTGCTTTTTCACGCTCTTTTTCCTCTTCCTTCTCCCTTTTATACCACCAGTTCTTGGTGCAACAAAAAAGGAAATTTTGCGTAAAATGTAATTTCTCCTTATATGCGAAAGGTCATTTCCGAAGTTTTAATTTTCTAATTCATTAGTTTATATACTTGGTGTAAGAACTATTTTGTTCTGGCACTTTGGACATGCGCCATCTCACCCCTAGATCGATTCTTTCTATTTCTTCCCTATTTTTTCTGATTTATCGTTATTTTTATACTCTTCATTTGCACCAGGTGAGATACGAGCAACTCACCATTTGTTTGCATTTTTCCAATACGTTCTGTCAAATCTTGCATTCATTGTCTACCCTCGAAAGTCTCCCCTCTCTCAACTGTCTATTCCACACATGATAGCACACAAACATATGTATATACACTTGTATTCACATACACACCTGATGGTCTTTATATTCGATCAAAAATTATAAAAATAGAGGAAATCCAAGGAATGAGCAAAATGTTAATTGTTTTGTAGTTTTATCCCTTGAAACCTGTCCCTTTTCCTAGATTAATCGCACCCTCTTTTAATGTCAAAGTATGTTTTGATTTTTTACTTTTGAATCGTGAGAAAATAAATTTTTTTTCATTCATTTAAAGAGACTTGCTGTTGACTTAAATTAAAAATGGAAAGGCGAGCAATATATTTCGACACAGACATTACAACGGATTCGTGCCCATGGAAGGGAAGGACTGATTGGTGTCAGCCATATCTCAGGATGAGGGCTTAGGGATTTCAAGAAATTATTGGAGGGGTCAGAGCGGGAGCGATAAACCACAGAACAAGGGCCAGCCTTTTATATAGGAAGGCGCAAATTTATTTTTAAACAAAAGCCACTCAGTAGTAACCAAAACATATTTCCACATCTTTTTACTTATAACGTTTCGAACTAGACCGCTTATCTTCAGACCTCTAGTAGAATTACGCTACTGCTGGTATTATTGTTTCAATAATCTATAAATTTCTTATAATATCGAAAAAATGGAGAAGAAATATTCTGAGCGTGGTAGCGCCGATATGGTTACTTACATGAATTGGAGTCTATACGAGTTGTAAGAAATAGGACGGGTCTAATTCTAATTAAAAAGAACATATAAGAATGGATATATAGTTCATATGCACAATGGAATAAAATGAATTAAGTGAAATAAAAATTAATAATATTACGGAGGATATATCGATAGTTATTAAAATGGTAATAGAGGAAATGGATAAAGAAGAAAAGGGAACGATTTAAGTTATAAATAACCTATCTGAATCTAGAAAGAATAATAATAGGTAAAACCGAATATTTTGATTAAATTAAATATTTAAAATAAAAAATATAATGCATTTAAAAATGCATAATAAATTATAATAAAACAGTGATACAATAAATAAATTAGAGCAATCAATTAAAGGGTTAAAGGAAATTTTATGTTTAACTCAACTAAAATGAATAACGTATAAATAAAGCAAGGAAGGGCTTCGCCACTCCCCCATACGGGGCGGGGGGGGGGAAAGCTAACGCTTCGCTACTAAAATTAAAATTTAAAAAATAAACAAAAGCAGCCATGGTTAAATTTTTATAAATTTTATGAACTTGGCTAATTATAATAATTTTAAAAAGGAACTCTACACTAAATTTTCTCCCTTTCAAAATATCGCGTTGATAAAATATAGTTATACAAGCCGCTGTTCTCTTCCTTAACAAGAAGAGCTTGGTTACACAGGTACCCCTGCGGGGTGTGGCCTACGGCCTTATTTCCTAATCTTAACCGCCTTTTTTAATCCCCTTTATACTCTTTATTTTAACACCCTGAACACCCCTTTCTTCTTCTTCTTCTTCTTCATCTTCATCTTCTTTTCGTCCCACCGACTCTCTACTGAAAAGACGTGCTCGCTCTGTGCTCCCGCTAATTTCACTGTGCTCAGAATTTATCGTGCCTCTGCTACTGAATACTTTTATATATATATCTACTGTGCCTATTCAATATTCGTCGCCGTATTATAAAGTTCGATCTTTCAATAACCGTATACAGTATATTAGCTTGTGCAGCTTGTTTTCTAAATTAGTGTGAATTAAAAAAAAAACCAAAAAAACCGACAATGCCCGTTATAAAGATCGAATGCTCAAGGTGCGCTGCTTCATTTAATAAGGAAATTTACGTTCCCTCGAACCTTGAGCAAATTAGAATATGTCGCTTTTGTATGTTGAACGAAGCGTTTGAACGCAAGTTGTCAAGTGCGATCAGCGAGATCAAACTTGAATTAAATACCGTTGCAAGGGATGTGATCTCGACTAACCGTAAAGTCGATGACTTAAATTCCAAACTAGATTCTGCTATTCACGACATGCGCGGGAGGGAAAATAGTAATAGAGATAGGCGGCCTGCAAATTCGAATCATCAGGTAATTGTTGACGAGCAACAACGAATTTTAAACTCGTTTAGGCCTCAGGATTCGCAATTTCGAAGTGTTAGAAATGGGGCTAGACCAACGAGGGATCAGAACTTCGTTTTACCCTGTTCAAACCCTTTCGCGTTGCTAACTCCTATCGAGGGGGAAGAGGAAACCGTTTTAATGGGGGACTCCTTAATTAGAAGGCAGGATCAGGAGTTTGCTGCGCGTAACCCTTCTAAGCGTAAGCGCTTTTGCTATCCCGGTGGCCGCATTAACAACGTGGCCGCCGAGATCGAGAAATTGGAAGATACACGTGGTGAACGAACGATCATCACGATGGTAGGGGCCAACGACGTCCATAGGTATGACAGCACCCCGGAAGATATAGTTTATCGTGCCAGAACCATGATAGATACGGCGAAATCCAAAACAACCAACGTGGGAATTATTGGTGTTCTCCCCCGACTTAAATCCACGTTGCGCCTCCAATCTAGAGCGATCTATACTAACGAATGTCTTAAGCGGTTGTGTCGAGAAACTGGTGTTAGCTTTTTTAACGTATGGGATTCATTCCAGGACCAACCGTCACTTTTCAAAAAGGACGGAATTCACCTAAGCGATGTGGGTAATAGTCGGCTGGGTAGGATCTTAGACGAGTCCGTACGTAGCATTTTAGGTAGGAGAGTTGCGCGGCCACGTGATGCCGATGCGCCGGGCCGGCCCGCGCGTGAAGGGGGCACTATCGACGGGGTGCAGGGAAACGGAACGGATCTGAGTGTTATAGAAGAGTTAACGTAAAGCGCAAACTGGGATGCATATATGCGAATGTTCGTAGCTTAAAAAGTAAAATTGCCGAAATAAAAGCCGTTATTCTAGAGGGTGATTTCGACCTCGTATTCCTAAGTGAAACATGGTTAGACACTCATACGGTGATCAGTGTTTGCGAGTTCGATATAGCGGGGTACAAAATTCATTACAGAAATAGACAAACCGGTAGAGGAGGAGGCGTATTAATGTATATAAAAGTGGATCTAAACGCCATAACGATGGACTCGTCTAAGGATGATATGCGAAGTGATGCTTTATTAGTCCAGCTAAGTTTAGATGCTATAAATAAAATTAACTTAGTCGTAGTATATCGTCCGCCTTGCCAATTGGAAAGAGAAGATGCTGCACTCTTCGATACGCTTACGTCTTGGATTAGAAAAGGGACCACATTAGTCTGCGGCGATTTTAATTTACCTAATGTTAACTTTAGCAACCTTACTTCTGATAAACCGGGGGAGAGGCTATTAAACTTCATGTTGGAGAATTTTCTCGTACAAAAAGTGGAAGAGCCTACTCGTGATAGCAATATTCTTGATTTAATCATGGCAACCGATGAGTCATTGTTAGAAAACGTACGTGTGGGTGAACATTTAGCTTCCAGCGACCATAATGCGATTAGATTCGAACTAAACACCTGCGTAGAAGTTAGAATGAGTTCGCAGCTCATCCCTCGTTTTGGTAGCTGTGATTTCGATATTTTTCGCGAAAGGATTAAGGATATAGACTGGGGAATACGATTCGAGAACAGGTCGGTAGGAGAGATGTACGCAGAACTTCGATGTACGCTGCTTCGTGTGAATTCTGATTTGGTTAAGTATGTGCGTAAGAGCGGGAAGTCGGTGAGAGCTCCGTGGCTTAGTCCGTTAATACTACGCTTAATCCGGGACCGAAATAGAAAATTTAAAATTCATAAAAACAATGGGTCAGTTATAAGTCGGCAAAATTACATAGATTCTCGTAGGGAAGTTAAACGTGCGGTCAGAAATGCGAAGAGGAAGTATGAAATAAACCTCGCAAAGGATTCGAAGAATGAACGGAAACGGTTTTATGGGTACGTAAATAATAGGAAACCCGTAAAAGGATCGATAGGGCCGATCAAAGATAAGGATGGTCGTTTGACTGAAATTCCGACAGAAATGTCCAAAATTTTAAATGAGCATTTTACGAGCGTGTTTACTGTGGGAGATTCTTCCGAATTGGAATCGTTAATTGGGGAAGTTCGTAGTGCTGATAATTGCATATCCGATGTAACTATAAATGACGAGGAAATCCTTAAATTTATTAAGCTAATGAAAAAGTCGAAATCTCCGGGCCACGATGGGGTATATCCAATTCATTTAAAGGAGCTTCAAAATGAACTCGTTAAGCCATTGCGTGAAATTTTCAATCGCTCAATAGAGGATGGCGTAGTTCCGTCGGATTTCAAGCGAGCAAACGTTACACCTATATTTAAGAAGGGGAATAGATTTGAAGCAACGAATTTTCGGCCTATTAGTCTAACTTCGGTAGTTGGGAAGCTTTTAGAATCTGTAATTAAAGATAGAATAGTGAGCCACCTCGAGGCAAATAAGCTGATTAACGATACCCAACATGGATTTAGGCGTGCGAGATCGTGCTTGACTAACTTGCTCGAATTCTTCCACAAAATGATTTGCCTGAACGATGAAAGCAAAGCTGTAGACGTAATATATTTAGACTTTAAAAAGGCGTTCGACACCGTCCCCCACCAAAGGTTATTAATGAAAGTTAAAGCGATTGGGGTGACTGGTAAGATTTTAAACTGGATTAGAAATTGGCTGAAAGATCGCTCGCAGCGGGTGGTAATAAATGGGGAATGTTCAGATTGGGCCAGCGTTAGTAGTGGGGTACTGCAGGGTTCTGTTTTAGGCCCTTTATTGTTTTTAATTTATATTAACGATTTAGATAAAGGCATACTTAGTCGGATTTCGAAATTTGCGGACGACACGAAGCTGGGCAATCGTGCCTATGTAAGATCGGATGTCGATAAATTGCAGGGGGACCTAAACTCGATTGCCAATTGGGCGGACAAGTGGCAAATGGAATTTAATTTAAGCAAATGCAAGGTAATGCACTTGGGTTGCCATAATTTAAGAGTAGAATATACCATGAAAGGCCAAGTCCTCGACGCGGTTAAATTAGAAAAAGACTTGGGAGTATTAGTCTCAGACGATTTTAAATTCTCGAAGCAATGCGCAGATGCGTGTAAAAAAGCAAATCGCGTTTTGGGTTATATCGCGCGTAATTTCACCTTCAAATCTAAGGATGTAATTTTACCTTTATATAAATCCCTTGTGCGGCCACTTCTCGAATACGCTGTTCAATTTTGGGCTCCATATTTAATGAAAGATATCGCGCAATTAGAAAGAGTGCAGCGTAGGGCTACGAAATTAATTCCAGAGCTGAGGAATAGATTATACGAGGAAAGGCTCAGGGCTTTAGATTTGCCATCGCTAGAACGCAGAAGATTACGTGGCCAGCTAATAGAAGTATTTAAAATACTAAAGGGTTTCTCAAACGTTGACTTTCGCAATCTGTTCGAACTGGATCATAGGGAAAATACTCGTCAGCACGGGTTAAAATTAGTGAACAAGCGTTTTAACACTAGTATAGCCCAAAACTATTTTACATTTAAAGTTACTCAAAATTGGAATCGGCTGCCCACCCACGTAGTAGATAGCACTTCGGTTAATATGTTCAAAAATCGTCTCGACGTGCATTTGAATAGTTTAAATATAACGTAGTTGAGCACTGTGAATTTAAACGTCCTTGCAGAGAGAGAGTTTGGAGCGGAGGTTTAAGGATATGAAATTATGATGACTAAAAATGATGCCGGCGATTCTCTGCATGTGTAGCTTAGATGTCCCATTTCTTTTCCGCCTATCCTATAAGTAGTCTCTATCCCTAAATTAGCTTTTCACCACTAGCAGTCGAGTGGCTGCGGAAGATGAGAAGAAAAACTTTCTATCTCCCCCGACCCCTAGTTTGATTAGTTAAAATTGCACGATAATGTACACATGTAGATAAGTGTGTACAGTAGATAGTATTAAAAAAAAAAAAAAAATAGCATGTTAGAGATACACTCGTAGATAAGGGTGTATCGTAGTTTTTGATTTAGTGTAGCGGACTAGCCTCGAGCGGACCTTAGGGTCTTTGCTGGTCCTAGATTCTGTAGTTCTGTAGTTCTTTTCCTTCTTTATCTTCATCTTCATCTTCTTCTTCTTCTTCTTCTTCTTCTTCTTCTTCTTCTTCTTCTTCTTATAAAGGAATTATTAGAAATAACTTTGATAAAAAAAAAATCTACTTAGGTGACAAACGAACTAAAAGAAAAAATCTTATTCAAACCTTCAAAAAATTTCGTTCTTAAAATATAGGGTTATGGATAAGAAGATATATAAAAATATATTTTCTGAACTTCACCATTTATGGATTCTTTGTGTTTTAAAAAATTAAAAAAATTTCGATACTTATATTTATTTCCAAACTTCACCATTTTGTTTTTTGATATTATAAAAGAATTTTTAGAACTAACTTTGATAAACAAAACATAAGTCATAAACAATCTAAGATGAAATTATTATTCAAATAATAAAAAAATCCCCTTCTTAAATTATAGAGTTAGTGATGATGATGATGATGACAACCATTTAAATAAACGAGTATGGGATAATAAAAGAGATAATAAATAGAAAATTATTACTATCTACGGCGAGAAATATGACTTAGCTTATTTACCATGTGGAAAAAGCTATAGATGTGAAGATAAAAATGAGCCTTCAAAGGAAAAATAGGACCATAATTTTATAAAAATAAAGATTTTAGTCTCTGACTTTAGACATGTATCTGAGCTTCTTATTCCAAATTTTAACAACCCTATACCTTTGAGAGGCAAAGCTATTTCTAGGGCTCAGGGATGTGTGTCTCTATAAGCTCCTCATTTAGTGCTTCACGGAGGGCCGGATTTAAGTGTGGCTCTCAGAGATGATCCTCATTCGTATCTGTAACCGTTTTGAAAATTATTACATGTTTGCTTTATTTAGGAACCCCGACATGGATGATAGTATTTATGATTGCCTCTTAACTGCTCTGCCTGGAATTCAGGAATCTGACTCTAAGGCCTCTTTTGTCTTTGTTGGTGATTTTAATGATCATCACTAGCAATGGCTGAATTCCATTTATGTGACAAACGCGCATGGTCTGGCTGCCTTGGACTTCTTTAATCTTGCTCGATGTGAACAACTGGTTCATGATCCGACCCACAGTTCTGGAAATTGCCTGGGTCTCCTTTTTACGGATGTTCCCGCTGTTGTTGATTTACGGGTGGTCCACCGCTTGTTAACAGCGATCACTCTGGACTCAATTTTAAGATTCAAACCGAATTTTTAACACGGGATGAGTCCATTACTCGAGTAGTCTATTTATAATCCCGTGCAAATTGGCCCGGCATTGATACTGACTTTAACAATATCTGTTGTGGCGAATGTGGATAGATCCGAGTGTCTCGTAACTGCCCTTAATGAAATTTTTCTTTCCATAAGTGAGAGAAGGAATCCAAGTAAAACTATTCGGAGACGTCGTACTGGCAAGGCCTGCTTCAAAGACGACTGCCGATTGGTCCAGCGAAATAGGAGGATGCATTTTGCCAGGGGTCTTGTTTGCCCTCCCAAGAATCTTGGAACTAATACGTGCAGCTCAAGTCCCGCGCAAAGCGTACTTATAATGAGGCTCAAAGAGATGGTACCTTTCAAGTGCATTCTTGCTGGTCTGCTCTTAAACAATCCCCGTTTGGGTTAACTCTAGCCTTCCTCCATTGTCGTTTGCTGCCGGATCTGTATGCTATAACTCTAAGAAGAAAGCTGACCCGCTTGGCTCAATTTTTAATAAAAACCAAAGCACTGAGGCAGTTGACTTACCTTCGTCTTGCTTTCCTCCGATTAAACTGCACTTCATGACTTTTAAGTCATCAGAACTTCTTTTATATTCGAATGACCTTGATTCATTTGGCGGATGTCATCCTTTGGGATTTTTGCCCATTTGTTATAGAAGAATTGCTCAAACAATAGCCTCAAAATTGGCTGTTATTTTTAGAATACTTATTCGTTGGAGTTCTTTTTCTGAATGCGGCGTTCTGCAAATGTCACTCCAATCCCCAAAGGCTCTTCACCATCAATTTATCCAGAAGAATATAGACCCATTTCCATTACACCGGTTCTGTCTAAAATATTTAAACTTTTGCTGGCCAAAGAAATGATTGATTTTATGAATGAATAATAATAAATTGCTGCAGGTAAAACAGTTTTGTTTACGTAAGAGTTTTAGTACTTCTGATGGTCTTCTTTTTATCACTAATAACCTTCAAAGCTCTCTTGATGCTGGTCATGAATCTTGTCTTGAATCTCTTGATTTTAGCTCAGCCTTTGATCGTGTTAATCATAAGGCCCTTTTATTTAAAATTAGGTCTTTTGGAATTGGTGGTCATTTCCTTGGCACACTGGTCCAGTTTTTTTGACTAATAGGAAGTAGCGTGAGTCGTTTGATGGTAGTTTTAACTCTTACATCTTTGTTAAATCTGGCGTTCCCCAGGGTCGTGTCCTGACGCCGCTTCTGTTCATTATTTTTTCTTTCCTACATGTTTTCTGGGATTGAGTCAAATATGGTTGCTTATGCTGACGATGCAACTTTGTATGCTGCAATTCCTTCCACTTTGGACGGACAAAGAGTCGATGAATTGCTTTCTCTGCATATCAAGAGAATATTAGTCTGGTGTAATTTTGGGGGTATAAAACTTAATCCAAATAAATCCCATAGCCTTGTTATTGGTCGATCAAGGGCTTTACAACCGCATCACCCTGACATCATTGTCAACTGCGTTGTGGTCTCTAATTGTTCTTCACTGAAATTGCTAGATGTTCCTTTTGATTCCAAGCTGACTTTTGAGCTGCACTTTCGCACCGTTGTGGCCTCAATTGCTCAAAAAGTTGGTTTGTTGCGTACTCTACAGAAAGAGTGGTTAGGAATCCTTTATATTCCTTCCTTTTGACTCATTTTTAATATTGCTATTTAGTCTTCCTTTCTGCATTGGCGATCAATTTGAAGCTCCTTGACAGAACTTTCAACAATATTAGTTTACTGCTACCTAATTTACAGTTAGACCTTAGGCATCGTCATTCGTTGGAGTCTTGACTCATTTCTTTATAAAATGGTCTCTGATCCTGATAATACACTTCACTGTCTGATACGACCTCCCTGACGGAGGATTCGTGATACGCGCTACTCGTTAAGGCAGAATGACCGTGCTTTTTCGGTCACTCGAGTGAATTCGACGCAGTTCTCTCGATCTTTCTTTCTTACAGCCGTCGGTCTGTGGAACACTCTGCCTAATAATGTCGTTAGTTCGGATAATTGTGATGTATTTCAAAGGCGAGTTAATGCTTTTCTTATCTCATGATTTTTTCTACTATTATCGAATTTGCGCCGCTCGTTGGGCCCTTTAGTGTTTTGAGGGTGTGACCTTTTGGTTGTTGCCTTCCAACGGGTCGCCTTCATTGACTTTGATAATGATAATAATAATAGATAGAGATTTCAGTGGCCTATCAAAAATAAAACTATACAGGGAATTTGATTAATTATTGGATGAAAGAGAAGGATATTATCCTACTAGATCTCGATACAGAATGTAAGGGATTCTTATAAATCGAAAAGGAATTATTAGAGCAGAGTACATACATAATACTTCCTTAATAAATATTAAAACTAAATAATATTCCGATGGTTTGAAAACTCATAGAGAAGCAATAAAATAAAGAATATATTATAGTGAAATAAATAGCGAAAAGAATTAGATGAAGAAATGTTACGGGAAGCAATGTCTATTAATAGTACATAGACACAAATAGGATCTTAGTCTAAATGATAAACATGGATAAGGAAATAATTAAAAAACAAATAAAAGAACTGAAAAATAGATAAAAGAGATATTAAGTGAGACGATTATGATAAAATAAATAATAAATAAAGGGTAACCTATTAAAACGGGACCCAACTTTGAATAGGCTTTATTTCTTAATGTTTTGTCAAATTAGGAAATGAAGCCTATCGATAATTGGTAGCCCCTTTTTTGGGGTCACTCTGTATATAAAACAAAATTGAAAAATTCAGAGCTTAATTAGGAAAAGAACAACATCAAATATGAGATACAATAAAACTCGGAACATTAAAAAATGAAAGAAGTAGAGATTTATGGGAATATAGAAAATACACTAAGAGGTAATTAACGAGGAAAACTTAATAATATTCAACTATATATGTGTAATAAGCAAGTAAGTGAGAGAGAACCCTTTCAGCATTTAGGTAGGTTCTGAAAAAAATTCTAAAATGATGTAAATAATAATATGGAAAAAATTTGGACTCTGAATCTAAAAGACGGATGCAATAAGCATGTATGTAAACACACTAATAAATAAGCATGTGTAGTTTGTGCAATAAAGCAGGAATAAAGGCTTTACCAAAGACAGAAAAATTAAAGTTAATATTTTTATGTTTAAAGTATTGTGTAGTTGTAGTGGTTCGCAAACCTGCCTTTATCCAGGCGGATCCTGACCGCATAATGAACGAGGGCATTTTTGCCAGCAGTTGGTGATGAGTGGAACGCAAACTAGCGAACTAAAGGAACTAAAATGAAAGAAAGTAAATTCGAGGTCCCATTTAGTCTAAGGAAGAGACTACTTGGTGACTGGTGCAACGTTAAAGCGAAACTATTCCGGAAGTTGCCTAACCTTTTACAGATAACCCTGATGGATAAGAGCCGGGAGGGAAAGGCTCGCAATACTTAAGATGTTAGCTGCAACAGTGATATTCATCAGCCTAAAGGTATAATTTATCGAAGGAAGCGTTGCTAAATTTCTAATGCTATAGTGAGGGAGTGATCGCCCTCTACCCTCGCAGATCAACGCCCCTGGGAGCAGGGGGATGTTTGCTCCTTAGGCAGATGAACTTCTTGAGAGTCAAATGGGTGAGAAGCACGCCGGCACGCGATTAGCCTTATCATAGTTGGATCTTTCTGGTGCGGGCATACAGGAAAGTTAGTTGTCTACTGCGCCTGCAACACAGTGGCGATGTGTTCAGGTAATTAGCTATAGAAACCAAAATGGACTACGCTACATGTAGATTGGCCCCCAGTACCGTGCAGCCCATGGATGGGCAGGGGGTGCTAAGAATCTCACGGTCTCCCAATTCTTTTGTTCATCCTAAAAATACTATTATGGTCGGAAATTGGAATGTGAGAACGCTGAATTGGGTCGGTAAAATTGAGGAGCTGGGGAAAGTTTTTCAGAGTTATCGAATTGATCTATGCGCTATAACAGAGACTAAATGAAACGGAATTGATAACTTGGTGTTAGAGAATGGTTTACGTTTGTTGCTATCTGGTCGTCGGGATGGAATGCATTATTTGGGTGTAGGATTGTTATTGGGAAGCAAGGCAAATAAGGCTTTATGCAAATGGGATCCTATGGACGAGCGATTATTGTACGCATGGTTTAAGTCTAATCATGGTAACATCAGCATATTTGTGTGCTATGCACCAACCAACGAAGCACCTGACGAAAGGAAAGATGCTTTTTATGAAAAGTTGCAGAAAGGAATAAGTAGAGCTGCTAGGCATGATATTTTGGTTTGTGCTGGAGATTTTAATGCAATAATGGGCAGCTCCAATGAAGGTTTTGAGGCATGAATGAGGAAGATGGGTGTTGGAAGCAGGATGAATGAAAATGGAGTGAGGTTCCAGAGCTTTTGTCTGGAAAATGACTTAATTATTGGAGGAACTCTATTTCAACATCTTGATATACACAAGACAACGTGGGTGTCACCGTGTGGGAGATATAAAAATCAGATTGACCACATTGCTGTTATTAGGAGGCATAGGAGCTCTTTGCTAGATGTCCATGTTAGATGAAGAGCAGATATTGGTAGTGATCATCAACTTAGCTTCTCAAAAATAAGATTTAAACTTAAAAATCAAAGAGAGGAAAATCCTGTTGCCCGCAGATATGATATTGACTTGCTCATAAGAGATGGAAATGAAAGGAAGGAATTCAAAATAGAATGTAGAAATAGATTTTTGGCGCTGGAGGTGCTGGGGGAGGAGGAACAAAATGTGGATGTGATGTCTGGAGAACTGAGTGAAGTTTTTCAAGGTGCGGCTGGAGGTACAATTAGAAGGAGACATAGATTGAGGAGAAAGAAATGGATATCTGAAGAAACATGGGATGTGATTAGAAAGAGAGCTGAAGCTAAAGTGAGGAGTGAGATGCATAATATTGGTGGTCGAGACATTGAATTAGCAAGAGCTGTGTATAGGAGCGTGGATTCAGAAGTAAAAAGGCTAACTAGGAGAGATAAAAGAAGATCTGTTGATGAAAAGGTTGTGAAAACTGAAACTCTTATTAATAAAAATGATGAGCATAGTCAGAGGTTAGCATATAAAGCAATTAGTGAACTGAATGGTAGAAGTAGTAAGCGGAAAGAAATCACAGTAAGAGATAGAGAAGGTAACCTGTTAACTAAGGGCATTGATGTAAGAAATAGATGGAGAGAACACTTTGAGACAGTTCTGAACAGACCAGTCTCACCAGAGGAAGATATATACCTCCTGCTCGTGAAGAGTTAAATATAGATACGGGAGAGATTAGGCTTGAAGAAGTGGTAAAAGCATTAAAACAATTGAAGGTTTATAAGACACCGGGAGGGGATGGTTTATTTCCTGAAATGTTCAAAGTGGAAGAGAATGGATTGGTATATGTTCTGAGAGTTATTCGATGAGATATGGATGACGGGGATAGGACCATCAGGTTAGAAGAACGTAGTATTAGTTAAAGTTCCGAAAAAAGGATATCTGAGTCTGTGTGGCAACTGGAGATAAATTACTTTGTCACCTATAGCTTTGGAGATTTTCAGTAGAATATTATTGAATAGGTTGGAGCCGGTGGTTGATGGCATTCTAAGAGGTGAACAGGCTGTGTTTAGGAAGGGGCGTGGGTGCAATGACCAGATTTTTATCGTTAGACTTTTGATGCAGCAAGCAAATAAAATGAAAGTTCCTTTAAGCATCTGCTTTGTTGATTTTGAAAAGGCATTCGAAAGCATTTCGTGAAATACCATGGGTAAGATTATGCGGCATTATGGAATACCGGAAGAGTTTGTTAGGGTCATTTTGAATATGCACGAGAGCACAACTTGTCAAGTGATGGTTGACGGCGGTTTGACTGATCCATTTGAATTAAAGTCTGGGGTGCTACAGAGTGGCATTCTGTCACCTCTGATATATGTATTAGTTATTGATTGCATCATGAAAAAGGTAAAAGCAGAAACTGATGCTTGTATAGACTGGAGAGAAAATGGGAAACTTCTGAACGTAGATCATGTTGATGATATAGTTCTTATTTGTAATGGGAGAGGGAGAGATACACAGAGTGCTGGACTCTTTAGTCTGGGAAGGACGAAAGGTTGGTTTGGTAATTAATAGCAGAAAAACTGAAATCATAAATATGAATATAGAAAATGCGCAGAATTGCTCGTTAAAAGGAATTGTTATAAAGCAAGTTGATCGGTTCAAATATTTAGGTACTTATTTAGTGAAGAATGGTTCTCCAAATTCGGAATTTGAGGAAAGGCTAAGACGAACCCATCAGGCAATGGGAATGCCTAAGAATGTTTGGAATAATAGCAACTTTTCTGTGCATACTAAAATCAAAGTTTATAAAGTAATGGTGAGAAGTATTTTGATCTATGGACATGAGTCTTGGTACAGCACTGTGACTACAGATAAAAAACTATTGACATTTGAAAATAAGGCTCTGCGACGAATATTGGGAGTTAAATGGTGGGATAGAGTGTCAAATACCAGAATCAGAGAAATAACGGGGGTGCAACCGGTCTATGAGTTTGTTAGATTTTCCCGTTGGAAATGGTTAGGTCATGTTTATAGAAAGCAGGGTATAGTTCGAGATACACCAGGTTTGGTGGCCCCTGGTAGAAGAGGTAGAGCTAGGCATAGGGAGACTTGGATAAGGAATATGAGGCGGGAAGAGGAGATGAGTGTTTGGAAGATCTTGAAGCATTAGCCTAGGATAGAGCGTGGTGGCGCGAGTTCATTGAGGCCCTATGCATATCCGTGGGTGTCACAGGAAATGATTTATTGATTGAATGATTGATACACATTAGGTAAATCTTCAGTAGAAAATAAATAATAGTAAATACTTATCATTACAATGTTTTGTGGAACAGTATAAACCCTTTTATGCAGGCGCTATGTCATATTATTGATAATAAAATTAAGAAAAATAACCCTGATTATGTATTTGATGGTTTTGATTTGCATATAATCAAGAGAAGATCAGCGGAGGTTTCGGATTTAAAAGCGGGCTTAAGTTATTAAATGTAGAGCGATTCGGCTAACCTCAGTGTTTGTTGAACATTTATTTGCATATAAGAATTTTAAGTTATTTAGGCTTTCATTTTATTTAAACGTTAACATTTATAGTCATAAATGGAGCCGAGGAACTGCTTGGACACTAAAATTAGTATAATGAGGTGACAAAAATATTGCGCGAAGAGCATTGCTAATTTTCATATGCATGATTTATTAAGAGATCCCATTTCAGTAAATGGGAAATGATGGATTTGTAACAGCTAGTGTGCCTCTTTGTGGGAATAAGTATTGTTTAAATAAAGTTATCATCACTTTTTCTATATATAATGACGGATAATTACCATCAGTGAAAAAGATTCTTAGTAAATTAAATTGTTTATGCATAATTCCTAAGTGGAGGAATTATTGTAACACGATATAACAGTTTTAATACCGGACAGTTTCTATTTAAGATCTCAAGAACTGAACAATAATCAGCACTAATCCAGAGAAAGTAGGTTTTCGAAAAACTGTATTAATAATTAATAAATTGTTAAAAGTTCTAACTTAAACTTCCTTTTAAAAAATTCAAAGGAGTCGTTTACAAACGTTTGCTGAAAAAGGAAAGACTTTCAGGTGGGCGAAGCGCTCGTGAAGAAACATTCTCGATTCAAGATGAAACATGAACAAATCAAGTGATAATGGGGTCAATTGCTTTGTCAGCACAATTATATATATATATATATATATATATATATATATATATATATATATATGTATATATATATATATATATGTATATATATATATATATATATATATATATATATATATATATATATATATATATATATATATATATATAATATAAAACAACTCAATGGCGAGTAATGTTCAGGTAAGGGTAATATTAAGAATTCCTTAATCCGCTAAAGAAGTCTCATGGAGTTCTTCAACCATCAGTTTCTTTTATAATTGAACAATAATGTTCTATATCATTCTTCAAACAAGCAGTGGTCACTGTTGACTTTAACAAATCATGCATACAACATGGCCTCCTACCACGATATATATATATATATATATATATATATATATATATATAATATTTAGGATAAATTCCAGAGCCACGAGAAACGGATGCAGCATCTTTTATTTTTTTCACTACGTTTCGAAAACTACAAGTTTTCATCTTCAGGCTAGAATAAGTTTACAAAGTTAATACATATGAAGAAAACTTGACAGGGCCAACAAGACATTAGTGATCCTTGATAGGGAGGACTATGTACAAAAAAGCCCATAGTATATTGAATGACAGAACGAAATTTGAACATATCAATGATTTACCTAAAACTATTCTTCTACGATTCGAAGATAAAGTTAATCGTTTCTTAAAACAACTTAAGCAGGCATCAATTATTCCTAAAGATACCTATAATGAATTATTTGTATCTTTCAGTTATTTAGCATCATGTATTTTCTACCTAAAATACACAAAGAAGGAGTCACTTTGAGACCCATACTTGCCTCTTATTCTTTACCATCATACAAACTGGCCAAATATCTAGTTAAAATACTTTCACCTTTATCTAAAAATCAGTTCTTCATACAAAACTCCGATAAGTTTAAAGAGGAAATACCTAGCAAAGTTAACGATAGATATATGGTGAGTTATGTTGTTGAATCATTATTTACTAACATTTCCCTAAACTATACAATCAATTTAATATTAAATATGGTATTCCATTCCCAAAATACTGTTCATGGATTTTCACAAAGTCAATTTAAAAAGGCGCTGGAATTAAGTCTTTCTGAATCTTGGTTCACGTTTAATAATAAAGTTTACTGCCAGATCGATGGTGTTGCAATGGGTTCTCTAATGGGACCACTTGCAGCTGACTTTTTTTATGACACATCTCAAAGATCAAATGTTTTCTACTAATTTATATTACAAACCCTCCTTCCACCGCCGTTTTGTTGATGATTCCTTGGCAATTTTTAATAATTCTGTACATAGCCATCTTTTCTTGAATTTTTTTAACACTTTACACCTCAACATCAAATTCACCATGGAAGTAGAGTCAAATGATAAGATGCCCTTTCTTGACCTTTTAATCACCCGAGATAATGACCAACGATAAAATTCAAACAACCATTTACCGAAAAAAAACTTTTACAGGACTAGGTTTGAACTACTTTAGTTTTTGTGATTTCAGATACAAAATATCCACAGTAAAAACTTTAATACATAGAAGTTTCTCGCTATCATCCACTTACCAATCAATCCATAATCAATTTATTTTTCTTAGGAAGTATTTTTTTTTTAAATTTATTTCCTTCTGACCTATATGATAGAGTTTTAAAAAGGCTATTTGATAATCTCATTAACCCCCCTCAACCCTGCATAGAAGTTACAAAAAGGCCTATATATCTACTAATTTCAGAGATGGGTTTTTTAAAAGAAAAATCCTATTTATTTTTAAAAGATATTTTTCCCAAATCAACCCACAAATAGTTTTTATAAACAAACTATCGATAGGAAGTTTCTTTAACAGTAAAGATCCTATCTCTATGGAGTTCCGCAGTGATAATGTTTATTTATTTAAATGTCACAGTTGTACTGGAGCCTCTTACATTTGCAGCACTGTCAGGTCTCTTGGAGCTAGGTTCTCTGCACATATGGGGATTAGTTGGCATACAAACAAAATATTAAATAAAAAGGAAAAGTCATCTATTAGGGAACACACCATAAGCTGTAAAACTAACATTTCTATTCAGAATTTTCAAGTATTAGCCTTTAACAACAAACATTGCCTAAGAACCCTCGAATCTTTATATATCAAACACTACAAACCTACACTCAATAAAGATTTAAGTGCAATATCATTATTAATTAACCAATTTTAACTACAGTTTGTTATTTGGTTTGCTTTTTAACAAACCAAGTGTCACTGTAATCTATAAATACCAGCCCCTTGTTAAACCCACCATTCACTATCTAGGATGGATCCACTTTAGTAAGTACCCAAATTTACCGTTTTTATATTAAATGTTTTTTAACTCTTACAGTCTTTAAAAAATTAAAAACAAAGTTTAAATTTACTATCTTTAAATAATGCCAGGTCAATTTCTCTTATAGTTTTTAATTAATTTCTGCAATAAACCTTAACTTTATTAACTAATTTTTTAGTCAGTTTTAAAGCAAATTTAACTGTTGCCAAGTCATATTAAATAACAAAAAATTTCACTGATATTTTATAATTAGTCACCTTTCAAAATAATGTCTTGTTGGCCTTTTTAAGTTTTCTTCTTATGTATTAGAAATTTTTTGAGTCAGTTTTAAAGCAAATCTAACTGTTGCCAAGTCATATTTAAAAATTTTTAACTTATAGTACATTTTACTGATATTTTATAATTGGTCCCTCTTTAAAATAATGTCTTGTTGGCCCTTTCAAGTTTTCTTAATATATATTAACTTTGTAAACTTATTCTAGCCTGAAGATGAAAACTTGTAGTTTTCGAAACGTAGTGAAAAATTAAAAGATGCTGCATCCGTTTCTCGTGGCTCTGGGATTTATCCTCAATATTAAATGCAGGCTTCACGGCTGAGCTTCATATGGATATATGGATATATATTTATATATATATATATATATAAATATATATATATATATATATATATATATATATATATATATATATATATATATATATATATATATATATATATATATATATATTAGGTGGAAAACAAGGTTCCCGTGTAACCTTTTGTAGCTAACTAAGCTCTTCATCAAACACTTGGAGGGAGCTCTTCTCACAGTCACAAGAATATAACGCATAAGCCAGCCTTTCTACCTTTCTAAGGCAAACCCCCCTAAAAATGCGATTAGAGCATGGTTAAGCCACATCGATTGTGGTCACTCTCCATACGGGTTGAATTCACAGTGGAAACCATGCTTTCTAGATACTCAGGTTCGAATCTCCCCTTAACTTGTAGGCTCACTGGGAACAATTCATCTTCAAATAGACAAAATCGGTATTTAAACCAAATGTCTTTCTTACTACGATAAAACGGTCTTTTAAATATTAACTCTGATATAAACGTTTTTAACGGTAGCAAATTAAAATAACACTGAAAAAGTTTTATATGTAGAAATTGGGACATAATTGGGAATCCTCGATTTAGCTATGTAAATTAAACCTAGAACCAGTATTCAAAACATGTATACTCGTATGTTCCAAACGTTCCAAATTACGGAATAATTTTTATTCGTAAATATTTTTTTATTTCTTACTTCGAAAAATTCCAAGCTGGGGTGGGATTCGAACCGTGCGCAATGAGGTGGTTAGCAACCGATAAAGATCAAAGCAGGTGCTCGCTTCCTCAATGTGCACGGTTCGAATCCCACCCTAGCTCGGAATTTTTCGAGTAAGAAATAAAAAAATATTTCCAAAGAAAAATTATTCCGTTTTCTCTTTCCTGCGCTGAAATTGGATATATATATATATATATATATATATATATATATATATATATATATATATATATATATATATATATATATATATATATATATATATATATATAAAGAAAGAGCAACTACAGGGTCTGCGGGTGATAGTACAACCACCACAGGGCTATGCCATTTTTATTTTCTGTCTTTCAAATAAATTTGAAGACAGAAAGAAAGATGCAGAAGCCTGGTGTAGCTGACTATAAATACATATAGTACAAGAGGAAGAAGAATTGGACGCGAATTCTTTGATTCTGAATTCTTCTAATGTTCCTCTCTCTTGCCTTTAAAAGACTCCGGTTTCTTGTCTCATTTGCTCATTCGCGTCCAATTCTTCTTCCTCTTGTACTATATGTATTTATAGTCAGCTACACCAGGCTTCTGCATCTTTCTTCCTGTCTTCAAATTTATTTGAAAGACAGAAAATAAAAATGGCATAGCCCTGTGGTGGTTGTACTATCACCCGCAGACCCTATAGTTGCTCTTTCTTTATATATATATATATATATATATATATATATATATATATATATATATATATATATATATATATATATATATATATATATATATTAAGAGAGCAGAGGGGTTGCGTGTTGCCAGGCGTATACGTTTTATTAGGATAAATAAGCAGGCTAAGTTTAAGTTTAGGAAGTTCATTATTATATATTAACTTATTGGTACCGATGTTTCGGGTAGGAAACCATTCTCAAGGATATGAGATTATAAATATATACAAATATAAGAATTTTTTTAGAGAAGTTATCAGATATTTATAAATTAATTATTATATGGGAAATGGGAAGCAGCAGAGGTGATAATATTCAAATCATAAAAATGTAAGACTTTTAACTATCAGGGAATAGGAAATATGTTTTTGTTTTTAAAATAAAACGGAGATTAATTTGTTATGGGTGTCTTCATTGTAAAAAAGGGAGATAATAAAAATATTTGAAAAATAAGGGTTGTTTTTTGCGGGGGGGTGGATTTGGCGTGCGGAATTCATGGGTGATTATAGTTGTAGTAAAAATGGAAATAATCTTGTGTCACAGTTTAAAGTGGGGTTTTTAAATCTAATATTTATAAATATCTGCTAACTTCTCTAAAAAATTCTTATATTTGTATCTATAATTTGAGAACGGGAGTTTTGGGAATATTTGAATAATAATTTCATCTTAGTTTGGTTATGATTTAAGTATATTATAAATTTTTATCAAGCTAATTTCTAAGAATTTTTTAGTTTGAAAAAACAAAATAGTTTAGTTAAAAAATAAATATGATTATTCAATTCTTTAGAATGTTTTAAAAGAAAATGAATTACATTTGGTGAAATTCATAAAATTTATTAAAATTTAAGGAAGGCGAATTTTTTATTTTATCTATATTTTAGCAACGTGATTTTTTGAAAGAGGGGAAATAGTTTAGAGTTCATTTTTAAAATTATTATAATTGGCGGAAGTTCAGAAAATTTATAAAAATTTAACCATGGCTGCTTTTTTAAAGATTTATTTTAGATTTTAATCTTAGTAGCGAAGCCATTGCTTGGATTTATAAATATTTATAATCTCATATCCTTGAGAATTGGTTCCTACCCGAAACGTGGGGACCAATAAGTTAATATATAATAATAAACTTATATATATATATATATAAGAAATGAATAACTCACAAAGTAGCACGTGAGGTTCGCAATGAATGCAATGTCCCGCAGGAAAAATGAAAAGGGGCTTCAACTACAAGATAAAATAATATACTAACGGTATATATAAGCTAGTAAAAGATAGAGGACCAACTCTAAGATAGGAAATTACAGGTATATTCACATTAAGATTTAGCTATAAGCGGGAATAAGGTAAAACAGAGAGGCAAGAAAGAGTCAAGGACAGAGCCATAAGGGTTAAAACGATTAACGGATAAAGCGATAGTCTAAAGAGGGAGTTTAGGAGTGACACGAAAATTAAATTGAAACGAAGGGGAGAGGGACAAGGAGAGAGGGAAAAAAAAGAAAATAATGTAAATACAAAATCAATGCAATAATTAAATTGACACATCGGGTTCCCATAAAAATGAAAATTGTCCGCCCCCACAAAAAAAAATTAGGAATATTTGACAAAGCTAATTTCTTTAAAAATTAGTTTTTCATAACAACATCAATAATAAAAAGGCCAGGGGAAATGTTAAAGTTATTAAATTGGCTTATATATGAACGTTTCAAAAGGTTTCTTTTTATTGAGTCATTTGATTGAAAAATAAATTTTGCTGAATTCCAATTAATTAAGTGGTTATTTTCGGACATATGCACAAAAAACGCACTACTATTTACAGTTCTCCTAACATTGTATTTATGCTGATTAATACGGACAGAATATGGCTTTCGTGTCTGTCCGAACTATTTACTTGGACAAACAGAACATTCGACCGAATAGACTCCCCCAATATTATTACAATTATTGTGAACTAGAATGTTTTTTATAGTTGACTCGTATTTGAAAGCAACTAAAATGTTAAATTGTAAGTTTTCGTTCGATGGCAAATATTTTCTTCAAAAGTTTCGATTAGCCAAACTTTTGTTCTTCTAAATTATATACGGAGTTCTTTGAAATAAGACTCCTCCCTACTATCCTTGACTTCCAAATTATTTGGGATAGGTATATTGATGATGTCATTTGCCTGTGGCCTAATTCTAAAGATGTTAATAGCTTTCTTACCAAACTTAACTCACGCGTCCCTTCCATTAAATTTACCCATGAGGTTGAAAAAAATATAACCCTTCCCTTTCTCGATCTTCTTATTCACAGAACACCGACTGGTTTTAAATACTCCATCTATCGCAAACCTACTAATTAAACTCTTATATTCATTTTTACTTTTCGCATAGTCCTAAAGTCAAGCGTTCCGTTTTTACCTCTATATTTTTACGGGCTTTATGAGTTGTTCGTCCTGAATATATGGATTCTGAATTCTTCAATATCTTTGAAATTGGCTATAAACTATGTTACCCTTATCCCTTTCTTCTAAACTACTTTTCCTCTGCAAAAAAGACGTTCTATAATACAGCTCCTGCTATCCCTTTTATTTTTAAAAATATTTTGGTTTTATCCTTCTTTGTTTGTTTTATTGACCTTCCGCGTCTTTTAAACAACTTTAACATTTCAGTTGCTGTCAAATAAGAGTCAACTATAAAAAAAAATCTAGTTCACAATAATTGTAATAATACTGGGGGTGTCTATTCGGTCGAATGTTCTGTTTGTCAAGTAAATATTTTGGACAGACAGGAAAGCAATTTTCGGTCCGTATTAATGAGCATAAATACAATGTTAGGATAGCTGTAAATAATAGTGCGTTTTTTGTGCATTTGTCCGAAAATAACCACTTAATTAATTGGAATTCATCAGGATTTATTTTTCGCTCAAATGACTCAATTAAAAGAAACCTTATTGAATATTTATATATAAGCCAATTTAATAACTTTAACATTTCCCATGGCCTTTTTATATTGATGTTGTTAAGAAAACATAATTCTTAAAGAAATTAACTTTGACTTATATTCCTAATTTATATATTTGTTATGCTATTTTCATTTTTATGGGAACCCGATGTGTCAATTTAATTATTGAATTGATTTTGTATTCACATTATTTTCTTTCTTTTCCTCTCTCCTTGTCCCTCTCTCCTTCGTTTCAATTTAATTTTCGTGTCACTCCTAATCTCCCTCTTTAGACTATTGCTTTATCCGTTAATCGTTTTAACCCTTTTGACTCTATCCTTGACTCTTTCTTGCTTGTCGGTTTGACCTTGCTACCTGTTTTAGCGAAATCTTAATGTGAATTTACCCATCCCTCTCCTACTTCCACATTAGTGATTTCTTATCTAAGAAGCAGTCCTCTATCTTTTATTAGCGTATATATACCCTTATTATAATATTTTTCTCTTGTAGTTATCCTTGAGAATGAACTGAATAAAGTTCGAAAGTACTTGAAGCACCTTTTCAGTTTTTCTGCGGGACATTGCATTCATATATATATATATATATATATATATATATATATATATATATATATATATCTCAAAGTAGCGCGAGAGAATGATGAAAATGAATCCATTAAACCACATTGAAAGAGAAAACGGAATAATTTTTCCTTGCAGTAATATTTTTATTACCTTTTTTAGTATTATATATATGTATATATATATATGTACTATATGTACTAAATATACTATATGTATTTATAGTCAGCTACACAAGGTTTCTGCATCTTTCTTTCTGTCTTCAAATTTATTTGAAAGGCAGAAAATAAAAATGGCATAGCCCAGTGGTGGTTGTATAAATCACCTGCAGATCCTGTAGTTGCTCCTTCTTTCTATATATATGTATATATATATATATATATATATATATATATATATATATATATATATATATATATATATATATATATATATATATATATATACTGTTTAACTTCTTTCAATCAATTCGGAGTTTCAATAAAGATGAAAACCAAGCACGCTATTGATAAAAGCATCTTTATTTGTCAAGGCTTGAACGTTTTGAGGTTCTAGCCTTATCATCGGCACTAAAAAAATAAGGTAGAAAAGGGTTAAAATTTCTAGTTTCATAAAGTACTAAAATTTAATAGTGCAATTTAAGATAAGCTGCTTCATGGAAGAATAAATATTACATTCAATTATTTTTCCAATGATTGGATACAGTTTGATTTATATTTAAATTAGGTTTAACTTTTACGATGAAAAGTGATTCTAATATTCCTAATTCGTTGGAAAGCGGGGTAAGACTAAGTATTTTAAAGTTATCCAGACTAATTTCAGACTTGCATATTTTGATGTCATATCGTATGGGCGAGGCTTGGAACCAGCCCCTTAGAAGCGACCTTCCTGAATGTTGCTCGATGCGACAATGGATGGACTTGATGGTCGAACCAATCAATATAAGATGAATCTCAAGATTCACAACTATATTTATAAATTACAAAGGAGCGGGAGAAGAATGGAATTCGGTCCTTATCGCTGAAATAGGAGCCAATATTTTGCGCCTTTTTAGTCGCGTGTGACTCTATCTCTCACAATGTCTCTCTGTCGGGTGTTTAGTCGGTTGGTCAGTCGGTCAGCCAGTCCGTCATTCTCCGTTATTTGGGGGGAGGGGAAGCGGGGTAGGGGTTTGGTAATAACATTGTAACCATTCGGCCGATTCTAGCGAAATTTGAGACCCTTATGTTCTTTTACATTTCCTTTCGAATGATATAATTGCTAAAGTCCACCCAAGGTTAGGCAGGGAATTATTGGTTATGACATAACTAGTGGGCTGATTCTAACAAAATTTAAAACCCTTATGCTCTTTTGCATTTTCTTTAGAATGATTTAATTGCAAAATTCTTCCCTAGGTTAGCGGGGAATTATTGGCTGATAAAATCATAACTATTTGACCGATTCTAACAAAATAGGAAAGCCTTATGTTGTTTTACAGTCTCTTTCATTGATATAATTGTCAAGGTCCTGCCAAGGGTATTCCTGGAATTATTTAAAGTTTTGTAGGTCATAAGGTCATAGATCAGAATAAGTTAGATCAAACGACTTTGGTCAGCAATCCTTGTTTAATACGAATTTGGGGTCGAGATTTGGATAGAATTTATTTAGAGTCTTCTCAATTTTTCTCTGTTTGAGAAAGAACATTACCATAGTTCTGTGAGGTGCCTTGCTTTTGAACAACTTTTTTATTATTAGCCTGCACTCTCTCCATTCGTGTTCTCTTTGGCCTGATTTTAAAAATATCTTGTCTCTTTTCAAACAATTTCCTATTAGATGGTCTTCTATTTTGTAACATCTAAAGTATATTAGGATATTAATATATACAATTCGCGTTCCATGCGATCGGGGAAAATTCTCATTTTGAACATGAGTTGTCCTCTTTGCTTTATCTTGTTTATCATTTCTGTGCTGGTACACATGATTTTAAATACTTGTATGTATTTTTCCAAGCTTAATGACTTCATTTTCTGTATCTTTCTTGACTTCATCTCAGTTGTGCCATCCTACCTAGATATTCCCTTCCCAGCAGATCACACTTCTATATGCTGTGATTGGAACGGGAGGATTTTCAGAACTAAGCCTATATTTTTTAGCACTCGGATTTCTTAGCTCAAGAGTCGCTCGTCGACATCTTTCTCTAAATTACATATTTCTATGTAGCTACTTTGGATATCAAGAATTTTAATCAGAGAAACTTCCAGATGTCCGTAGTGTGTCTAATATATCGTACTTTTGTCCGGCATATTTTTTTGTTCGATGGTACGAAGTAGTGCTCTGAGGCATTCCATGGTGCCATCTTTTCCTAGTTCGAGGTGTTCCACATCGTCCTGATTTTGAACGCCTAGGCATTCTCTTTTTTGTTCATTCTTCCAGAGCTGATGTTGTTTCCTAAATTTACGTAGTAAAAATTAAATGAAAGTCAGTACAACAGTTTTCTAATTGCTTAACAGCCTAATGTTCCTTATTTATCTACAAATGCCACGTTTTTGTCCCATTTATTCCTTTCTTAATTAAAAAAAGCATTTAAGCCTTTGCAATATTAGGTGCTTAAACTCCACCCTTATGTTGCAAAACTCTGTGAATCTATCCGCTGCGTTGCCATTATTGTCAATTTCTGCAATTAGCGCCTCCAGGCAGTCCATTTTTGAAGTATTTCTCTCTAACCGTGTGGTCTGAAGAGTTGTAAGTTCTACTCAGGAGATAACTAATCTGTCCGCCTGAACGATTGTTGCTGTTAGGTCGCTAAGATTTTCGTAGATGTCTTCCAGTATGGAACCGTCTAGCTCGTCCACTCTGTAATATTGACGCCGCTGTCTGTAGGTTGTCCATTCGGCTCTGGGTAGACACCTTCGTATCGGAATCTGTAATTGTATAGGTGACGTCAATGGTGTGTATTGGTCTGGTGCTGTTGCCCGGTTCAGAACAAAGTTTTGTTTCGTGAATATAACATTCGGAGTCATTGAAGAGCTTTTTTTACTATGTTGCGACAGTTGAGCAGACTCAGTGCCTTTCCTGCACTATTGAAGGCGGTAGTATAGCCAACCTTTCTGCAGCAGGCATTAAGGTCACCAAATAGAATGGTAGAGGTGTTCTCTTCCAACCGACGTAGAAAGTTAGAGATTGGGAGTCAAGGGAGCTTGGGTTGTTGATAGGTCACTGCAATGATTATTTATCAATAGTCGTACTGATATTAATCGCCGGGTAAGGTTCTTCCAAGTCAGTTATATCTTTATACCTGATGCCTCTCCTGCTGGTAAAAACTATACCATCCTGCATTTCTTTGCTGTGTTTGGTCAACGCCCTTGTTTTTTCTTCGAGGGTTTGTCTTTTTTTTGTATTTACCAGGCTCTTCTTTATGATGCAGGACAATGAAAGCGTGTGATGGAGGTTATCAGAAGTCAGACACTTCTTGTTTTCTCCGATGGTGCACTATTTCTAGGTATGTTCCGTACTTACAGTCCTTAGCCGCGTACTTCTCCATAGCGTAACACGAAAATCACACTTAAATTGATTTGAAATGAGTCTTCCATTTTCATTCTTATTTTATTCAAACTGAATTTCTTCCTATTTAATGTAGCGGTTGCTATTTTCGAGTGAGACACTTGAAATGTTTGTAAATTAGTCAACTCATATTTTTGTTACAGAGATTTGCTCTCAGGGGCTTCGAAGTGCAACCAGTGAGCCATTTTGAACACTCGATGACTAGGAGATAAATCAATTATTACAGTTCATTCCGATGCGGAAAATGATTCCGATAAAAAATCTATTTGGGGTCTTTTTTCACTTCTGAGCGAAGTCAACTTGAGAGGTTTCAGAAGAGCAAATGCTGCAATCCCTCATCATGGGAATTGAAGCCCCAAATTATATTAATATTGGCGGATCAAATTTCCATCATTCCTCATCCACTCCACGAGGAAGAGAAATAGGAGAAGACTCGAGAGGGATAAAATCCCCCCCCCCCCAAGGAAACCTCTCGAATCTGAAAGAGGAAGAGGAGCAATTGATGGAAGAGGCCTTTGACATTGGACCTCAAAGAGATTAATAGCCGAATGATAAGGAAAAGAAGATGGAAAAGAGCGACCGACCGATAAAAGTAGAGAGACGTCATTTGTTGGCTAACTTCTTGATAGGATATGGGAAATAGATGCATCTATCAATCACTTAATGACTCTATTTAGCGCGATAATCCGAATTGTGAAAGAGTGGTTCTTTTCAGGACCGGTCACCCAACCCCTTTTCGAAATTTGCCCATCGGAAACCTTAAGACACTTTGAATAGAGCCTCAATCGAGGTGGCTTTAGGACCGAACACACACGAATCCACAGCTCTTATCATTATAATGGGTTTTATCTATCAATTGACAGCATCTTTGAATCTTTTATAAAGAGGTTTTAATGGTATGGCTTCGCTTAACCCCAAGGCAATCGACCTTGATCTTTCAAACTCAAATTAAATAGTCCTTAATAGAGAGCAAATGAAACTTATGCAAGAAAAATTAAAGATACAAAATAAAGGAGAGTAAATTAAAGAGCAAAAAGAGTAAAGGATTACGAGGATTGCGAGAACTTCAATCTAAACTATTTAGGTTGGTGATGGATGCACTTAAAGATCACAAACCGATTTGTACAGCGAAAATAATTGTTTAAAGGTTCAAACTTACCATCTCCTTCAACATTGGTGGGGGTGTTAAACCAAGCAACTAATTGCCTATCAACACTTTGAATTAAATTTCTAACCACCAAAATTTGGAATGAAAATCTAGACTTCAACGCTTGTAGGGCGAGCAAATACCCAAATACCCAAACTGAGGTCAGTAATTCTCCTTCATTTCAGTCGTCTCTAACGCCATATTGCAAGAATTTAATCTGCAATTTTTATTATTACGTGCAGAAAAAGCTTCCTTTATCCAATGCTCTAACTCGACGTGTACATGGGTATATTTGGCACCTGATATCTCCCTTGGTTCGCATTCCTGGGGGCAAAATGCCCCCATCTCCACAGCTCTATAGGAGATGCGAAAACGCCAGACGAGGCCTTATTAGGCCAACATCATTATCTGGTTTCAGGGGACGAATATTGGGGCAAACATAATCCTAGACAACAAGACGCAGTCCGCCCCGGCCATAATAAGGGCAACAGGAAAATTAACAAATGCATTACGACCAAATAGGAAATCCATCCTCTAATAATACCATTAACACAAAATGGTAATTGATAATTATTGGTAATTACTAAATGATTCATGGGATTTATCAAATAAAGGCCGGGAGAGGGAAAAACTAAAGAGAATATCTAATTACTAATACCCATGATAAAAATAATAATAATAATAGGCTAATGTATGAAATAAGGGAATACAGGGATAATTGAAAGTAAGTCTGTGGAACCAGAGTCGAACCAGCTCAAGCCCGAAATCTCCTTTATTTTTCCTCTTTAAATTGAGTGATTACAAATAAATAAATAAATATTTATTGTATATCTCTAAAATCGTACTTCAGCCAACTTGTTTTTTATGTTTATTCCGACCATTTAGATTTGGAGGCAGAAATTTAAAGAGACGTCACTGGTGTATTATTTTTCATTTTTCATTGTATCAACATTTGAATACTTTCGGGGATCTAGTAAATGTTGCTTATACATTTCACGGGTAATACAAAAATTCACTAACCCCAAATTTAGCTATTTGGGTAATTAAACACAGAACAAAAGTTTATATAGATATAGGAAGTATCTAATTAATATTTTGTCCCATAACCTTTGAGAGTAATTATAGTTGTCAAACATCTGTCATTGTTTTCTTTAAACTTGTAGCAACCAGTCTCAACTAGGAATTTTGCTCCATTCCTATTTGCACTCTACCTACAACTCTTTATACGTTTCTCTCCTGGATTCGAGTTTTAATTCTAGCCACGTATATTCTATGGCATTTTGGTTTGGGTTTTGTGATTGCTATTTATAATCATTAATTGGAAATATTCCGGACATTTCTTCACTACAAAGGCCGTTTATTCTGAGTCATTGCTCTGTGGACAGTACAACTGAAGAGCACTCTTCAGTGTTCTTGCTGATGGTGGGAGGCTTTGTTTCAGATCACCAAATGATCTTCATTCTTATTGCTAGAATGATTTTGATCAATGTTTCAGTAGGAATCCCATAACAACATGCTTCTTCCACCTTTCCTTACGGTTGGTATGGGGTTTAGCGGAGGAAGCACTTCAACAGGTTCCTAACAAGTCTTCCACATGTATGACTCGCATTATTAATATTTGATCAAATATTTAAATTTTATTGATGAGGTGGTAGCAAGGAGGGCTTTAGAAAGAGACAAAAACAACCATTAGCGATCACATTAATAGAGAAAATTGAAGAAAATTCAGCCCTCACCTGTAGCGCGGAACGGGGTGACTCTGCGCCACGCATGGAATAGTTACGGGGGACTCTCCATCAACGGTGATCGTGGAATCCTTTGTAACCATTCGAGGACTCCCGCTATCAGTCGGATCTGCAAAATATATAGAAATGGCTTAAGATCAAGTCAGAGAATTTCGATATTTTTTAAACGTTTTGGAAAACTTGATTCCCTCATTGATTAGATTTTCTTTTTGTGTGCAAAGTCACTTTACCCCATCAAGGAACAGAAAGATTTGAGTCAGCGTGACTCAAAATACTCTTATATTAACCTCCTTTTATATGTAGCTGAAGAGAATGTCAAAAGGCGGGGTTGAGGAGGGGTGCTCTCTCCGTGGTTAAGATGAGTAAACTTGCATAAGAATGCCCATTTTTCTTCAACTATATGATTGAATTATCATTTGAAGTGTATTGAATATATGATGGAATTATATAATTGAACTATATTAATAGATTCTATGATTGAATTATCAATTGAATTGTATGAACTATGTGATTGAATTATTGGCGGACCTATTTAATTAAACATAAATTTCAGGAGTTCAGTTTGCATTTTTTTATTTTTTAATTTTCCAAGTTTTTTCTTCAAAGTTTGGCTCCGTTTCTATTATTCTAGTGCTTTATTTAATTATATCTCTTATTATACTTCCTTCCTAACGTGCTTTTCAACACTTCATGATTCATGTAATAGGTTTCAGGTGTTTGGTGTATGATGGAGTTATATGACTATCATAATTTTTCGTAGGGAAAGAATTGTTTGGGGTAACTATCACACATTACAAGAGTAGAAAGAATCTTACAAACCCCGCATGAGAATATACATGAAGATGACCTACAGGAAAAATGCTAAATGAAAATTACCCACAGAAAGAAGAAAATTGCTTTTGACAAAAAAATAATAGATACCTGTAGAAAAGAATTAAAAAAAAGGAGATTACCCACAGAAAAAATAATGAATATTACACAAAGAAAAAGATCAACTACAAGAAAAATTATTATTACCAGCAGCAAAATACAAACTAAGTTTATCGAAAGAATAAATAAAAATAAAGACTACCCTCAGGAAAATAAAAAGATAGATTGCCTGCATGAAAAAAGGATTAACTGCACCTCAAAAATAAAAGGAAGATACTCTGCAGAAAAAAGCTTACCCGAAGCGAAGGAAAAGACAAAACAAGATTAACCATAGGAAAATAAAATTAAGATTATTTGCAGGAAAATCAAAATAAAATTACCCCAAGTAAAATCAAAATGAAATTACCAGATTGAAAACCAGAATGAAGTTTGCCCGCAGGAAAATAAAAACGGAAACTATCCGCGGGGATATAAAAAAAGATTACCAGCAGGAAAATAGAAAAAGTGATTACAATCGTTTTCTCCCCTATTTAAATAACTTCAAGGAATAGTGACAAAAGTGCTTGGAATCACTTCTTTTTTTTTCTTTTGCATGCAGCCCCAACTCTATCCTGTCCTTCCTAGGAAATTTATACTTTTAGTGGTCTTTGAAGGACAATTTTGCTGTTTTATGGAAATGGAAACGGTGAAATTTGAGGGGATTAATAATGCTCCCAACTTAGAGAGAATTATTATTATTATTATTAATTAAAACTAGGAAGGGAAAACATAGAGAGCATCTCTGATATAATGTTTGTAAAGATCTGTAACGAAAGTGGTGAAGATGGAGAAAGAGCGAAAGTGTCGATGAACCATATATAGCTACAGGTCCGCTTGCAGGTCGTGGGAGGGGAGGGAACTTGTTCATACAGATGTCAGCTGCAGCAAGGTTTTGTATGCTACCTATGAGATCCCATTGCGGGTTAGGGAAGGCAGAAGGGAAAATGTGTTGAAGATGCAGATATCAAGACGCCAAATAAGGTGACTACTTGGTGCAGTAGCACGCAAATCTCCCAAGTTATGCTCACTCCACAGGGTTGGTCTCATATATGTATATATATATATATATATATATATATATATATATATATATATATATATATATATATATATATATATATATATATATATATATATATATATATATATATATATATATATATATATATATATATATATATATATATATATATATATATATATATATATATATATATATATATATATATATATATATATATATATATATATATATATATATATATATATATATATATATATATATATAAATGAACGCTGATAAATGAACGAGGGAGTATTCTAAACGAGAACGAGGTCAATACCAGAGTGATAGATGCCTGTTCGTGTCTATCGTCTGTCAGGCGGTAACTCTGGCCTTAAGTAGAGCGAGGCCATATGGAGTTTATGCGTCGTGTTCGTAGCTGAAAGCCATTGGGAGGCTGGAAAGGGCGTACGAGACTGTACGTGGCTGCTAAACAAGACGTGACTGTATGGTACTAATTTTTCAACGCTTTTCCCGAAGTATTTATACTGCCTTGGCGGAACGGGTCACCAGAGGCCCCCAAAGGGGGACGGGGATCTCATTAGACTAGCGCGCCAGGGGGTAGGGGACGATATTCTCGGCGGGCATCACAACCTTCCGTGGAGGTCCCCGACGCTGTAGGTCTGTCGCCGATCAGGCGACGAGACGGGGAAGAAATGGAACACAAAAGGATCACGTGGTAGCGCGAAATTCTCGCTGCTCCCTTGGGACTGTCTGAGCGTGCAGGTGCATCTTTCTCAGGCGCCACGGGTAGACTTTGTTTTCTATTGGAGAGGGAGGTAAACTTCTCTCTCTGACATTGTTCATACTATAAATTGCATTATATTGGTAACTAACATTATTCATATTATTTATTAACATACCATCTTTGATTACCTGTATATTGAGACTATATGAAAACTAGGAATATTAAGGAATATCATCTGTCATAATCTGTACATATACTATTAATTTTATGCTTCAATCACTATTTAGATTGGTTTCAATTGAGCATCAAGTTTCAAGGCAATTTATTCGGCAATTGGAAGCGACTCATAATTTCCTGAATTCAATTGTGTAATTCTAACTCCACCTCCTGGTTTTATCATATAAAAATGAGAAATTATTTGTTTGGAAATACTTTATCGGGTTAATTCATTACTAATTGTTCACCATTACAGTGTGCTAATATACACGCGTGCATTCCTTAAGGGTATCGAGCGATTTCCACAAAATTTTCCATTCAGGCTCCAAGCACAACCTCCATCATTATTTCATTAATTATTGTGCCTTGATTGCAATCAAGATTTATAAACTGAGCGAAGTGTAAGGTTGATAGTGTAAATTATTTTTTAAGGTGGTCCTATTTTTTTTATTATTATCTCTCTCTCGTCCTTTGGCGAGAGAGAGAGAGAGAGAGAGAGAGAGAGAAAGAAATGAAAATTTATATACAAATATATATACTTTTAGTTACCGCAGGTTAATGAAATTTACCAAACACCTGGAAATTTATGTACTAAATATAATTTAATGACCCGAAAAGAAAAATGGGGAACCGGAAAACTATAAGTACAATATTGAAATTTGACAAATGATAAGTTTAGAAAACATTCATATAAACTTAGTTTAGTGCTTGGTTGCATAACCCTTGCTGTCAATTTTAGCTTACAGGCATTGGGTAAACTCCTATGATCATTCTCCAGTTGCTTCAAATCAGATAAGTTACGCGGATCTCGTTTCTGGGCCATGAATTTTAATTCATTCCTCAGATTTTCGATGGATTCAGGTCAGAAGATTAACCTGGAGTCATTGAAATACCCGTCCGGGTTTAGGGTTCAGAGGAAGAATAATGAATAACAAATTTCTTTGCAAGATTTCACGGAGGATTTAGCCGTTCATCATCCTTCGACTACCTCTATTCTTTCAACCCATGATGAGCAAATACAACCCCATACCATGATTGATTCATTACTGGAATTGACTGTAGGGATCTACTCTTTGCTGCGTAAGCGTCCCAATTTTTCCTTCAAACTGGGTTGATTAAATTTCGACCGTAAAGTTCTATTTTCGGTTCATCTGACCAAAAGTTTGTTCCCTGAAAGTTTCTGATTTATTTCACTGTTCATTTGTAAACGCCAATGAGCTTTCCATGATTTTTCTTGCTAACCTCAATTCCACTTGCTTGAAGACCTTCCTGCAGCTCTTTAAGTGTAGTCTGTGGTTTATCTCATACTATTCTAGCAATTCTTTGAGCTTGACCTTCAGTTATCATCTGAAGGCGACCTGAACTATCCAAAGGATGAATTGAATTACAATAATTAGAGGTACTTTAAGATGGACCGTGATCTTTCTGTACCATACCCCACTCTTATGAAGTGCCACAATGCGTACACGAAGTTTTAGACTGATTTCTTTGTTTTTCCCCATGTTAAAGATTTTGCCGGTGTGACTATTTTGTAATGAATGGCGCAGTAGTTTTATACGACGGGGAAAGCAACCTAGTATTTAGTTTAGTATATTCAAGATGTTCAGGAACAAATGAGGATTAGTGTTTAACGAGTCATTTGCATATGTAACTTATTTATATGTATGCATATAATTGTGTTGTAAAACTTTCCATTGTAAAATTTCCTATTGTCCTTATAAAGTTTTCCCTGTACACTATTTTGATTTTCTGATCGTTACATTGTATTTATTACATAAAATTCCACGTGTTTTGTAAATTTCATTAACCTGAGTTAAATAAAATTATGTAAATTTGCATTTCTAACAGTGTGTTGTAAACCTTTTCCGCCCCCTATATATGTATGTCGCAATATTCCTCTTGTTTCCGAGGGAAAAGGGTAAAATGTCGTCGGAGATAAATTAATCTTGCTTAAATGCGCTTCACCAAACTCACGCCAAGCCGAAAAACAGAGAAAGAGTCGTTTTATATTTACTATCGTCATTTAAGAGCTTAGCAAATCAAAATGGCCTCTTTTATAAGGGCACGGCGTTGAGATTGTGGCTGTCTGCTTCTCTACTTTTCCCATTTTTGTATTTAAAACTCCACAATCCTGAAGACACCCCAAAAATGCTTTATCACAAGCACGCACACATGAAAGATCGCATAGGCTCACCCCGTTGTGAATACACTGCCTCCGCCCATTTTCTCTAGATATAAATACGCAACCTCTTCCTTTTCAAGGCATGGTACAATCAAAACAGAGACAACAGTAAACCACATCACAGCAGACGGATTAAGTCTCTTCTCATCCACGTTTCCATACAATTCATCGATCAAGGAAGGACTTCAACTTATCTAAGTTCACTCAGATCACCTTATCAAGCATTCCTCGATGGACGAACACACAATTTCAACACTGATCATCTCATCAAGATGGAGGTCTTTTTTACCATTTGCGTTTAGATTCATTTCTCTGACCGAATAAAAACTTAAACTCAATTTAATCCACTTATTCACTTTCTTGATCCGCAATCTGTTCTCTTCTTTTCAGAATAAATTTACTTCGCCCCATTCACATATAAAGAAATTTAGATTACGTATGTCCACTCCTTCAATTCATCAAACATTCCTCGGTGCAAACATTCCGAAATATTAACTGCTGCAATAATAGAGATACCTAAATTCTCATTCATTACATGTTAAAGTCGAATATTATTTTTATAATAAAAGACTGTTGAAAATTTAACTTTTAATTCGCTCTGCGTTTTAAGAAATCAAATTTGAATCTAACAGACTAATTTCTGTAGATAACTATCGCCGAATACGATAACAAGGTCTGCTGACCAAAACGTCGCGTGCCCGCACTTATTTTGATTTTTGTCCTTACGACTTTGAAAACTTTCAGTAATTCCCGGAGTAACCTTGGGGAGACCTTGACAATACTATCATTCGAAAGAGAATGTAAATACCTTAAGGGTTTCAAATTTCGTTAGAATCGGCCAAATAGTTATGATGTTATTGCCACCAAAAACTAATTCTCTGGCTAACCTTGGGTAACTTTGGCAATTATATTATTTAAAAGGGAATGTAAAACAATATGAGTGTTTTAAATTTTGTTAGAATCAGCCGAATAGTTATGATGTTATTGCAAAAAATCTAATTCCTGGGCTAACCTTAGGAGGACCTTAGCATTTATATCCTTCGAAAGAGAATGTAAAACAACATAATGAATTCAGATTTCGGTAGAGTCGGCCCAATAGATTTGATGTTATTGTCAAAACAAAATAATTCCCTGGCATCACTTGGGAGGACTTTGGCAATTATACTATTCGAAATATAATGTAAAAAAAACCTAAGTATTTAAAGTTCGTTATGAATGGTCGGAAGAGTTATGATGTTATTCCCCCCAAAAACTAATTACTGGGCTAACCTTAGAAGGACCTTAGCAATTATATCACTCGAAAGAGAATGTAAAACAAACAATGCTTTAAATTTCGTTAGAATTGGCCGAAGAGTTATGATGTTATTGTCAAAACAATATAATGCCCGGGCTAACATGGGAGGACTTTGCCAATTGTATCTTTCGAAATAGAATGTAAAACAACATAAGGATTTCAAATTTCGTTAGAATTGGCTGAATTGTTACAATGCTATTAAAAAAAAAGCAAAACGTGGACCGACCGAACGACGACATAGTGAGATGTAAAGTCGCCCGCGACTAAAAAGTCATAACTTTCTAAAAGTTTATTAACAAGCAGAAATAAATGATATTAAAATATGTATTTTTTAATTAAAATGGCAGCCTAAACTTTTTTCCACACGTCATTTATGGAATTAGAATGGCGAAAAAATGGTCACACCCTAATTGCATAGTCTAGAATAGTATAGCATAGCACATTATAACATTGTATAAAATATTATTGCATAGTGGTGCTTATCATATTATAGCATAGTATAACATGTAATACTATATTATAGCATGACATAGTATAGTATAGCATAGCATAGAAAACATAGTATAGTAAAGTATAATATAGTATAGCATATGTAGTATAGTATCTCCTATCATAGTATAGCCTAGCATAGCATATCCTAGTATTGTCTAGAATAGTATAACATTTTATACTATAGCCTAGTATAGTCTCGAATAGTAGCCTGGCAAAACCTAGCTTACCGTAGGATAGCCTAGCATAGTATTACCTCACCTAGCATAATAAAGCCTAGCATAGTACAGACTAGCCTAGATTGCCTAACATAGCAAATCCGCCTAGCCTAGCCTAGATTGCCTAACATAGCAAATCCTGCCTAGCTTAGCCTAGTATATCATTGAATAGTATAGTGTAGCATAGTACAGGATGCAGCAGAACCGATTGAGCAGTTTTAAGGAGTTATAAAAAGTAAGTGGGGTATATAGAGAAGAAATGTTATTATACTCGAGGTTAGCAGTACATACCATTTATAATCCCTAGAGTCTGAAAATAATGTCATGAAGATGGAGTCCGTTAATAGCAACACACTATTAGAGTCGATCTCTGAAGTTTCGTACAGCACGTTCGCACATACTGCGGGGTATAGCGTTAACTTCTTCAATAATGCACTCCCTTAGCTGTGGTGGGGTGTGAGGGCGATGTTTAAACAGCTTTTCTTTCAGATATCCCCAGAGAAAGAAGTCACAAATGCTCAAATCAGGTGACCGCGTAGGTCACCCTAAATCACCCCTGAGAGACACATGACGTCCAGGAAACATTCGTGTCAAAACATTGAGTGAATTTTGGGCTGTGTGATCTGTAGCCCCATCCTGCTGGAACGACACATCCCCACAATCCCTCATCTTCAACAATCTCCTCCATTCTGGGCGGCAGAAAATTGTGAAACATTATGACATAACGTTCGGAATTCACGGTCAGGATCATTCCTTCCTCCTCAAAGAAGTACGAGCCTATCACGCCAAATTGTGATGTGGCACACCACACCGTTAGTTTAAGGGAATGTAACGGTATTTCCTGGATAATTCAGGGGTTATTTTCAGCCCAGTAACGGAAATTTTGCTTATTCACAGCCCCGCAGAGGTGAAAATGTGCCTCGTCGCTACTGAAGAAAGCTGCCTCGGGAGCGATATGTGCAAGCATGTTTTCACACAGATTTTGGCGGTTGGCAAAGTCTGCTTGGTTCAATTCTTGAGCCATCATTATTTTGTGGGGATGGGAATTCAAATCCATATGCAGAATCCACCTCAAACTGCGGTCGGAAATTCCCAAAGCAACAGCATGCCTTCGAGCAGCATATCTCGACGACTGCACGATCGCTGCCCTCACCATCTCCACATTTTATGATGTTCTGATGGACCTTTGTCGGCCATGTGTATTTCTTCTTAGTGTGTTACCATTTGCATCCAACTGCCTAACCAAGGACCGAATTGTGTTCGCCTGAGGAACGGCATCGTTGCGCAGAATTTTGAACCGTCGCCGAAAAGCTCTTTGCGTCGCAATCACAGATTAATTGTTCTCAAAATACGCACGCACGGCAAAGCCACGATGTGCTCCCGTTCACACCATGTTTGCGGCTGAAATGGGGATGTCTACGGAGCAGAGCAAAACCACGCGCACTTCCCTCCCCCTTCCTTGACTCCTCAAAACTGCTCAATCGGTTTTGCCGCACCCTGTATAACCGAGTATAGTATGCCCTAGTCTAGTCTAGCCGAGCTTAGTATTACCAAGTCTATCCTATGACTCTCTATAATAGTAAAACTTACCATACCATACTCTAGCGTAGCTAGCATAATATAGCCTAGCCTTACATAATATAGTTTAGCCTGGCATAGTATGACTTAGACTAGACTAATTCAGCCTAGCCTAGCAGAGAATGTATAGTATCGCCTATCTTACCCTAGACACCATAGTAAAGCCTAGCCTAACAAAAAACAGCCTAAGATAGCCTAGTACAGCCTAGCATATATAGGATCCTAGCCTAGTATATACTATTCTATCTTAGCCAAGTTAGCATATTCTAGCCTAGACCTTGATAGCTTAGTATAGTATATCATAGCCTACCTTACCCTACCACGCCCAGGCCTGTTTAGTATAGTATAGTATATCATAGTATTGCCTAGCCTAGACTAGAAAATTAAATCTTAGCCTAGGGTTGCATAGCATGCATAACATAGCAAAGTCTACCCTAGCAGAGAATCGCTTATCCTAGCCTGGTATAACGAAGACTAGACTAGTTTAGCATAGCCTAACCTAGCATATATAGGATCCTAGCCTAGTATATACTATCCTATCCTAGCCAAGTTAGCATATTCTAGCCCTGACTAGCATAGCCTACCAAACCCAGGCCTGTTTAGTATAGTATAGTATAGTATAGTATATCATAGTATTGCCTAGTACTTAGATTTTAGCCTAGGGTTGCATAGTATGTATAACATAGCCTAGCCTACCCTAGTAAAGCATCGCTTATCCTAGCCTGGTATAGCGAAGACTAGACTAGTTTAGCATAGCTTAGTATATGATAGCCTAACCTAGCATACTATAGCGTAGTCTAGCCTAGTATAGCATTTCATGCCCAGCCTAGCCTAGTATGGCTTAGCCTAGCCTAGCCTAGCTTAACCTAGCCTAGCATTAACTATCCTAGATAAGTAGAGCCTATACTTTACTATTTTACCCTAGTCAAGCATAGCTTATTATTGTCTATCCAACATATGTACTATATGCTATCCTATCATATCATATTATAGCCTAAATTAGCATAATATATTTTACCCTTGTACATTATATCTTAGCATAGCTTAGCATAGTATAGCTTAGCCTATAATATCCTAGCGTAGCATAGCCTATTCTAGGCTTGTCTAGCAGTGTATAGCATATTATAGCCCAGTCTAGTCTAGTTATGATGTTATTGCCTAAAACAAAATAATTCCTGGGATAACCTTGATAGGACTTTGACAATTATATTATTCGAAAGGGAATGTAAAACAACATAATGGCTTAAAATTGGGTTAGAATCGGCCGAATAGGTTTTATGTTATTTCCAAACAAAATAATTCCCGGGCTAACTTTGGGAGTACTTTGGCAATTATAACATTTGAAAGAGAATGTTAAATAACAAGGGTTTTAAATTTTGTTAGAATCGGCCGAATAGTTATAATGTTATTATAAAAAGAAAACAAAATAGCAAAACGGGGACCGACCGACCGACTGACCGACGAAGTGAGATATAGAGTCGCTCGGAACCTAACTCACATGCAACTAAAAACCCAGCATTGCTCTTAATAGGTAGCAGCGTCATGTGTTGAAACCGCACCCAATTAACTCGACATAAACTGGAGTGACTGTAAATCGCTCTAGAGTGATGACCATCCTGCAATAAATCTCATCCTCGATATACAGCCTTGGCCAAAAATATTAGGCCACCCCAGTGTTTCTGGATTCTGCTATCTCAATGTTAATGAAACTCGTGCACATGATCTTTATAATATATTACACAATATACATTAGTTTAATATCTGGTTGACTCTCCTTTAGCTTAAATTACAGCTTTTATACTGTACTGTACTTATGTAACCAATTATGTGTAAATCCAACGTCCACAATTAACTTATTTTTCCTTGATTATTTCAGTGTTTTATGCTAAAATACGTTGTAAATACAGTTAATGAACAGTAAAATGCCTAAAACAAGGGAGGTGCATCACAAATACTAACCAGAACTGTTAGAAAAAGGCTTGTAGAGTACGGTCTGAAAGGCTGTAAAGCGAGGAAGAAGCCATGGATTTCTGAAGCGAATATGAATAAACGTCTTCAGTGGGCCAAAAACCACTCAAATTGGACCAGTGAGCAATGGTCGAAAAGCATCTGGTCTGATGAAAGTAACTATGAGGTAAGATAGTACAAGTATTCAATCAACATATAAACTCAAAATATCTGGGGGTTTTTGAGGCCTCAAATATATAAGAAATATCCAACATAAGGATAATAATCGTTCATTTTTTTTATTAAGGTTTTCGGCACATCTGGTGCAACCTTCGTTCGTCGTAGAGTTGGGGAAGCATTTTAGGCTGAATGTCTGGTACCAAACGTAAAACATGGGTGTGGTTCTATCATGGTGTGGGCCTGCATGTCTGCCACAGGACCCGGAGAAATGTTTTTATATCAAGAAAGGGTGAATTCAGCTACCTATGTTTCCATGCTATCGGATGTTTTTGAGCCATCAATTGCTATATTGCATCCAGGAGTGTCGAAAAACAGTTTCATCTTTCAACAGGACAACGCTCCATGTCATACGGCAAAGAATACTCGTCAATGGTTGGGCCAGCTCCAAGACCCGATCTAAGTCCAATCAAACACGTATGGGGAACTCTTGGTAAAACTATCAAGAACACAGCAATTCCGAATAAAGAGCATTTGTACCAAAAACTTAGAGAAGAATGGAGTAAGATTGCGCCTAGCATCTGCAAGAAACTAGTTGATTATATGCCTAACCGTATAAAAGCGGTAATTGAAGCTAAAGGAGGGGCAACCAAATATTAAAACTAATGTATATTGTAAAATATACCATAAATCACCATGTGTACGAGTTTCATTAACATTGAGATATTAGGGGTGACCTAATATTTTGTCCATGGCTGGGTATATATATATATATATATATATATATATATATATATATATATATATATATATATATATATATATATATATATTATTTTTGATGGGTAGCAGTCTTTCTTAGATGCAAATTTTGTTGAAGAACATTGTATATTTCGCCTTGATCAATTTCCTTTAGCAACTTTCTATTATTCTTACTGGGTTTTTTTTACTCTATCTTGTAGATGGTAGATAACTTGTCCTATGTTCATATCTCCTTTTAATAAATGCATTTGGTAAAAAGCAAACTTAAATTGCTGAAATCATCGACCTCTTCTCTCTTACACAAGATGTGTCATCTCCAACACATATACATGGTACTATCCTTGACTTAGTCATCTCGAACCTTCATATATAAAATCTAACAGTAACTGACCTTGGTAATATGATTTCCGACCACCTACCTAATCGCTCGTCCCGAGATCCTACTCCTTTCCAGCGACTATCGTCAAATGATACTACTAATCTCTTTAACGATGTTTCTTCTGCTCTACCTCCTATTGATACTACTGCCTCACCTGACCAAACCTTAAACACACTGCACCAATCATTACTTGCTTGCCTTGACATGCACGCCCCACTTATCATTCCTTCTTAAAACCGCCATTACTGCGCCCATTGGTTCACCATGGAACTCCTTCGTACAAGGAGGTCCTTACGTACTTATGAACGTGCCCGTCGTAAAGCGCGTTCCCGTGGGCAGGACACGACTTCCCTCTCACTTTCCTATCAGCTTGATACTTCGACTTATTCTTCCAAATTAAAATCAGCACGTGAGGCTCATTCACGCAAACTTTTGTCTGAGAGCAAGAATGACCCTAGGACTATCTTTCGTATTCTCTGTCGTTTTTCCTTGTCTAGCCCCATTTCCCCCACCTTTCCCCCCATCAACCCCTCTAGTCTTTCTAAATTTTTCTCGGATAAAGTTATTAACCTCTGCGCCGTACTACCCCAGTCGTCTGAACAAAACCATGATGTTCTCCCCGACCACACTCCATTGCCGCATAACGTCCTCACTCGGGTGTCCTCTGAGGAAGTAACTACCCTGATCTCACGCTCTAACAAATATGGATTCCCTAAGAATGTCTTTCCACCCAAACTCCTCTACTAAATTCTCCCTGCTGTCCTCCCAATGATTCTTCATCTCTTTAACACTTCTCTTGCCACAGGGGTGGTTTCCTCTTCCTTCAAACATGCTTCAATTCGACCTATCTTTAAAAAGCACACCTTAACCCCTCTGAACCACCTAGCTATCGCCCTATCTCACAGCTTCCATTCCTCTCTAAGGTCCTCGAGAGAGTGGTTATCTCTATCCTTAATGACTATATTTATAACTGCAATATCGATGAAACGTACCAATCGGGGTTCCAGGCAAAGTACTCTGCTGAAACCGCTCTTCTTAATGTTTCAAACAGTTTATGTAGAACTGCCGATAAGGGTTATACATCCATTCTAGTCCTCCTAGATCTCTCCTCTGCTTTCGACACTATCGACCACACTGTTCTCCTTGATTGTCTTCAAACTTTCAACGGTCTCTCGGGCACCGCACTTGCTTGTTTCCGCTCATACCTCTCCTCCCGCACTCAGTCGGTCGCGCTCTATAACCTCTCCTTCGAGCCCGCGCCCATTCATTTTGGGGTGCCTCAGGTCTCAGTCTTTGGTCCCCTCCTTTTTCGCATCTACTTACTTCCTTTGGGCTTCCTTCTTCGCGATTTGGGCCTGTTCTTCCACGTCTATGCTGATGACACTCAAATATACTTTTCCTCATCCCCTGTGTCCTCTCAATCAATTACCAAGCTCCTTTCAGCCTACACTTCCATAAACGAATGGCTTTCTGCCAACTTTCTAAAACTTAACCACGATAAAACTGAAGTCCTCCTTGTTGGTACGGCTTCGATGGTGGATAAATCTAAAGCTCTCTTCCCCTCCCTTAACCTTGGGGAAACCAATGTCGCCTACTCTGATTTCGTCAGTAATTTTGGTGTTATTCTCGAAGAGCAACTCTCGTCTAAACCGCACATCCATCGTATCTGTAAGTCTTCCCTCGGTTTCCTCCGCAAATTTTCACGTGTTAGATCCCATTTTGATCGACGAAGCCTTGAGACTGATATTCATGCCTTCATTACCTCCCTCTTAGACTACTGCAATTCTCTTCTAGTGAATCTCCCTTCTTAGTCACTTCACCCCCTACAACTAGTTCAAAACTAAGCTGCCCGGTTCCTCCTTCGCCGCTCGCCTTCACAACTCCTCTGTTACAGGAGATACACTGCTTACCTATTCGCTTCCGTACCCACTATAAAATTCTTCTCAGCACCTACAAGGCCCTAAACCTCGACGCTCCACCTTATCTCTCGTCTGCCCTCTCCCATCGTCAAACTCCTCGGGCACTCCGGTCTAACCTCACTCCAATCCTAAACACTCCTCGTTCTGTCCTCTGCTCGATGTGTGACCATTCCTTCTCAGTTTGTGCTCCTAGACTCTCGAATGTTCTTCCTTCCGAAGTCCGATCCTTTCCCCCACTTGCTACTTTTAAACGTCTCCTGAAGACTTATCTATTCATAATTGCCTTCTCTCCCCTGTCAACTTTCTCTACACTCGCTACACAACCTGCGCTCTGTGAGGGATAACAGCCTTAAAGAGCGCATTATAAATACTTATTATTATTATAAATACTTATTATTATCTTCGGAGCGCTTTAGGTATTCTTTCCTCCTTTACCGATGAAGTTATGAGGTATAGATTAGTAGAGCAAAAGTAAGAAAGTATAGTGGTGAAAGGGTTTAGAAAAAGATAGAAGAAGATAAGTTTAGTATAAGTTTGAAGGGATTTTGGTTCCCTGGTGGAAGGGTATCTCGAGCAAAAGTAGACAGTATAGTAAAAATAGGACGGTGAGAGCAGGGATGTATAGAACCCTGGTCAAAGGGTGGGTCTGGCAGTGTTAGTATCATGTTTGGTTGTTTTGTTTTTGTCATAAATTTTTAATCATTTAAGCCTTTTTGGCAACTAGAATAACTCGTTATTACGGTATGTTAAAATTTGGTCAAATGTTGTCGTAATTGGGATGTAATTATCAGTAGGTAAAAAGTATTACATGTTAAGTTTTAAGTTTCCGTTCGGATAAGGTTTTCTTTAATTTTTAGCTAGCTTTTTGATACTACGCTCGCAATGTAGCGTAGGGTTTATGGCAAAGTGTTATTCTCTATCAAGTTTTTCTCCTTGGGGGGAGCGCAGGATTCTTCTCCTTGCCAGAGCTCTTCCTACGGAATTCTGCATACGTAAGAACAACATAAGTGTCCGTAGAGAACTTCAAAAGGTCGCGGAATAGAGCCGGCTTTACCAGATTTTTAGGTATGTCAGCCTCATAGTCCCATTTGTATTGTCCGGCCCTAAGGCCATCGACAATATCTTCTGGGCAGGCGTCGTCCGGAAAGTGGTTTCCTTTGGCAGCATATACTTTGAGGTTTAACATCCTCGAGTAGTACATGTACCTGGGAGCTCGATTCTTTGAAGAGGAGAACCTACTCGGTCGACGTGACTGTGAGGCCTTTTTGGAGTGGGGTGAATGCTACACCTTCTTAGGCCTGTTGATCGGTCTCCGTTCGCTCGACTTGTGATTCAGTGATTTGTGTAGTTGTGTATGTTTGTGAGTCAGTTTGTGCCTTCTGCCGGGCAGCCATAGCTTGCACTCGATGATCCCGTGAAAGGGCATTACTTGTGTACGGTGCTTTTTGGTCGCTCTTATCGGTCTGAGGTTGGATGTTCACTCGAAGTACTTCGTTTTACGGAGGGTTTTCAGGTAACCACATTTTTTCCATTCCGTTATTCACGAGCATAGTGTTCAGTTCCTTCGCGAAGGTGCCAGACTTGGTTAATTTAGCAATGTGTGCATAATAAATGCAGCACACTATTTTTGTCGACTTTTCATTTTCAATTTGCAGGTACGTAGCTGTAGTGGCAACACTACTCTCTGCGACCGTTGCCTTGGCAACATTCGCGTAGGTTGCGTTATCCTTCTTTTTATCCTCATTTCTGCCTTTTTTCTTTGTTTTTTAAATTTGCTCCTTCTTTACAGGACACGTCATAGCCATTGTTATATGTGGGCCACCATACTTGAGGCATTTCACAAACGAACTTTTAAATTCAGGCCAGGAATGGTCTTGGCCGGCGCACACAGAGCATACTGTGAGTGCAAAGTTTGTTCAAGTGGCGGCGGTGTGTTCGTTGTACCTGTAGCACTTGAAGCACATTTGCAACTCAACGAACTCCTAACATTCAATCTGCTCAGGACCGATGCGGACATTAAAAAGGAGAAGCCCATTTTCTTTGGTTTTAAACGTGGGTATAATCTTTAAATTTGATCACTTCTGCAACTTTAGCCCACTTATCATTCCAAAGAATCTCATCCATGATCTGGTCATTCGAGTATTCTCCAACCCAGGCGTGGAGGCTGCGTCAGATAACACTCCTGTGTCTTCGTATTTGTGTAGTTGTCTGTGGTTTGAGATTTATTTGTTCAAGGTTGTCAGTGGCACGCGGGGAGGAGAGGGCTTCGATGTCCGCCTACCTCGCACAGATATTCTGGTTGAAAACACCACAATTAAAAGAAAAGAAAAAAATAAAGCTAGGCAGAACATTTTAGAAGCCAGATTAAGAAACGAAGAAAAGCCGGCACTCAACATCCAGGCTACGAGTTAAAATCGAACATTAAAGTTGTTTTAAAAATTCCACTCACTGGATTGGCTCGTTTCCTTTGACATTACGTTCAAGCGAGGATGAATAAATATAATCTAAAAACCGTTTTCTACCTAATTCAGACTCCACTATATATATATATATATATATATATATATATATATATATATATATATATATATATAAATATATATATATATATATATATATATATATATATATATATATATATATATATATATATATATATATATATATATATATATATATATATATTGCTAGATTGATAGATGGAGAGTGATAAATAAATATTTTAATTTAAAAAATGCAGTCATAAAGAAGAAAACCCTTTACACACAATGACAAATGAATGAGAGAAGAGAGGAATGAAGTAACAGAAGTTAGAGTTTTCTATGCATGTGTAGAAAAGTAAAAGAATAATTAAAAAAAAAACAATATAGTAACAAAGTTTATCAACCCAAGGACAGTAAACCTGAGAGGACTTATAAGAAACCACGAGGAGAAACATGTTAATAGGCCCTGGCACTATAAAAATGAACATGACTCACTTGTAACGATGAGAAAGAGGCATTCAGCAGTTCAGCAAGACAATGGAACACTAGGTTAGTATGAATTAATTGTCTGTTGAACAGCCATAACAGGTCAACATTTATATGGGGTTTCATCCCTTAAATACATTAAAACTCTTAAAATCCTTAAGGTAGGAGCTACTCTTTAAATTGAAGACCAACCCACGGTTCACTGCATCAAAGGGAAAATGATAGTTGCAATTGACCAAAAGTTCTTTTAAGAGGCGATAAAATGTAACTATGACCAATCAACTATTTTCCATGGTTCTCGGTAAAGGCAAAGCAATCGGTTTGAAAAGTAATTTTGGCCACCCTCTTAGCATAAGCTAACTGGAAGTGAGAAAGAGCTTAAACGATGAAACGTTGACACTACAAATTAATGGCGCTTGCGCACAACGATCTGTAGATTCCATAAGCACTTTCTATCCAAAAAGCGCTTCTACCCTGAAAGAAGAAACCACTTATAAACTTCATTGAATTATTAATATAAAAACTAATTTAGAAAAATGCCTCTTCTGACTTTGGTAAAACTTCAGTCTCTGTCCTTAATTAAAAAAGAAAATCAGTAAAAGTTAAGAAAAGGCACGTTTGGCTATAAACACTAATTTTATAAAAATGCGTTGATGATATATATATATATATATATATATATATATATATATATATATATATATATATATATATATATATATATATATATATATATATATATATATATATATATATATATATATATATAAAGGAGGTCACCGCTTTCACGTCCAAACCGCAACTCACATTAACTTCGTTTTATGGATAGTAACTCAAATTAACAGCACTGAAAATTTTCTATTTAGAAGGTATTACTCATATGCAATGTGCGTGCTTTGCTTGTTTTAAGGTGAAAAAATGTTTATAATATTTTGGGTTGCCATTATGGGTGCAAGTTTATATAAGTATGGAAATGCTTGTGGAATTGTAATGCATTTTATCTCATTAGATCACTGGCAATAGCAGGAAATTAGTCCTGTTTTTATTTACTTTTTTCTCAATAAACGATTTTAGATTTTGATTTTGGTAGATTAAACCTAAAATTACAATAGGAAATGTATAGCACAAAAAGTTACTGAAAGGCTTTCACTGCAAATTTGACCGTATCCTACCTCTTGTAGGAAAACCTTTGAACATCTGTAATAAAGTTTCAAGTGAAGTGAAACATTCTAAGATTAAAGCCAGAAACTCTATCGCATTGAAAGAAAAAAACTAAGATTATAATGCGCCTTCAAGAAGGGAGATCGATTGCCGCTGTTGCAAGGCAATTAGGTTACAGCCGCTTGACAGACTGTTGGAACCTCATCAAAAAAATGAACAAACCATAATGGATTTAGCTAAACTAGGTTCTGTCCAAATGAAAGCTAAATGGTTAAGTTATATGAGAAATGATGTTGTTGTTAAAACAAATTTAAGTTACAAGGTGGAGCTGCAAGTTCTGATCATGCTGCAGTACAAGCTTTTGTAGAGACGTTATCGGTATTAATCAAGACCAAAGAATTCATACCAAAACAAATCTTCATCGTGGATGAAACCGGACTGTTCTGGAAAACAGTGCCAGGCAGAACATATATAATTGTCATAGAACACGTTCCCGACGATATACTATATATATATATATATATATATATATATATATATATATATATATATATATATATATATATATATATATATATATCTATTCTTTGTGGGGATTATTCTATATTCGAGTGCGTGGTGATCAGATGGCCAAGAATAAGGAAGGCTTATTTATCTTCAATATACTTAAGAAGTGAAACGGAGCCCAAGGATAAATAATATTGCAAACATTAATAAAATAGAATTTTATTAATTAATCTAATAAAACAACACACGGAAAATATTTACATGACCGGGGATTAAAATGGGAGATACACAGGAAACGAAAAAGGTCATGGGAATATTTGACTAAGCGGAGCATTAATATTTGGAGGGATTTAAACGAAAAAACAAACAAGAAGGGAAATAGGTGGCTAAAATCCGTTTAAAACACACAGTTGCGTTGACACAAAGTTAAATAGTTAAATGTAATGCGTAACTTACGTAATTATAAGGTTGTCGTGACAGAGGAAGGCAATGGGAAGGAATCTTCGGTCCCCCCGGCGATTTCTTTTCCAGGAGAAGGGGTTCTTCGGGGGAGGGGGTCCTTTACGAGGGGGAAGGACTAACTTCGAGGAGTGAGAGTGAAGTGGGGCTCCGCCCTACGAGCGATCCTTGAGACAGGATATTGGAGATGTTCTAGATGAACAATGGAGGTTATTGTTGTAACTAAGCGTTCTCTTGAAGAACGCTAAAAAGGGGGGAATTAAATTACCACTTACATGATTTCTTGGGAACAAGAATCGTTTCTTTTCGAACGAGCTTGAAGAACAATTTCTGTTCTAAAGTTGTTCTCTTTCTGAACAACAGCGGGGCCCCTGTTGACTTTGCGTCTCGAAAGGCACGAACCTTGGCACTCAAGGGATATTGTCCTCTTCTGGACAATAAGAGGTTTCTCGGGGTAGAGTTCCTCGGTGCACAAGGGAGACCGCATCGGCGTGATGCCTTGCGAAGATAATCGAGATCTGGTTCAAACGCGAAATGCTATCGCATAAATAGCCGGAGCCAGCCCCTTGGCGTAGGGGACAATGGGAGGGGGGGGGGGGAAGCTTCGATGGATTTTCCCGGTGGCGCTTGGGAAAATATATTATCTTTCCATAAGCCTAATTCAATCTGGCGAGATCGACGCATGGAGGCAAAGGGGGGATTGAACCTCCTTGATTAAACTTGGGAATGGTAGGCGATAAGGTGCCTTCTACTCTCTCTCGCAGGATGCACGTGGGAAGCATGCGTTTTGACATATAATAGCGGCTGAAGTATGGCAGCCTCAGACCGTTCTATCACACCCTTCAATTCCAGGGGAAGTTGTCACTTCGAAAAAAAGAGAGAAGGGACAACCATACGCTCCGTTTTGGAGCACTCACTTTCTTGCATCGACCGTCCTTCCATGCACCCAGCTAGCATTACATCAATACATATGTTTATATCGATCATTTGATTATAGGGAAAACTAACCCTTAATACAATCTTAGCCATAAAAGAGACATGGGGGAACAATAGAATAATATAAAATTAATACATGGCGTAATAATGACATGAAAATAAAAAAAAATGCGAAAATTGCTAATTTAGAGCGTTTACAAAAAGGTTAAGACCCCCCCAAAAATTCATATGGGACAAAAGAATTCAGGCGTAGATTAATGGGTTCAAAGGTACGAACATAAGAAAAAAAATAGACAGTGAGCCACGAAATTCTGACATTTACATTCAATTAAACTAATTATATTACAGGAGAATCCAATTAAATCGTACAAGACGGTATATACATACATACATACATACATACATGGAAATTCTAATCCTAGGAATTATAAATTAATCTACACTATTTGGTAAAGCATTCCTACTGAGTGCGTCAGCGACCTGATTATCGGAACCTTTTATGTAATTTATTTTAAATTGATGCTCTTGGAGTGTCGTACATTCCTGAATATAGGCCAGCGGGCGATGGTCAGTTCCTATCTGAAATTCTTTTCTTATCAAATACATTTTAAACTTGTCAAAAACCCAAATAATTGCTAGAGCTTCCTTCTCTATAGTGGCATATCTCTTTTCGCGGGGTAATAGCTGGCGACTAGCGTATGCAACTGGATGACTCATTCCGTCATCCTCATATTAAAGGAGTACACCCCCAATGCCTTCTTCGCTCGCGTCGATCTTAATCCCAAAGGATTTTTCCGGGTTGGGCAACTTCATAATGGGGGCAAAAATAAGCTTAATCTTGAGCTGGTTAAAATGAGAAACAGCGACATCATTCTAACGTAGTCAATCGGTGGAATTCTTTTTTAAGAGGGTGCTGAGGGGCGCCGAGATTGCGCTGAAATTTGGGACAAATCGCCGATAGTAAGAAGCTGATCCTAGGAATGATCTTAATTTTTTCTTAGTATTCGGGAGGGGCATGTCGGCGATTGCCTTAATCTTTACCTCCTGTGGACCTAGCTGGCTTTGTCCTATTTTAAAACCCAAGTATTTTATGGTTTCGTGGGCAAAATGGTATTTGCTGGGGCCAATGGTGAGGCCATTTTTGCGCAGTCGCTCGAAGAGAGCTAGTAGGGTGGTTAGATGATGACTCTATTCACGAGTAGCGACGTAGACGTTATCGAATTAAAAGGAGACATTCGGAAGTCCATCTAACAACCTTCTCATGAGACGGTTATAGTTACTGCAAGCGGTCACGAGGCCAAAAGGAAGGCACTTAAATTGCATTAAGCCTTTCTCAGTTGCAAAGGCGGTATATGCCTTCAAATCGTGCCGGAGGGGAATTTGGTAATACGCCTTGCACAAATCAAGTTCTGAGATGAACTTAGCGTCTTCAAAAAGGTGGAGGTTTTGATCTACCAACGGGTTGGGCTTGGCGTCGAACGGAGTTACTGAATTTAACTTCCTGAAGTCGATACACATCTGATAAGAGCCATCAGGTTTCTTGACCATGATGATTGGGGAACAATAAATAGAGGTGGAAGGTTCTAGTATGTCTAAACTAATCAAATTATCTACTTCCGCGTTAAAAGTTTGGCGTAAATGAATCGGCATGGGATAGGGTTTTGAACGGACAGGTTCTAAGGTCGTCAATTTAATGTAATGCTCGAAACTAGTAGCGCATCCAGCCTTCTCCGAAAAACGTCATCGAACTGACATAATAATTCTTGTAGCTGACCCTTTTGATGTGGTGTCAGCTGCGCGTTGATATCCAGGTCACAGGGTTTAAAAGACTCACCGGTAGGGAAGGAAGAGGGTAATCGGCATCAGGTTAAATGCACACTGTCTGAATGACATTAAGGGACTCCGCGGGGTAATCATCTTCAAGCGCCGATGTTTTGTCCAGTGCTGCGAACGTATCTCCATGTGCGCGTCGGTGGCACTTCTTTAATAAGTTAACGTGGTAGAGTTTATCACCTGCTGGGGTACCAATGAGGTAATCTATCGTTCCTCGTATCTCGCGGACCGAGTACGGACCTTTCTATAGCCTCAGTAATTTATTACTCGCTGTAGGAAGGAGCAGGAGTACCTCATCACTGGGCTCAAATTTCCTATCTTCGGACCTGACATCAAATTAGGTTTTATATTTGTCCAAATTGGCATCGGCATTTTAATAGGCGATGTTCGCGCATTTCTCCAGCCTCTGGCGTAGATCTAAGACATAGGCGTATGATGACTGAAGTTCTTAGTCCAGTTGGGGCTTGGTTAGCAACTCCTTTAAAATGCTGATTGGTACGCGTACATTACTTCCATAAATGAGCTCGAACGGTGTGAAGCCTAATGTACGATGGGAAATTTATCAATAGGCGAATAGGGTGACCGGGAGATATCGGTGCCATTCGCAGGGCTGCTCGGCACAAATCTTCTTAATAATAGATTTTAGATTTCCGTTTAATTTTTCACACATTCCGTTCGTTTGTGGACGGAAGGGGGTGGTAAAAAAGGGGCTTTATCATGAGGAGCTTCATTACGTACTCCATTAACTCGGAGGTGAATTGCTGCCCTCTGTCTGAGAGTATTTCCTTGGGGACGCCTACCCTTGAAAAGATCGAAATAAGGACCTTGGCGCAAGAAATACTATCGATTCGGCAAAGGGGGACAGCCTCGGGGAAACAGGTAGCAAAATCAACCAAGGTAAAAATGCAGCTGTGCTTTTCGCTCGAAGGGGGGTGGATAGGGCCAACCAGGTCGATGGCCACTCTGGAGAAGGGTTCAGTGATAACTGGTCCCCTTTGTAAGGGAGCAGGTTTTCCCCGCCCCTTAGCGGACATCTTTTGACACACATCGCACGATTGACAATGCTTCGAGATGTCAGCTGCAGCACCCGGCCAGTAAAAATATTTTAAAATACGCTGACCCGTTTTGGTATGACTAAAATTACCGGAAAATATGCTGTTCTGAGCTATTTTTAGCACTATAGGTACATGGGATCGTCAAAGGCATAAGACAGTTGTAACGGCGTTATTACTGTCCTCGGCGGATCGGTAGAGTAGACCACCTTGCTCCAGGTACATTATGATTTTGGGTCTACGGACAGTCTCCGTGTCCTTGTTTTGGGCTTTATCCCATAAGGGTGTTATTGTTTCACACTCCTTTTGTGCGGACCTAAAATCCTGGTTAAGGATCTCCGAGAATTCGGACGGAATCGGGGTTCTGAAGGGGATGGGTTCCTGTGCTTCCTTCTTAGCTCGGGCTCGAGTAAGGGAGGCCTGGGACACAGGGTCGGAGCTTACTTGAGGGCTATGCCCTATAAGTACGGAACAAAACTTTATAGCTGCCGAAATGACTTCAGCCCAGCCATCAAAATACTGACACTGCAGGTAACATTTAACGACGGGGATATCGGTTCGCCCACCCAAGGTAGTCATGTACTACTGCAAATTTTCGTGGTTAGGGTCCACTGGGGGAGAAGCTCGTCAGACACGATGAAACAAGTGCACCCTCTGTCCCTGACGAGGGTAGATACACGGCAGTCGTTCACGCTGCCCTCCTCAAATTTTAAAGTTCCCGGGGAACTTTTAGCAAAAGTAAAATTTACCTGGTGGCCTGACGGAGGGGTAGAAGTTGATGCTTGGGTCAGCTCCACCGGGGAAGCCAGTGTGGCATTAGTCTGGTGTACTTGGTAGGCTGGTCCGTTTTTAAGCCTAGAATTTTGAGGGCAATTCCAGCTCATGTGGTTTTCCACACCGTAAGTGAAGTATATGATCGGTCGCTTCGAGAAGAGTGATGGTGGAGAAATCTTAACGGGAGGTTTGATGTCCCGTTGTTGGTTTGAGGGGAAAGAAGGTTTCGGGTTTTACGGGGCCCGGAAACTTCGTTGGCTTTCCTATTAAGGGGCGTGAATTTTTCCTTATTTCCTGGTAGGGGGATTGGTGAGAAGTTCGATTCTCCTTGGGGTATTAATTATGGCTGGCAGTATAGACATCCGCTTCTTCGGTACATTCTTTTAATGCCTGGCACCAACGATTCTTGACGAACGCGCGGATCTCCGTCGGAAGAGACGCCAAAAATTGATCTCGCAACAAGAAATCTGTTAAGGACTCGTAGTTAGGATCAACTTTTGAGGATTCTAACCAGAATTTAAAATTTCTCTGAAGAATGTATCCGAATTGACGGAACATCTGTCCGGGTTTAATACGACCTCCTCGAAATTCCTGTCTGTAGAAATCGAGAGTCATATTATGAGCGGCCAATAACTCAGCTTTTAATGTACTGCAGTCAATTGTACACTCAGATATTAAGGAAATGAAGTTGTCGCGCATTTTAGAATTTAAGAGTGGCAGTAACTTCACTACGCCTTCGGCCTCCAAGTCCACGTTGTTGATTTCAAGGATCTTTTCGAAGTGCGATAAAAATGCTCCAAAATCCTCTCCATCCCTGAAATTGGGGAGCTTAAGTGGGGGATTGGACGTGGCTTCTAAACGTGTACTCACTTATTGTATTTCAGCTTGTACGCGTGCCATTTCAAGCTCATGCTGAAGCTCGGCTTTCCTTTTCCGTTCCTCTCTTCCTCTTTCTTGTTGAATTTATCTTTCTCTTTTTTCTCGTTGAATTTCTCTTTGCCTTTCTTCTTTTTCTGTTCCTTGCTCCTCTTGGATGTACTCAATCAATTCTCTTCCGCAAAGTCCCAAGGATTCTCCTTGCGCTTTAAAGATTTCAACTTAGTCATATTTGCTCTTGGTAGGCGATAGTCAACCAACTAAATTCGTTTGCGATAATAAGTATGCCTTCTAGAGAATTGGCCTACCTAAATATGGGCACTTACCTATTCGTGATTGGTTTCTCGACCTAAATAACCAATGACTAAAATAACACAAAAAAACACACGAACCAATTATTATACCACTTCCTTGAGCTACTCCAGCTTCCTAAGTTTTCAAAAGGGGATAGCAATCGCTAAAACAAAAGAAAATTAATATACTCTATTCTTATAACGAATAACACTATGCTTCACTCGACTGAGACCAGTGTTTGCAAAGATATAGCGTTAACCTTACACACTTGACACCAAATTTAAATAGTATATATATATATGCTGTAGAATAGGCTCCCGACGATATACTATATATATCTATTCTTTGTGGGGATTATTCTATATTCGAGTGCGTGGTGATCAGATGGCCGAGAATGGTTCAAAAGGGGGCCTGGAGAGGGCTTATTTATCTTCAATATACTTAAGAAGTGGAACGGAGCCCAAGGATAAATAATATTGCAAAAATTAATAAAATAGAATTTTATTAATTAATCTAATAAAACAACACACGGAAATTACTTACATGACCGAGGGCTAAAATGGGAGATACACAGGAAACTAAAAAGGTCATGGAAATTTTTGACTAAGCGGAGAATTAATATTTGGAGGGATTAAAATGACAAAACAAACAAGAAGGGCAATGGTTAGCTAAAATCGGTTTAAAACACACAGTTGCGTTGACACAAAATTAAATAGTTAAATTTAATGCGTAGCTTACGTAATTATAAGGTTGTCGTGGCAGAGGAAGGCGATGGCAAGGAATCTTCGGTCCAACTGGTGATTTCTTTTCCAGGAGAAGGGGTTCTTCGAGGGGGGGGTCCTTTATGAGGGGGGAGAACTGACTTCGAGGAGTGAGAGCGAAGTGGGGCTCGGAACTACAAGCAATCCTTGAGACAGGATATTGGAGATGTTTTTGATGAACAATGGAGGTTATTGGTGTAACTAAGCGTTCTCTTGAAGAACACTAAAAAAGGTGGAATTAAATTACCACTGACGTGATTTCTTGAGAACAAGAACCGTTTCTTGTCGAACGGGCTCGAAGAACAATGACTGTGACTGTTCTAAAGTTGTTCTCTTTCTAAACAACAGGGGGGTAGTGAGAATCGTTTCTTGTCGAACGGGCTTGAAGAACAATAGCTGTTCTAAAGTTGTTCTCTTTCTGAACAACAGGGGTAGGCGGGCCTGTTTACTTGGCGTCTTGAGGGGCACGAACATTGGCACTCAAGGGATATTGTCCTCTTCTGGACAATAAGAGGTTTCTTGGGGTAGAGTTCCTCGGTGCACAAGGGAGACCGCATCGGCGTGATGCATCGCGAAGATAATCGAGATCTGGTTCAAACGCGAAAGGCTATTGCATAAATAGCCGGAGCCAGCCCCTCGGCGTAGGGGACAATGGGGGGAGGGACTTTAATGGAATGTCCCGGTGGCGCTTGGGAAAATATCTTATCTTCCCATAATACTAATTCAATCTGGCGAGATCGACGCATGGAGGCAAATGGGGGATTGAACCTCCTTGATTAAACTTGGGAATGGTGGGCGATAAGGTGCCTTCTACTCTCTCTCACAGGATGCACGTGGGAAGCATGCGTTTCAACATGTGATAGGGGCTGAAGCATGGCAGCCTCAGACCGTTCTATCACAATCACCAGTAGTGCAAGAACTTCTCCAGGACACAAGAATATAGAGAAAAGATTAGTGTTTTCGTTGAGTGTTAATGCTTCCGAAGACTGTGGACTAAAGCGTATGCTTGTATATCGTTCAGAAAATCTCAGAGCCTTAAGATGAATCGTCAAATAATCACTTCCAGTAGTATGGAAATCTAACAAGAAAGCTTGGGTCCCTAAAATGGTATTTGAAGAATGGGTCCTGAATCATTTTGCACAGAGAAGAAAATTTCATTTAAGGCGATGCTCTTGATAGATAATGTTCTTGGGCACCCAGTAGCTTTAGATAAGATTCCCCCCGACGTAAAACTTGTATTTTTATCGCCTAATGAGACGGCATTGTGCCAGCCTTATTCCAGCTATTTACCTAGGAATCCAGCTATATATATATATATATATATATATATATATATATATATATATATTCCTTTATCTTAAGGAAGCTCACTGATCACATAACCCAGCCTACGAAACTACGAGAGAGTGTAGCATGTGAGAAGTTCAGGCGAGTGGCTTAAATGCTTTGCTTAAATGAGTCTTTTGGGGGACTCTGGATGGCCAAGTGTTTTGGAACTCTCGCTAAGGGCTGTTCTACGTCGCGGAAAGTGCGTTCTAAACTCGATTCGCTACTTTTTCTTTACGCCCCTTTTCTACACTAATCTATGTACAATGGTGCCCAGATCCGGGAGGCCGGGGAGGGAGAACTTTACTCCTCGAAAGAACATTTCCTGACGCCGTTCTCCTTAATCCTCAAAATACGCTTCGCTTCTAGGAGGGGCCTTGTGTAGCGTATGAGACGTTCAGTCGAGTGGCTTAAATGCTTTGCTTGAATGAGTCTTTTTTGGTACTCCTGATTGCCGAGTGGTTTGGGACTCTCGCTACGGCTGTCCCACGATGCGGCAAGTGCGTTCGCAACTCGTTTCGTTACTTTTCTTTCTTTATTTTTCTTTGCGCCCCTTTCCTACACTAAGCTATCTACAAGAGGATTCGTTACCCACAGACCCTATCCACTTACACAAGCAGTGCAAGTCACACAAGGTGGAAATAAAACGCTAGCCGATTTTTTGAAAAAAATATGACATTTATAGTGGCCTAAAAAATATTGCAAATTCTTGGGCAGAGGTGAAATCTTCTAATATGAAAGGCATTTGGAGAAATTTGTGCCCTCAGTTTTTACCAGAGACTAACTTTACAGGAGGACCATTTCTAAGCTAGCAGTAAGGTTTCAATTGGCTGTGGAAAAAGATTGAAAATAGAATTAACTCCTGAAACTTGAGTCAATTTATTGAGGATCAACAAGAGGAACTTCCAATAAAACAAATAGAAGAACCAGACACAGATTCAGATTCCAATTGCACCGATAACGACAACGAATCTGGTGAGGAGAAGAGATTTTGTGTGTGTCAGAACTTAAAGAAGCTTTAAACCTCATTGCGGCAGGTGTGGCCAAACTCGAAAGACAATATCCAAATGCACAGAGGTTTATCAAAGCAAATCGCGGGATGCAACATGCTCTTAGCTGCTACCGAGATAAATATACAATGAGAAACTCAATGATTATTTGCTCATTTCTTCAAGCAATGAGACTCATCCGACTCAACATACAACATTGGATATCTCTATTTCAATGTGAAATGCATTATCAGTCGAAATAATAAAATTTAGTTAATTAAAAGAAATATTGCTTGTACTTATTTTGTATTACTTTCTGTAGGTATTAGTTATCGTTCTGTAGGTATTTGTTAGATATAAACATTAAATTTGGGGCAAAATTATTGTTTTTATAGTCTTCCCTTTAAATACGGAAACGTTTTCTATGAACCAGTGTACCTTAACACTAGATGGACAGCAAAGTGCACAACTCCTTGAAAAACTGAGCGGTCATTTTGACCTCTGGTATTATTTTCCCTTATTTTCTTCTTTTTTCACACATTTTTGGGGGTGAATTCATATCGCAAGAATTATGTTTTCTTATTAGTTCCAGTTTAACTTCCTTCTGCTGCAAATATTTGATTATATTATTGTTTGGAATAGGTAGCAATAAATGATAAATAAAAATATATTATCAATATATTTCCATTTACTTACATATATGTATGAAACAGAGAAAAATAACATAATAACAATCCCATTTAAAATAATCACACACTTACGTACATTGCTCTGTAGTTGATGCAATGTTTTCATTTTTTTCGTCTAAACTTGGTTAAAAATTGTGTTCTGGAATGTATTCTTCTTCATCACTAACAAAAGATTTTCCTTCCGATTCATCGTAAGGTGTGGCATCAAGAAATTGTCGAAGTCGTTCCTCTGCCAGACGAGTCTCCCTTCTATCGGACGACATCTTCACCTAACGAGAGTCTATTTTGTATGCACAATCGTGTAATTGCAGTGAATTTATATAGAAAACACACAAACCTTGTCAAAACATGTTGGAACAAGAGTGCACTGAGTTATGAACTGTAGCACACTCTCTGTAATGAAATTTACACGTTAAAACAGGATTATATTATGCAGCGGTCAATCTGACCGCTCAGTCTTTCTAGGTAGTATACTCTATCGCTCGTTACCTGAATCTTGTAATAATTTTATACTTTCACAATGCCATTTTGAATAGAAAAAAATAAAAGTCAAGAATTTGAGCGGATTGCGATAAAAAGCGCTCAAAATGATCGCTCCGTCATTCTAGTGTTAAAGCATCGCTTTAACAGCAATATAACGTACAGCGCGTGTACGTTAAAGCGGGGACGGCCAGTATATATAAATATATTCCATTATGCTCTTCTAATTCCCTCGTTTTGTCCCCCTCCCCCCAAAGTAATGAAAATATCCTAGTACTTGTTATACCTCGCAAATCAATATTTATGTAGTTATAAAATAAAAAGCCGCCATTATCGCCTTATTTCTTTTTCATATAATTTCCATTTATTTCGTTTCGCTCTTCCGGATATTCCTCACTCAGCTCCCTCGTAAATTTGTGTTGCTCTCGATTTCGTTTCTTTTAATATTTTACGTTGCTCTTAATGAGGTTGTGCTCGTGGTGTCTTGTAGTGCTCGTGGTTCCTTGCAGTGCTCGTAGTTCCTCCCACTGACTTGGATAGAGCGGGAATAGTATTGCTTTTAGTAAGATCATTCATTAGTGTCAAAGCCATTTTGGTCCTTTTTGTAACTATTAATTGGAATCTGAGCTTCATTTGCGTCGGAAATCAAGTCTAACCTAACCTTACAGATCTAAGTGTAAAAAATTGTGATGAAAGAACCTAAACATAACGAAAGAACAGATTAATTATTCTTTATCTTCCCTGTCAGTTCCATTGTCCGTATCAAAACACACAACGCAAAATCTCGTAAGAATAGTTAAGGAAAAGGAAGGTTAGGTTAGGTTAGATTTATTTCATTAGTGCTTTATTTGCGAAGGAAATGAAGGACATATTCATTTATAACATCTCAAACTACATAAATAAGGTCAACAGGCTTAAGTCGCGTCCTCTCAATTATTCTGACTTATGACCTTATGACCATATGACCTTATGACTATTTGACCTTACTACCTTCAAACTTTCAACAAGTGGGGTAATCTGACCCATAGTTAGTTTTCTATTAATAATTGCTAGGGGAATCTTGGAATGTCTTTGGCAATTATATCATTTGAGAAAGAAAGTAAAACAACATAAGACTTTCAAATATCATTAGAATCAACCGAATAGTTACGTTATCATCTCCAAAAAACTCATTGAAAAATAAAATAGGTATCAGCCGAGCGACGACCTACGGACCGACATAGTAACTTATAGAGTCACGTAGACGCGATTAAAAAGCTCAATTTTGTGTGTGAAAGAAATCATGGTCCTTTTCTTAACTATTACACAAAATAATCTCTCTAAGGAACATTAGCCGAGCCTACTTCCATCCATTTTTTCCACCACATCTCACTTCCTTCCTGCCAAGGAAATCGCCCCTTCCTTGCCGCGGGGGGACGCGCTAAGGAAAGAGGCGCGCCCTCCTTTTGTTGCAAGCATCTCTACTCTTTCTAAGGCTTTGTTTTCCCCATACATTTTTATTTCTTCAAACTTAATTAAAATTTACTTAAAAGAAAGATTTGGCTTTGCCTTTTATTTAAAATTGAAAAAGATACGTCCAACTCAAAGTTTACTACTTTTAAACTTTCATATCATTCACTATGGATAAGGAGTATTTCTTTGAACTGGAAAGAGGCTCAGTAAACAAAGACTTTTTTTCGTGTTTCTAAAGTCTTACTTATTTACGAATAAGAAAAATGTCGACCTTTGTTCACCTAAAATAATTCACCGAATCTGAGAGAGGTCTAATTGTGCGGAAGATCTCTCATGCCAAAGGAGAATAAGGAGAAATGGGTTCCTTTTTAGACACATCGAAGCTGGATCTTGGTTTCACTTAGATCAAAATCAAGTTATAGAAAAAAATGACCTTAAAACCACGCCTCCTCCTTTGGTAATCTTGCTGTACGGCACGACACGAAAAGCTGCCTCATTAAAACTGGATTTTCGCCGTAAATTACTCAAATATTATTAAATTTTAATATTAAATTTCAGAAGCATCGTGCTCTTACCCTTAGAAGATAAAATATTTAAAATAAAATATTTAAAACATCTCAATTAATGAGGACATCTCAGAAGAACATCGGAAGATACCAGTAAGCAATAAGATACGGAGAACTTAAAGCACAGGTTTAAAATGGGAACTCGACACAACTGGTTCGTGATGAGTTAAATCCTTAGGGAGAGGAATCTTCGTGTTTGATAACCTAATAAAGAAAGGTATGGAGTAGTATTCAGGTGCGAGAGCGAACACCGTCATCAAATTAGAACATTTAATCGGAAGGATGACGAGTTTCGCCCCCAAAAGGGTTTAAGGACGTCTCCCAGACTCATCGATTTACCCTTTCACTGACACCTCTCCTTCCATCAGTCTCAAACACCAAATTTGAAGATGCATTCCATCTCCAATGGGAGGGAAGGAAGCTACACTGATGTCTACAATGATGATGGGGTTTGTTTACGAGATAGAGAAGATGGAAATGGCAACAATGAACGTAAGTGACTGGGAGAAAATGATGGTGAAAGAAGGAAGTGAAGCCATAGACGAGATTTGGTGAAATAAATGGTTGAGAGGAAAAGATCTTCCCCTCACAATGATAAGCATTATTTAAGTTCACAGATTTGATCTTAGTTGATAATTATTTCATAATTTCTTAATTCCTTTCTCTGTATGTCTGTATGTCTGTCTCTCTATCTGACTGTCTCGCTAATATCTCTTTCTCTCTCAATTTCTCCCTTTCTCATTCCCTTTCTATCTTTATCTCCCCTTTTACCCACTTTCTCTCTTCCTTTCCCTTTTTTGTCTTTCTACTTCCCTTCCCATTTTCTTTCCCTTTCTCTCTTTATCTCATGCTCTCCTTTCTTTTTCTCTATTTCTCTTTCTCTCTTTTTCTCGTTCTCTTTCTCTCTCTTTCCCTCTTTTTTCCTTTTCTCTCTCTCTTTCTTTCTTTCTTTCCCTCTTTCTCTTCGGGAGTTAACAGAGATAGGATCCGCCCCTAAGATATTGCGCCTAAAAGTTCAGATTGATGAATGACACTTTTGTATAGGCTATGCCAGGCCTAGCTTAAGGTGGTTCACTGGTTTTGAGCGCAAGCCATACTCAGGTATTAGCAATGGTACTCAGTTAATAAAGCACTGTGTCGACTGCAGAAAGCTTAGCTACCGCTAATGGTAACGATCTGGCTTGAAAATCTCCTAGGAATAAGAGAACTCGAGTCTGCCACGCGGAAACTGGATGGAACATGGTTCTGAAACTTTTGTTTAGGTTCCATTAAAGTCCTATTTAGAAATGTCCGTTCTATCTTGGACAAATCATTTGAGCTGCACGAACTTGTGACTACTGGGTAGTGTTGACTTACAGGACACTATATACCGGTAAATGTAGTCCAGTTTAAAGACCTAGTTGCGACTGACTCTATCTGTAAGCAAGTGTTTATGGAATAGTGACTAAAGTATGGTTAGGTTCGAATGAAGGAATCATTCCTTCTAAGAAAAGGCTTACATTCCCTTGCTCTGAGAAACATTCAGACAATTGAATCTTCTTAACAATGAGGGGGACGCTGTTAATTGACTGGGATTGAAAGAACAGATCATGGACACTACAGCCCAAATAGTTCAGTAATGAGACCTTGACCGCAATTGGAAATAGAAAGAAGGTGTTAAGGAAGTTAAAAGTAAGTCACGAGACCTCCAAAATAGACAGGTATGTTATGGAATGCCGTAAGGTAAATTGACTGGTTAGGAAAACCAAGGCGACAAGGAGGTTTGTGTGGTATTCTTCTGCAGGCAAAAACCCCAAGGTGTTTCTCATCAAAGCCAACAGCCAAAAGCTGACTTGCCAGCGTGGAAGTCTGCATAAGAACAGTTTTGCCGTGGTACGAGATTTGGGTCTTACCATCTTCGACGTCATTAATCTTTACTTTTCCTTGTTTTTTATGACAGATAGTAACAGTGAGTTACCGAGAGTGAACGTGAGCATGGCAAATAAGCCAAAGGAACCAGAGAAAATTAGACGGACAGCTTGGACACTTATAACCGTACCCTTGTCCTGATCCTTATACTTTATTGTCCCCCTATGTGAGGTCTAGAAAATTGTGGCACTCCACCTATCCCAGAGTATCAATGTGTCCATGGATAATGGCAAGGTCTCATTAGAATAGCGAATAGCTGATGTTAATCTGATCTATGTATAAAAAGAGGGACAGAAGCACTGAAGGTAACTACCAGTCGATGAGCCTAACCTCAATAGTAAAAAAAAGTGTTGAGAGACAGATTTGAAATAGGATGATATAACACCTATATTTACAAAATCAAATTATGGCTTCCCAGCAAGGGCTCGTTAGGTAATTATCGAATTTTACTGAATTTCTGAAGTATTTAGACGACAAGAAGGAAGAGTAAGGCCATTGTCTAGCGGTGGGTATATTTTCTCTGTTACTTCCTAAAGGCGTTTGACGAAGTAGCCAACCGGAGCCTTTTGATTAAGGTTCGAGTGCTAGATTTGAAATATTGGAGAGTTGAGTGCCAACCAGTTATTTGAGAGGCATTTGAAGGAAGTGATAAACTGTCAGGCCTCTTCCTGCTTCCTGGTCTTTTGTGAGTACGTCAGAGTTACGCATTTGGCTCTCTGTTATTCATCGACTTTACTAACGATATTGATGATAGATTATTTAACCGAATAACCAAGTTGGCAGACAACATACAATTGGGTGGGCGTCTAGCGTCAGCAGAAAGCCCCGAGAAGCTGCATGATGACTTATGCCCTATATGAGGATTGGGCGTCTATACGAGAATGAACAGTGACTATTCAAACCTCCTATCGTACTACTATCTACAATGGAATAATCCATGTAGAACTCACCGGCGTAGATACAGACTTTGGCTGTGCTGAAAAATATGAAACCTGGGGCTAATATCACTGGCTAAATACTAAAGTCTAGTGGAGTGAATGTGACTAGGAGAATTGTTATTTATTTTGTATATGAATGCGAAAAAGTACCTGAGAATGAGATATAATGCGTATGGTACCTGTTCTCAGAGATAGAGTTAAAAAGGGAACGTTATTGAAATCAGAATGAAATTAGACTACCGAAATTGTGTTACTTCAAGTAGGTAGGGAAGTTTTAAATTTGGTAGTAGACTATTGAACAGATGTTTCCTCCATAATTGTCTGAAAAGCACTTTGAGAAGTAATGTGTAGGTTATACTGGTCTTATAAATCTAGTAGAAAATAGTTCTAACTGTAACTAGAATGTGGTGTGGAATATTTTGCTGATACATCTTGCCGGTGGTTAGTTTGTTGAAAACAGCGAAGAACTTCTATACAACAATATGTGTAAGGGAATGGTCACTTCCCCCCCCCCTCGACCACTCTTGGTGCAGTTCCAAGGCGGTTACCGCAAGGACATCCGCCCCAGGCATCGGCGAGTCGAAAGCGTAACCACAACGTGGTTCAACCCAGTGCCATGAAAGACCCTAAAGGTCAAAAAGGTAAGATCTCCCCCAGGAGAGTGAGATCCAGTTTCACGTCGAACAAGAAATTGGAGACGGGTTTCTCCCAATCTCGATGGCTAACGAGGAGCCGATGTTTGACTTCGTGGGAAAGACGGTTAGGAAAAAGAACTCTCTTGGGGCCGTCCTCAAGCTCCTCTCCCCCTTACCACTCCCCCAGTGGGGGGTGCGAGGTATAAATGAGGAACTCTGAGGAAAATCGGGGTAGTATACGTCAGGCCAGGTGACGAAGTCCTCGATTAAAACCGAGCTACCTAGACTGGATAGGTAGTATACGTCAGTCTCTAGGTGACGAAGTCCTCGGATCCACAACCGAGCTACCGAGACTGGAGAGGTAGTGTACTTGGCTCGCCAGACCAAGAAGTACCCTGCAAGAGAGGCAGGGCTACCTACCTTAAGGGACTAAGAAAAAGCTCATCCTTGAGCTAAGTCCCTGGTTATCAAACCAAACGATAAGTGAACTTTGGTAAGTTCGACTTACTCTCGCTAGAGAGACTCCTCATATCCTGGTGCCCCTTAAACACCAGGGGTATTCCTCGTCCTTAAGGAATTAAGAAGAAGAAGGAAAAGGCTCCCCCTCGAGCCCGTTATTCGGTGGCCACACCAAACTTTAAGTAACTTATTCTCGCCAGAGAAACCCCCCTCCGTTATTCTCGCCAGTGAAGAAGACCCTCCCCGAGTTCAGTCCTCGTCCATAAGAAAATTAGTAACGAAGGAGAAAAGCTCCTCCTCGAGCTCGTTACTCGGTGATCACACCTCACTCCAAGTTAACTTGAAGTAAGAACCAGGTTCGACTCACTCTCGCCAGAGAGACCACGACTGCCTAGGTGGTGCATAATGCACCGAAATTGTTCTCGTTCTGAAGACCCCCCCCCCCCGGAAGAACGTGTGGACCCCCCAGCTGCTACCCTCGCCAAGACGACCATGGAATTCCGCCCATCTACACGCGTCAAGATTATATATTTCTGAGGCCTTTAAACTCCACATGAGTCCGTAAGCCTAATTCTTATATTATTGTTTTGTCTAGAGAAAACGTTAACCAATTTTTGTGGGGAAACTAATTTAATTAATTCTTGTCTATAATAATATTTAGAGTATTGCTGTAGTTAAAGTATAAAGGTTGTGTATTTAATGGTTAAAGATAAAATATAAGTTTATTTTGTGAATTAGTGGGCGTTTCTTTTATATCCTGACGTGTTTGGTAACGGCTCTATTCTTTAAGATATTCCGATATCAAAGTATATTAGACAGCTCTTAGCACTCTTAGGGATAGAACAAAAAGGAGGGGCATTCTACGACACTAAATAAAAGTGGTGTTAGGTAAGTAGGGTTTTTATCAGAAAGAATTCTATGACATAATTAAAGTGGTGTCAGGTTTTGTAGGTTATTAGAAAGAACCCAGTAGTGTCTAATTAAGAAAGAGCCAACACGTAAAGGAATATCAGGAACAAGAGAATAATTGACGAGAGGAAAATTGGTAGAGTTAGGGGTGGTAACAATCTAAAGGTAATTGGTAGGTCAAGTGGTAAATTTGTTGTCGGGAGTGGTATTTCAATCAGCATAGTAGTGGTATTAAGGGTAAATTATGCTGAGCGCTACCTGGTGAGTGGCGGCATAATTATCTAAAAATACAGAAAGGAAAAATCGACGGACCAACACGAAAAGGATCCAGTCAAAAGATTTTACCAACAAGCCCAAAGTCTGGGACTTGAAGGCACAGAAATGCATGACTACGTCATGGCAGAACTAAGAATAGATTGTGTAGAAGAAGAAAGAATTTGGGATATAGAAAAAGAACAAGAATTAATAAAGTTTGAGAGAGAAACAGAGGATATAATAAGAGATAATAAAAGAGAACGTGAATTAATGGAAATATGGATGAACCGGAAAAGTGAAGAATCCCAAATACAGCGGAAAATAGAAACAGAGGAAAGAAGAATCCTGAGAGGAGGTAAAACCAGCGAAAGAATAATACTGTTGAAAAGAGAAGCACGAGAATTCAGAATAAGGACAGAAATGGAAGATGAAGAAAGAAGACTAAAGATAAAGCTGGAAGATGAAGAAAGAAGAACTCGACGGGAAAACGAAATAGCGAAAGCAGAACAAGAAGCCGAGGAAAGGAGAATGAAGAGGGAAAAAGAGTCAAAAGAGAGGAGAATAAAGATTAAAAAAGAAATAGATGAAAGAAGAATGAAGAGGGAAAATGAACGTGCTCAAGCTGAAAGAGAAGAGAGAGAAGAAAAGGAAAGATTGCTCGCACTCGGAAGAGCACCTATCGAGAATCTCATAGAGGCCGAGGAAGTTGTAGCCCGGCCTGAACCTAAGAAAGGACCATCGAGGGAAACCCAGACAAATGGGGTAACAATGGAAGAAGTAGGAAGTAGGAATGAGGTACCAGCAGGAGTACCTAAGGAAGAACCTACGAGGAGAACCCAGCCAAATGGGGTTATCAGGGAAGAAGTTGAAGGTAGGGTAGAGGTACGAGCAGGTGTACCTGAGGAACTACCGGCGAAGAGAAGCGAGTCAAATGAGTTGACCAGGAAGGAGGAAAGAGGTGCTATGGCTATGCACCCAGGTAAGACTAGTCAAATGGTAGACGCGGATGAGTATCCCCTACTCCGAGTAGTCTCCTCCCCGAACGGAACGTCCACGGAGTTACCGCCAAATCGCCAAGTCGTAGTGAGCGGCAAGCCCATTAACGACCTCGCATGGAAAAGTTTCCTCGATCCCCAAAGATCGAACCCAGACACGATCTTCCCGTGTACATGGTTAAAGGAGAGCTATGGGACCTACGCTCTCATCAATTATGCCCCGCTACAACAGGGCGCTCTAGCCATAATGTTCAGTTTAAAGGTAGTCAAGTACCATAAGAAGGGTAATTCGAGTAGGTTGAAATACCGCTACCATTTAGTAACATACTGGGGTAGACGCAATAACCCGAAGGGCCGACTCAGGCGCGGTAGAATAATGGTCACAGAGCACCATTTTAGGATCAGCTACCTCAAAGGAGCCGATAATGTACAGCTGCTCTATAGGTGGAGACGAAAAACCATGGAAGGTTATTTCAGTACCTAATAAGCGTGAAACTATGTTTTCATTTGTTGTTCGTGTTAATATTTATCGGTAGGATATAAGTTCTCAAAAACTTAGAAAGGTAAGGAAGTAGCTTGTTTTGTTGTTTTTTTTTGTGTGGGTAATCGATGAATTAAGGTTTTTTTAATTTTCTATGTAAAATTGTATTGCGAGTAGGTCTAGCTCGACAAATTGCCTGTGTAAACGCGCGCGTGGGCGCTCATGTGTAAGGAAACTTAATGTAAGAGAGGGCTCAAAGAAATACAACTTTGCTAAGCTCGACTAGGTTGAGTAAGTTGTTTTGAGTTCCCGGGGGCATCCCCCTCTCCCCATTAAGTTCTTCGGTGGGAGGTGTGTAAGGGAATGGTCACTTCCCCCCCCCCCCCTCGACCACTCTTGGTGCAGTTCCAAGGCGGTTACCGCAAGGACATCCGCCCCAGGCATCGGCGAGTCGAAAGCGTAACCACAACGTGGTTCAACCCAGTGCCATGAAAGACCCTAAAGGTCAAAAAGGTAAGATCTCCTCCAGGAGAGTGAGATCCAGTTTCACGTCGAACAAGAAATTGGAGACGGGTTTCTCCCAATCTCGATGGCTAACGAGGAGCCGATGTTTGACTTCGTGGGAAAGACGGTTAGGAAAAAGAACTCTCCTGGGGCCGTCCTCAAGCCCCTCTCCCCCTTACCACTCCCCCAGTGGGGGGTGCGAGGTATAAATGAGGAACTCTGAGGAAAATCGGGGTAGTATACGTCAGGCCAGGTGACGAAGTCCTCGATTAAAACCGAGCTACCTAGACTGGATAGGTAGTATACGTCAGTCTCTAGGTGACGAAGTCCTCGGATCCACAACTGAGCTACCGAGACTGGAGAGGTAGTGTACTTGGCTCGCCAGACCAAGAAGTACCCTGCAAGAGAGGCAGGGCTACCTACCTTAAAGGACTAAGAAAAAGCTCATCCTTGAGCTAAGTCCCTGGTTATCAAACCAAACGATAAGTGAACTTTGGTAAGTTCGACTGACTCTCACCAGAGAGACTCCTCATATCCTGGTGCCCCTTAAACACCAGGGGTATTCCTCGTCCTTGAGGAATTAAGAAAAAGAAGGAAAAGGCTCCCCCTCGAGCCCGTTATTCGGTGGCCACACCAAACTTTAAGTAACTTATTCTCGCCAGAGAAACCCCCCTCCGTTATTCTCGCCAGTGAAGAAGACCCTCCCCGAGTTCAGTCCTCGTCCATAAGAAAATTAGTAACGAAGGAGAAAAGCTCCTCCTCGAGCTCGTTACTCGGTGATCACACCTCACTCCAAGTTAACTTGAAGTAAGAACCAGGTTCGACTCACTCTCGCCAGAGAGACCACGACTGCCTAGGTGGTGCATAATGCACCGAAATTGTTCTCGTTCTGAAGACCCCCCCCCCCCGGAAGAACGTGTGGACCCCCCAGCTGCTACCCTCGCCAAGACGACCATGGAATTCCGCCCATCTACACGCGTCAAGATTAAATATTTCTGAGGCCTTTAAACTCCACATGAGTCCGTAAGCCTAATTCTTATATTATTGTTTTGTCTAGAGAAAACGTTAACCAATTTTTTTGGGGAAACTAATTTAATTAATTCTTGTTTATAATAATATTTAGAGTATTGCTGTAGTTAAAGTACAAAGGTTGTGTATTCAATGGTTAAAGATAAAATATAAGTTTATTTTGTGAATTAGTGGGCGTTTCTTTTATATCCTGACGTGTTTGGTAACGGCTCTATTCTTTAAGATATTCCGATATCAAAGTATATTAGACAACTCTTAGCACTCTTAGAGATAGAACAAAAAGGAGGGGCATTCTACGACACTAAATAAAAGTGGTGTTAGGTAAGTAGGGTTTTTATCAGAAAGAATTCTACGACAATATGTTTAGTTTAAGTCGATGAGTAATTAAACGAGTAGTATGAGCAAAGAGTATGTAATGTCACGTTGGTTTGCTAAGTTGTTCATGAATGTGTAATGAAAGAGGTTCCCATAAAAGAAGTAAGGAAGGATAGATCTTTGTTGAGAGAAAATAATCCATGTCCAAGGAAACGTTTACTCTACACTAATGTTGATGTGTTGATATCTAAACCTGATGTAGAGATTGAAATTTCAATTGGAACGTTTGTAAATGGAAGAGAGAAGTGGTTGGAAGGATATTTCGTAATAAAGAATAAATAAAGTATAAGTTATCGTTAGTGCAGGTGTTGCAGCTTATAATGTATTAAGTGAATGTTTCTATCACCGAAGTGCGATAACTCAGAGGGGATTGAGTGAAACTTAATTTTAGTTTGGTAATAGTTGAGTTTATAGGTGCACGCTAGGGAGCGCTCTTTCTGGGCTACACTGTTGGGCTACAATTTAGGTTTATGACGTCAGACGGTAGCTTCGGCTGTGGCCAATTACGGCGTTTTATTTGTTTTGGGGTATTTATTCTTTATTATTTAGTAAGCGCCTACACTTCTACTCGAATATATTATTTAGGAATGTAATGAGGATTTCTATGCTTCGTAATATGTTTTTTTTTGGTGGGGAAGCTCGTTTGTTAATTAGTTTAGATACAAAAGTCACTTTCGGCATTCCAGTGGGCAACAAAATGGTTTCGGTTTGGCGTAGAAAGTACATATTTTTTTAAGATACTATACGTTGAAGGGGTTATAATTTTCATTTACATACGTGATCCTTGGTTTCTCTTAATGTTAAAATAAACCATTATTTTTACATACTGGCAACCCTTAATTCTACCTTATTTCAAACATTGGCAACCCTGGAACATGGTAGTTAAAAGAGTGCGATTCTTGTGAATTGGGCTTGTTTGACTTTAATACGACTTTTGTTAATTCCTCACCCAAATAAATAGACTTTTTATAGATCATGGCCTCATTTTAAAAGCGAAGATTTGCACATGTGTGGAAAAGAAGTGCGGCTTGATTATAATAAGGAAAGGTAGAGATGGTTTAGCTTTTGTCATGAAGTGATTATTTATTAGGTAATTAAGACGACGATAGCGCCACCGACATTTAGCAGTTGCCTTTTCCATTACAAACTGATTTTAGCCTTTCTAATTAGAAATATTACGAGTTTTTTTTTAAATTGCGAGGGAGTGTGGGTGCAACCCCCAACAAATAAGTCGAAAGTAACTAAAAAGTGTTACCTTTTGGCGGAAATAGCCTAAAGTAGACAGCGCTATCGTCTTTATTATTTCGATAAATGTGCAGAGCCGCTCGCATTTATTGTAGCGCAGAAATAGCGCCTTTTTGCGTGCGCCCCTAAACTGAAGTATTACCCTCATTTTAAAATATCTAGACGAAGAAATAAGAAAAGTATATTAGAGCTTCATTACGCTAAAGGTCAGAGTGTAAATTATGGTAAGATGTCTATATTAGACTATTTTTTGGCAACTTGGTTAAAACGGGAGGAATATGAATAGTATTAAGATTCAGTTAAGGGTTCAGTTAAGGAAATGTTTGTACTAAGAAAAGGGTATCTCAGACCCAAAGAGAAGAATTGGGTATAATAAGGGAGAACTTAAAATCAGGGCATGTTTTACCATGAGAGTCACCCAGGGTCGCTCTGCTCAGATATCATGGAAGAGTCGGGGTTTATATTTTTTTCTTTTACTCTGGAGCGAAAACCACTTCGGACATCTTCCATATAAAGTTTGAAATGATAGATAAAGAAACGTTCTGAAGATAGTGAAGAACAAATGTAAGGAATACGTCTGCAGATACACGTGTGGACTTTGGGCATGGGAGGGTACACATTCCTCAATATATCAGCTGCATCAGGGGTTATTCCTTCTATAACTACAGGTGGATCTATGTGGAACGATAGATGCAACGCGATCTGCCACAGTGGATTTCATTCGTCGCTCAGAACTAAATCTCTTCTCTCTCAATGGACGTATAAGTACAGGCCGGCGTTAGTGCCCCCAGTCACTAACAATTTAGCAGGTGTAGGGAACTTCTCCTGTGTTGAAAGCCGCATTATAAATAACTCCTATGACTTTGGATCTGCGTAAAATGACTTTGTTGCGACAACTTATGAATATAAGCAATAAAATGGTTTGATCTCCGAAATTTGAATTAATTCAGAAGACCGTAGATTCCTTACCCCTGCATAGGGTGGTTTAAAGGTCTTGTCACCCCATACAGAAAAGTAATAAGAACAATAGAGGAACAAAATAATAATATTAAACTGGATTTAATGTATTCACTTTCATTGACACTGTCCCACATTGACGACTGTATGAACGCCATTATTTTCCTGTCACAAAAAGATGCGGTGCCATGTCCTATTAATAGGGGGGAACAAGACCTTCGGTTATCTGAAATATAAAATTAGAACAATATTTGAAATAAAAAATAATATTTATAGGGATTGACAAGTCTTTCGGACCCCTCCTCCCTATACTATGTATACCAACGTCATTTTAACAGTTCAAGCTCGAGCGTCGCGTAGAGAAAGAGAGGGGAGGTTGGAACTCGATTTTGGACATCCAGCACCGAGCAATGAATGGAAGCAACTGCGGGATATCACGAGGAATCTTACGCTCAGCCAGCGGCACTGGACTAACAGAAAGGAAGGTAGGGCTATTTCCAAATTTTGTCTGCGATGGTGGTTTTATACATTCCAAGGACCTGCACACAACTTTTGTGGTAAATAATGATGGGGATTATTGTTATTTAAGAAATTTGATTTGGTTTAAATTTATTGTATTTTCAAATTTAATCTCCAGTTTACCCAATATTTAACTAACACTAAATTTTAATTTGTTCAAAAAGACCCTTGGAAGATAAAAACGGATAACTTGATCTCTAAGCAAGTGTCATTTTGCAATCCAGCACTGAAATTGCATTCACGCTTATTACAGTGCCAACGGCAACGTAAAGATGTGAACGAAAGTTTCATAATATGTCCATGTTTCCAAAATCTCCTTCCTAACCTAACCAAACCTAACCTAACCTAACCTTAGCCTACCCTTAACCTCGCGATAGCCTCGAATACCTAATTCCCTGCCGGGCTTGTTCCCCAAAAGAATCGAGAGCTTTGAATGTCTTCATATTTATTTAGTTACACTAACATATCGTTATTATTCAAATAACTTTGTCAAAGTGAAACTAAAATTATATTTCAGTGCTATTTATACTGAGTACACTAACATTATAAGTAGTGCAACATTCTCTTTCATTTTTAATATAATTTCGAGATTACTTTATCGACTTATATTATTTATATGTGTAAGAATATCATTAAAATATATTCACCAGGTTTGATGTTTTAATTGGGTATTTATCTTTAATTAGAATTGCCTCTGCTACTTTTAGGTCTTGTTCGTTTTAAGATCTGTAAATAATTTTAAAGTGTTCTGAGAAGTTGGTCATTTTTGTAAGTCCATGTACTGTTATTTAGGTTTAGGTAATTTTGATAGGTTTAAAGTGGTATTGTTGTGCTGTGGTTATTAGTATGTTAGTGGTATATCCGATGCGTGCATTTGAATATATGTTTGTTATTTTTGTAATATCTGTAATACTGTAATTTGTAATACTGATATATTTGTAATTTGATTTTGTGGAAAGTGTTTCATAATATTCCTTAGTGACTTCTCATCGGTATTAATTTTGTTGGGATTTCGTTATTCAAAATAAAATATTCTAAAGTTTTATGTAGGAATATATAGCCACTTGGATGAAGGGGTTATTGGGGAACCTTGGTAATAAGAATGAAATTGGGGATTTTCGGTCACTTTCAATTCTATAAGAAGTCCCCAAAATATCTTCCCGTGCATAGATTTATCTGGTGACCAGGAATTCTAACATTCGTGGTCATTACCAATCTTCACCCGTAACCAGTCCCTTCAATTGGCAATTTATTCACATATGGGACTTAGAAATCTAAGTAAATCTCTTACCAAGAAAATAGCAGACTGTATCTTTCGCTCATATCCAAATTCTATTTAATAGAAATAAAGAAATATATCGCCAACGGAATAATTCAGAGGGATATTAACCCTCATATTCCGTAGATTCACAATTGGGATCACAATTAGGTATTCTACGAATTCCATAAAAAAGAGAAACACAGAAATTGAAAGAAGAATTCTTAAAAGGATAATTGAAAGCAAAATCGCCGACTTCATTAAAATTACAGTAAACCCTCGATATAACGAACTATTAAACCCGATGGAGTTCGGACAGGAAATTTGGTTCGTTATATCCGAAGTTCGTTATATTGAGGTTCGTTATATCGATGGTTTACTGTATTTCTGGATTTAAAACTAAAATTGATTCACCAACGAGACTGTGAAGTCTCATTTCTAATGTACTGGAGAATCGCGTACGGATGACCACGATATCTTTAAGTTTAATGTCAAGACCGATTATGGACCAATCCCATCTCAGTGCCAGGCACACTTTTAAGTGCCTATTTAAACAGACGAGTGAGAGATTAAAAAATAAAATAATTATTAATGTTTGCACAAAACCAAAACTTTTAAAAAGAATCTCTGACGATGTCGTAAGTGTGAAGAAAGCTTAGATTAAACATAAGGTAAAAAATTATAACTTTTTTCATTCCTTGTAAAAATCTAGTTTAATACGAAGACTTGGAAGGTGAATAAAATGGAATAATAATAATATTATTATTCATTATTATTAATATTATTATTTTACTATTATTATTTATTTTAATTATTATTACTATTATTTATTTTTATTATTTTTATTGTTATTTCTACCGGGCAAGGAAATTGAGAGAAGGGTGGGTAGATAAGTATATAGATTTTCCTTCAAAATCAAGGATAGATAAATAGATAGACAGATCTGCAGTTGCATAGCGTTTAGCGTGAAGTTGAACTGAATTGAGACTTCATCTACTTACTCACCAGGCCCAATGTGACTTAACCTTGCTTTAATCGGGGCGCAGCTTCCACTCGGCTAAAGACCCTAGACCAAAGAACAAATATGCGTAAAAAGTCATACGGAATTCTTAGGAGGGAGAATTCGCGTTTTAGAGAGAGGGGCATTGACCCACCTCCACCCTTTCGTTCATCTTCCTCTAAGACAAAAGGAGTGAAGATTTTATCAAATTGAACACTATTTTCTTCTTCCTTTCTAAGTTAAGAAGTGTGTGTGTGTGTGTGTGTGTGTGTGTATGTGTGTGTGTTACACTCACGCGATGAATATATGAGGGGGAGCATTCGTGTGTAAACAAGAGACGAGGATATATATATATATATATATATATATATATATATATATATATATATATATATATATATATATATATATATAATGAATAGCTCACAAAATAGCACGTCAGGTTCGCAATAAATGCAATGTCCTGCAGGAAAAATGAAAAGGTGCTTATAAATACTTTCGAACTTTATTCAGTTCATTCTCAAGGATAACTACAAAATAAAATAATATAATAAGGGTATATATAAGCTAGTAAAATTTTAGTAGTTTTTGCCACACTTCTTCACTTTTAGTAGTTAGTTTCACCACCTTCTCCACTTGTGGTTGGGGTTTTATGACATATCTCAACTCTTGGCAGGGAATTTCCATCTCCACTCTTGGAAAGAAATTTACCACCTCTCTCTACTCAAAGATGCTTTTTATTTCTCTGCGGGTAGCTACAGTTTAACTTATGGGGTCCGAACCGCAGGTTTTTACAAGGTATGGCAGCTGCCATGAGGGCAACCTGAATCAGGACTCTATCCGGCAATTAACCACACCTCGTGTCGCTCAACTTCGTTGTAAATGAGGACGGTGTTTGTTCTCGACTAAGCTTTAAACCGATTACAGGGACATCTTAAACACGGTAATCATACCCTGGGTGAGATAGATCACTATAATGTGGATTACCTTTTTTAGCAAGACCATACCCCGGTGTTCATGGCCAAGATCGGGCAAGGTTGATTGAGCTCGAACATGAACTTCTGGTCCAAGAGGTGTTGGCCGCCGCAGTCGCCCGGCCTCAATCCGGTCGACTAGAGCGAGGGGGCGCATTTCGATCAGATGAAGTCCTCCGTCAACTGTGTATGGGCTAACATAAGGAAGCACTTTGTCCATAACGTGGGCGAGGCTTTCAAGTCTCACCTGATGCAGGCGGCCACTTTGATAAATATCACAAATTAAACACATAATTTGATGTGAATTTAAAAAAAAAACAAAAACGTGTCTAACTGCGTCAAAGCTAGCATTGTGCCCTTTGTTGAGAACATTGAAATTAGTGTAACAGGACTTTTGAAACACCCACTATACTAACCTCATCTTTCTTGCAATATAATGCTGCATTTTATGAAAGCTTTCATGGTGATTGCAATTGCACCTATGTTTTAGGTTTGACTAATTCATTTGCACGCTACGGCTATTCTACGGCCTCGACTTCAAACAGTTTAACTACTCTAATTATTTGGAGAATACTGCTCTCTCACTGTTCTGGATACTGCTTCTCTCTCACGGTTTTGGATACCGCTTCTTTCTCACTTTTTTGGATACTGCTTCTTTCTCACTATTTAGAAAACCGCTTTTTATTTACTATTTTGGATACTCTTTCTTTCTCACCATTTTGGATAATGCTTCTTTCTTACTATTTTGGATACTGCTTCTTTCTCACTATTTTGAATACCGCTTCTATCTCACCTTTTTGGTACTGCTTCTTTTTCACTATTTTTTGAAACTGCTTCTTATTTACTATTTTGGATACTCTTTCTTTCACACTAGTTTGGATACTGCTTCTTTCTCACGGTTTTGGATACTGTTTCTTTCTCACTATTTTGAATACCTCTTCTATCTCACCTTTTTGGTACTGCTTCTTTCTCACTTTTTTGGATACTGCTTCTTATTTACTATTTTGAATACTATTTATTTCTCACCAATTTTGGATATTGCCTCCTTCTCCCTAATTTTTATACTGCTTCTTTCTCACTATTTTGGAATTAATCCTTTTTCACTATTTACATAAAATCTCCGGCTCTACAATATATCCGCTATATTTTGCCATAAGCAACTCAAATTTTCTTATTTTTCTCTATTTCTTTCAGTTTCTCTCATGCCCTTTTCTTGCAAGATGAGATTAAACTTATGTTAATGTGTAATTTATTTTAATCTATCTCTAATTCCATGTAAAAACATATAAATGAACATCGTAGTACGACTTCTGAAAGATAAGAAATCTCCATTATCTAGTGACATAAGATCCAGCGCCCACTTGCCTGAGATTCGCAAGTGTTACCACGGGTGAGGGGAGTGATCTATGGGAAGCCATTACAAATTATTAATCGCTATAACTATCTTACATGCGCATAAATAATTTGCTATGGCTTCCATCGGAACATAACACACGTGACATTTGAGCCTGTGTTTCTCTCATTCCCTTCCGGTTCTGTGGTAGCGCCCTCGCTCTCGATGCAAGAGGACACTAGATCTAATCCAGGTATTATGTCTGCATGTACTCGTATATGTATTTTACATATAAATTCTTTGTAGCCAATTTTAGAGTGCGGTTTAATTTTAAAGGATTTTATTTTACACACGTCTCTTTTGTTGCTATTATTAGAAATGATGTGGTATTCTGTTTTTAATAAGTTTTCTCTTTTTTCCCTATATCAGTTAAGGGCTGCCTGGGCTTAAGACGTCGCAAATAGAAATTAATTGAATCCTTGGTTTCCGCACTCACCCCGATCCTTTGGATAATCTTCTCCAGGAACAGCTTTGTGCCATTTATACAGTCAAAGTATGGACAGAAAGTTGTTTAACTATTTCGAAATGTCTTATGATCTAGCCAATCATGAAACTCTAGTCTTGCTGTAGAATATTTTGAAACTTATCTTAACGGTTTAATATTCCCCAATTTGCATATATGAATTTCAAAGCTATAAATTGATATATGCCTTGTATAAGGTGGAGTTTGTGTGAGCGAAAGAGACAGAGGAATATTCAAGAAAAAAACATCGTTTGTCTGATCGCTAGTTTCCATGGGATCGATATTGAAATAGCCAAAATTCCTCTCAAAATATATGTGTGATTACATTTACACACATATATTTATATGTTTGCGTGGCTTACTTTATTTTTTTGCACAGTAATGCAAAATCCCTGAGGCAGAGAATTAATTTCGTGATAACTTACCGGTGCTAAGATCACTGCTCCTCTCACAAAAGCTCGTAGGGGATACTAGGATATATGAGGACTAAGTATGTATCGAACAATATTACACTGACAAACAAAAAGATTAGTTTTAAATAGCTATATTGTTTCATTACGAAAGTAGGTCATGTTTTCACCGATTACCTCCCAGAGTACACTAGAAAAAAAATGAACATAATTAAAGGCTTGTCTTGTCGAACCCACTTTGTTTTTTAATAAAATCTTAAACATTTTCGATACCGACTTGAGGCAGAGACGAGAAGAGAAAGAGAGATAGCTGGCCTTAGCAACAGAAGGCTTAAAATTCAATTTCAGGAATTCATACGCGAACCATTCAACCTTAAGTAAAAAAACATCTGAACTGCTTTTTTATTATATCAGTCCGAATAATCCATCCGCTCATTGAGAATACTAAGACGAGTAATTTAAATCTATGGATTTTTTTAGGTTTATATTAGAGCTATTCAAGAGGACATAATTATTTTCCGTGAAGCATAAAAATCACTTCAGGATGGAAAATAGGAACAAAGCAAGAAAAGTGGTTTCTAATATGCTAATAAAACATAATAAATGTTTAATATAAGAAAAAGCCGTTTAATAAACCAGACAAATGTCCAAAATACGAATTATACGATAAAAAATAAAAAAATATCTGAGATAAGAACAATATACTCAAAACAGCAGATGTCCATGATACGAGCAATACGCTAAACGTACAAAACAAATGTCTAAGATACGAACAATAATTTGGGAAAAGTAACAAATGTCTAAGATAAGAAAAATAATTTCATAAAAAATAACAAATATCTAAGATGCGTACAATAGTTCCATATGACATAGCAAATTTCCAAGATACGATTAATACGTTCATAAAATAACAAATATCAGAGATACGAACAAGATAGTCAAATCATAGCAATTGTTTTAGATACGAACAATACGGTCATAAAGCAACAAATGTCCATGGTGTGAAAAATAGGTTAAAAAAACAAAACAAATATCGAGGATACGAACATACGATCATAAAACATAAAAAAATATTAGAGATAAGAACAATTCGATCATAAAACAACAAATGTGTAAGATACGAACAATACGTTCAGAAATCTAATGTCAAGGATACGAACAATAACTAACAACATAACAAATGTCCAATATACAAATAATGCGTTCATAGAACATTTCAATTCTCCAAGATACGACCAATACGCTCATAATACATAACAAATGTCCAAGATTCGAATAATACGTTTATAAACCATACAAAATGTCCAAGATAGCAATAATAAGCTCATAAAACATAACAAATGTCCAAGATACTAATAATACGTTCATAAAACATTTAAAATCTCCAAGATACGAAGAATATGCTCATAAAACATAACCAATGTACAAGATACGAATAATATGTTCATAAAACATAACAAACAAGTGAATATCACAAAGAAACACAAAATTTTCCATCTATTGAAAGTTCCAGGCGTGTAATAATGGCTGATTTGTCAATTTAAAAAAAAATTGGGGGGGGGGGGCTCTATTATGCCACATTTACAATTTTACATAAGTAATAACTACACCTGCTCCTCTGTCTGCTTCTATATGAATATTTTGTTTGTGCGTGAGAGAGATGAATTCTAATCGCTAGGTTGCTAAAATTGAGCGTGGTAATGTAATATGCTTTAAAATTGCGAGATGATGTGCGATAAAAGTTTGAAAGAACTATGCAGAGGATATTATCCAACGTAATTCGATCCTTTAGTTTATTGTGTGGCGGGTGAAGCGTTAAATTTTGTTGTTGTGTGAACTTTCATGCATCCTTTTTTAGCTAAATTTGGTTGTTTGACCTTCTCTCTATCTCCCCTTATGGGTATTCTCTTTTACATCTATTCATCTCACCTCTTCATTCTTTCTCCACTGAGACGAAATGCTCTCTTTTTTACTAGTTCCTTATCTATGATAATAAAAAAATATCCTTGATACATTTATTCTAGAAACCTTCAAGAAACGGTGCAAGAGCTTATTCCCTCGTACGATGCCGCTATCTTTATTCCTCCGAAATTAGTTTTTAAGCGACAAATTTTGTCAACGAGAGGAAGACGTTTTTCCTTCAGCTTTACTACTTTTTTATTTGATTTAATTGCAAATAGGAGTATGATATTTAGAAATAAAATCAATTGCAAGAACGATGGCTTATTGCTGCTTTGTCTTGCTTCTTGTCTGTATTTTATTTTTCAGATTATATTGGTCTTTGTCTATTTATCAATCAATCGCATTGGTGTTGTTCCGTGCTATATGAAAAAAATGCTATTTGTATAGGACAAGGGGAATCCTACTAAGGCTGTAGATCTAGTTGGTCCAACCATCCCTTCCACAGGGGACATTATAAAGGGAGTTCTATAAAGTTCGGCCTAACACATCTTAACTCATACCATAACGTCAAAAGGCATAAAGATAACGTTTCAAATCACTTATTCCTTCTGGAACTAAAGGGTCTTTCAACAAGGACGCTCGAGCTTTGTCAGGCGATAGTGGCCTTGTTGTTAAAGCGGCATCTAGCAACCTTACTGTAAACTGTTCAATAGTACTTGGCAAGTTATGCTGAAAAGTTATAGCGTTAAGTAACGTGTGAAAATTATAAAATGTTATTATCAAAATCAGTGCTCCGTTCGACAAACGTTCCGCGCATTACGTGATTTCTATCTTCGCCACAATTGTCCTCCCGAGTCCACTGTTTGACGCTTGGTGGCCAAATCCAAGGCAAAAGGGTCGATCAAGAATCAAACAACACTGTACGTTGCCGAAACGCAAGGTCTACTGAAAACATCGCTGCCGTAAATGAGAGTGTACGGGAAAATCTGAGGCAGTCAATTTCTCGTCGTTCACAAGAACTTGGCCTTTCTGCGACTTTAGTTTAGCGAATTATGCATAGGGACTTGGGCCTACACCCGGAAAAAATCTAAGTTACCCAGGAACTTAAGGTAAAAGACCATAGACAAAGCCGTGTGTTCGCTGATTGGGCTCTAGAGCAGTTGGAAGTTGCCCCAAATTTCCCCCCAAAAATCATCTTTAGTGACGAGGCCCATTTTGGGATGAATGGATTTGTGAACAAGCAAAATTGTCGGGTTTGGGCCGAAAACAATACACATGAGATACACTAGCACCAATTGCATCCCAACAGAGTTACTGTTTGGTGCGGATTTTCGTCGAACGGAATCATCGGTCCGTAGTTTTTAGAGAACGAAGATGGGATTGCCATAACCGTCAACGGCGAGACCTACAGATCGATGATAAGCAACTTCTTGTGGCCTCAACTGGATTGTATGCCTGATATGGATACTGAAGACATGTAGTTATAACAAGACGGCGCTACGTGTCACATTGCGCACGTCACGATAGATATTTTGCACCAGCGATTTCAGGGCAGGGTCATCTCGCGCGGCGCCGACGTCAACTGGCCACCGAGATCATGCGATTTAACGCCATTAGACTACTTTCTTTGGGGCTACCTTAAATCGCAGGTCTATGCAAATAATCCGCAAACAGTTGATGTCCTCAAAGTCAACATAACGAACACCAAATTTGGATTAAAAGGCAAAATTCCTAGCTATGTATGCTGGAATACAAATTTCCTTGTTTATTGGTAAAGTTCAATATTTTGAAAATTTTAGATCACTCTAGAATAATTTTTTTTTTAAATTTTAACCAGCCACCTTGTGACCTCTTTGGAAAATGTATATATATATATATATATATATATATATATATATATATATATATATATTATGAGAAACTGACAAAGTACCGCGTGAGTAGAGCATAAATGCAAAAAATCCAACAGGAAAATGAAAGGCGGTTTCCAAGTACTTTCGAACTTGATCAGTTCATTATCAAGGAATAACGAAATATTTTTACAAAAGTGATAAATATATATATATATATATATATATATATATATATATATGAAAAAGAAGAGCAATGCCCCACCCATGTACAACGAAAGGACCCAAAATAGAAAAAAAATATCAAAGACGGATGTGAAGTATAAAACCAAATAAATAAGGTCTACTTCCGGAAAATTCCAACCTGTGCGCAAATAATGTAGACATTTATATGACTAAACTAAGTATACATACATACTCGATTGTGAATACATAAAAATAGACAAGAGAGACAAAACAAAACTAAATTAATAGAGTCTAGTTTAAAAAGACCAGGGGATATATTAAAATTAGGCGAGGACTTAATGAATGAGCATTCAACAATATTTCTCTGAATAAAGTCGTTAGATTGGTAAATAAATTTAGCCGAATTCCAATTGATAGGTTGAGTGTTTTCCGATAAATGGCCAAAGAAAGCGCTGCTGCTTTCTCCCCTCTGAGTATTTAGTTGCATCAAGCGTACACTTAATGATTTACCGGTTTGCCCAAAGTATTGCTTAGGGCAAACTGAATAATCAACAGAATAAACCCCCCGTATACTATTGTTATTATTATGAATCAACATTTATACATGGTAGACTGATATTTGAATATAACATAAATATTTAACTTAATCAAAAGGTGGGGAAGCAAGGAAAAGGACCCAGAAAACGGTAAAACAAGGGAGTTCTTAAAATTGTATGCGGGAGGGATTTCCGTTCTATAAAAGGATTTTTTTTGCCAAATCTAAGCATCCTGCAATAAATTTATGAGGGTAGCAAAGATTGGTACCATTTTCAAAGATCTTAGAAATCTCATGTTTCAAGAATTCCGGGCTGGTGACCCGCAACCCCCGAAGAAATATTGAAATAAATACAGACCGTTAGACTTTATCATTATAACCTGAGTAAAAATGAATATAAGAACAGGCGTTGGTAGGCTTACGATAGACGGAAAATTTAAATCCAGATAGAGTGCTATGAATAAATAGATCTAAGAACGGGAGGACACCATTTTGTTCGAGGTTCAAAGGTAAATTTAATAGAAGGAACCAGAGAATTAAATTTTGGACAATGAGGCTACGGAGGACTATAAATAAGCACTGAGCCTGCCCCTCCCCTCGTCTTAGCCACTCTTGAGAGGACCAGAGGGAGGGGGAGAGAAGGTTTGGATAATTTTTTTCTGTATAAACATCCAAACATTCACGGCCACCATCATATTGACAGACGTTCATTGGAATACATCATATGAAAAAGGCTGAAACAAAGTCGCATATACTTCTAAATAGACATTCATGAGTCTACCTATATACACATATATCAAGACACTTGACTTAAATATATCTAATATATATTTCTGAAATTCTGTTTGTATGTATATATATATATATATATATATATATATATATATATATATATATATATATTACCTCTATAGAAGGCCACTTAGAGCGACCTTGAAAGCCAACAAAGCTCACCATTGTGGCTAACTTGACCCGGAGAGTAACATAGTCTAATGAGATTTGGCGCCACGTGGTTGTCAAAGTGCAAACTAATACTTGATAATGAATGCTTAGAAGTGCTTAAAGATATTTAATTAGAAATATGTTACACCGAAGAATCATCAATAGGGTTCTTTTCTACATACATATAAAATAAAATGCTAAGGAAAGTCAGAGTGTATGAACAAATCGTCCAAACCTTCTCCCTCTCCCCCCTGGTCCTCTCAAGAGTGGTCAATGCGAGGGGAGGGGGAAGCTCAGTGTTCATTTATAGTCCTCTGTAGTTTCATTGTCCAGAGCCTCAGTAGGATACAAGTAGTGTGAATGCGGTATGTAGACAGATTACGAGGATAAATGGCTGATTGCCACGAATCCTTGGAAGACACAGATGACACTCTACGGCGCTAGCGAGCACTTCATGCACAACCTGCAAATCTTCTCACACACACCAGACATGAACCACCTAAACCCAACAAGGCTTGAATACACTCAATGTACAAAAATCCTTGGGGCAACTTTCGACAAGATCCTCAGGTTCAATATACACCAAAACATAACACAAGCAAGAGCCTCACGAACAAACACATCGCTGAGCAGGTTCTACTCTGCGGGCAAAAAACTAAAGCTACACCTTTACAAAGCACTCGTGCGACCTATTCTCACGTACGCCCCACTGTCACTCGTAGCCACGCGCGACACGTGGAAGCGGAAGGCTCAGCACATTCAGAACTCTGCTCTGAAGCTCGCTTGCCGCTCTCCTTTGTACTCGAGATTTGCAGAACTACACGACAACAACAAATTAGTACCCCTCAACACATACGCTCACACCAGTCTCACAAAACAACTCGGGAAACTCACCAGAGACCCATTATACACTGCACTACATGGAAGAAGGTATGCGATGGCACCACGATACCCCGCGGCCCATGACCACCCGCTACCCATACCGTTCTTCGCATAACCAAAAGGCATCATGAATAACGCGTTTCCTACTGAGCAGACAGCCTCGCCCTCCTTACCCTCCTCCAACCGTCGTCCAATCACATAAAAACCACGTGACCAACAGAGCCACACAAGCACCACACATCGGTGTATAGCCACCGACCTATCAACTCTTGCTATCCTTTCTCAAGTGATTTCCGCAAACTTCCTCTATGACTAGCTGATCGCCTGTGCACACACACAGCGTTGCCTCTCTGTCCTTTCTATAAACAAAAGTATGTAGGAGTGAGAGGGGGGAGAAGGGAGGTTTCAGGATAGTAGAGCCAAGAAGTAGAATAAGAGACAACAAAGTAGATTCCGGTAGTCATGGGATCTACGGCTTAATCTGAAATTAAAACCAGGATGTGTAGTATGTTAACTATTCTACTTAATTGCTATTTCGTTACCCCTATCCACTGTGTCCACCGTGAGTTCGATGTGTGAGTGTGATAGGCGAGAATAAAAATGCTGAAATTTGATTGAAAGTAGAGATTTTATAAAGAATTGAATCTGTGTTTGTTTGTGACAGTTTTTTTTATCCCGGGGAACTCCGGGTACCAATGTTAGTATTAACCTCTAAACACCGACTTACGCGTGCGATATCAGGGTGCGCTTTCACGTTTATACGAGGAAGGAAAACATTAAGTGATTAAAATCGCAGACAAAAATGTCGCCTGCCAGGAATCTAATCTTTTTCTATTAATCAATCAAATGCGTTTCCGATTTATGCTTTTATCCATCTCGGAATTTTCCGCCAAAACAAAAGACTCGCTTAAATGCCGCTTTGTGTGCTGTTGTTTGCTATACAGTGTTGTTCACAAAAGAGAGAGACAAAATCGAAAACAAAACGCACATAGATAATATAAACCACCCCTACAGAGGAAAATATGTGCATACATCCTTTGATATAAGTATGAAGAGCAAAATTCGTACAATTTGGATAACACCATAAATGAAGGTTTGACGATATATAAATATGGACCTCAATAGAACTTGGAGAACTGATCTGATGATTAATAAGGGTTTATTTTTGGACCATTTTTTTATCTTTTATATAAACTGAAGTGACAAAAATTAAAGGATAGTTACCTGGCATTGTGTAGGAACCCCCTAAGCCTGCTGAAGCGAAGCAAGTTAACGAAGCATTGATTCAATAAATGAACAGAAGAGCTGTGGAGAGATAAGTTTAGATATTTAGATGTAATTTTAGTTCCCGCTTTTGGGTACAAATAGAACTGGGAAGTACGTTTTATAAATGCTTTAGAAGATTTATGACTGTTTAACCGGATAGCTACACCCTTGGTCAGAACCTTCTAGAATCCTTCTCGAACCACTCCTGGGTAACTTGGGCCAAGGGAAATGATGGGTTATATTGCTGGAATATATCCTGCTTAAGGTAGTCCATCGGGTCCGATGATGATGTTCTCTCTCTTACTCCCGTCTATGTTTTTTTCTGTGACTGTAGAGCGTACATGCCAATCTTGGATAAGCATCGCCTGCTACTGGTATGACATTAAAAATGTAGGGGAGGTTGGGGTGGTTGCTATTGCTGTCTCGCATGCTTCTTGTGTTGACGGTCTCGTCGATTATCTTCAAAACGATCCACTCCCTCATGGATGAGTCGTTTCCAATTCACCCTGTATGAAGCCGACTCCTCCAGATTTGAATGGTCAACCATGCATTTCTTCAGCGTTTCTTGATGTTATCTTCGAATCTGAGCTTGGAACCACCCACTGCCCTCCTTCCATAATAGAGCTGACCATACAGCACTCGGCGGGAAAGTCTTTCTTCAGGCATGCGTATGACGTGACGCAGCCATCGCAGCTGGTGCTTAGCAATGATTGCCTTGATGCTGGTGCTCTTGGTTCTCTCCAGTATTGAGACGTGTGGCATTCTGTTTTGGCATGTGATACCAAGGATCTTTTGCAGGCATCTTATGTGGAAAGAATCTAAAATGCTTTACGTTTCTCCTGTTTATCGTCCATGTTTCACAGCCAAACAGGAGAGATGATAGACAAACCGCATAGTAGACGGTCATCTTAGTGCTTAGTTTCAAATCTTTATTTTGATAGACTCTTGTAGAGAGTTGACCGAAGGATGCTGTTGCTTCTCTAATGCAGTGCTGTATTTCAACATCCAAATGCGTGTCATTGGAGAGGTCGTTACCAAGGTACTTAAAAGATAGAACGTTTGCGAGATTCTCACCAGTAATTTGAACCACTGGGGGATTAGGAGGCGCTTCATCAGACCACTCTGGGAGTATTTCTCTGCATGGAGTTCATGAATAAAGGCACAGTAAATGGTCACCAAGTAGGGCAAGGTAGTATTCATTAATCAATGCCGTGCTTATGCGGAACAACAGATTCAAACCATGCCACATGAATGCACCCACACCAGTATTGAACCACACTCAGCATGTACGGTGCCATGTTGACAACTGGGTTCCTTGGAAACATGGGGTATGCACTGAATCTGAACCCTACCATCAGCCAGGAACAGCAAGAATTGTGACTTATTTGAAAAAAGCCACATGTTTCCATTACCAGTGCTGTAGGGTCTATTTAGCTACGTCACGAACACAGATGTGGCACTAGGTCCTGTCTTCTGGTGTTAAAAAAGGTATCTGGATGGGTCTTCTGCTCCCACATCGCATGGAACGTAAAGAGCGCTGTAACTGACATGGTGAATATGCACCTGGTACCTCCTGCATGGAATGTGGATGCAATTGTAGGCACAGTTTCTTGTCTGTTACAATGAAATATTGTACCAATACACCTCTTACACAATAAATTAAGTACCCGTGGTCAGCACTTGCGCTGTCCACGCTTGGCAGTAATGCCTTCCATGAGATGACATTGAGATGTTCTCGGCACACAAATGACACCGTGGATCGAAGTATGATGGATATCTGCACAATTACAGAAATGGAAGGATCCATCCGCCAGGCACCCATTATCATGCTTCGCTAGAATTAGTGCCATGGGCAAGCACCCTAGGTGATGTTGACATTGTCCTACGATATGTGAAATTGCAACTGATACAGTGCAAGGAGTTGCCATGACGTGACAGAGGTTGTGCCCACTATTGCCTTTCATACTTATTCTCCCTTGAGTTTTGTCCTTCTTTATATATATTTATATATATATATATATATATATATATATATATATATATATATATATATATATAAAGAATATGGAGACTCATTTGATAGTTTCAAAAAATTAATTTCCGGACGTTTCGGTAATTAACAATGACCATCTTCAGCGAATTGAACTATGTTAAAGGGAATAGGACATATTCATGTTCCTCCTACGAATTAGGTTCCTAAGGAACGACTCCATCTAATAGGTTAATAAATTTTGCATTGTAAAATATATATGGTTGGCCAGAAAGTCCTGAATTGTGTACGAAGCGGAAAGAAAACAGGAAAATTTTATTGAGCAACAACAATATTTATTCTTCAAAATAAAGTCCATCATTCTCAACGCTCTTCTTTAGTGATCAACCAGCACTCGAATCTGTCGCAGACACCGCTCAGTTGGATTTGAGTGGAAAATCTGTAAACAAGCTTCCTTCACGCCACCAAAAGTGTCAAATCGCGGGTCGCGGTGGATGTGTGTCATTGAGTAGAATAGACCATAGCCACTCAAAGCAACATTGGGACTGAATGGTGGATGTGGAAAAATCTCAACACCGTCCATCTGTTTGAACTTCTTTATAGTCAACCTGGTAGCGTGTGGTCTAGCATAGTATTGCTGAAACAAAGCCTAACTTTGATTGATCAAAGCAGGATACTCTTTCTTTAATTTGTCGTACACGCGGTTTAGCTGCCGGAAATACAGTTTACCATTGATGCTGCAATCATGTGGAACAAGCTCGAAATGTAGTACTGCTTGGAAATTCCACCAGACAGAGATCATGACATTCTTGTCATACCGATTCCGTTGTGGAACGGATGGCGGCTGTTCACCTCTCACTTCCTAAGTGAGTCAGGACTTTCTGGCCAACCATATATATTTTACAATGGAAAATTTATTTAACTATATTATCAAATAACATTCCAAACTAAAACTATAAAAATCTTTACTCCCATCACACGAAGCAAAATATTAGTTTTACTTATTAACAAGAAGGTGAGTTATATTTACAGATATTTTGCCCAAAAAACACATTCTTACGCCAAATCTCTGCCAGGCTAATACTTGGTAAGACAAATTCAATTTAATTTTCTATATTAGCGAAATGAGTTTAGCAATGATATGAACTCTGAAGCTTGTAACCACTAAGCCAATCGCAGACTAAGAAACAAATTGAATTGAAATAAACCTGAGGAAACTTATTTACATTTAAAAATGTCGCGTGCTGTCACTTATTTTGATTTAAGATCCTATGAACTTCAAAACTTTAAATAATTCCCGGAATAACCTTGGGAAGACTTTGGCACTTCTATCATTCGAAAGAGAATGTTGAACAACATAAGGGTTTCAAAATCCGTTAGAATCGGTCGAATAGTTATGATGTTATAGCCAAAACAAAATAATTTCAAGGGCTAAACATCGGAGGACTTTGGCAATTACATCATTCGAAAGAGAATGTAAAACAACATATAGGTTTCAAATTTCGTCAGAATCGGCCAAATAGTTATGATGTTATTGCCAAAACAAAATAGTTCCCTGGATAACCTTGGGAAGACTTCGATAATTATATCATTCGAAAAAGAATGTAAAACAACATAAGGGTTTCAAATTTCGTTAGAATCGGCAGAATAGTTAGGATGTTATAGCCAAAACAATATAATTTTCGGGATAACCTTGCAAGACTTTCCAATTATTTTATTCAAAAGAGAATGTCATATAATATAAGAGTTTCAAATTTCGTTAGAATCGGCCCAATAGTTACAATGATATTACAAAAACATAAAAATGCAAAACGGCAACCGACCCACCGATCAACGATTTTTAAATTTATGAAGGAATTCGACATTAAATTGAGTAACATGCTTCGAAAAGACAACGAAGAAATGTTATTCATTGAAATGGGCTTCTCCATGAAAGTTTAAGCCAAAAATTTTCAAAAATTGTAAAGATTAAATTTTAAGGACATGTTCTATGAATTGGAGGTGAGGGCAGTGATTATTTTGCCAATAACTGTTTATAGTAAAAAATAACCTAAACCCCAATTATGAATATTGTTTCCAATGGCATTGAGTCTTGAACAAGACCTTATCATTTAAGGATATGAAGTTATCTTTTCTAAATAATATTTAACTAACGATGAGTCACGCTTTGACAGGAAAACATAAGCAACAGTACAAAAATTCATTACTCTTGCCCGAGGCGATTACGCCATGTCTATTGGGTGCCGTTTTTATTGACATCAAAATAAAAGGAAACGACAAATCCTTGCCATTGACAAGACTTCGTCCACACGTTGGAAAAGACAACTGAAGGAAAAATGAGGCCTTAAGGAAATGACCTCGCAAGAGGATTAAAAAGTCTTACTTTTGAATACTTGTAATCTATGGAATGAAGTGTTCCTATACCTCTAAATCATGCTCTCTTGAGTATATGTAGTATTGAGAGGTGATTATTTTCTCCTGGAACTACTAACACTTGAGTTTTAATATTAAAATTATTATTATTTCAATCATTATTATTGCATTTATACGCCATTATACTTTCTTCTGTCCGTCACTTTAGTCCATCTTCTCTTACGAAATAATAAGCCGATAGTTAGATTTACCCCGCTTTCTACCTTTAAAATATTAATAATAGAGGAAATGGTAAAGAAATTATGTTGGATTGGTTATTTAGGGGTATTAAAAGAGGCCTTGTGCCAACTCCAAGCTAACTCCCTGTTGCCATAGAAATGGGAAGGTGTTATCACTCTCTCCCTAACCACGCAAGTGAGTGCATGCAAAGAGTTAGCCGGAACTCAAAAAGAAATGGCCAATTTCCAAATTTAATTGGTTAGTAATTAATTGGATTTTTCAACTTCCCAACATTAGCAGCCAGTAAAGTCAGATCAAGGGAAACCTTATTGGCGATGCGGGAGTCCGCTACAATTTACTGTAGCCTTTAAAAAAGGTTTATGCCAAAGATGTACTCGTTGGTTTCTGTTACTTAATAAAGAGAATAAAAGATAAATGACATCAGATTAAGCCTTTAACAAAGATGGTAAAGTAGAAGAGCCCCAACAATCAAACGAAGAACAAACGTGCCGGAGAAAAGGACAAAAAAAGGCAAAGATGGTACAAGATAACGCGACAGTGAAAGAGGTAACGGATAAGGACAGATATAAACACTTATAATCTAAGTGTATATAAACATATGTGGACGTGATAATTCACGGACGTCGTTTCCTATCATGAACGCTTGTTTCGTGTTCTGAGTTAATGAGGAGCTCGATTTGTACTGCACAGCTACCCCGGTTTTTGCACGATATGAAGACGTTAAATTAGGATTTAAATATTTTTTTTAATACGTCCATCTGGCGAGAGCCACCAAAGGTATGATTCACCGTAATTAATTTTAGCCAATTAATAGGCTACATCAAACAAACAAGCCAATACACACACCCAAAACAAACAAGAAAACAAATGCAAGAAGAATAAGAAGAAGGAGGAGGCAGGCTCCAGTAACTGGGCGTGTGCCAAACAACATAGAGTAAATGAAATTGAGGAGTCAGCCTCCTCCAGAAAGTCTTACAGTTCACAAGTATGTGTTCACGAATGCACTTGTCGAAGTAAGGTGCAAGGAACCACTCTATCAAATAGCGGTGGCCAATTAAAAAAAAAATAGAAAGCTACCTAAGGCCACCTAAGCAAGGCATGTAAATTTAAGTCCCCATCTTCTTCAGGTAGCCCGGAAAACTGACCTGATTCCTACCATGTAGTCAGTGTAAGGAAGATCCAAAAGTTGCTCTCGTCGGCTAGCCCTCGCGGGCTATTTTTCCGCCCTCATCGATGCGCTAATTCGCCATAATCCTTACACGTACAGGAGCCAAGAGGAAGATAATATTTGAATCTACCCGGTTTGCGCCAACCGTGGCGTCACGAATACCGTGAATCATGGTTTTTGGTTGTTTTTTTTTATGAGCCCATCAGGCGAGTGCCTACTTGGGCATAAGTCGCCCAAGAATATATTAAAAATCAAATAACAATATGTAGCTAACAATGATAAAAAAGGATAGAGGCTAACAAAAAAAACAATCAAAAAGGCAAGAAGGAGTTGTATGAAGAAATCAGGAGAGAAGGTACAAATCGGAAAAAAAAATCGCTGCTACGACGGCTGAGCGAAGAACTGAAGCAGGCTATTAACCAGCAACAGACTAAGATCTGGGACAACCTGATTGAACAAGTAGACAGCGAGGTGAAACCCGATGAGTTCTGGCGACTTGTAAAAAAGTTAAAAGGTTTTCCAAAATAGAGAAAAGACCCGCATTAAGGAGGGCGATGACTACTTGGAAGACCCGGCGGCACATTCTGGAAAGATGTCTTCACGAATACACCAGAAGACAATGCGGAATTCGACCAGGAATTCGAAAGCCAACTGATTGAAGATCTTAATTAGATTGTGCATCGCACCCACCCAAATGCCTATTTCGATGAAGGGAAGGTTTTTGCAGACCATTGCCCATCAATTACACCTGAAGAGTTCATGACATTCATAAAAACCTTTAAACAAAAGGCACCAGGTTGGACGGGCATCACTAAAAACAACTTGGTGGATGCCCCCTGGCAGATCATTCAAGGAATCACGAACATCTATAATGCTTCCCTGAAGACGGGCTACTTTCCTGAAGGTTTCAAGATGGCAAAAATCATCTTTATACCTAAAGGAAGGAAGCCCGATGAACTGGTGGACTACAGACCAATATCTCTCCTGGAGATTATAGGCAAATTCTACGAAAAGCTTCTAGCAAACAGGTTACAAGACCAGCTGACCGAGCTAGAAGATCACAGCCCTCAGTAACACGGGTTCTGAAAGATAAGGGGTACTGACACACCCCTTGCCCTTCTCATCGAAAAGCTCGCCCGCTGTAAAGCTGAGAGGAAATACGTAGACCTGGTGATGCGAGATGTACAAAAGGCCTTCGATAAGGTTTGGCTAAGAGGTCTACAATACAAGATCTTAGGCCTCCAGCTAAATACAATCCTGGAAAGGGTCCTCTGTAACTACATCTTACATAGAAAAGCCCAAATTTCGATCGAGGGCTACAGAGGATCCGAGTTCAAACTTGAGGCGGGTATTCCACAAGGTAACTGTCTTAGTCCGCTGTTGTACCTTGTGTACACACTGGACTTACCTGATCCAGTAGCGAAGGATGTGATGTACCTGCATTTTAAAGATGATATCACATAGATCATTCCAAGTTACTACAAACATGCTGGATTTCAAGCAAGCAGACAGCCATCGCAATAGACAACATCAGTCGATATGAAAAGAAGTGGAAAATCAAGACCAAACGCCAAAAGTTCCAGATCCTTCCAGTAATCAACCAAAAACGTATTTATGCCTAAGGGAACGGCGAAGTTTACCCGTACGGAAACAAATGCAAAGTCCTAGGTCTGCGTTTAACCTCAAGAGGATACAAAGTGCACATAAAAAACAGGATCTCCCTAGCCAAAATACAGCTCGGAAAACTGTATAGATTCAAAAACATTAGCTCCAAAAATCTTAAGAAGCTATACACTGCTCTCATGCGCTCGACCTTAGTGTACCCGGCAGTGGTCATACAGGCTGTGAGTTCCCCCTCTCTCAGACAAATGCAGAGAGGGCAGAACAAAGCAGCCCTGCTTATAGCTGCAGTAAGAAATATGGACCATATTTGACAAACAGATCTGCACGCTAAAGCAGCTCTGAATACACTGAATATGGAACTCCAAAGGATAGGGAGTAAGACCTGGGACAAAATCGAAGAGGAAATACTCCCGAACATGAACCTCGAATTAGATATTCCGAGAGCAGTTAGGGGACGCGCCACCAGGCAAGCCCTATTCTTGAATGGAAGAAACTGCTCTAGAGAAAATCTAATTGAACTCTTTACTTAACCAAGACTACTAAAACAAAATAATACAACCAGCAAATTAAAATAACAAATAAGAAGAAAAAGAGGTGATGTGCCCACAACTCAAACAAAATGAATAAAAGAAAAATGAAATCCTAAACACTAGCAAAAGCAAAAATATACATTATTAAAAAAACAAAGAAAAGTATATATATATATATATATATTTATATATATATATATATATATATATATATATATATATATATATATATATATATATATATATATAAATAGCAAACAAAGGACTTGAAAGGCTTGAATGCCGCGACGGAGGAAAAAGATATATTTATTTATTTAATTAAAAAAAGCCTATATATTGTGTATATTTGTGTGAAATATATATATATATATATATATATATATATATATATATATATATATATATATATGTCGTAGAATGGACTCTTGACGATATACCATATATAACTATTCGTTGAGGGAACTTATTTAATTATGTTTAGAGTGCGTGGATGTCTGGATTGACCGATATAATGTATCTTCGATATGCTTAAGAAGTGGAACTGAGCTCAAGGATAATAATATTGCTATCATTAATAAAATAGAGTTTTATTAATAAAAACTATCAACAACACACAAAACGGAAAATATTGACATAAACAGAGAATGGAAGGGTTGTGGGGAATCTAGCTAGTCCGAGGAATAAGATAAATTTAAAAAGGTAAAACAAATATAAAGTTAAAGGGATGGGATGGTTCGCTAAACCATTTGAAAGCACATGATAGGGTTGACAAAAGGGTTAAATACTCAAAGGTAACGTTCAGCTTACGTATATACACTTGTTGTGCAGAGGAAGGCGACGTGAAGGAATTTTCGGTCCGCTGGCGAGTTCCAGCCAAAGGGGGGAGAATTAAATGATCCTGTCGTGGCGTCTAGGGAATGAGAACCGTTTCTTGACGAACGGGCTTAAAGAACAATGGCTGTTCTACGTTGTACTCTTCCTAACAACAGGAGGGGGAGGGGTGAGAACCGTTTCTTGTTTACAGGCTCGAGAACAATGGTTGTTCTCTTCTGAACAACAGGAGGGGGGGGGGAACCGTTTCTTGTCAACGGGCTCAAAAGAACAATGGCTGTTCTAACGTTGTTCTCTTTCTGAACAATAGGGGAAGCCTAGTGGACTTAGCGTCACGAAGGCTCGAACCTTGCACTCAAGGGATATTGTCCTTCTTCTGGAAAAGTGATGGTGCATCTCGATGTCAAGGGCCTTTTGGTGCACAAGGTGAGACTGGACCGTAGTGATGTCTTGCGAAGAAAATCTGGATCTCTAATCTGATCTTAGTGGTAAAGTTTCCAAAATAAATAGTCGGGACATCCCCTTGGCGTGGGGGACAATAGAGTGGAGGCTTCAAGGGAATGCACAGCCGAGCCTGAGAACAATACCTTATCTGCCCTAAAGCCTAACTCAATCTGGCGAGGGCGGCGCATGGGGCGACAGAGGAAGATAAACCTCCTTGTTTAAACATTGACTCAGGTAGCTGCGATAAGGCGCCCGGCTTCAAAGCGAAGATGCACGTGGGTAGCATCGTGGTTTTAAATAACATGTGATAGTGGTTGAAATTAAGCATTAAGCAGCCTCAACCCGTTCTATCACAATATATATATATATATATATATATATATATATATATATATATATATATATATATATATATATATATATAAGAGAAGAAGATGATTAAACGAACCAAAATGACAAAGTCGCAACGCGACCAAATGGAAGGAAAAGAAGATAGAATGACGAGAAAATACCTGAGAGATGCAATCTACACCAGGGCAAAACTCATCATCTTTTTTTACCTTTATATACCTACCACACATTTTTATTCTCATTAGATCAAATTCAAATTCATATTTAATTTCATTTTTCGCTGCTCACGACCAGCAATGAGCTACCTGACCGGTAAAGGAGGCAAAACCAAGGAAAATCCTCAATCAACGCAGCCTCAACAATAACGAAGACTTCCGTCTGAAGATGCCTTAAGAAAGGCGAAAGCTTACGGCCAAAACTCAAATTAGTTGTAAAAAATAAAATGGATCTTTCTCAACTGATCTTTAGGTTCCAACCAGAAACATAAAACTGCATTCGCCAGTTAGAACGTTTCAAAATAAAATTGATAAAATCAAAATACAACCTGGTCTCTAACAAATCATGTATAGATAAGAAGCTGGTCCCATCATACACCGATATATATATATATATATATATATATATATATATATATATATATATATATATATATATATATATATATATATATATATATATATTCAAGCACATAATCAAAAGAGAAAATACAATTGACTCTGGTCAATTCAAAACACACATTCATAAATTCTGGAAAGTGTTCATATAGGATCGCCAATGATAGTGAAACTACTGTATAGGAGCATAGAATTTAATTACGAAACTAGTTTCGGTATTAAGTTCACCATACCCTCTTCAGTCGAATAATGAGACTGTAATGAACAACACAATTTAATAAATACTTCATAATCCCAGCCAAAAACCCTCCAAAAAACCCCGGAGCAAAAGGATCATTAATCAGGAGGTGTGGTTCTAAGAGCATTAACTAAACTTTTTACAATCAGGTTCTGGGAAGGAGCTATATTTAAATTGACCATCTGGAAGATTGAAATAGGGAATTTCTCCTATTAGTATTGATTCTACAATTTTTCTTTTACTGAAATCTTTATAATTATATATAATTTGAGCCTTTCAATAATCTATTTAGTGGTTGTAATTGCTATTAGGGTTAAAAATACTGAATGTAGTACTGCCTCGTCTGACATCGCCTTTGTGTTCATATTTTCGTTTTTTTAGTCTCGTGCGAATCTAGTGGCGGGCGAGTCTACATCCATGTGGCGGTCGGTCGCTCCCCGTTTTGCTTTTTCTTTATTTTTGTAATAACATTCTAACGCATCGACCGATTCTAACTAGATTAGAAAATTTTATGTTGTTTTACATTCTCCTTCGAATGGTATAACTCTCATTGTCCTCCCAAGATAAGCCCATGCATTATTTTGTTTTGCCAATAACATCATAACTTTTCCACCGATTCTTACGAAATTTCCAACGCATATGTTGTTTTACCTCTTCTTTCTAGGCATATAATTCTAGGGCCCTCCTAATATTTGTCTTTGAATTATTAAATGTTTAGGAGGTCGTAAGGTCATAAATCAGAATAAGTGAAAGCACGCGACTTTTTGGTCAGCACACCTTGTTTAATGTTCTCCAAGTCTCTCCTACGTAGAATGTAGGACAGTTAGTGGATTCACACTGGATTACATATACACCTGCCTTATTTGGCTGATCCATGGGCTTGGACGAAGGGAAAGATTTAAGGATGTAAAAAAGGTATTTTAACGACGTTCGACCTGGAGAAATAATTCTGTTTACTTCTTCGAGGAGGGGAGAGAACGGGAGGGATAGACAATTCGTGTTACTCACTTTGTTTTTATCCTTGGGACGGTAGTATGTAGAGTTAGCTTTCGATAAACTCTCCTTAATAACGTGGAGTGGATAATTTAATTCAATGAACCTGCAGGTTATATATGTAATCTCTTCTTCAAGGAAACAAGAATCAGATATTCTAAGTGCTCTCACAAACATACCTGATGTAAGGGTTTTTTTAATATTAACACCATGATGTTAAAAGAAATGGATATAAAGAGTTAAAATGGGTCGGTTTACGGTACACAGTGAACCTAATTTGATCAAAGTCTCTTACAATTTTAACATCGATAAAGACTCTACAATTATCCTTTTCCCATTCTACTTTAAAATTGATGGTGAGATGGAGGTCATTAAGATTTTTGAGGAAATTGTCGAATGAATTTAAACTCTCTAAAGGAAAAATCGATATGACATCATCTACATACCTAAACCATACAAAATTTCACTATTATACACTATAACTCGCTATTGAGTTCTTTCTTTTAGGATGAGCAATAAAATTGTATTTGGTTTGGACCAGCCATATATCATTATTCCTAAAAGCAGGTAGGATGAAAGGAATATTTTTAGAAAGAGGGAAGTTTGAAGTTGTATAACAAAAACTAAGTAGGTTTATCTAAAGCAGGCGAACTTTGAAAAACTATTGCATTCCCCGAAAATAACCATTGATGTGGATTAAGTGTAAACAATATTTACGCACCATATATTTTTAAAGAGGAAAATAGGACAAGGGAAATCTGTGTATGCTGAAAGATGCGTTAGCATTTTCCGTGTTTACAAATAAACTCTTACTTACTGAATGTTTTCATTAGATGGAGGGACTTCTCATACCGACTCTGTATCCATGAGGCGGCTAATGAACTGATTTCCAGGGAGATTAATATCGATAATAAAACTGGCAGTTGATAAACAGAAGCCATACAAATGTAAGCAGTAGAGGGTGATTATTAAACAAAAATGGAACAATATCCGTCAAGATATAATATTATATATATATATATATATATATATATATATATATATATATATATATATATATATATATGTGTGTATATATATATATATATATATATATATATATATATATATATATATATATATATATATATATATATATATATATATATATATATATATATATATATATATATATATATATATATATATATATATATATTCATATATATATATATATATATATATATATATATATATATATATATATATATATATATATATATATATCAGTAGTGATTCCTCCATGAATTCAAGGCATGGACAGCATGCCTGTTTTTACAGAATCACGTATTGTAACTTGTAAGCCTGGCTTGAAATCCGCAGAGATTAGCCCATCTTTAAAGTTTCTGTCTAGGTACAGATTAATGGTCATGTGTAATTTAGTCAATAAGGCCGTTTGTTACGTACACCAGCAATCCATCCAAGATCATTAGCTTTCAAAGATTGTGTGTGTAGATAAAAATGTTTTTTTTATGGCTTAAGACAAAAGTTGTTTGTTGCGTATATTATTTCGCTTTCCATAACGTCTAACATCTTCAAGTTTTTTGTAGCAAAACATGCCCCCCAAATTTAAAATATATATTTACGTCTCAACTACAACAATTTTATTCATGTGTATTATTTAGTTATCATTTAATTTATTGCTGCAATCCAGAAAGCATGCATTTTGCAAACGCATCCAGCCGCAGGTGATATTTGGCAACCACACAGACGGTAGGCAGAGTGGCTGAGGCATCTTATATTTTTAGGGGGGAGGGCACTGAGGGCCAGTTATACTTGTACAAGCCTACTAAGTACCAATTGTTAACTGAGTTTATTGTTTACTCTTATTTTTGGCCCATCATAATGACAGACGACATATTCAATGAATTAAAAAATGAAAAATGTTAGCTCAAAGTCAACTGATGAGAAAAAGCGCATTGGAAATAATGAGAGACCGATGCCGATATTTGCAGTTAACTAAAAAAATTAAGGATTTACTATAAAAAATAACACTAAGATGCATGTTGAAATTCCATGGTTATGTGCCAATAATTCCAATAATTTTTTTACTGTTGTTCGTGTTTGCTATTTTCAAATGAAAGATCTTTGTGCAATTCTATTGATCGTGGATATAACGATTTAAATAATTTACACACTTTTATTTCTCGTCATGAAAAGTGTCGTTCTCATATTAACGCATTTGAAAACATTTGAAAACTCAAAAAAAATAGATTTATTGCTTGACACACAAAAATTAGCTGCCATTTATAGACGTAACGAGGAAGTCAGTAAGAAAAGAAAAATATTGAAACGTTTAATTAGGATTACATGTTTTTTATGTATGCAAGAGTTAGCACTTCGCGGTTACAATAAGAAAGTAAACGTTGATGATAAAGGTAAGTATATTGAGTTAGCGATTTGTATGGGAGAATTTGATGTAATGCTTGGGAATCAATTAAAAACTCTGAGGGTTTTCAAGGGTACATCATCTGCTATTCAAAATGACTTACTTCAATCTATTAGTTGGGTTTTGTTAAAAACAATTAAAGATTAAATTAATGAGTTCATGTACGTGGCGATTTTATTAAATGAAACATCGGATGTCCGCTGTTTTTCACAACTTTCTACTATTGTACGTTATGTTGATAAACATGGTGATATTTGTGAACGATTTATCAGATATACTGATGTGAGTATTGAAAAAAGTGCTGCAGCAATTTCTGACTTAGCTATTAGACAACTGCAAAAACTGCCCTGTTTGAGAAAAACTTGTTGCACAATCTTACGACGGTGCTGCTGTTATGGCCAGCGAACTTAATGGAGTTCAAGCTAGGATAAAAGAAGATGTACCAGAAGCAGCTTTTTTCAAGGAAACGCTCCTAAAATTAACCTTGTTTTATACCAAGCTGTTGCCAAAATTTCTGAATGCAATATTTTTTTCTCAATAGTACGAAGTTTATCATCATTTTTTAGTGGTTTAACTAACCGAACAAGAATGTTTGACAAGGTTGTTGGAAAGAGTTTTCCTAAATTAGCTCCTAAAAGATTGAATTATTCTCCTAGGCTAATTGCAACGGTTAAGGAAAATAAAGATGGTTTAATGGATCTTTTTAAATATATTCTTGAAAACCGAAGGGAGTCTGACAAAAGACACCGCGCGTGGCTTGCTGGCAGGCATCGATACATTTGATTTCAATTTTTTATTAGAAGTATTTTCTGCGGTTTTCCTTTTTCTCAATATCTATTTGATGTGTTACAAGCAAATTCATTGGATATTGTGTATATAACAATGAGCGTTGTGTAAAAGAACAACCTCTGACCCCCCCCCCCCCATCCGCAATTTATCGGAGACCACGTGCTATGGTATCGCGCCATGGGCGAAGTCACTTCCTGTTGAAACATTCTCGAATTTTCGACTCCTGAGCACGTTGGGAAAATATTTCCCAATCCTACGACTCGTCGCAAGCATCCTCACCCCCCTCCCCTCTCCCAGGTGACGAGGTGCAAAAGAGCCGCTATGTCTCGCTCCTTGCTGCTAAATGATGAATCAACTCCGCCTCCGGATTAAAATTTCTGGAGCTTGTGACTCCTTTCTCCCAACTTCCCCTACCCCTCTTGAATCGGGCATACAAATACTCGGGTTATTCTGTAGTTCGTCGAGTCCAGCCCGTACCTTAAGGCCGTCCTTATCGTCTCGTCCAGTGAGCGTTCGTCAGACAGGAAGACTTCTTCTGTGAACGGCAAGCCTTTGAAATTGCGCCACAGTCAGTCTCCCTTCGTTTAATCAAACCGAAGAAAATCTCTATCGATTACCTTTGAGGAAAAGAAGATTGCTCTTTAAGTTGGAATTACGAGAATTCCCACATTCCCCGTCAACCGTCATCTTTCAAGTTTGGCTATCTTCATCGGAAAGTTGGTTCGGATCTTCACCTGCCTCATTCGGATCGTGCCCAACCTGCCTCATTAGGATAGTGTTCCACCTACCTCATTCGGATCGTGCCCAACCTGCCTCATTAGGATAGTGTTCCACCTGCCTCATTCGGATCGTGCCACAGTTGCCTCATCAGATCGTTCCTCACTCGCCTCATCGCAAGAAGGACCTTACTCGAAGTCATCGACCCGTAAGACTGAAACCCCCTCCATTATTAGTATTTTCAAGTTCCCCCTTTTATCTGAGCCTAGTTACATTAATAAATTAATTTCATTTAAGAATCCCTCCTCATAATAATTATCAAGAGACTCTTTTTATTTAAATAATTCCCTTTTGCCTATTATTATTCTTATTTTAATCTTTGTAAATATAATTATATTTTGTTGTTTCATCTTTAACTAACCTTGAACGATACTCTCGGCCTATTCAAGTAAATCTCGCTAACCATTTATGCACTCTGTTTGATTATCAAGGATTTGAAACACAACGCCTCAAGTGTGACCTCCTAGTCAGTCGTTAGTCCCTACGAACAGTCCTCCAACGGTTCGCGTTGCAGTAGGTGATTAAGTCGCCCCCACCTCACATAATATAGAAGTAGTGTATGTTATAGAGTGGTTGTACTACGACAGGTTGAAAACACTGCAATGAAAATTACACAAATAAGAAACGAAAAATTTTCAGATAGGTGGAGCTTGATAACAGGAAGGTGTGGTGAACCATCAAGCAAAAGAAAACAGAATATTTTCCCACAAGAAAAATACAGTCAATTATATTATAAAATATTTGATAAGATAGTCATTTAAATGAAGGAGCGTTTCAGTTCAATAGAAAATTTAAAATTCATTAAGCTTTTAGATTGCAAAAAGTTTGAGTTTTAGGATGTTACCTTCCTAGTAAATGCTTTTGATTCTTTGACAAAAGCTACAGTTCCTTTTTTGAGTTTCTTCGCCTCCTTAGATTTCTACTTGAAAATGAAATGGACAAATGTCTACAGGAAATATATGTTAGCAAATTTGATTCTAACTATGCCAATAGCAATAACAACTCTTTTTTTCTACTTTTAGAAGAATTAAACTTACTTATGAACTTCCAAAAGTAAAGACAGGCTTTCTTATCTTGCTATTATTTTAATTGAAAACAATGTTCTCAAAAAAATGGGAAGAATCAAGAAAACTTTTATAATACAGTAAGTGAAAATTTTGTAAAAAATCACGACGAGCAAAATTTCTAAATAAGTAGTATTTCGCCACTTTCTTAGGTAAGTTTGGAATTTGTTACGCTTTTCTAATATTTGTAAAAAATTTCTGAACAATTAATAACTTTGCTGTTTTACCTTTTCTTTGATTACTTTAGATGGCATTGAATAATTGTTTGCAAAGACGTGGCAAAATTGAGCAAATGTTTTGTAGGAACGTTATATTTTCTCTGTATTTACTAAAATTGTACGAGTCGCCACTGAAATATATATATATATATATATATATATATATATATATATATATATATATATATATATATATATATATATATTATATATATATATATATATATATATATACATATATATATATATATATATATATATATATATATATATATATATATATATATATATATATATATATATATATATATATTTCTTTAAATCATCCTTCCCTTTCTTTATCTGCTAATAATTATTCAAATGGTAATTTTCAAGACTTTTCTAACTCAGTGAAATGGCACATCTTGTTAAGGAAGAGATTAGTAGGCTCGTTTGTAATTAAGAATCTCAAATAATAGAAAGGCATTGAAAGGTGTGTACACACTACCGAACAAAATAAGAGAATGACTTTCCTTTATTCGAATATTTTCAAAAATATGCTGACTGGGTAAGTGAAATTTCCATTGTACATAAATTAATGCATTTAATATTTTTTTAGGAAGATTTTATATAATACAGTCGTATATCCAAGTAATTATAGTAAATGAACTAGTAAAATAAGAGAAAGATTTTTTTCAGAAACATTCTAAAAGTTTCTTACAATCATCTGGAAACACTTTACTCAACAGGTAAGAACTCTACAACCGGCTTTGTTGTCGTACTCACTCTGCAGGGATGCCACTATACGTGAAAGTGACTCCTGAGATCAGCCAGAGAATCGCTCGCTTGAAGACTTCGGTGAGGACTCTCTCTGCAAGTTCTAGCCCGGACCTGAACCCAATTGAGAACTTATGGAAGATTATTGGAGACAAAGTTTGTGACCAGTAGCCTTCAACTCTTACAGATTTATGGAGGAAATTTGAGCAAGTATGGAACAAAATAGCACCAGAATTTTACAAGAAACTCGGGAGGTCCTGTGGTCGACGTTGCGCCCAAGTAATAGAAAACAAAGGCTTCAACACCTCATATTAAGTGTTTTAATTTTCTTCGTTGTCAAATCTTGCTTCGTTTCTGACGTATTTGTTTACTGGATAATTCTGTGAATGATCGGTCTCAAATTTGTATCATATGAAATCTTCCTAAAATATATTAAATGTATAGCCTTCATATACGAGTACCAGAGAAATTTCATTTACCAACTAGGCAAATTTTTGAAAATATTTTAATAATAGAAAACCGTTCTCTTTATTTTGCTATGTAGTGTTAATCAGAATCAGAGAGAAGATTAGAATTGTGGATACTTTCTTCGAAATTAAAATGTGCCAGTGAGCAATTTGCAGGAAGACATAAAACACAATATTCAACGACTGAATATATATCCTGTTTCAAAAGGAATCTTGGTATTAACAGGATTCTACTCCTAAATTCCATTTTATCTCTGTACTAATTAACAGTGATGACAAAAGAATCGCGTGGCGCCTAACTCGTTTGTCAAGTCTTTGCTCGCGCTTCGATCAAAGCAGTGAGACAAAACGGTGTCGCTCTGCGCTGAAAAGGTTTCTGCCTCTCCCTCTTTTTACCTCTCTTTCTGTCCCTCTCTATCTATGTCTCTGTGTGAATGTTTATGTATCTCTTTTTTCTCTCGTACACTCCTTCTCTCACACTCTCCCTTTGCCTCTCTCACTAACCCTCTCTCCTTTTGCTTCTCTCACTCGATATCACTTCCTTTTTTCCCTCTCTTCCTTTTCTCTCCCTCTGTCTACCACTTGCACTATCTCTCTATATTGATCCTCCTCTCACTCTCCTTTTTTCCTCCTTCCCTTTTTCCTGCTCTTATTATATCCATCTCCCTCTTCCCTATCTCTCTCCTAACATCCCCCTCTACTATTTTCGCTCTTTTCCTCTCTCCATCTCCCCCTCACACAATCCATCTCCTCCCTTACTCTCTCCACCCCCTTCTCCCTCTCACACTCCTCTTCTATACCTTTCTCGCTCGCTTTGTCACTCTCTCTCTCTCAATATCCTTGTTTTCTTCTCCTCCCCCCCACCACCCTCTTTCCCTCTCCTTCTCTTATATATCACTTCATCTCTCTATTTCCCTCTTTCTCTCTCTATCCCTTCTCCTTCTCTCCCTCTCCTTATTCCTTTATCTCTCTCATTACTCATCTTTCCCCCTTTCTCATTATTCCTCTCTCTCTCTCTCTCTCTTTCTCCCACCTAATCCTTCCTCTCTCCCCAAACTGACGAACTTTAAAATCGGAAACAATGACCCTCGTTTTGCCTGGGCGCAATTAGTGCCTACTATGGATTATAATTAATTCTAATCAGTGCTGAGCGAAAGAAGCTTCTGGTATAGCTGGTGGGACGGAAAATCGGGGGGTGAGAGAAGACAACCTCTGCTGACCAAAGTCGCGTGCTCTCACTTATTCTGATTTATGATCTTACGACCTTTAAAACTTTCAATAATTCCAGGAATAACCTAAGGACGACCTCGACAATTTTATCATTTAAAATAGAATGTAAATCAACTTAAGGGTTTTAAATTTCGTTAGAATCGGCCAAATAGCTATGATGTAATTCCATAAACAAACTAATCCAGGGCTATCCTTGGGAGGACCTTGAAAATTATATCATTCAAAAGGAAATGTAAAACAAAATAAGGGTTTCAGATTTCGTTAGAATCGGCCGAATAATTACAATTTTATTACCAAAAGAACCTTTTTTTAGTAGCCCCCGCGACTAAAATAAATTATGAGTATAGATGCAGATGCCCCACCACATCATTCAAGGTGAGACTAAAATTAAATATAATAAAATTCAATGGTATTTACTCTTACTTGTCCAACATCAAATTCTCGGAAACTCTTTTCTCTCCAACATTGACTCAATCGAAGTTAGGACGGTTTTATGTGAGAAAGAATGGGAATAAACGCTATAAATATGGAATTTGAGGAATGACCGTCCCTCGTTGACAGCCAAAAGTGCCCAAAAGAGAGGTATTACCATGATTTAGGCATAGTTAGCGAGCACTGGAGCCACTGGTTGCCCAATTAAGAGCCACCCGCTCATTCTCTGCAGGGTGTGGATATGTAAATCGTTACGGTTATTCCAGTTAGAGGCATTATTGATGTTTTCTCTGGGGGAGTGGAGGAAAATGGAGTTGGGATTGGTTATGGATGTGATGGCGTATGTGGATGGAGAGTCTTGCAGGCAGGAGTTAGTCTCGGCGCACCGGCAAGTGGCAACAACCTCCTTATGAGCACCGATATGCTTTGTGCACTCATCACTAGGTATCAAACCGCTGCTTAGGCGTTGAAATCCAACCACTTATGCACTAGACTAGCAAAAATTCCTATGGAGACCAATACTCTCATCCACACACAACACAAACGAACAGCATGCAACTCCATCTTACAAGAAACCCATCCGAACGCGTTTTCACCCAAAGTTTTGCCCTCGACTTGTATCTGACGGAGCGACTCCTCACGCCTTGCCCAATAAACGCGTCTCTTTAACCTTATTTGAAGCTCTAAAAAGAGCTTAATATGTGCTAAGAGCCTTTCGCAATATCTAAAATTTGAATCGGACTTTCATTGTGAAACTTCCATCTTCCAATATTTCTCTCTAAAGACATTTTCACCCTGCTCCTTCCTCCTTATATAGGGTTATACAAAGTTGGGACGTGCTGAAGTGTTGTTGTAAGGATTATCGTGTGAGATTATGCTATTATACTCGTAGCTTTATGGGCTATGACTTCTATACTGGTAAAGAGTACGCACGTGTGTATGTGAAGAAGATATGTAACTTTGATGTAAATAGAGCCAGGAGGAAATAAGATACACTCTTCATCCATTACACTATAATTTATGAATGCAATTTTTTAACAGTTTGAATTTTTAGTTTGAAGTGTTACAAATTAAAAATTAGTTTGTCGATTTGTATATTTTGACTTTGGAATTTTTTAAAACAAAAAGAATTACAAATAGTGAAATTTATGAAATTATTGAGAAAGTTTATTGAGATTTAGCCATGGTTGTTTTGTTTGTATTTTTTAATAGTTTTTTCGTATATTCAAAGGTTTTATCGCAGTTCTTTGTAAAATAGATTTTCCATTTTAATCTTAAGCAAGAGGAAAAAGCTACTGGTTACTTAAAAGAGTTAAGCAAAGTGAAATTATTACAGCAAATTTAAGTAGGAAAAAAAGGAGTCATGCGATTGTTTTTTCTGTATTTCAAAAGAATTAAGGAAAAAAAACATACCCTTAAGACTAGAAAATAAGCTTAAATCTGAAAAAAGATAGATCAAGATTAAATCATTAGGAGATATGTACTGGAAACCTTTTATTTTTTTAGACCAAAATTCCGTTGCCAGAACCGGATAGGCCGTAGGCCACAAACCCAAAGGTCTGCCTGCGAAGCGTAATCTCCTCGTATAAGAAGGAATGGCGAAGTCAGCCCTTCTTTTCTTTTTCTAAGCAAACTCATTGCTAATTATCTCTTCCTGTGCATTAAATTCGAGCCATGTCTTCCTCTCAGTAAGCCCACAGTTTTGACTTATACACGGCCATCACTATTAACATTCAAGTAATGAGAAGGGTAGTGGTACTTCCGGCATCTAGGTTATACTTTCGTTCTCAGATAAAGTATCGAAATCTAAGTATCATTTATTCCTTTCATCAGCTATGACTTGAATGCTGGAAAATTAAGTGTGTTTTGAACATCCCATTTATTAACTCGTCTGCCATCCATTGCGTTAACCCCTGGTTCCAATCGAGTACTCACTTGTTTTCTCAACGACATTAATTTTGTATATTATTATATATTATTTTATACTAGAAGACTCAGGTCTGAGGGTTTTTTTTTAACGATACCTTATATTAATATAAAGGACGTTTACTATTTCAAAGAGAGCAGATTGTAGGATCTCGAATAGCTGGAGAATCGGTAATAAATCCGCTCAGAGACAGTTAATCTCCTCGAAAAGTAACATTAGAATAGAACGAGATCAGCACTAAAATCGCTTATTGTCGAATAATCATAGGACCGAAGCTTCAGAGTTTTCCCTAGAGCTTAAACAGCATCTATGAAGTTTGGTTTTGACCAAGGCTGTTCGTCGAGATCTTCACTAAGCAGAGTATTACGGAAGGGCTGCAATTGCTAAACTTTTGCTAATGCAAAACAATATGGAACGTTTGGAAAAGCAGTATATAGAGGTGGAAAATGGACTAAGAAAATAATGTGATATATTCAAACGAAACCTTTCTCTACATCCACCATTCTCAATGGGGGAGATATCATGCCCTAGGACGCAAAAGTTTGGCTGAAAGGGGTGATAAATTAGTGCTTCATCGACCTCACGATGCTAGTTCACTTGTCAGAAAAAGTATCTAGAAGAGTGTTTGGAGTATTCTTATTTTACAATTTTACCTTATTATATCTTAGAAATTTCATTATAGAATATAGATAAATATCTATCTCTAACCTTTCTGAAGTTAGAAAGTACCTTCAATGACTATTATATACCTAGGGTGGCACAATCTCAACTTATTATTTCAGAGGTCAGTAGCTCCTGTCAACACCCTTTCTCATTGGCTTTGTATATGGTAGCAAGCAGCATCTGATATGACTCATTGACTCACTGGCCATAAAGATTTTATTTATTTATTTAACTACAGATGTAACGAATCGTTGGTGTTTAATTTAATGATGAATATTGTAGGTTAGTACCGAATTTCTGAAATTTAATGGTTTTAATATTGAGATAATTGATTTCAGTATTGTAATTAATATTAGCAGGGAAAATATTGGCGTTTATTATATTTTCAGACCCACTCCTCAGAAACTATATCACAAAAAAGAAGTGTAGACTGTGTTGAGCAATATTTGGCTTATCATTATCATCATCATCATCATCATCATCATCATCATCATCGCTAACTCTATAATTTAAGAAGGGGATTTTTTAGGGTATTTGAATAATAATTTTATCTTAGTTTGGTTATGACTTATGTTTTTGATCAAAGTTATTTCTAATAGTTCTTTTATAATAAAAAAAAAACAAATTAGTGAATTTCAGAAATAAACATAAGTATCGAAATTTTGCGAACTTTAAAAAAAAAATGTATATATCCTCTATAACTGTATTTATCAACGTGATATTTTGAAAGGAGGGAAATTTAGTTTAGAGTTCCTTTTTAAAATTATTATAATTGGTGAAGTTCAGAAAATTGATAAAAAATTAACTATGGCTGCTTTTTCTTAGATTTTAAATTTTAATCTTAGTAGCGAAGCGCAAGCTCCCCACGTAGGGGGTAAGTGGCGAAGCCATTACCTGGTGGTTTTATAGAGAGCCCTTATGAACAAACCAAACTATGTGCATGGTATGCAAGATATGAAAGAATTAATTTTCAGATGAATCTATGAAGTCGTCAAGGGTTATAAAACATTTCAAAACAAAACATCCGATAAAATTAACAAACCCATTGCTTATTTTGAGAATATGAAGAAAAAAATTAATAAGGAAATACCATTTCATAATTATTTTTAAAAAGTGCAAAAACAAGTGAAAGTAGATTGATTTCGTCTCATGAAATCGCGCAAATAATTGCGAAAACTGTCAGTGCCAATACACTTTCTGAAAATATTATAAGAAATTCGTTTGAAATTTTCATGAAAACTGTGTTGTATCAAGATTCAGGAAACTTTTAAAAGAATTAGCGCTGATCAATGATTCAATTCGGAGAAGAATTTACCTAAATGTGATCTGATATAGAAAACCAGTTTGTTCACAAACTAAACAAATAGAAAAAAAATCTCACTTCAAAGTGACGAGTCTAGAGCAAATAATAGCATATTAGATCTTATGGCATACGTACATTTTATAGATGATGTATGAAAACTTTGTAACAAAATGTTGTTCGTAAAATCTTTAGAAGCTAAAAATACTAGAGTATCTATTTATGATACGAAATATTAGTTTGAAGAATAATTACCCACCGAAAATTCGAATTCCAGTGCAACAGATGGTGCTCAATCCACGGTTGGTAAGCATAATGATTTATTGCTGACTTAAAAAAGGTATATCCTTTCATTATTACAGTATATGTATTCTACACCCCCATCAATTCGTTACCAAAAATATTAGTCACTAACAGTAGCGAATAAAATTAAATTTCACAGCAAATATGACAGACCTTTTAAAAAGTTTTACATAGAGAACAAAGAGCAGCACATAGGACTTAATCTGCATACGTAGGTCTGCTGGCTTTCAAACGGCAACTGCTTAAAAAGATCAACAAGCTCATTTGTTACATTATGCCACAAAATGGCATCTATTTTTTCAGATGTTGTTAGAGTCTAAGCGTGTTCTGAAAGCTAATACCGAAAAATTTAAATTGTTTCATATAAATATAAAGAAGTGGAATTTCAATAGCATTCCCAAGTTAACAGAAGTTGTCGTAGAATGGACTCTCGACGATATACCATATATAACTATTCGTTGAGGGAACTTACTTAATTATCTTTAGAGTGCGTGGATGTCTGGCTGGCCGAGATTATGTATCTTCGATATGCTTAAGAAGTGGAACTGAGCTCAAGGATAATAATATTGCTATCATTAATAAAATAGAGTTTTATTAATAATAACTATCAACAACACATAAAACGGAAAATATTGTCATAAACAGAGAATGGAAAGGGTCGTGATGACTCGAGCGAATCCTAGGATTAAAAATTTAAAAAGGTAAAACAAATATAAAGTTAAAGGGAGGTGATGGTTCGCTAAACCATTTAAAGCACAGGATAGAATTGACAAAAGGGTTAAATACTCAAAGGTAACGTTCGGCTTACGTAATTTATACTTGTTGTGCAGAGGAAGGCGACGTGAAGGAATTTTCGGTCCGCTGGCGAGTTCCAGCCGAAGGAGGGGGAGAATAAAATGATCCTGACGTGGCGTCTTGGGAATGAGAACCGTTTCTCGATGAACGGCTTGAAGAACAATGACTGTTCTACGTTGTTCTCTTCTGAACAACAGGAAGGTTGAGAACCGTCTCTTGTCTACGGGCTCAAGAACAATGGCTGTTCTAATGTTGTTCTATTCTGAACATCAAGGGGAAAGGGTGAGAACCGTTTCTTGTCGAACGGGCTCAAACGAACAATGGATGTTCTACGTTGTTCTCTTCTGAACAGCAGGGATAGGGGGGGGGGGAGAACCGTTTCTTGTCAACGGGCTCGAACGAACAATGGCTGTTCTAACGTTGTTCTCTTTCTGAACAACAGGGGAAGGGTGAGAACCATTTCTTGGCGAACGGGCTCAAACGAACAATGGCTGTTCTACGTTGTTCTCTTCTGAACAACAGGGGGGGGGGGGGGGGGGAGAACCGTTTCTTGTCAACGGGCTCGAACGAAAAATGGCTGTTCTAACGTTGTTGTCTCTTTGAACAACAGGGGAAGCCTTGTGGACTTGGCGTCCCGAAAGGCTCGAACCTTGGCACTCATGGATATTGTCCTCCTTTTGGACAAGTGATGGTGAATCTCGAGGTCCCTCGGCGCACAAGGTGAGAGTGGGTCGTAGTGATGTTTCGCGACGAAAATCTGGATCCCCAATCTGATTTTAGTGGTAAAGTTTCCAAATAAATAGTCGGGACACTCCCTTGGCGTGGGGGGGCAATGGAGTGGGAGCTTCGAGGGAATGCACAGCCGAGCCTGAGAACAAGCCTTATCTGCCCATAAGCCTAACTCAATCTGGCGTGATCGTCGGATGGGACGAACGGGGGGGGGGAGATGATAAACCTCCTTGTTTAAACATTGAATTAGGTGGCTGCGATAAGGCGCCCAGCTTCAAAGCGAAGATGCACGTGGAGAGCATCGTGGTTTTAAATAACATGTGATAGTGGTTGAAATTAACGCGGCCTCAACCCGCTCTATCACACCCCTCTATTCCGGGGGAAGTTGTCACTTCGAAAAAAAAGAGAGAAGGGACAATGATAGAGCTCCGTTGTGGGGAACTCGTTTTCTTGTACCAACCGTACCTTCCTGCACCTAACTAGTATTACCTCAATACATATGATTATTTTGATCTTTAGATTACAGGGGAAAATAACCTTTAATACAAACTTAATAAAAAAAAAAGGACATGGAACAATGAAATGATATAAAATTAGTACATACAGAACAAAATAATTTATACGTAAAATAATGGGTACAAATATATATACATACAAAAAAAAAATAGACATTGAGCGTTACAAAATTCAGACCTATACATCAACTAATTATAATACAAGAGAATCTAATTTAAGTCGTACAAGACGGTATCTACCTACATGGAGATACTAATCATATGAATACAATTACTCTACGCTATTCGGTAATGTATTCCTACTGAGTGCGTTAGCGACTTGGTTATCGGAATCTTTTATATAATTTATTTTAAATTGATACTCTTGCAAAAGTAAACTCCAGCGCATAATTCGGCCGTTGGAGTGTCGCACATTCCGAATATAGGCTAACAGACGGTGGTCGGTTCCTATCTGAAATTCTTTTCCTATCAAGTACCTTTTGAATTTGTCTATAACCCAGATTATTGATAGAGCTTCCTTCTCTATAGTGGCATATCTCTTTTCGCGTGGAAATAATTGGCGACTAGCATATGCAACTGGATGAATCGTGCCGTCATCTTCGTATTGAAGGAGTACACCTCCAATGCCCTCGTTGGACGCGTTGGTCTTAATCCCAAAGGATTTTTCCGGGTTGGGCAACTTTAAAATGGGGGCAGAAATGAGCTTTCTCTTGAGCAGATTAAAATGGGAAATAGTGACATCCTTCCAACGTAAACGATTGGGGGAATTCTATTTTTGAAGGGGGTTGAGCGGGGCCGAAATTGCAGTGAAATTCGGAACAAATCGCTGATAGTGAGAAGCTGATCCTAGGAACGATCTTAACCGCTTCTTTGTAATCGGGAGGGGCATGTCGGCGATTGCCTTAATCTTGTTCTCTTGGGGACCTAACTTGCTTTGTCCTATTTTGAAACCCAAATATTTTATGGTTTCGTGGGCAAAATGGCATTTTCTGGGGCCAACGGTGAGGCCATTTTCGCGCAGTCGCTCGAAAAGAGCTAATAGGGTGGTTAAATGGTGACTCTATTCAAATAGTTCTTGTAGCTCACTCTTTTGATGTGGTGTCAGCTGTGCGTCAATATCCAGGTCAGAGGGTTCAAAAGACTCGCCTGGTAGGCAAGGAGGAGGGTAATCGGCATCAGGTTGGATGCACACTGTCTGTATTACATTAAGGGACTACGCGGGGTAATCTTCTTCAAGCGCCGATGTTTCGTCCAGTGCTACGAAGGTATCTCCATGGGCACGTTGGGGGTACTTTTTTTTCTTGGGGTCCACGGACAGTCTTCGTGTCTTTGTCTTGGGCCTTATCGCCTAAGGGTGTTACTAATTCACACTCCTTTTGTGCCATCCTAAAGTCCTGGTTAGGGGTCTCCGAGAAATCGGACGGTATCGGGGTTCTGATGGGGACGGGCTCCTGGGCTTCTTTCTTAGCTCGGCCTCGAGCTAAGTACGGAACAGAATTGTATGGGTGCTGAAATGACTTCAGCCCAGCCATCATAATATTGACACTGCAGGTAACATCTAACGACGGGGATTTGGTTCGGCCGCCCAAGTTAATCATGTACCACCGCAATTTTTTCGTGGTTAGGGTCCACTGGGGGGAGGAGTTCGTCGGACAAGATGAAAACACATACATCATGTGTCCCTGACGAGAGTCGATACTCGGCAGCCGTACACGCTGCCCTCCTCAAATTTCAAAGTTTCTGATGAACTTTTATCAAAAATAAAATTTACCTGGTGGCCTGACGGAGGGGGAGAAGTTGATGCTTGGGTCTGCACCACCGGGGGAGCCGGGGTGGCATTAATCTGGTAAACTTGGTGGGCCTAGAATTTCGGAGGCAATTCCAGCTCATGTGGTTTTCTACACCACAGGTGAAGCATATGATTGGTCGCTTCGGGAAGAGAGATGGAGGAGAAATCTTAACGGGAGGTTTGGAGTCCCGTTGTTGGTTTTGGGGAAAGAAGTTTTGGGGTTTTACGGGGCTCGGAAACTTCGTCGGCTTTCCTGTGAAGGGGCACGAATCCTTCCTTCTTTCCTTGTAGGGGGATTGGTGAGAAGTTCGATTCTCCTTTGGGTATAAATTATGGCTTGCGGCATAGACATCCGCTTCTTCGGTACATTCTTTAAAGGTCTGGCATCGACGATCCTTGTCCAACGCGCGGATCTCCGTCGGGAGAGACGCCAAAAATTGATCCCGCAACACGAAGTCTGTTAAGGACTCGTAGATAGGATCAACCTTTGAGGATTCCAACCAAAATTTAAAATTCCTCTGAAGAATGTATCCGCATTGACGGAACGTCTGCTTGGGTTTAATACGACCTCCTCGAAATTCTTGGCGGTAGAAATTGGGAGTCATATTATAAGCGGCCAATAACTCAGCTTTTGAGGTGCTGTAGTTAATTGTACACTCAAATGGTAAAGATATAAAAATTTCGTGCAATTTACAATTTAACAAGGGAAGTAATCTGGCTACACCTTCAGCCTCCAGATCCATGTTATTGATTTCGAGGATCTTTTCGAAGTGGGCTAAAAATGCTCCGAAATCCTCTCCATCCTTGAAATTGGGGAGCTTTAGTGAGATATTGGGGGGCGCTTTGGAACGGGAACTGGCTGACTGTATCTCTGCTTCAACACGAGCTAATTCAATTTGATGGTGAAGCTCAGCTTGTCTTTTTCGTTCCTCTCTTTCTTCTCGTTGGGTTCCTCTTTCTCTTTTTTTTCTTCTCGTTGGATTTCTCTTTCTCTTTCTTTTTCTTTTTCTTATCGCTCTTTTCTTTGCTCCTCTTGAACGTACTCAATTAGTTCTTTTCCGGAAAGTCCCAAGGATTCTCCTTGCGCTTTAAAGATTTCGAACTGAGTCATCTTTGCACTTGGGGGCACAATAGTCAACCAACCAAAATTCCTCGCAACAAGAATTATGCCTTCTAGAGAAATTAGCCTACCTAAATATGTGCAGTGACCTATTCGTACTTGGTTTCTCGATCTAAATAACACATTATTATAACAGTTCCTTGAGCTACTCCGGCTTCTTAAGTTTGAAAAAAGGGGATATGCAATCGTTAAAACAAAAGGGAACTACTATACTCTATTATTATAACGAATAACACTATGCTTCACTCGACTGAGACCAGTGTTTGCAAAGATATAGCGTTAAACCTTACACACTTGATACCAAATTTAAATAGTATATATATATATATATATATATATATATATATATATATATATATATATATATATTATATATATATAAATATATATATATATATATATATATATATATATATATATATATATATATATATATATATATATATATGTCGTAGAATGGACTCTCGACGATATAGCATATATAACTATTCGTTGAGGGAACTTACTTAATTATCTTTAGAGTGCGTGGATGTCTGGCTGGCCGAGATTATGTATCTTCGATATGCTTAAGAAGTGAAACTGAGCTCAAGGATAATAATATTGCTATCATTAATAAAATAGAGTTTCATTAATAATAACTATCAACAACACACAAAACGGAAAATATTGACATAAACAGAGAATGGAAAGGGTCGTGGGGACTCGAGCTAATCCCAGGATTAAAAGATTTAAAAAGGTAAAACAAATATAAAGTTAAAGGGAGGTGATGGTTCGCTAAACCATTTAAAGCACAGGATAGAATTGACAAAAGGGTTAAATACTTAAAGGTAACGTTCAGCTTACGTAATTTATACTTGTTGTGCAGAGGAAGGCGACGTGAAGGAATTTTCGGTCCGCTGGCGAGTTCCAGCCGAAGGGTGGGGGGGAAGGAATAAAATGATTCTGACGTGGCGTCTTGGGAATGAGAACCGTTTCTCGATGAACCGCTTGAAAAACAATGGCTGTTCTACGTTGTTCTCTTCTGAACAACAGGGGGTTTGAGAACCGTCTCTTGTCTACGGGCTTAAGAACAATGGCTGTTCTAATGTTGTTCAATTCTGAACATAAAGGGGGAAGGGTGAGAACCGTTTCTTGGCGAACGGGCTCAAACGAACAATGGCTCTTCTACGTTGTTCTCTTCTGAACAACAGGGGGGGTTGAGAACCGTCTCTTGTCAACGGGCTCGAACGAACAATGGCTGTTCTGACGTTGTCTTCTTACTGAACAACAGGGCAAGGGTGAGAACCGTTTCTTGGCGAACGGGCTCAAACGAACAATGGCTGTTCTACTTTGTTCTCTTTCTGAACAACAAGGGGGGGGGGTGAGAACCGTTTCTGGTCAAAGGGCTCGAACGAACAGTGGCTGTTCTAACCTTGTTCTCTCTCTGAACAACAGGGAAATCCTTGTGGACTTGGCGTCCCGAAAGGCTCGAACCTTGGCAATCAAGGGATATTGTCCTCCTTCTGGACAAGTGATGGTGAATCTCGAGGTCGAGGTCCCTTGGCGCCCAAGGTGAGAGTGGGTCGTAGTGATGTTTCGCGACGAAAATCTGGATCTCCAATCTGATCTTAGTGGTAAAGTTTCCAAATAAATAGTCGGGACACTCCCTTGGCGTGGGGGACAATTGAGTGGGAGCTTCGAGGGAATGCACAGCCGAGCCTGAGAACAAGCCTTATCTGCCCATAAGCCTAACTCAATCTGGCGTGATCGGCGGATGGGGCGAACGGGGGAAGGGATGATTATCCTCCTTGTTTAAACATTGACTCAGGTGGCTGCGATAAGGCGCCCAGCTTCAAAGCGAAGATGCACGTGGGGATCATCGTGGTTTTAAATAACATGTGATAGTGGTTGAAATTAACGCGGCCTCAACCCGTTCTATCACATAAGTAAATGAACATCTTTCAGACAAAACTAATCGGATATGCTCAGAATATTTATTGAAATTTAAGGAAGAACTAATTAGGCTATTTTTTTTTCTTTTAGCATTTTGAAATGTCCATGAATCGACTGCTGTACTCTCTTACCTTTAATTTCATTAGTAAGCATGATGGGCCTAATTAGTCCTTTAACGGAAGTTTCTATATTATTCAATCCTCTGTTTACAATAACTCTCGTTTAGAAGCCTCACTGGTCAAAGACAAACTAAAAATTAGCCAAAACACTAAACAATTTTCAATGATTTGGTTATTATGGATATGCAATCAAGTAGCCTTTTTTAAATATGACTTATATTATGAAGAATAAATAGCTAAAGTAGCGGAAAAAGAAGTCTTCTGTTTAGGGGACGTGTACAAGTCTGTAAATTTCACAGCCAAAATACAAACAATAAAGAATCAACCATATTAGTCTATCTGTTCTGGTTTGCTCAAAACAGTATATTCTAAAAAAAACGAGTGTTTTCGGAAAAAGACCCAGTGATATCAATAAATTCCTCAGCTGAGAAAATCTTTCAGATATGTGAAATGTCGAATCTCTTATGCTCAACTTAATCATAATTGGATCTAGCTACAATTTGAGATTTTATCAATTATAACCTAAGTCGCTGTTCCTAACGCAACTAAAGGTAAGTCAATAAAAATGCAAACTTAATGCATCAATAATATTTGCACTATATTTTGGAATAAAGTTTATCTAATCATTTATGAAATCGCTATCTAATTCTTGTTTTTTCTAAACATGTTTTATGATATATTGCTTATTGTAATGCTTTCATTTAAACAGCTCCTGCATATATTATGCACCCTGTCCAGCTGGCTCAAATATTCCGCCCACCTCTTCTCTAACGCTAAGTTCCTTTACGCAAGACATAGTTTGTTTTGAGTTCCCTTACCTTCCTTTAAAATTAAACATTAAATTTCTAAAGGTGTGTGAAACTCACACACTGTCACCCCCGCATTACCTCATCCCAACACTTTATAAACCATTTTGTTAAGCCTTCGTCCCTGTGCTACAGCATTCCTAACTTTTATCTTTCCTTCAGCCTGCATTAAGGCTTTACAGCCCGCCCCCGAAGCTTGCAATGCCCTCATATAAAATACGCTGTTCCGTCGCTCAGAGTAATCAAGTCACTTTAAAAACTAATTTATTCCATACTTACTTCATTGTAGGTTGCAAGCAACAGAAGAAATCGCATGTGGTTATGTTTTCATTGTTTATTTTACGTTGTACCAACAAAACCAGACTTCCTCCCGAGTCTTAGCTTTAATAGAATTTTAAAATTATTATTATTATTATTAAATACAATGAATTAGTAACTCACTACTAATTAATATTTTACTTTATTTGTTTTTTATTAATTCAGTCTGCATTCTCTTATATCGCCTCTATCTACCAATATCAGTACCACTTCGCCCTTACTTCATGCCTACTTCTCCCTTCCCTCTTACAATCTCCCAATCATACTATCCAGACTTTTCTCTTCTAATCTTACGAAACATTTAACTTTTCCGCCCGAGGAATTATTCTCTTTACAACTTATGCATTTCGCAACTCGTGTTCTCAGTAGCGTGAGATTGTATTGATGAACGTGAAACTCTATAGAGAATCGCCGACTACACAACGTTCACCTCTTCCTGCATCTTTACACACTCTCATTTCTCATTATCTTTGTAAAGTAGAAACACGCTCTAAAAATAGCCACCTTTTGGGACTCATACTCCATCAGAGCTGAAGCCATTTTTATACATTTTCAAAATCGTTTCCTTGAAAATAAAAGTCTAAACTTCTCTACACTCCTTTGCCCTCCCTAATTACACCCCTACCTCCTAACTGCTATAGGTGTTTTATGGTAGTAATTTTGAGTTATGGGTGTTTTCTACAAATTATGTTTTCAAGGAATTAGTGCATTTTATTTTGTAAACGGTAAGAGGAAACTTTAGTAAGTGGATTCCTATCACATTCCGCATTCATACCCTTTTCCACTAAGGTGAGACCCGCAAATGAGATGCCCAGTGAAGACTGCTACATTGGCACCTGGAAGAGGGGGTACGGCCACTCACCCCAGGTCCGCCATGCTCTTCGTGCTTCCCTCTTCTTTCTTTTGCTTGTTTTTGTTTTAGGTTTTTGTTTCCTTTTTTCTTTTTTGAAATGTTCTGAATTTTAAAAGACTATAATTAGGCTGGAAATTAAAATTACGGTGAATTATGCCCTTCCCTGGAGTCGCCAGATAAGCAGGTTAAAAAAAGTACCCCGGATAGTTCCAATTACAGGGTGGTCCGAAAGTCTTGTCACCACCTACAACTATAGTTTTAATTTGGTATTTCACATGTGTTTGGTGTTATTATATTGTTCCTTTATTGTTCTAATTACTTTTCGATAAGGAAGGACAAGACTTTGGGAGCACCCTGTAAAGCTGGAGAACCTGATCTTTACTCTCCGGAAACATCTCCAATTTACCCTCAGTTCACTACTTTCAACTTTGAGCCTTCCTCACCTATTTCCTCTTGGATGTCAGACGCAGCATTGTTGACTGTGTTGGGGCTACGGGGGTTGGGGGGGATGCTGTTTGGAGCTTTTAATGCTCCCCTTATTCAAACACCCGAAGGAAAGATTAGGCGGTGATGGTAACTATACCATTACGTCAAGTAGCAAGGGAAACTGGTTCCCTCTCTCTGCCTCTCAGTTCCATATCTTAAATCGTTGAGTAAATTCCACCACGACCTCTCACTTACTAATGTCTTCTACCTAGTTTTAAGAGCCTGACCCTCTGCCTCAGATGGTGTCAAAAGAGAGGCTTTAGAAGCTCTGTAAACACCACCCGCTGGTTGCCTGAAACGGGGCTTGAGGGATCCTGGGCGTTGGAGGGAGATTAAGGAGATGAGCGATTTTCACTCTAAATTCCCCGGCTCTGCGTGTAACGGCTTAGCCGAGTGGAAAAGCCTCTTTCGATTGCAGCGAAGTTAAGCCACTTTGACCGCAGCAAGAGTCCAGATGGTGTCCCGTATCAGCTCGCCTTTACATTGGCTGTTATACGTTGTAAATTCCCATGGTTAGGATCCCACATTAAAGTATATCTCTACTAAAAAATAAAAGACATCTTAATAAGTGCAGATTGGAATCTAGGCTAATTCTAAGTCTTGCATCGTCCCCATGTGACCTTCAAAGAACAGATCTTCAGACCATGTCCATCTTTATTAATTATATTTGGCGGCAGTTCCATCTTTGGCGACCACCGGATGAAAGCACAAAAACACCAATTTGTCACTCATTTGAAGGAATTGGTGTATTTTAGAGTTACAGTGGTTAGTGTGTTTGCAGAGTTGTAGAATCTAGTGTGTTTGCATAGGTGCAGGAATTGGATTGTTTGCCCAGTTACAGACGTTTGGGTGTTTGCACAGGTTTTAGTAGTTCGTAGGTTTTTAGAGTTGCAACGGCTCACTTGAGTCTTATCAACTCATTTTCGGAAACTTTCCTGTCTTTTTCTTCTGAATGAAATCCATCCTTCGTCACAAAATTCGTGAGGAGATGGGTTTGTTAAGGAGATGTGCAGCTCCTCCGTATTCCTAGCCCTCAAGTAATCTCCACATTTGCCTGATTGAGCGGCCATTTTCCAAATTATTTCCATTCCTGTAACATCACCAATTTCTTTTCGAACCATTACAAGAACAATATTATAGATTTGTGTGTTTTCGCACTATTGTAAGATTTTTGTGAAAATATTATAATCGAAATATGAAATAGCCGAAACTAATTTGAATTCATTTTGTATCAATATTTTACAGTAAATTTCTTTTGAAAGAATTGTGTTAAAGTAATTTTAAATTTCCATTTAAATTTTCCTACAAGAATCAATGATTGCGATTTTCAAAGTATTTTACAGCTAGTAATAAGATTGCAAATATTTTTAATTAACTATAGATAATTTTTCCGTTGTTATCCTATTTTAACAAAGAGGAAAACCTTTGAAATTCTTAAAATTTCCTTTATAAGGTAAACATTCTATATTAAACGACATATTTAATAGCTCCAAAAACATAACAAAAAACTTTATATATCTATTTTAAACTGATCCTCTCTACTCTTTGCAATAAAAGTAATCAAAATTTGATAAATCGTTGATGGGTGAAATTATTTTCTTTCGTCCAATTTAAACTTTAAAATCATTTTTAACACAAATATATTTGATTTGGTCACCTATTATATGTGAATTTCTCATTATTTATTAATTTAACTATAATAGAAGAGTCATTTTAATATCGTATTGCCATCCATCAAATACTTAACTTCCCCCTCGTATTTTATCGCTAAACGACTCTTTTTCAGCTGAATCAACGTAAATGCCGTGAAGATACGCTAATTTGAAGCAATTATCGTGTAATTGTTCTCGTCACAAATAGGAAGAAGGCTAAATAGATAAAAAAATATACCAGCAAATTAACGAAGACAGAGAAAGTGACACGAGTTTTATTAATTATGGTGATTGAGGCCAATATGCATAATCTTGTTAAGGAAACTAATTTAACTTCTCCACTGTCACTTGACTCCAGTTTTAAGGTTTGGCGAGACTTAAGAATTAATCGCGTCTTCTAATCACATTGGGTTTACTGAGTTAATTAAGGCAACGCATCCAAGCCGAAGAGAGACGTTACCTTAGAGCTGATCTGAGCAACACACACGCACACACACATACACACACACACTCGCACACTCCTTACATTCTCGAACTCTCATTCCGTCTCATTCTTACACTTCCTCACACACACTATCTCTATATCTCACACACTCTCTATCTCTGTCCAGCTAAGCGAAAGAAAATCTGCCTACTGGAGGGGGCAGAATAAACCACGTGGTTAGTGAAATTAAAAGACTGAACGAGCCATGTGAAGATTGAGCTATCCTGACACTCGCGGGCGGAAATGACGTACACCGTTTTGACAGCTCGACTACAGAGATTGTTCATCGAGCAAGGGACCTAATTATAGCGGCCAAAGCGAAGGCGAATAGAGTTGGGGTAATTGGGATAATTCCAAGATTAAGAGCGACTCTGAGAATGCAGTCAAGGTCAATTTACACCAATGAATGTCTCAAACGTTTATGTCAGGAAATGGGAGTTAAGTTTTATAATTTTTGGAATGATTTTCAGGACAGACCGTCACTTTTTTTAATGATGGTATACATTTTAATTCTCTGGGTAATTCGAAGCTGGGCAGGATTGTAAATGAGAGCCTCCGCACCCTCTATAGTACAGAAGTTATTTGCCCCCAAGCCATAAATGCGCCGAACGAGATTTCACGCCGCGAGCAGGGAAACGGTTCAGTCATACGAGAGAGGGACGTCGTTATTTAAAAGGAAAATTGAAATGTATTTACGCCAATGTTCGGAGTTTGAGAAACAAACTGCCCGAATTTAAAGCCGTGATTCAGGAGGGCAATTACGATATCATATGTATTAGCGAGACGTGGTTAGATACAGCTTCTAGAGACTTTATTGCGGAATTTAATATAAAAGGGTACAAAATCCATCATAAGGACCGACTAAATGGAAGAGGCGGTGGAGTTTTAGCTTACGTAAAAGAGGGGATAAATGCGATATCGATGACCGCCACGACCGTAAATATGAAGAGCGAGGTTCTGCTAATTGAGCTCGAGTGTGCTAAAATTAATAAAATTAACTTAGCCGTTACCTATTGCCCCCTATCTCTAATAGAATCAGATAACGTACTACTCTTTGAGTGCCTTTTATCCATAGTGAGAAAAGGGAAAACAATAATTTGCGGAGATTTAAATTACCCTAACGTTAACTATACAAACTATACTTCGGATAAAGTTGGGGAGAGATTAGTAGATTTCATCCAGGATAATTTTCCTGTGCAAAAAGTAGAGGAACCTACGGGTGAACAAAATATACTGGATTTGATTATTTCAACAGAGGAAACTTTGGTAGAAAACGTTTGCGTGGGTGAGCATTTGGCGACGAGTGACCATAATGTAATTAGGTTTGAAATTAATACGAGCGTTGAGGTAAAAGAGAGTTCACAACTAATCCCACGATTTGGGAGTTGTAATTTTGAAACCTTCCGTAACCGGATTAAAAGGATAGACTGGGGAAGATGTTTTGATAATAAGACAGTACAAGGAATGTACTTGCAGCTACAGCAAAATGTGCTCACGGTGGATTCCGAGTTAGTTAAGTACGTTCGTCGAAATAATGGAAAGTTAAAGAGAGCACCGTGGGTTAGCCCTTTAATAATTAACTTAATTCGGGAGCGTAATAAAGACTATCAAAGTTTTAAAAAATACGAAACTACAACAAATCAGGAAAAATACGTAGACGCTCGAAGGCTGGTAAAGCGGGCCATTAGAAAATCTAAGTTGAACTATGAAAAAGACCTTGCTATAAATTCGAAACACAAACCGAAACGGTTTTACAGTTACGTTAACAGTAGAAAGCCCATAAAGGGTTCAATAAGGCCGATCAGAGGTAAAGATGGTGTTATGACGGACGTCCCAGAACAATTTGCTAAAATATTGAATGAGCACTTCTCGAGCGTTTTTACTATTGAAGACGTGACGCAATTAGAAACACTAGGCGAGGACATAAATTTTGAAAGACAAAATACCCTATCCAATATGAATATAAATGAAGGGCAGATTCTCTTATATATTAATAAAATGAAAAAGTCGAAGTCACCTGGGCCCGATGAGGTGTACCCAACACATCTTGAGGAACTAAAAAAATGAATTAGCAACACCGCTCTGCACGATTTTCAATCGATCAATAGAGGAAGGCCTAGTTCCATTAGAGTTCAAGCGTACTAATGTTACGCCGATATTAAAAAAAGGGGATAAAACTGAGCCTACTAATTTCCGTCCAATCAGTCTAACTTCTCTAATTGGAAAACTTTTAGAATCAAAAATTAGAGATAGGTTGGTGAGCCATTGTGAAACAAATAATTTAATTGCAGACTCCCAACATGGATTTAGATGGGGGCGCTTGTGCCTAACCAATTTACTTGAATTCTTTCATAACATAATTTGCATCTACAATGAAACTAAAGCGGCGGGTATAATTTACCCTGACATTAAAAAGGCCTTTGATACAGGCCCGCACAAAAAACTATTGATGAAAATTAGAGCAATTGGGGTGAGGGGCAACATACTTAAATGGATTAGAAACTGGCTATCAAATCGTTCACAGCAGGTTGTTGTAAATGGGGCGTGTTCAGACTGGGCCCCAGTCACCAGCGGGGTGCCACATGGGTCAGTCTTGGGCCCATTATTATTTATTGTGTACATTAATGACTTGAATAATGGAGTGTTTACTAGGATCTCTAAATTTGCAGATGACACAAAGCTAGGAAGCCGTGCCCTTGCGACACCCGATGTAGAGCAAATGCAAAGGGACCTTAATAAAATTGTGGAATGGGCGGATAAATGGCAAATGGGCTTCAACATAAGTAAATGCAAGGTCATGCATTTAGGATGTCAGAACTTAAAAGTAGAATACCATATGAAAGACTAAATTCTCGAATCCGTTAACTTAGAAAAAGACCTAGGAATTTTAATCTTGGAGGACCTTAAAGTATCAAAGCAATGCGCAGAAGCTTGCAAAAAAGCAAACCCAATGCTAGGATTTATTGCTCGGAATTTTACTTTCAAATCGAAAGATATAATCATGCCACTATACAAATCGCTCGTGCGCCCACACCTCGAATACGCGGTCCAATTTTGGTGTCCCTCCCTAAATAAGGATAAAGCGCAGTTAGAAAGAGTGCAACGTCGGGCTACGAAACTAATTCCTGAAATCCGAAACAAACCGTACGAAGATAGACTACGCTTATTAAACCTACTATCACTTGAAAGTAGACGATTACGTGGACAATTTATAGAATTATTCAAAATCTTAAAAGGATTTACTAATATTGATTACAAACTATTGTTCGAGCTGGACGAAAGGGCCAACACACGCCAAAATGGTTTAAAATTAGTGAACAAGCGTTTTAACTCTACTATAGCCCCAAATTACTTCACGTTTAAAATCACGCAAACGTGGAATGGCCTTCCCAACCGTGTAGCTGAAAGCACGTCAGTTAATATGTTCAAAAACCGACTTGATGAGTACTTCAATAGCGTAAATATAACGTAGTAGGAGCACAGATTAAAACGTCATATATTATAAGGAGTTGAGGATTAAAATGAAATGATGAATAGAAAGATGCCAGCGACGCCTCCATGCATGGAGTGAATGTGAATTCCCCCTTTCTTTTTCTGTCTGTCCTATAAGTATATAATTTTCATCACTAGCAGGCGACGTCTGCGGGAGAAGAGAGTACTGTCCTATCTCCTCCCCATCCTGGTTCTGAAAAGCGTGTTATGTTAGTGTATTTGAGGGATAGCTAAACCTGCATGTCAAGGGTACACATGTAGATAAGTGTGTACCGTAAAGTTGAAATATTTCAAAAAAAAAATAATATATATATATATATATATATATATATATATATATATATATATATATATATATATATATATATATATATATATATATAAAACAAAAAAACAGCATGAAAAAAAAGAGTATGATACACTAACGTTAGAATGTGTAAGCGGACTGGGCTTGAGCGGACCTTAGGGTCTTTGCTTGTTCCCATTTCTGTAGTTCTTACACTGTCTCTTTTTCTCACTCTCTCTCACTTATAGTCACACATTTTCTCTCTTTTTCTCTCATTTTTTCTTCTATTTTCTTTTTTCTTCTTTTCTCTCTCCTTTATTATCTTTTGTTTTTCTTTTCCCTCCATTATTACTCTTTATTCTCTCGTTATTTGATCTTTTCACCGTTTCTCCCTATTCTTATCTTTATTTTTTACTTTTCTCCTTTTTCTGTTATCTGTTTTCTCTCCTTTTCTATTTTTGCTTCTTTCATATTCTCTCTTTATTTTCTCATTTTCTCTTTTATCTCTTTTCTCTTTTTTCTCCATGTTCTTTTTGTTTTTTTTTCTGTTTTTCTCTCTCTACCTCTCTCTCTATGTCATTTATTGTCTCTCATCATCATTTTGACTTTCAATAAGCGACAGGTGAGAGTCCTTGTGATGTTGTTCCTGGTTTCTCCTAAACAATTTGCACAGGACCGTGTGATCTTCGCCGAATATATACAGGATGCGTAGTATTTAGAGGTCATTTGTCTGATTTTAGAAAAGGACGCTTCGTACATGAAGAAAAAGCTTATTGAAATAAAAATCAGTACAAATAATCTTGAGATTCGTTATAATACGCCAATTCAATGAATCCACCATTAGCCTTAATTTTGGGTCTGAATTATGACATGTCCGCATCAGATGATCTTTATCAATTTCAAACATATCTTTTTTTATACCGGACTTGAAAGATTGAATGCGTTATGGGAGTATTAATTGACTTCTTGTTTGATGACGCCCCATGTATAATACTCCAATGGATTGTAAGCGGATGAACTTGTAGGTAATGTGTCTGGCGGAATATGATCGTAGAGATTGGCACACATCTTAGCTTGCATTCTTCTAGCCGTATGAGATGGTGCAGAGACTTGTTATAGGATGTAAGGTCTTTCATTGCAAACTCTGGTTGCCATGCCTAACAACATTCTCCAAAATCTCTGTGTAAGCAGCATCATTGACTCTTATGCCCTGTGAACAAAAATGAGGGGGACATGACATCTTTCTCACTGCCTAAGACTCCTAAAACCATCACACTTGTTGGAAACTTATAATGCATTACAGTTGGAACTTCGCTTGGTACTCTGCATAACTATTTTCATTTCATGGGTTTACCTTTTGGACCTTGTTCAAATTTTTCTCATCAGAGAAAAAAAAAAAGAATTCCAGCTTCTTGATAATTAAAATTGGAGATCAAGCGCCTTGCATGGGTCAAGCGATTCTCTTTCGCGGTATCTCATATGAACTGAACTCTCCGCATCATATAAGACTTCTAAAGGATAAACTTATGCACAGTTCTTGTGATTGTGCATTCTGATTCCTTAAGGGCCTTTGTAGGGCTCTGATTGAATATTTTAGTTTTCGTGATATATTTTTTGTACTTTCTGCACAAACCCTTGGGACTTGATGGTATCAGTAGCTTTTAAATGCTTTGAATCACTATAAGCAGCCTTAGGACTTTTCAAACTTTGGCAAAGAAGGATCGAGCATCTTTCAGAAAACAAAAAATCTCTGTATCATTCCTTATTATACTAAAGGAATAAATTTTAAGAAATTAGTTATAAGAAAGAGCTATTCAAAGTGATCTCCTCCAAACACTGACACACCCTGTAAATATATATATATATATATATAAATAAGAAAAACCTCAAAAAGTGGCACGTGAGGAGAGCAATAATATGAAAATGAACACACAGGAAAATGATAAGATGAATCCAAACACTTTCGGGCTATATTTGCGAGTTTATTTTCAAGGAATAGCATGAAAATGGAAAAGTCAACCTTAAATATATATATTATTTAAAAATAACAAAACAATAACAGCATCTTAGCTCCAGTATATATTTGAAATTATTTTCAGTGAAGCTAATTGAGTGAAAAGTAAGAGAAGACTAATTAATACATTCCGGGACAGCAATGCATACTACTCTCACCAAACTGTACTCCCTTGCCCCTGTTTTTGTTTGAAAAAAAAAAAACAGGTCCCCCATGAGTGGCAGCTACAGGAAAATATCTTGCTTTCTCTTCACCTTTTTTATGTCTGTTCTTCGCTCTATAAACGAGGAAGAAATCAATTTTGAATGCCGTTCCTTTCAACAACCACCCTGTTTGTGGCCTGCAGACGAGATCTTAAAAATATTCCTCTCTCTCTCTTTCTCTCTCTCTCTCTCTCTTTCTCTCTTTCCTTCCATTCCTCTCTCTGCCTTAGATCATTCATTTGGGTCATCCTTAATTCTTTGCGCTCAACTCGAGATGTGCGTTGCCAGTTCAAATCTGTCTTCTATTTGAATAACCTACCCTTCCCCCTTGTTTTTGCAATAACTCCTCTCACTTTTTTTTTATAAAATTCAATAAATTGGATCACTGCAATCCAGGTGATTTAAGGTCAATTTAACATTTCAAAGATATATCTTTCACTCAACAAATGTCAGGATTTGGAAGGTTCAAATGTATATGAACTTCCACATTCAGTCTGTATATTCACTGTGTTTAATTGTAGTCGTTTATTATCTTAATGGCGTTTTTCAAAATAAGGTAAACAACATTTAATACTCTATATTTGTATATAAACAGAAGTAACTCTTTTTGTTATAGTAATATCGCACTTTTTGTATACAATTTTTGAAAAAACTTTTACTGATTTCTGGATCCATTGTGAATGATGTGATAAAAGAGGAAGATTTCATGCTTTACTTACACAAATCTTCTAATATCTTCTTCGCCATGTATAATTTCGACTGTCTAAAATGTGCACACAAGAAAAAACAAGAAAATTTGTTTATTTATTTAAAGAATAGATATAAATAACAAATACTGTGATAACAAAGAGGGAAGAACATCATTTAAGATCTGTATTCAAATCTAACAATCATTATGCTAATTTCATCTTCTCTGTCTATGAATTCTTATTTTAAGTAAATGTTGAGAATGAAATTCTACACTTCCTTCTATATTATACTGCTTATTGTTGAAAACCGATTAAAGCAATTTAAAGCAATTTAACAAAGGGTTAGCGCCGAGTTGTACAGATTTATACCTCGCTACTAAAGTTATCGATGGCTCCCAAAATGTGTTTTTGTGTAATTGAAGCCACTTTCTATTCCTTTATCAACCACGCCATTAACGTACTAGGTTACTATGAGACCATTGGAACTGATGCTTTATCCAGATAGACAAGTATATAAAGAGACACGTAGATTAATATACATGTGCATAATTTGATAGATAGATCGATAAATTGAATTTCTGTGACCGTTTTGGGCGGCAAACATTTCCAATACCATGAAGTTTGATAATTTTCATACGGATCTAATACCATTTCTCAGCACAGATCCCATAACTCTCGTAATAATTTCTATGCGAAAGAGACTAAGTAATATTAATATCGTATCTGCTTTCATCTGTCCTCAACCATGCATCCACCTCTTTCGTACGGACTCTGTGCCCTACTCTTCTGATTTCTAGCACGATTTCTAGCTTTTCCGGAGGAGGATCAGTACTAGACATTTCGAGGGCCTTTATCGAAACCTTCAGTAAACCAGAAACCATCCAAACCAAAACATTTTTTCCAGATAAAATGTTTTCTTAAACGCTAACAAAGCTTACACTCAATTTAATACACTCACATAGTATATATACATCCTGCATCTAGTAATTGCACCATCTATCTCATCCACTCCTTTCATGAAACCACTCTGTTTTCCCTGTTATTGTTGAATATATCAATGGTAACCGATTCTTTGTCTAATTTGGTATGGTGCGCCATGGTATCGGCGCTTTAAATTTGATTGCTAACCTGAGGTCCTAGATTCTCAAACAACCAAGGATGCACATCACGATGTATATACACGTGTATTAATTAATATAAAAATACGTACATAAAATATCAGCGTATCAACCGTATTCAGAAAACGGAAATTAAAATTTCAAATGCAATTAAATTAAATTTGTTCAATTGGATTAGTAAAATTGGGTTGCTTTTAAAAGCTTTTTGCATCTCACTGTCCAACTAAGAGGGGACGTACACCCCCAAACTCTTCAGCAATTAGTTAAATTAGCCAATTTATTAGGTGAATGGGATCCAAACTAGAAGCGTGAAGACCGATCCTTTCTCTGTCGATTCGTTTTAGATTGTAACGGACATGACAAACAAAAGGCAATCAAATTGGACCATTCAAAATCAGACTATTCAAATGGGATCACTCAAATGGGTCCAGTAAAGTAGGATTATTCAAAAAGGATCACGCAAATGGAACAAGTCAAAAGGGATCACTCATAAGGGACCACTCAAATGGAGTCGATTACTTGAGACTACTTAAATTGGATCACTCAAATTGGACCACAAGACTAGAACTATCTAATTGGCATCAATCCAATGCCTGCCCAGAAACGGAAACGCACAAATTGGACGATGAAATAAGTTCACTTTGATGAGGCCAGTCAAAGTGGGCCCCTTAAATAGGGTCACTCAAACGAGTCCTCTTAAATGGAATCGCGTGATTTGGACCAGTAAAATGGGATCATTCAAGTTGGATCATCCAAATAGGGTCACTTGAATGGAATCATTTAAAAATAAATCCTTAATTGGGACAAATTAACGACTTATTCAAATGGAACAACCACAATGACATCAGTGAAATGAACTCACTTAAATTGGATCACTTAAATGGGCCCATTCAAGTGCGATCACTTAAATGGGCCCATTCAAGTGCAAACACTTAAATTGGATTGTTCAATTGAGACCTCCCAAATGGGCCCACTTAAATACAATCTCACAAATGGGATCCCTCAGGGAATCTCCCTTTATCGGGTTAGGCAAAAAAGGGAACACAAGAACTTCGTGGGTAACTTAAGCAGCGTGGGCTTATCGAGTGACGACGATATTTGGTGGGGTGTGTGTGTGGGGGGGGGGGTATTTGTAAGAATGTGTCCTTTAAACAGCCATAGTTATCACTGGAGATGAAACCTACAAAGGTACAGGAACAATTAACAAAATATAATGCTCGGATTTCAAAAGGAAATTAAAGCCTGTTATAGATTTCCAAACAAATCCATCCCCCATCTGTCCAACCTACACCATGCCACCAACTCCAGATTCCCATTCTTCAATACATTTTAGTACAAAGAACGTCATTATATTACAAGTACTATAAAATGTGCACCCTGTACACAATCATTTCTAATTGATAAGGTTGATTTGACTTAGACTTATAAAAAGATTAACCAAAGATAAGTAAAGTTTCTTAATCAATTGACTGATCAGTTTAGTCGGGCAGTCGGTGTTTCATATATATGTATCTTAAGTCAAGTTCACTGGCAAAATGTTTTTGTCTTTTCTTGAATAAGAAAAAAAAATTATCGTGAGATTATGTTTTGGGATGTTATATAAATACCCTTAGATTAGTGACTGCCGTGCTACAACCACTCTATACCATACACTACTCCGTAATTATGTGGGGGGGGCGGCTTAATCACCTACTGCAATGCAAACCGTTGAAGGACTGATCGCACGCATTAACGACCGATTAGGAGGTCACACTTGAGGCGTTGGGTTTCAAATCCTTAATAATCAAACAGAATGCATAAATGGTTGGCGAGATTTACTTGAATAGGCCGAGAGTATTGTTCAAGGTTAGTTAAAGATGAAACAACAAAATATAATTTTATTTATAAAGATCGAAATAAGAATAAGAATTGGCAAAAGGGAATTATTTATATTGAGATAGTCTCCTGATAATTATTATGAGGAGGGATTCTCAAATGGAATTAATTGATTAATGTTGCTAGGCTCAGATCAAAAGGGGGAACTTGACAATACTAATAATGGAGGGGGTTTCAGTCTTACGGGTTGATAACTTCGAGGAAGGTCCTTCTTGCGATGAGGCGAGTAGGGAACAATCCAATAAGGCAAGTGGGGTACGATCTGAATGAGAAAGGTGGGGCACGATCCAAACTAACCTTCCGATGAAATTTCCAAACTTCAAACATGACGTTCGATGGGAATGTGGGAATTCTCGTAATTTCATTGGAAGAGGAATCTTCTTTTCCTCAAAGGTAATCGATGGAGATTTCTTCGGTGCGATTAAACGCAGGTAGACTGTTGCGCAACTTAAAATGCTTGCCGTTCCCAGAAGCTACCAATTGACAAGGGTAGAATCACGCCTGAGAACGTCCGCTGTCTGATGAACGCTCACGGGAAGAGGCGATAAGGATGACCTTGAAGTGCCAGAACTACAGAATAACCCGAGTATTTGTATGCCCCGATTCTGAGGAGGAAGGCGGAATTTGTAGAGACGAGTCACAAGCTCCAGACATCTTAATCCGGAGGCGGAGTCGATTCATCATTTAGCAGCGAGGTATGAGAAACAGCGGCTCTTCCTCCCCTCGTCACTATTTCTGACCAGAATTATTAAAAAAACTCAACCAAGAGGTAATCGTATTTGAGTCGACAAATGCTTGTCAGTCACTTTCAAACCAAGTTGCAAATGGCAACGAAGCAAAGGAATATAAGATATGGCAGGTTTAAAATAACTTCAGGTGTGCCCTACAAACATTTCTCCATGCATTTATTAAATATTAGAGAAATAAATGATAATAAAATGAATTACAATACGTGAAAATTATATTAAACACTTGATTTTTTAAGCAAGCTATCAACATATAAAAGTTATTTAAACAAGATATGTTGACCGAAGTCGCGTGCTCTCACTTATTCTGATTTATGACCTTCAAAACTTTAAATAATTCCCGGACTAACCTTAGGAAGACCTTGACAATTATAACATTTGAAATATAATGTAAGACAACATAAAGGTTTCAAAGTTCTTTAGAATCGGCAGAATAGTTATAATGTTATTGCCAAAGAATTCCCAGCTAACCTTGAAAGAACTTTAGCAATTATATTATTTGAAATAGAATGTAAAACATCATAAGGGTTTTAAATTTCCTTAGAATCGGCCAAATTGTTATGATGTTATTGCCAAAACAAAATAACTCTCGGGCTAACCTTGGGGCACCTCGGCAATTATATCGTTCGAAAGATAATCTAAGACAACATAAGGGTTTCAAATTTACTTCGAATCGGCCGAATAGTTAGAATGTTATTACCAAAAATATAAGCAAAACGGGTACCGACCAATCGACGACATAGTGAGATATAGAGTCGCACGCGACTAAAAATGGGCATTAGCGAGTAATAGTGCTTTAATACAGGAAAAGTTTCCCTGCGCTGCTTTAGGTCTTTGGTTACGGGATTGCATCTGAAGTTTTGTCTAAGTCTCTCAATTATACGACTAGAGATTTTCACATTAAGAGAAAATAGAAAACTGCAGGTCTGTGAGAATTAAACTGTGTGGAAGGGAGAGGATTGGTTTAGTTTGTGGGCTGCTTCCCAAACTTATTCGATATTAAAAAGTGTGGAAAGAAACAAAAATGAATTCGAAAATTTTAAAATTAGTTTCTCGGCTTCGTAAAAGGGAGGAAATAAATATTTGGAATTTCCTGCAGAAGAAACCCATATTTTCTTCCACCATTGTTTCGAGCTAAATTTTAAATTAAAACAAAGCGTAAAAAGTTGATTAATTAAATTCCTTTTAGGTCTGCTTTTTTACATTTTATTTACCCTTTTAAAACTCGAGAACTTTTTAAGGCGCAAAAGAAAATTAATAAGACAAATTTACATCCACAAATAGATCTCTAATTTGCGAGACATTTCATAAATTTCAATTAACCAGAGCCATCCCATTTGAAACAGAGGTTTCTAAGGGCCTTAAAAACTCATGCAAGAACAACGGACTTTGCTGAGAACCCTTATAATTCTTTCGTTCTGGACGACCTTCGAACTTTTTCCTCCACTGTGACTCGGTAGAGTGAAACTCATAGTTTTGAATAATCTTCTTTTTACCGGTAAAATTTTCAAGGCTCTACTCTTTTGTAATAGAAAGCAACAGTAATTAATGACGTCTCTTCATTAATCAAGAAAGAATATAAAGAAGAAAATGAATGAATAAGGAAAAGAAGAGTATAAAGAAAAGCAATTTGGAATCTTGAATAGTGGAAAACGGAAACCACATTTCATGTTTCCAGGAACAAACGTGCATAAAGAGAAATATTCCAATACATTTTGTTTCTTTTCTCTGTTTAATGGCTTTTTGTCTGTAAAGTCATTAAGGCAGAACTAACCGAATCCAGTTTAACTTTGCTCAACCTGGGGAAGGGTGGGGTGTGTTCTTCCACCCTGCTGGTCTTTCAGGCCAAATGCTCTACACTCGATGATCCAAGTCGAGTCGAAATACTTCTTCCCCGGCTGAGCAAAGTTTAACCACAATGTGTATTGTTGGTAATTTCAACTCGAATTAACCTTGCAGTGGCTTTCAAATGTTGTAAGTTGCCGTTGAAGGGGTTCCACTCTGTAATTCCTCCATCGAAAGTAACTGCTTCCAAATATGAGCGAGGTATTATTTCCTCTGTTTCATCGGGTAGACAGCAGATCATAGCAGGCTTAAATTTGTAAATTGTAGAAACTTATGTATGAGCCAATACATTATGAATGAATGAATGAATGAAAGAATGAGATGGGAAAAAACTACGAGAAACATCACATTACTTGCTGAGGTCCATCATACTTGATGTTTCCAGATTCCTTTCATCCCACCTTATTTTGGAAAGGGTTTAATTTTTACTTCGTACTCTCTGGGTACTTCTTATGATTACGGTACAATTATTTCTTCCTTACTTTTTCACTTCGAACATATTTAAACGCAGACACGAAAGCCGACCGAATATTATCGAAGGGTTGACAGAGTCAAAACTATGAGTTGTCATATATATAAATCATTAGAACGAACATTTGTACTATCGTTAGTGAGAAAAAAACGAAAATAAAGTAATGAAAAACTAGAAGCGATTAAAAATAACATTGCTAGGATCGGCTCAAAGATTCTCGCTACGCTTAATCATCATGTCGTATTCACGTGTTATCTTAAACTCAAGCTCTGATGGAGGATGTGAATCCTGAAATTTGAGCCGAGCCAATCGGTCATGAGATCTGTGGCACACGCAGACTTTCTTTTCTTTCTTATCTTTGTTATAGTTCGGTTTTTACTTGACATTTCGCCTCTTTTATTTTAGCTTTTGTTGTTGTTTTTTTTATAAATTTTGGGCACTTCGCCTATTTTATTTACGCATTTCTTGTTTTGTTTTTTTTCCTTCTATTTTTAGTTAAGGGCACTTCGCCTCTTTTATTTACGTTTTTGTTGTTTTGTTTTTTTCCTTCGTTTTTTTTAATTTGGGGCACTTCGTCTCTTTTATTTATGCTTTTCTTGTTTTTTTTCTTCGCTTTTTAGTTTGGGGCACTTCGCCTTTTTTCTGTGCACTTTTCTTGTTTTGTTGTTTTCCTCCATATTTTAGTTTTTGGCACTTCACCTCCTTTGCTCATTTCTATACTCTTGTAACACTTTTTTGATCTTAATCTTTGCATTTCCCCTCTTTTGTTTTTAGTTTCCATATCCGCTTTTATGGTCTTAATTTTGTAGCATGTTCTTTGTAATGTTTTTAAGTGTTCGTATATTCTATTTTACACATTTTATTCCTCTCGGGAATAATGATGTTCTCTCGACTGTGTGTTGCCCCTATGAAACCTACCACACATTTTATCACTTACTCCATAAATAAAAAAAATGCGAAGACTGTAACGACTGAAATATGTAAATCTATTTTATCATTCCAAATTAATTGTACAAATTGTCTAAAATGCCTAAAGCAAGCAAACACGCTAATTCTCGAAGTGGCTCAAATAATGTCATCGAACCGTCTAAGCCGTGCCACTCCAGACCTCCCAACACACGAGATAATTAACCTTATATTTCTCTTCTCGAGGTGAGCGACAGTAAATTACATGTATTTGTCTGAGAGAGAGAGAGAGAGAGAGAGAGAGAGAGAGAGAGAGAGAGAGAGAGAGAGAGATGGCGGCATCTTGCAAAAGATTGAGGATCGATCGGGTGAAAAAGTTCATTGGTCAATTTTTTATCTTCATACAAATGTACTCGCCTTCGTCATCAATTCTAAACCGTCGATGGACCTACCATAGGCAATAATTCTTTTAAGGGAACCAATAGGGAAGTCTTTCTTCGTCAAAAGTGGAAGATTAGGATGGGATGAAGTGTTCGTTGCGATCACAGATGGACCAGAAGTTCCGATGAATGATGAAGTGTTGTCGGATATTTCCTGTAATCAGAAGTACCTTTTCTTTGTCGCCAAATCCATTCACAGAGGAGAATTGATCCGCAACTAAAAACTTTGAAGCTGAGATCCATTTCCCACTCGACGTGGTTGAATGTAGCCTTTTGCCTTAGCGCAACTTACCTTTCCAAGCATTTTTTAAAAGTAAAGTTAAGAAGAACCTGCACTCTCTCATATTTACGTAGTCATCAACTACATTCCTTGTTGGTTTGCGATAAAAACTCGACCACACATTTCTGACGCCGCGAATCATATTCTTCTTCCTTAGTTAACGCGAGGCATAGTGTTCCCTTTCATCAAATCATGGAACGCGGGTTCAGAATATCTGGTCATCTCTCTCATCTGATACTCATCTCCACGCCTTTGCCGTTCGCAAGATTATGGATCTTTGCCAAGGGAGCGATGCTGGTGATAAGTCGTTGAAAAATTTGTTCCTCCTCCCCTCAACTTCAATATGAACACAACACCATTGCTTAACTCATCGATTGGGATTCCGTCACGATTTACTAGTCTATCCGCACTTGCGATCTCACTATCCCCGAACTTCAGGATTTGATTTTCAGCAAATTTGAATTGCCATCTCTCCCATTTTTGACGCCGCGAATCAAATTCTTTTCAAAATCAAATGTCTCCGCCTTCTTCCTCAATCAACGCAAGACATAGTGTTCCTCTATATCAAATCATGGCACGCGCACCCAGAAAATCTGCTCGTCTCTCTTCTCTGATTTACATCCCTGCGCCTTTGCGATTCAAAAGATTATAAACCTTCGCCAAAAAAGAGATGTTGGTGACAAGTCTTTGAAAATATTTGTTCCTCCTCCCCTCAACTTTAATGTGAGCACAACACCATTGCTGAACTCATCGATTGGGATTCCGTTACGATTTACGAGTCTATCCACACTTGCGATCTCACCATCGCCGAACTTCAGGATTTGATCGTGAGCAAATTTCAATTGCCACCTCTCCCAACCCTGATTTGCACCTGAATCACAAATTGCCAAGTGCATGAGGTAAAATTGCCTGTCATGATGAAAGAGATGAGTATATTGACGCGATAATAGCTTCCAGAATTTTTGGGAAAATATGACACGAAAAAAGATTTTGTGAAAATGATTTGTTAGTTAGAATTCCTCTATTTCTCATAGTGACGGCAATGATATGCATCTCTCATGCGTTTTATCCTTCTTGCGTTTATTTGATTTGATGTTCCATTAAAAAAAGACTTGTTTCTTGCTTTCAATTTAGTTCTATTATCAAAACTTAATTTATTAATAAGATTAAGTTGGAAATGGTAGTCATTCTCGGTTTTTAAGCCCCTATCCAATGACCTGATTTGAATACAGTCACGTGACCAACGATTACCAATCAGAATGCAGGATATTGATTGAATTCCTAAATATGGCAATTTATTGCTATAAATCGCTCTATGGTTGAATTGGCCGGATTTAGGTTATTTTTTTATATTTGGCAATAAATTAATTATAATTTAACCGAAATATTTGCCAAAACCATTAATCTTTAAAAGAGATCGATTTCATTCCCCCTTATTGGTCATACGTGTCGTCTAAGGTGGAATAAAGCGATTTTTCGATTCAACATCAACGAAACGATTCTAAAGCCTCTGTATGAACCAGACATTATATAACCTTTCATAAGGCCTGTATAAACCATCACATATAACTCAATGCCTTAAAGAGCTTATTCTATTTTCTTCTCTTTATTCTATTTCTTATTTTTCATCTTCTCTCTTTACTAAATGTTCAGTCATGTCTTGTAAGCGAAGGGAGTATATGGTAAACATATAGGAGCTAAACGAAGTTAAAGTGATTAATGGAAGTGAATATTATTTAAGTTTAAATGAATTCATATTGAATTACTGGTTAATATGTAATGGCAAAGAGGGTTTATAATGGCCTGGTAGAAAAGATTTTAAATTTTAACTTGGAGAGATCGCGAATACGATGCTTTACACCATACATAATTTGATCTACAAGGTATCTGAGTAAAGTAAAAACTTACATTTGATTTTACCGTAATATTATATATCAGTTTATTATGAAATGAATTATTATTATTAACAGCGTTTACCTCAGTTGATGATACTAAATGAAAAAATTATCTGGTTTTAATGAAATAAAATTAAGTAATGATTTGTTCTTTTCGAACAAATTCATATCTTTTACTATTGAGTTGATATTAAAGTAATTGAACCGATATGGTAGAAGAATATAGGCGATGAAGGAAAACTTCCCAACATTGGTCAATTATCTTTTGCTCGCTCAAAAGTGCCATGCTGGGTGGTCATTCCCACGAAGAAGAATTAATCTCGTTCCCTGCCATTGAGGATAAAAGATTCTAAGAATATACAGCTTAAAATACTTTTCTATTACACGAGCCTATCGTATTCTAAAAAGCTCTTCTATCATATTACAAACGTCATTAGTTTCTTGACAACCTAATTTTCCTGATTTTAAACAAAAAGTGCATCGTTCTAAGAGGAGAAGAATGTGATGGATAAAATACAAATGCTAAAGGAAAATAAATACATAAGAAATAAAATACAACATTCATTGGAAATACGCTGTCAATTTAAACCCTTGTGTTCTTTTATGTTTAAATTTTATGCTTCACAGACACTAATTAATTCCTCTTTATTTTTAATATAAACACGATCGAAAGGATGCATTAAAGTTTACACTGTTAAAAACACTGTGTTTTGCTGCTTTTTATATTTCCTGAAGAATTTTTTTCAAATTACTCAGTGTTAAAAGTACCAATTTATGATAATCGAACAATAATGTCGTAAATTCTTAATAAAACGCGAATCAAAATGCCTCTCGCATAATTATGTACCTAATGGCAGCGGCGAAATGACCTTAATAAGTGTGACATCCATCGCCAAAAAAACCTGATTTATAGTAACAGAATCTCTATAATTAGTCTCTTGTGTTCATTTTGTTCACAGAGGAAATTTTCTGCCAAATTAAGACAAATTATGACCCATTTATTTCGTGCTCGCGATTTATTCGTATTTGCTATTTTGCCTTCTCTCGAAACCTCGGGTAACTCAATCATCGAAGTAGACTTGCTATTAGTGAACTCTGATTATTTTAAATAACGAACTTGTTTCCCGGGAAATAGAATTTAGTTTTCATGAGGCTCAATACAAGAGAAAGTAAAGTCATCAGAGTGTTTGTCGTGGATGAGTCCGAAAACGGCCGGTTGTAAAATTAGACCCCATCTAATTTTAAATACATATTATCCGTTTGCTAAGAAGTTGATTCTATAGAGTTAAAGATGGTGGAATGGGAAAAGGAGCCTCCATTAATGAATCAAAATGAACCGACGACAAATTAGAATATATATAGTTACTCGATTATTAAGAAATTTCTACTAAAGCTTTTCATTCCATTATTTCTTATCAAGAAAGTTTCTTTTTTAAGTTGCTTAAGTATAGGAAATTATTCTTATTCCGAACGTTTTCTTCATTATATGGGAAATGTACGAAATAAAGAGACACCAATAATTTTATGTTAAAGGATACACATCTAAATTAACTTTTATTGTTACGACCAATATAATTTGATTTAATTTTGAATTCATTATATCTAATCGAGAAAATGCCTAATACGTAAAATTATTGATATCCAAATATTAAGAGGATTTACAAATACCAGGGAATATTGTATACCTGTTTCTATTGCCAACGGGATAATAACTCAATTAAAAAAAGGAAAAAATATAATTGACCCAAAACCTCGTTGCGCTAAATCTTATGACAGACTCTTTCTGACGCTCAATGATCATATAAAACAACTACAGTGGTTGGCTGCGATGACAATATCACAAGTAATATTGATTAAGATCGACAGCTAGAATTTTTGTTAGTTGACTCGAGTCAGCGAGTTCGCAGCTCGCGTAGTTGAAGAGCTTTCTTGGATGATGAATTGAAGACTGGCACTTGGCGTGGGCTGAGGGTGGCAACCGAGCGAGAGTTCTGTGAATAGCAATTATGCGGAGTTCCCGTGTGTTCCAGATTAAGTGGTCCTCGAACGTGAGCTTCTTAGGTTTCTCCAGCTTGGGGTTGCTATTGGTCGTTAGCTGCGCCACAAGTCTCATTTAGAATTATCTGAAGGCATACAAACTCAAATTGGGCAAATAAATGCACGACTATAATAACGAATTAGATAACATAACTCGTTGTGTTTTACATAATTTTTCAACGAGTCTAGGTGTGTTTAGCCTTCTAACATCCAAAATGTATACATATGAGCAATAGGAGAGAGCAAAATATTTGATATAATTTGGTTCAGAACTACCATAAAATATTATTGCTTATCTGCTATGATTAACCGATATGCTTAAAACAATAATGATCACACTTGGTGGTAGATGATGGCAAAATTAAATTGTGAAAATGACTTGTGGCAATTTTCTCAAGTGGTCAAATATAAATCAAAGACTATTTCCTCCTCAAGAAGGAAAATCCATAATAACTCCCACCCCACAATAACGGAAAGAATGGAAGGAGCAAAAAAATATCACACTATGTATTACCTGATCGACTCATTACTATAATCGGGACCCTGTATATTAAGCATGGGCAAGGGTTAAATATAAATATAAACAAATCTGTTCAGAAATAGCTTAGGTATTAATTTTACTACTCGTGAAATCTATTATATACTATTCACTAGACTTTAAGGACCTGAAATCTATTTTCCACTTTAATTTTTTCAAATAAAATGGTTACATCAAAATTTAGTGTGACGTTCATTTACTTCCTGCAAGTCTCTGTGTGAGATTCAAATTCAGGAAAGTTCCGAAAAGTTACAATGACCTACCCTATTATCGCGCATATTCTAAGAAGCCCTCAATGATACAAATATCTTTCCCATTCACGATGATCATATTACAAAATCCATATATCTTTCCCGCTAAATTCAAAGGAATATCTGCATCCACCAATATTACACTGAATTGTTTCATTACGAGCCTCTTTTAATGGGTTTTCCGTCAATTCTTCCGGTTTTGTCATTAATCATCCACCTTACTATTTCTTTTCAAAAATCCTCACTTGCTATGAAGTTGCTTTGTTCGCTGTTGTATCCGTTTACATAATAACGTGCCTACACACGGAATAATGAGGCATAGACAAAAAGAGAGAACAGAAGACAAAAACCAAGAAAGAGATGGAGAAGGGAAGGTAAGAAAAAACAAGAAAAAAGGACCGAGGTTGCCGTTAAACAAGCGTTCACGGAAGAACGAAAATATCAGTGCTAATAGCTTGGAGTCACATTTCTTTATTTGGTAGTTTTTCATCCATTCAGGAGGCTTTCATGCCACTGAGCTCAAATTCCATGCAACCGACCCATGGGCAAACAGAAAAGCCTCAAAAGTTCAAAGGAAGCCAGATTATATGTAAATCAGAGCGACACTAAATAGTGTTAAGAAAATACTCGCCTGTGTAGTCACCACAAGAAAGCAAAAGGAACTTCTTCCTCCATCATAAACTCAAGATAATTAAGTATCTGGTTGTTGCTTGGTTACTTTCTAAATTTTGATTTGAATTCTATATTCGACTATGAATCATGTACACCACAGTGATTTTCCATCAGACAAAATGAATCTCAAATTCCAAGGATTTTTGAACATTATTCCATTTATTCTCAAGAAATGTTTTACTAGAATCATCAATATACGAGAGGCAGTTAATATGTTTTACGAATCGGTAGGGCAAAACAGAGGAAGGGGGAAGGCTGTTTGTGGGGGTGTTAGGAAAAGTTATGACAAGTCAGGACCTGCATCCGCACGCTCCTGCCTCTTCTATTTAAGAAGCAGTAGCTGATCGCAGATCTTCAGTGATAATTTTTTCACAATGGAGAAGGTTGAGCACCACGCAGTGATCAAATTTTTGAGCAAGGAAATCAAAAATGCAAAAGAGATCCATGAAAGCATTGTTGCAGTATACACCAAAACGGCCCCTTCCTATGCAACCATTTCTCGCTGGAATAGGAAGTTCTGCCATGGTCGTGAGTCCCTTGAAGATTACCTCCGTCCAGGACGCCCGTCAGACGTGACCAACGAGTACAATGTGACCCGTGTGGAGAAGATGAACCTCGAAAATCGACGGATGAGGGTCGAAGAAATCGAGCGAGAACTTGGAATATCACATGAAAGTGTTATCAACATCATCCACGACAATTTGGCCATGACCAAGATCTCTGCCCGTTGAGTCCCTAGAAACCTCACGCCTCCAGATCGACTTCAAAGTCGTCAAAGTCCACAAGGCAAGAGTTGCACAAGCTGCCCTGCGCAAGTGCGGCTTCTAGGAGCTCAACCACCTCCCCTACAGTTCATATCTGGATCCCAGCGACTACTTTTTATTCCGCGACTACTTTTTATTGAACAGCAGTCGGGAGATTTCTGGTTGTCGCGAATTTGAAGCCTCAGGGACAAGTCGCGCGAGTGCATTAAAGTCGAGGGTAGTTATATTTAAAAATAATAAAACACTTTTCATCATATCTTGTTTCCTTATATCCGATTTGCAAAAATTATTGACTTCCTCTCGTATATAAAGGAGAGGAAGACACAACTTTCGCCTGTCTTAATGCTGCAGAAGGCAAATTTTAAAACCAAAAATTTCGCATACATTAAATTATAAAAATTCCCTAATTTCGTCTTTTTTTCACACGCCTTTACTTTTCTTCTTCGCCTTTAAATTAGTTCAACATTTTATTAATTTTCCAATAATATTCTATTCTATATAGTTTGCTGGTTTGTAATAATCTCCAAAAGACATATGCAATATATTCTGTAGAATACTCTATTTGCCTAGGACGGTATTATGGACAGAGTGGCAATTCTTCATTTGACCCTGTAAATCAACATAGATACAACGTCAACAGATCCCATGAAAACAGTGCTTACTTTGTAGATTTATCTAAAAATAATCCTCCAATTAATTGAAATTAAGTCAAATTTATTTATCGCTCCGAGAACTTCACTAAAGGATATATTGTTGAGTGTTCCTACATCACAACCCGGCCTAATTTTAATAGCTCTCCTATCTTTTTCAAACTTAATCAAGTCATTAAACAGCCTATACTGAATCAAATAGTCCCTCAATATAATCTATAATTGCATATGCTTATCCTTTTTGATCTCTCCTTTAATTACTTTATCGCTCCTTTGTTCTTTTGCTAAAAAAATCTTTGGTTTGCAATTATTCACTTTTATATGACTTTACGTATTGGTTATTTTTAGTCGCGCGCCACTCTACATCTCACTATGTCGGTCGGTCCCTACTTAACATTTTCTTTGTTCTGGTAATAACATTGTAACTATTTGGCAGATTCTAAGAAAATTTGAAACCCTTATTTTGTTTTACATTTTCCTTCTAATGATATAATTGCCAAAGTCCTCTTAAGGTTAATCCGAGAATTATTGAAAGTTTTGAAAGTCGTAAAGTGGTAAGGTCAGAATACATGAGAGCAGGCGACTTTTGGTCAGCAGACCTTGTTTTATTCTCTCCCTCTTTCTCTTGCTTTTTCTCCCGCTTCTAGGCTGTACACAATGGCCCTGATTCTTCCTTAATCCTTATTCCTTCCCAATTAATTCAACTTGCTTTTGTAGTTGGAGCTTGTGCCTAATTTTCTTATATATATATTGGTTCATGTAAAACATTTCTTGTATTCCTTGCAATGATATAACTCAAGTTTAAATCTACTTGTAATTGGCGGTTCCATTTTCTTGTGGGACATTTTTGCAATATTGCTGTGCTTTTGTGTTTAATGCGAAACCAGCATTCGACCGAGACATCTGTCATCTTCATTCGCTGTCGTAAAAATGAAAATAGAAAGGTACTTAACTGGACAGCAAACAAATATAAAACCTAGAATTGTTTCAGGAGCCTGTTGCGGGAAGACATTATTTCTTATCAGGGGTCGTATGTGTCTTTTGTATATCAAGGAATTAATGTTGAACTGTCGATCGGATGAATTGAAATAAAGAATTTCCTCTAAGAGAGATGAATCAATTAGGCGTCTATGGATATAATTGCTAGAATATAAAGTATTCTAACATTTTCAAAATAAATTGTATGGTTTTCACTAACGTAATTAAAAACCAGCTTAAAGAAATGTTGCCCTATCGCATATCGCATTTGTGTTCCTTTACCTGGCTGAGGAATCTCTTGCTTCCGCCAATATACGTAAATTATCTCGTAATATTACCATGGTTATAATAAACGCCCTACTCATTGTAAGCAGATCTTTTGGGGAACAGATTACTACAAATAGCATTTTCGAAGGAAAAGCAGCATTGATATTCATGTCTATCCTAGCCTTTACAAATTACTTAATTAAATCGAATATAGGAAGATAATAAATCATCAAGAGATCTCTTCTTAGAATTAGATAGTGAATAAAATTTGGTTCTCTCTCTCTCTCTCTCTCTCTCTCTCTCTCTCTCTCTCTCTATATATATATATATATATATATATATATATATATATATATATATATTTCCTCTACTCTTTCCTTCTAGTATTTTACTCTACTATTCTCTCGAATTTTACACTCCACTATATTTAAAGGCATTTCATTGTAAAAGACGAGACAATGACTTTCTACACGTACTGGTATAACGCATTTATGAGATCCCAGCTAGACTACTGTGCACAAATTTAGTAATCTAACTTAAGAAAATTATTGAAAGATTGGGCAAAGTCCAACCCAGTGCGAACAAATTAGTTCCTTCTTTAAGAAACTACAAAAATAAAACGCGACTTGAAAGGTTAAACCTATTCAGCTTAGAAAATAGACGTACGAGAAAAAAATTAACTTACGGATTAATTTTCAGAGGAATAGATAATATGCATCACTCAAACTGACTTAAATATAAGTAAAATTTTACACGTGAAAATGGGGAGAAACTGGTTCCTATATCTTTAGAAAAGTGATTCATGACGTGAGGCACACACCCTAATGGTAGGCCTGGGAAGATTTCAGGTAAAAGTAGGCGTGTGATGCAAGAATATTGTGACTAATATAACAGACATCTAGAATAAACTCGGTTACCTGAACAAGCTAATCCAAGGAGCAAATATAACTCTTGTTGATTGAAGAACAAAGATTTTTGGATTCATTAAGGTTCTCAAAATTTTCCAGAGAAATATTTGTTCAAGAAATTGCAGTTAATTCTACAGGTTGAATAAGTATGAGTTAACTATTATTGCTTAACGTAAGTGATTGTCTTAGTGGAAATATTAATATAGTAAAACTTCAATGAGAGATATATTGATTCAAATGCAATAAAAATAAAATTTCTCTCGTGGTTAACTTGTGGAGAGGATGGCCCTGGCATTAAAATTGCACCAGCAAAGTGCCTCGCAAGAATAGGAAAAATTATATCAAATGTCCACTCGTATATATTTATATATATATATATATATATATATATATATATATATATATATATATATACGTATAGTTGGGGAGTAGATTTTCTTGGTAGCATATTTTATTAAAGCCGACCGCGTGTTTAGCGTTAATTACACTGGTTTGCATTTTGGAATTTTTTAATTTTTATTTTTATTTATGGATGTGATCTTACCTATTCTTGGGTTGCTGATTTTAAATATCTAAACCATTTTTTCTATCACATAAGGATTTTGAATAAAATACGAATTAATGATAACAATAAATGTGCATTTTTAATATATTGTTACTTATTTAAAATTAATAAGTAATCATAGAAAATTACATTATTTTAGTTTTAAGAACATATGTATACAAAATCAACATGAAATTAATCACGGTTATCATGAAATGAATCAAAATAATCAACATCAAACCAAATGAATGTAAAAAAAAGCATGCTCTCATGGTTAGCCTACATACCGATTCAAAGGAAGGCGTACCGCTGTGATTTCCGATTGTGCTGTGCATTGGGACCATCACGTTTCAATGATCAGCAGTAATCTGCCATCATGCTGATATTCCATTTGCCCTGGTATCGAGTTTCCATGGTGCAAATATCCTGATGGAAACGCTCTCCTTGTTCCTCACTGTAGTTCCCACGATTCGTGGGAAAATAGTGAAGAGGTGAGTGAAAAAAGTACATCTTCTCACTCATTCTAGACCCAAGTTGATGGAAACTTGAAATCAAATATTGAATAATTTTTTCATATTCTGGGGAGTGAATGTTGCCCCAAAAGTTATGGACAATCTGCTTGAAGGAAAACGAGGCATTCACCTTGACACCTGCTAATACATCCTCAAAATGCTTGTCCTACATCAATTCCCGAATTTGAGGGCCAACAAAGATTCCTGCCTTTAGCTTGCCTTCACTTACACGAGGAAACTTTGACTCTAGGTACTTGAAAGCAGCTTCATTCTTGTTCAAGGCCTTCACAATTTTTTCCTAGGCCCTAATTTAATGTGGAGTGGTGGTAGTAGAATTTTATTTGGGTCATCTAATGGCTGGTTCTTGGTGGCCAGTCCTTTTTTTATATTGCTGGCTGTCAGCCCTACTACCCTAGAGTCACAAAACAGGGATACTTGGTGTATCCCCCTTGAAGAACTAGTAGGAGAGCAATAACTTTTAAATCACCACAAATAAGAAAATTGTGCTGGTGGTAATTGATTGCAGTTTTTAGTGTTTTCAAATTTTCGTAGGTTTCGGACATTTGGATACTATTGTCAATTGGCACAGATGCATCTATGTTGCCATTGTAGAGGAGAATAGCCTTTAAACTTCTGTTAGAAGAATTGATGAAGAGCCTCCATTCATCTGATTTGTACGGCATCCCCATGTGTTCGATAAGACCAGAAATATTTGAACAGAAAACTAAAGAATCCTCTTTCTTGAATAACTGAATGAATTCCGCTTTACGATGACGGTACCAAGCGAGTGTTGTTCCAGAAGCTAGAAGCCTGTGTTCCTTCAGTCTAGAGCCAAGTAACTGTGCACTTTCTTTTAAAACGTTAAGGTCTCATACCAGGTCGGTGAGCTCAGCTTGGTTGAAGAGTTTGGGATCGTCATTTGTTGGTGGTTCATAGTCTACTTCCATCTGATTAGTATCACTAGCATCGGACTCTGATGAAATTTACTATATCTTAGGTGGCATAGACACAGGTGTATCATCTGAGTGTGGAACCGGCCTTATTGCTAAAGGAATATTTGGATAAATTATGCGATCTTTAGTCTTCTTGTTGAATCCAGCTACTTTAGTCATACAAAAGTAGCAGTCATCATGGTATTCTTCTGCTCTCGCCATGCCATTGGTACTCCAAAGGGCATACATTTAAGTTTTCCAACTGACCACATTTGGAGCTTACTGATGCAACTCTT